>LR738712.1:803623192-803643799 GCA_902687465.1 Secale cereale
GTACTTTGGCTACTGGGAACCTTCTGGAACGCTGATTTTTTATATAATTTTTCCGTGATTTTTCTGGCAGTTCTCGTAATGGGAAAACCTGAAATACAAAAACAGCCGAAAACAGAAACTGGCACTGGGGTGCACTGAGTTAATAGGTTAGTCCAAATATAATCAAAAGTTTATGGAAGTGTATAAATATCATAGCAATATCACCCAAAAGTGGCATGGAGCAAGCAGAAATTATAGATACGTTTTGGACGTATCAACATCCCCAAGCTTAATTCCTGCTCGTCCTCGAGTAGGTAAATGATAACAAGAATAATTTCTGTGGTGACATGCTATTAACCATATAGGATTTTTTTCATAGTTACATGACAAAAGCTTACTAAGACAATGAATCTGTAGTAATTAAGTTGCCTTATGAGAAAATCACAAAGAACTGAAAGTTTTACAATATGATACTGAAACATCAAATAGATTTGTAATGAACATGGTGTGCAAATATGATAAAGTGATATCTCGCTTGCCCCCTTTAGTGAAGCAAATAATAAATGCAGGGGCACCTCCAAGGTTTAAGTGATGACTAGATACAATCATTTCAGAATAAATGATATCACAATCATGCAAAAGACAATGCTACTTTGGGACAATGCACATTACACTCAGAATGACAATCATGCTCTCAGTAGTTGGTGCTTTTAAAAGAAGGTGGAGACTCTCGAACCGTGGCTTTTGTTGGCAAGGTTGAAAACCCGTAGTCGGAAACAAAGAAAAAACATGTACCAGAGCTCTTGATTTTAAAAAGCAGAGGTAATAATTATTTTTTAGATCATGCATGTTTCGTCAACGAATGCTAGCAGACAACTCAATCACTTCTTGAGATGGACAAGTTTCGAGGAACGGCTCCCGAATGAGGACGATCACATCCTCTTAATCTCCTTTGTTTATCACTGCCAAAGTTTTCTGATTTCTGATGAACAAAGCGTGAAGGAGGGTTTGTTTGTTATATTATCTTTTTGAGCCGGGCGCACTCAATGCCAGTTCCTTCTCGTATTATGGGTTTGCACATTATACATGCAATCCCGGGGTGAAGCTTGTCCAACTTAAAAAGATCATGAATTAACTACTACTTCCTCATGAACTTACAACAGAGGCACAAAATAAGAATGCATTTCTTTGAATAATTTCGAGGTGGTACATGCAAGTCTCCGTTAGGAATGGCAGGTAAATACCATGTAGGAAGGTATGGTGGACTCATATGGCATAACTGGTATAAAGGAATTTAGATGCACAAGCAGTCAGTCCGCTTAGTACAGGTGGAGGTTAGCAAAAGACTGGGAGCGACCAACTAAGAGAGCAATGACGGTCATAATCATGCAGAGCGACAAAGCAACATTGAATCAGGCATGGAAGTTATATCGCTACTCAGAAACAAAAGATCATCAAGGCTTGACACACTTTCTTTACAGTCTTTAATATGCGTGAGCATAAGCCAAGTCAATCAAAGTAAATTCTCGAAGGAAGATATTACTAAACCATACCACATCATAGGCAAACAATTCATGTTGGTACTCCAATAACACATTGGGAACCCCCCAGCTATTTGAGACTAACCATAAGAAAACATGAACCACTAAGCGCCATTATGCACGTAGCATCTTTATCACAGACATATCAACCAATGCAACGGAAGCAAACTCTCTTAATAAGATAAGCATGATAACTAAAGAGAGTTCGAGCAACCAACTAAACAAAAGCTCTTTAGAAGGATAAGCATGAAAGTTAAGAGCTAAGCATGATAGTAGCTATTAAAAGACAAAGAACATACACAGCAAAGATAAACATGAAAATTCTATGTTATGTTCTAGGTAGAAGTGGAGCGTGTTTTTCTCCCACATAAAGAATGCTGAGTTCCAACTCGTTATGAAAAGCTAAAGAAAACTAAAAAGGAAAACTAAAAGCAAGACGCTCCAAGCATAGCACATAACACATGAAGTGATAAAAATATAGTGGAACGAAAGACGAACTGATAATGTCGATGGAGAAGCGGATGCACGGGGGCATCCCCAAGCTTAGACGCTTGAGTCTCCTTGAATATTTCTTGGGGGTGCACGGGGGCATCCCCAAGCTTGAGCGTTTGACACTCCTGAATCTTTTTATCATCTTCCCTCGCACACTTGAAAACTCCCTTCATACATAACTCATCATAATCTGATTAGCGAGGTTAGTACCCATAATAAAATAATTGTTCCTTGCTGGAAATAAGGATATTCTTGAAGATCTACTGTTTCTCAAGATTGCCAAAAGGTTTTTGCAAAGAAAAAGCAAGCTCTAGGTTTGCAAAATGAAGGAAAGGCAAAACAGGACAGAATCTGTGAAAAACAGAACAACAGGTAGTAAATGATTTTTTCGGGGCACTTCTGCAACTCTAATAAAAAAACTCAAAACAGACGCACGAAAGAAAATTATATAGAGCACGCTGTCGAAACAATTCAGACCAAAAAGATGATCTGGTGATTTTATACGAATTTTTCTATCCAAGGACAGAATCTGTTTCCTGGACAGCACATCACAACTTTTGAACTTTCTAGCAATCAGAGGCTATACTTGGCACAAAATTAAAAAGCAAATATACAATGATGATGCTACAGTAGTAACAACATCAAGACACAACAAAAGAAAAATAAATTTATTCGTTGGGCTGCCTCCCAAAAGCGCTTTCTTTTATGCCTTTAAGCTAGGCATAATGCAAAGAGGAATCAATAACCATCATAATAATCAAATGGTTCCTCAACAAGTTCACTCTTGTTCCTTCTAGGAAAGGGATACACACCTTTGCCTTTCCGCGTAAGCAGATTTGTCCCTTACCTATATCGATGAAGCCTTTTACCGCTCGGAGGAAGTCCCTTCCAAGCGCTATATTTCCTTGGTTTGGCTCCATGATAAAGAAATCAAACATTGCAATCCCTTTAAGGAATTTAACTGGCACGTCTTTTATTCTTCCCTGGATTTCAGAAATATCTCCATTAGTGTGTTCATGATAAGATGGTAATCTATCCATGTTAAATTTTAAAGAATCATGAACAATATTTGGCATAGTAGAAACCATAGATCCAATATCACAATAAGCAAGGAAGTCTTGATTAGAGATGCTAATCCTAACAAAAGGCTCCCAATCATTGTCTATTTCCAAAATATCTCTCTTATTGGGTTTGGGTTTCTCTTCCTTTATTAAGTCTAGAGCATCCATTCTCTTCTCAATAGTAGCAAGTCTATCTATGATAGTATCAAAATTATGATCATAAACAAAGTAACTAGATAGACCATGTATAATTTCAAGAGCTCTAGCTTCATCACACTCTAGGAAATCTCCTTCAGCTATAATATCAAGAGAGTGTTTACACCATTTAAAAAGACCAAGGTAAAAATTTCTAAGCACAATTTTTATAGGTATCCAAGGCATAATTCTCCTATGTGCATCAGAAATTCTGTCCCATGCCTTCTTCATATTTTCTCCATCCCTTTGATGGAAATCTTGAACTTCTGATTCCCTCAAAGCACCAAATCCTAACATGCTTGACTAAACAGAAAGGACTACTAGCAAATAATTAATATATAATTTTTTTTGTGGTTTTCGATAAAAGATACTAAAGCAAAAACTGAAAGGTAAACTAACAAGACTAAAAAGCAAAGGTAAAAGATAGCGTGCAACTCCCCTGTCCTGAAGAGTGGAGTCCCCGGCAACGGCGCCAGAAAACTTTGCTTGATGGCTTCTCGCCCCTCGTTGGTTACCCCAAGTGGAAGGTGTGAGATGCAGTGTAGCGGAAGTTTTCCCTTGGCAAAGATACCAAGGATCGATTTCCCCTGAGACTCCCAGTTTCAACAAGAAGGTGTCAATTGCTAACGGCGCCAGATATTAGCAATCAACGTGGACCTGCACACAGATACAAATAACTTTGCTCCCAATGAGTACAGAGAGGTTGTCAATCCCTCCGGCCTTGTATTTTACAAAGGATCAAATGCAAGTGATAGTAGTGATAGATATTGCTGCAATAGTAAATAAAAGCGGAAAGTAAATAGCGGATGTGATCAATGATGGTAATATGGACCGGAGTCCCATGATGTTCACTAGTGATGTCTCTCTCCCAAAAGACGATAAAACTGCTATGTGAGGTAAACGAATTACAGCTGGGCAATTGACAGAATTATGTGCGCAAACCAATGCTAACTATGTTGCAAGAAAGGTAGAGGTTCAAAGCATGGGCGGTATGCCAAGGTAAGTAGACCGAAATCCATCTACATCTACTACTAATCATCCACCTTGAGATATCTATCCAGAACATCTCGCTGGTATTAAGTTGCGAGTCCCACCCATAGTGTAAACTCAAAGCAACAGACAACTGCATTAAAAGAACTTTGCGTAAAGTAAACAATCCTTGCACCCGCGGGCACAAGCACCATTGTTTTCCCCCTTGTGGCAACAGCACATCCCCTAGACTCATGTTTCTGTCACTCAAGCTAGTCATCGAGGGGCATGAACCCACAATCAAGCATAACGTTCCCTCTTGGAGTAACTACCTACTACTTGGCCAAAGCAATAAATAACAACGGAGAACATGCAAGAATTACTTACGAACATAAATATAAAAGAGGTGAATCAAATATATTACTCAAACACAATCTGAACATAATCTCATAATCCATCGGATCCCAGCAAACTCATCATAGCAACAACATAAGGATTACATAGGTGCCTCGATCATGTAGGGCAGCTCACGAGGACTAATTAGTGAAGCACAAGAACGGGAGGAGAACATCACATAGCTACTGGTCATGGACTCATGGTCCAAGGGAGACTACTCACAACTCATCCGGGAGGCGTCCATGGTGGTGGAGAAGCTCCCGGTGGTGATCCTCCCCTCCAGCAGGGTGCCGGGAAGAGTTCTCCTGGTGCTCCCGATCTTGGAAGCGGCGGCGGCGGTGGAACAGAGATGAGATCGCGAAAAAGAGTTCCCGTCTCGAGGGTTTTGGGAGACGATCTAAATATATGCCAATGGGGGGCATCAGCGGAGCCTCGGGGAGCCCAGGCGCCCCCCCGGCGTGGCCCAGGGGGGGCGTGCCGCCAGGGCGCCTGGAGCCCTGGTGCCCCACCCCCCCCCCCGGCTGTACTTTGGCTACCGGGAACCTTCTGGAACGCTAATTTTTTATATAATTTTTCCAGGATTTTTCTGGCAGTTCTCGTAATGGGAAAACCTGAAATACAAAAACAGCCGAAAACAGAAACTGGCATTGGGGTGCACTGAGTTAATAGGTTAGTCCAAATATGATCAAAAGTGTATGGAAGTGTATAAATATCATAGCAATATCACCCAAAAGTGGCATGGAGCAAGCAGAAATTATAGATACGTTTTGGACGTATCAGTGGGCAGCATCGAGGAACCACATTGTAGTGATGTGGATGGATTTATTGATAGAATTGTTGTAGGGGAAACGAGGAGAGTTTCGGATGCAAGAATTACTAGTATACATTTGCCTGTTCTACGTTACTTTGCGATATTTGCTAGTAGATGCTTGATTGGTCGCGGGAACAGTGGAAATCTTAGTGCTCCTGATCTTGTCATTTTGTGCCATGCTTTGTTTCGTGATACAACTTTCAGCTTAGGCGCCATTGTTGCTAAACAATTAAGTCTGAACCGTACAAAGGGCCCCATCTTCGGAGGCATCTTTGCTTCACGCCTGGCTAAACACTTTGAGATACCTATTAGGCATTATGAGGAAGAGGAGAAGTTGCTGCCTGATACGTCCATTTTGCATCATGCTTTTATGTTGATATTTATTGCACTATGGGCTGTTATTACACGTTATGTCATAGTACTTATGCCTTTTCTCTCTTATTTTACAAGGTTTACATGAAGGGGGAGAATGTCGGCAGCTGGAATTCTGGGCTGGAAAAGGAGCAAACATTGGAGACCTATTTTGCACAACTCAAAAAGCTCTGAAACTCCACGAAACACTGTTTCAGAAAATAAAAAACATATCTGGCGAAAGAGATATGCCAGGGGGCCACCACCTGTCCACGAGGGTGGGAGGCGCCCCCCCTCTGGGCGCGCCCCCCTGCCTCGTGGGCCAGCCGGTGACCCCCTGATGCCCATCTTCTCCTATATGAGGTGTTTTGACCTGGAAAAAATCAGAAGGAGGCTTTCAGGACCAGACACCGCCTTCTCGAGGTGGAACCTTGGCGGAACCAATCTAGGGCTCCGGCGGAGGTGTTCTGCCGGGGATACTTCCCTTCGGGAAGGGTAAATCGTCACCGCCGTCATCACCAACAACTCTCCCATATTGGGGAGGGTTATCTTCGTCAACATCTTCACCAGCACCATCTCCTCTCAAACCCTAGTTCATCTCTTGTATCCAATCTTTGTATCAAAACCTCAGATTGGTACCTGTAGGTTGCTAGTAGTGTTGATTACTCCTTGTAGTTGATGCTAGTTGGTTTACTTTGTGGAAGATCATATGTTCAGATCCATTATGCATATTAATACTGTCGGTGTACTAAGGTAGGGGTACCTTAGTACCCCAACTTGTGCACGGGCAGTAGCAGCTTCCCGCGGCAGGGCTTACCACGTGCTTGCCAAGGCCCGCTCCAGACCCCTTCAAGCATTTAAGAACAAAGTATTCAAGTTAGAAGACAAGACCCCGGCAAGAGGAGCTTGCCGGGAAGGCTGCACCAGGCTCAAGGGCATCTTTTCAGCACAAGGCCCTGGCAAGAGGTACTTGCCAGGAAGGCCAAAGGATAACACCGCAAAAGATACATCGCGGCGCATCGTGCACCCCGGCAGGGCCCGGGAAGCGGCAAGCTTCCGGGCCCGGCAAGATAGCGGCCCCGGCAAGGTGCTTGCCGGGGGAAGTTCACACTGTGTGCCTGCGCTCCGGCTCATTCGGCCACGCGTCGCCCTGGGGCTCTTCCAGGGGCACGTGGCAGATGGATGTGCAGCCTGAGGGACACGCTGGCGAGCCGTGGTGATGAGGCTACCGTCATGGCGAACGGAGACGCATGGACAGACGCTTTTGGGGTCGACGGCGACGGGCATTAAATGCCCTTGTCCCCCACCGTCAAGGTTAGGTGAAGACCACTGTTCATACACTATTCATGCACTGTTACAACTACCACCAAATTTACACTTTTACCCTCCTCTACGTTGGCACCTGTCGGTGACCCCTTTGAGCTATAAAAGGAGGCCCATGCACAACGTAGAGGGGGTTCGATCCCAGAAACTCGCTCACTCCCTTGCTCGGTGTAGCTGGTACTATAGATCTTCAAGCTCCCGAGCCCAAGAACTAAATACAACCAAAGCAGGAGTAGGGTTTTACGCGTCATCGCGGCCCGAACCTGGGTAAACTGCCCGCGTGTGCTCCTCGATCCGCTCTTCGTGCTCCCTCCGCTCCCTTACCGCAACGTAGAAGGGGCTCCGGTCCCATAGGTGCTCGTGGGAGTCCAGTTTCCCCGACATCCCGGCAAGTGCAAGAAAGGAATGGCAGCTCCACCGGCAACCAAGAAGGTGTCCGCCAAGGAGGACGGCACTGGTGGTACCTTCACCATCAGTGCTACACTCAACCCCAAATAGGAAAGCGCGCTCGTTGCCTTCCCGCGGGCGAATGTGGACGTGTTTGCATGGCAACCGTCTGACATCCCCGGCGTTCCTAGGAAGGTAATTGAGCACAAGCTTGTTGTTTGTCCTCATGCGCGGCCCGTCAAGCAGAAGGTCAGGAAGCAAGCCGTGGAGCGCCAAGAGTTCATAGCTGAAGAGATAAAGAAGTTGGAAGCAGCAGGCCTGGTTAGAGGTGTACTACATCCCACGTGGTTGGCCAATCCAGTTGTCGTGCGCAAGGCTAATGGGAAGTGGAGATTTTGTATAGACTTCACCGATGTGAATAAAGCTTGTCCTAAGGATCCATTTCCCTTGCCGCGCATCGACCTGATTGTTGACTCCACGGCTGGATGTGAGTTGCTTTCATTTCTCGATGCATACTTAGGTTACCACCAGATATTCATGGCCGAGGAAGATGAGGAAAAGACTGCATTCATTACTCCATGTGGCACATACTGCTTCATACCCATGCCCTTTGGGTTGAAGAATGCAGGCTCAACATTTGCAAGGGTGATACACACTGCTTTTGAGCCACAGATACACAAGAATGTAGAAGCCTTCATGGATGATATAGTGGTCAAGAGCAAGAGCAAGGACACCCTGATTCAAGACTTGGAAGAAACCTTTGAGAATCTGCGCAAGATACAACTCAAGTTGAACCCTGAGAAGTGCGTCTTCGGAGTCCCCTCCGGCAAGCTTCTCGGGTTCTTCGTGTCCCAGAGGGGGATTGAAGCCAATCCCGACAAGATTAAAGCCATCGAGCAGATTGTAGCCCCGAAGCGTGTCAAGGACGTAAGGAGACTTGCCGGTTGTGTGGCTGCCCTCAGCAGGTTCATTTCAAAGTCTACAGAACGCGCCCTGCCTTTCTTCAAAATCTTGAAAAAGGCAGGTCCTATGAAATGGACTCCGGAAGTGGAGGCTGCGCTGCAATACTTGAAAGGATACCTATCCTCCACTCCAATACTTGTCGCACCTAAGCCACAAGAGAAGTTGCTGCTGTACTTAGCGGCTACCAATCAAGTGGTTAGTGCTGCGTTAGTAGCGGAGAGGGAGGCAGATGAGGAATCCACATCCCCGGCAAGCGCATCCAGCGACAAGCAGGGGGCTTCCCCGACAAGCTCTGGCCCCGACAAGGACAAGTCTGCGCAGGAACAAGGAGAAGTGCGAAAGAAGATGGTGCAGCACCCGGTTTATTTTGTAAGTTCCCTTTTACAAGGGGCTAGATCAAGATACTCTGGGGTGCAGAAGCTACTTTTCGGCCTCCTCATGGCCTCAAGGAAGCTGCGCCATTACTTCCAAGCACACGAGATAACAGTGGTCACTCGCTTTCCATTGAAGAGGATATTGCAAAATCCAGAAGCAACAGGAAGGATCGTCGAGTGGGCACTGGAGCTGTCAAGCTTTGGTCTCAAGTTCGAGAGTACTTCAACCATACAGAGCAGAGCTTTGGCAGAATTCATAGCAGAATGGACCCCAACGCCAGATGAAGAAGTTCCAGAGACAAGCATCCCCGTCCAAGAAGCAAGCAAGGAGTGGATAATGTGCTTCGATGGTGCCTTTTCGCTGCAAGGCGCCGGTGCTGGCGTGTTACTCATAGCGCCCACCGGAGAGCACCTCAAGTATGTTGTTCAAATGCACTTTCCTAAGTAGCAAGCGACAAACAATACTGCTGAGTATGAAGGTCTGCTTGCCGGCCTCAGAATTGCGGCCGAACTTGGGATCAAGAAGCTAATTGTCCGGGGAGACTCGCAGTTGGTGGTCCGACAAGTAAACAAGAGTTACCAGAGCCCTCTGATGGAAGCTTATGTCGATGAAGTGAGGAAGCTTGAAGAACACTTTGAAGGCCTACAGATGGAGCATGTTCCAAGAGCTCAGAATGACATCGCAGATGGGCTTTCAAAGTGTGCTGCAACGAAGTTACCTGTGGAACCAGGGATCTTCGTGCTCAAGCTAACTCAGCCATCCGTTACACCATCAGTTGGGCAGAGCAAGAAGAGGAAGTTGGTCTCAGGCGACTACTTGCCGGCGGATCTTCCCGAAGCCGCCGCCAAAGTCCCCAAGATCAGCAACCAAGATGCTGAGGAACAGTCTGCTCCTGCGGACCCAACGGTCTGTACAGTTGAAGCAGGCGTTCCCGACAAGCCTTGCCCCGGCAGGCTTGCCGGGGAACACTCAGCTCCGGCAGAATTACAGGTTCTTGTCGTAGAAGCTGAGGTTCCCGCAGCAGCCTTGATGCCTTTAGTCCTTGTTGTCGAGCCTCAGGCTCCAGCATGGGCGCAGCAAATCGTCCGTTTTCTTCAAACTGGAGAACTTCCCGAAGAACCAGAAGAGATAGAAAGGATTACCAGATAGTCAAGTATGTACCAGTTCGTTGGAAATGAACTGTACAGAAGAAGACTCAATGGTGTCAGATTGAAGTGCATTTCCCGGGAAGATGGACAGAAGCTGTTGGCAGAAATACACGGAGGCATATGTGGTCACCACATTGGCGCAAGAGCACTTGCCGGGAAGGCGTTCCGGCAAGGTTTCTTTTGGCCAGAAGCCCTCCAAGATCCAACTGCACAAGTAACCAAGTGTGAAGCGTGCCAGTTCCATGCAAAGCAGATTCACCAGCCAGCTCAAGCTCTCCAGACAATCCCTTTGTCCTGGCCCTTCTCGGTCTGGGGTCTCGATATCCTCGGCCCCTTTCCCCGCGCAGTCGGGGGCTTTGAGTACTTGTACGTTGCAATTGACAAGTTCACAAAGTGGCCAGAAGTGGAACCAGTGAGAAAGGTGACAGCACAGTCAGCAGTGAAGTTCTTCAGGTCAATTGTTTGCCGTTTCGGAATCCCTAACAGGATCATCACCGACAACGGCACACAGTTCACAAGTCGCACCTTCATGCAGTACGTCCAAGACCTTGGCGCCAAGGTCTGCTTTGCTTCCGTTGCTCACCCGAGGAGCAATGGTCAAGCAGAGAGGGCTAATGTTGAAGTGCTGCGCGGGCTCAAGACAAGAACCTTCGACAGGCTGCAGAAGTGCGGAAGAAACTGGATAGAGGAGTTGCCGGCGGCTCTTTGGTCAATCAGGACGACACCAAATCGAGCCACCGGACAGACACCCTTTGCTCTTGTCTATGGAGCAGAGGCAGTTCTCCCCACGGAACTCGCATACGGGTCTCCTCGAGTGCTCGCTTACGACGAGCTCAAGCAAGAGCAACTGCGGCAAGATGATGCATTGCTCCTCGAGGAGGACCGTCTCCAGGCTGCTGTACGAGCTGCTCGATACCAGCAAGCCTTGCGTCGCTATCATAGCAGCAAGGTCAAGGCCAGGAGTCTCGAGGAAGGCAACCTTGTTCTTCGGCGTGTTCAGTCCGCCAAGAATTCCAACAAGTTGACGCCGAAGTGGGAAGGCCCTTATCGGGTGAGACAAGTCACAAGGCCCGGCGCTGTCCGCCTTGAGACCGAAGAAGGCTTACCGGTGAGCAACTCCTGGAACATAGAGCATCTTCGCAAGTTTCACCCATAAGGCGCGGTTGCCGTGATCCGCTCCGGCAACCACCTTTTGTACACGTCTTGCCGCTGTTGCATGTAAACCTTTGTACAAAGCCGGGCGCAGACCCCGTGCATCAGTAAAACTTTTGTGCTTCGCACCATTTGTCATTTCGTGCTTTTTCTTTTACTTGCATGTATCATCTGACATTTTGTGCAGCACGCACTCCCGGTAAGCAGTAACAAGCCACAAGGCTCCGTACTTGTATTCCCTTCTCTTTTGTCTTTCTCTCTGAAACAGAAAGACTGTTCCTTGCGCACAAGTTTGCCGGGGGGGAGGAGATAGAAGTATGGACCAAGTACTGTTCAAGAAAGAAAAGTCTTGCCGGGAAGTAAACAACCCAATGAAAGCTAAGTCGCCAAAGTTTGAGCATTCAAATTTTTAAATTTTAGTTATCTTCCTTGAACAACCACACTTTGTATGGAAAACCTGTGCGCGGAGGAACCTACCCGTGGCTAGCCGCGCCCTTACTTTGTTTCGAGCACGCTCAACGGCTTGAGTGAGTTGCGACAAGTGTCGCGCCCTTACTTCGTTTTCGAGTTCGCTCAGCAATTTAAGTGTGCTGCGACTAGCTGCGGCAAGGTTACTTGCCGACAAGGTCTTTGCTAGCAGGCTGCTAAGAGTCCCGCACTCAGCGCTCGCGGCAAGGGCCCCCTGCCGGCAAGTTCCCCTAAAAGCGTAAGGTGAAAAGCATACAAAGTGAAGGACCAAAAGCAAGGGAGATAGCACTGCATTGATTACCCAAAATAAAAGTATATATTACAGAGATAGCTTGCCGCTGTTCTAATCAAATACTGCCTATAACTTAATTGGCAGCGGCGAAGGAAGCAAGGGGCCTAATCCCTACGGTCTCCGTCGACCCTCTGGATCTTGCCCACCTTGGCTACAATGTGGGCAACTTGGGCCTTCAACGCCTCCTTGTCAGCTTCGGGCGGCAGGGTCCGGAGAACGTTAACAAGGTTGATCCCGGGGTTGCGGTAGACGATCTTCGACAGCACCCGCTCCATGGTGCCCATGCAGAGCCGGCGCGCTTCGTCGGCCAGCTGCTCGGGGATCTTCTCCCGCAGCCGCGCAAGCGCCGGCGCCACCCCCCTGAAGAACAGACTCAGTTTGGCGCTGTGAGGGAGGTTCTCGTCGAGGGAGTACACGAGATGCTCCGCCCTCAACGCCATCATCTCCATGTCGATGTTGGCGGCGGAGGTGACGAGGTCCTCAGTCCATCGCTCCACCGTCTGCTGGAATTGGGTTTGCGAGACGGCGGTGCTTTCCAGCAGGGCCCTCTCAGTGCGGAGATCGTCCTTCAGTTTCGTCTCGCGGTCCCGGGCAGCGTCAAGCGAGTCAGTAAGGGTGGAGACCTTCAGCTCTAAATCAGCAATGGAGTCTCTGGCATCAGTGAGCTCTTTACCCTTCTCGGAGAGGCGGATTTGCAGCTCCGAGTTGGTGTGGGCATCCTTCTCCCGCTCCACGTTGAGCGCGGTGACCCTGTCTTTGATCGCCTTCAAGAACAGCTCCAACTGCGCCACTCTGGCCTCCAGATCCTTCTTGGTAGTCTCCGCGGCAGCAACGGCGTCCCTCGCCTCCTGCAGAGCCCCGCCGATGGCTTGCTCCCGGGCGGTGAGGTCGTCCTCATGGGCGTCGAGGTCGACCTTCCGCTGGTTGAGCTCTCCTTCCCGCCGAGACAGCTCCTCGGCGGCCAGTCGTTGCTGCTCCTCGACCTCGGCCTTTTCGAGGACGAATGCTTGCTGCGCCCCGGCAAGCTCTTCGCGCTCCTCCGCCAAGTTTCGGAGGGCCGCCTAGTTGGCGGCATGGAGCTCCGCGGCGTGCTTCTCCAGGTCAGCACCAGCCTTGGCAGCCAGAGCCTCCCGAGACTCCAACTTCGCCTGCCTGGCCCGGTACAAGGCCAGGAGCCGACGAAGGAGTCTCTCTTCTTCGGGTTCGTCGCTGCTGCCGGGCGCATCCACAACCTTCAGCCCGGCGGAGGCGAGAACCTCTCCGTCGAAGGTCTCTCCCTCCGCAGGTGCCCTAGACGAGGATGCCCACGGGACTTGAATGAAGACCCCGTTGGCGGCCTCCGGATAGACACCCTACCGGTCCGCGGAGGCGGAGCGGTCGGCGGCCGGTGCAGCGTCCGACGCTCCTGCAGCCTCCGGGCCAGCAGTGTGGTCGCCGGTCCCTTCCCCAGCCGCGGCGTTGGCGGTCGGGGCGGTCTCCTCGACGGCTGGCTCGTCAGCTCCAGCCATCCCCTCAGCAGTAGTGGCGTTGCCGCCGTCGCCATGCACGCCCTCCTCGGCGGTGGCCTCCGTCTCCATCAACTCCGGGGCGGGAGGATCTAGTAGAAGAAAAAGAAAAGAAAGATCGTCAAGCAAATATCCAAAAAGACGAATCCAAGAAGAAGAAGTTACAAGGTTTACCTTCGCGGACTTCTTCGACGACGGGGTCCCTCGCCGGGGAATTCTCCCTTGGCGGTGGAGTAGTAGCCCTTGCTGGCGGAGGGCCGCTTGCGCCATCCCTTGGCGGGGTGCTCACCCTTGTCGGGCTGCTCACCCTTGGCGGAGTACCCGCCCTTGGCGGAGTACCCGCCCTTGGCGGAGTACCCGCCCTTGGCGGAGCATTATCCCTCGCCGGGGAGCTCATCCTTGGCGGGGAGGATGGAGCGAGCAGCTCGTCGGGGGCGACCTCTTGGTGCTCCTGCGGTTGCGGCTCCACTTCTGCACAAGACAACAAAATATCAGCAAGGATAACGACCTCAGGCGCACCCATCAAGCAGGAAAGTGAACACCAGGACTTACGCTGGGGGCTGCGCTGGGGGCTGCTCCCCGGAGCAGCAGACTGGTCCGGCAAGTTTGCCGCCGGCGCATCTTCCGTCGCTGCGGCAGGCTCGTCGTCCTCGATGTTGACCACAGGGATTTTGGCCCTCTTCGCCATCCTCTGGGTCAAGGTCCTGCAAAACAAGATCAAGATCAGAACCAAGCAAGAGAAATCAAGACAAAATAAAAGGAAATGAAAATTGCAAGTACTTACTCTTCCTCCTCTTCGTCGGAGCTGAGAGCGGAGAAGTCAAATCCCGCCTCGGGTGCTCCAGCGCGAGGAGCTGGAGGAGAGGGCTCCCTCGGGCGCTTGGCGGGCTCCGGAGCTGCGGGCTGTGAAGACCCAGCACCGGTCGTCGCTGAGGACCGAGGAGCAGAAGGTACCCCGAAGTCATTCCGGGAAGACCCCCCTCCACTTGTCGCTCGGGCACGGGGCGCCTCCTTGACGACCTTGCTCGTCGTGGTGGCGCGCGTCGCCCAGCGCTGTGGTCGTTGTTGGGGTGCCGGCGGCCTCACCGTCTCGACGGCCTTGCGGAGGGGCTTCTTCGGTTGCGGCGGAGGGCTTGGGCCTGGTGGTGGCGGAGAGTTCTCCGAGGATGAGGAGGCGTCGTCGTCAAGATTCAGGGATCCGCCGGAGTCTTCATCGGAATCACCGGACTCGGCCTCCTCCTCCTCCTCCTCCTCCTCCTCGGCAGGCTCGCTGGACTCAGTACCCTGCCCGGCAGCCTCGCCAATCCCGGCAGGCTCCCTGGTAGGCTCCCCGGCAAACTCCTCGGGCGTGATCTGCAGTAGCTTGAGGATTTCCTCCTCCTCGGCCTGGCTCACCGCGTCCGCCGCCTCCGCTTCATCAACAGTGTATCCAAACTCGCCTACCGCTGCTGCCGCGGCGGCCTCCTCCATCCTGGAGGCAATGTACGCCACATCCCGCGCGGTGGTCTCCCGGGTGAGCCCCTTCCTCTCATCGGCGTTGCGTGGTTTTTCAACCAAGTTGTCGAAGAAGGCTTGCACGGTCTCCGCTGAAGGCTCCAGCCAAGTGGGGACGACCCCGTGGGAGTCGCACTCAGGCATTGCCGCGCGGATGGCACTGAGGGCAGTATTGTTGCACAAGGGAACTACTCCGGTCGACGGTTTAAACCACTCCGGGTGCTTGGGGTCGTGTTTGAACAGCTCCCGGACCATCCCCTTCAGCTCTAAGACGGTGAAGTTGTAGTTCAACCCGGGGCGCAGCCTCATGTGGTCTGCCGCGTTGCCGAACTCCCAAGCAGGCCTCTTCCTTTCCTGCAGAGGGGCAATGCGGCGGCGGAGGAAATCAGCTCCAACTTCACCCACAGTCGGATTGGCAGCCCGGAGACGAAGAATCCTAGTTAGGGCGATCTGCAGCTTGTCGTCCTCCGGGGCCAAGTCACTCCAATCCTTGCCGCGCACTATGGCAGTCTGGCGCGGCAAGGTAAACTGCTCGGGCTCCTTTTCCAGAATCCAACACCAATCTGCCCTCCACTCCTCCCACTTGCCGCGGAGCTCTCCCTTCAAGTACGCCTCCTTCTTGTTCAGCCTGAAGATCCAAGAGATGCCGCCAGAGAGGGGGGATCCGGACTCTACTCTAGGCGTGAAGAAGTGGCGGAAAAGAGCTACATTTGGGTGGACCCCAACGTAGTTTTCGCACAGATGTGCGAAAACGGCCAAGGTGAGAACGGCATTTGGGGTGAAATCTAAGAGACGGAAGCCGTACGTATTCATCACATCGCAGAAGAACTCCGAGAACGGAGGGCAAAGACCGCAATAGAAGAATGCAGCGAAGAAGTAGTAACCTCCCGGAAACATGTCGACAGCCACGGCGGGGAGGACTTGGGTGCGGGGATGATCCTTCGTCTCCCTCGCCCAGAACAAGTAGTACTTGTCCCGCAGCTCCCTCGGGCCGAGCCTTGGCGGGAAGACCACCCTCTTTCTCCGCATGGCTGCCAGCTTCGCCGCCTGCTCGGACTTCTCCTTCTTCGCCTTGTCGCTCTTCACCTTGTCGCTCTTCGCCTGGTCGCTCTTCGGGGCCATGGCAGGGGCGGCGAGGGAGGACGACGGCACGGCGGGTGGGGAAGACGGTGGAGGAAGGGCAGAAGCAGGGAGCGGCGGGGGTTTCTGAGGACGCAAGGCACAATGAAGACGATGGGGGAAACTGCCCCTGTTTCCTCTGCTTTTAAGGGGGAAGTGGGGGACGTTCCGCATTTCCCATTAAAGAACAGGCCACGATCTCTCCCACGACGCCGCAATCGACGCGTGCCGTTAGGGAGGGATGCGGCGAATATGGGGAGGGATGCGGCGGATACGGAGAGGGATACGGCGCGCCGTGGGCCGCGTGTGCCCGTGCACTGTCTTGGGCCTGGCCCAACAGCGCTCGGCACCGTGTGTGACCCAGGCCCGGGGGCTCCTGTCGGTGTACTAAGGTAGGGGTACCTTAGTACCCCAACTTGTGCTCGGGCAGTAGCAGCTTCCCGCGGCAGGGCTTACCACGCGCTTGCCAAGGCCCGCTCCAGACCCCTTCAAGCCATTCAAGAACAAAGTATTCAAGTTAGAAGACAAGACCCCGGCAAGAGGAGCTTGCCGGGAAGGCCGCACCAGGCTCAAGGGCATCTTTTCAGCACAAGGCCCTGGCAAGAGGTACTTGCCAGGAAGGCCAAAGGATAACACCGCAAAAGATACATCGCGGCGCATCGTGCGCCCCGGCAGGGCCCGGGAAGCGGCAAGCTTCCGGGCCCGGCAAGATAGCGGCCCCGGCAAGGTGCTTGCCGGGGGAAGTTCACACTGTGTGCCTGCGCTCCGGCTCATTCGGCCACGCGTCGCCCTGGGGCCCTTCCAGGGGCACGTGGCAGATGGTTGTGCAGCCTGAGGGACACGCTGGCGAGCCGCGGTGACGAGGCTACCGCCGTGGCGAACGGAGACGCATGGACAGACGCTTTTGGGGTCGACGGCGACGGGCATTAAATGCCCTTGTCCCCCACCGTCAAGGTTAGGTGAAGACCACTGTTCATACACTATTCATGCACTGTTATAACTACCACCAAATTTACACTTTTACCCTCCTCTACGTTGGCACCTATCGGTGACCCCTTTGAGCTATAAAAGGAGGCCCATGCACAACGTAGAGGGGGTTCGATCCCAGAAACTCACTCACTCCCTTGCTCGGTGTAGCTGGTACTGTAGATCTTCAAGCTCCCGAGCCCAAGAACTAAATACAACCAAAGCAGGAGTAGGGTTTTACGCGTCATCGCGGCCCGAACCTGGGTAAACTGCCCGTGTGTGCTCCTCGATCCGCTCGTCGTGCTCCCTCCGCTCCCTTACCGCAACGTAGAAGGGGCTCCGGTCCCATAGGTGCTCGTGGGAGTCCAGTTTCCCCGACAAATACCCCTCTGATCATGAACAATATTAGGTCTTGTGAGTAGTTACTTTTGTTCCTGAGGACATGGGGGAAGTCTTGCTATAAGTAGTCTTGTGAATTTGGTATCCGTTCGATATTTTGATGAGATGAATGTTGTCTCTCCTCTAGTGGTGTCATGTGAAGGTCGACTACATGACACTTCACGATTGTTTGGGCCTAGAGGAAGGCATTGGGAAGTAGTAAGTAGATGATGGGTTGCTAGAGTAACAGAAGCTTAAACCCTAGTTTATGTGTTGCTTCGTAAGGGGCTGATTTGGATCCATATGTTTCATGCTATGGTTTGGTTTACCTTAATACTTCTTTTGTAGTTGCAGATGCTTGAAATAGAGGTTAATCATAAGTGGGATGCTTGTCCAAGTAAGGACAACACCCAAGCACCGGTCCACCCACATACCAAATTATAAAAGTACCGAACGTGAATCATATGATCGTGATGAAAACTAGCTTGACGATAATTCCCATCTGTCCTCGGGAGTGCTTTCCTTCATATAAGAGTTTGTCCAGGCTTGTCCTTTGCTACAAAAAGGATTGGTCCATCTTGCTGCACCTTATTTACATTTAATATTTGTCACTTGCTACCAATTACCTTATCACAAAACTATCTGTTACCGGTAATTTCAGTGCTTGCAGAAAATACCTTACTGAAAACTGCCTATCATTTCCTTCTGCTCCTCGTTGGGTTCGACACTCTTACTCATCGAAAGGACTACGATAGATCCCCTACACTTGTGGGTCATTAAGACTCTTTTCTGGCGCCGTTGTCGGGGAGTGAAGCGCCTTTGGTAAGGAAAACTTTATATAGTGTGCTGAAATTTACTATTACTTGTTACTATGGCTCATAATCCTTTGAGGGACTTGTTCTGGGTATCTTCACCCCGACCAGAAGAGCGAAGTGTTGCTCCTCAACCTACTGAACCTACTGAAAATGTTTGCTTTGAAATTCCTTCGGGTATGATAGAGAAACTGCTAGATAATCCCTTTATAGGAGATGGAACACTGCATCCCGACTTGCACCTAATCTATGTGGATGAAGTTTGTGGATTATTTAAGCTTGCAGGTATGCCCGAGGATGTTATCAAGAAGAATGTCTTCCCTTTATCTTCGAAGGGAGATACATTGACATGGTATAGGCTATGCGATGATACTGGATCATGGAACTATAATTGATTGAAGTTGGAATTTCATCAGAAGTTCTGCCCTATGCATCAGGTTCATCATGATCGTAATTATATATATAATATTTGGCCTCGCAAAAGAGAAAGCATCGCTCAAGCTTGGGGGAGGCTTAACTCAATGTAATATTCATGCCCCAATCTTGAGCTCTCAAGAGAAATGATCATTCAAAACTTTTATGCTCAGCTTTCTCTCAATAATCGCTCCATGCTCGATAATTCTTGTACTGGTTCTTTTATGATGAAGACTATTGAATTCAAATGGGATTTATTGGAAAGAATTAAATGCAACTCTGAAGATTGGGATCTCGACGAAGGTAAGGAGTCAGGTATGACCCCTAAGTTTGATTGTGTTAAAGCTTTTATGGATACCGATGTTTTCCGTGAATTTAGCACTAAATATGGACTTGACTCTGAGATAGTAGTTTCTTTCTATGAATCATTTGCTACTTATGTTGACCTCCCCATGGAGAAGTGGTTTAAATACCATCCTCCCATTGAAGTAAAAGTAGTTGAACCTGTTAAAGTTGAAGAAAAGACTATCACTTATAATGTTGATCCTATTGTTCCTACTGCTTATATTGAAAAACCACCTTTCCCTGTTAGAATAAAGGATCATGCTAAAGCTTCAACTGTGGTTCGTAAGAGTAATACTAGAACACCTA
Organism: Secale cereale; assembly: GCA_902687465.1. Lineage (NCBI taxonomy): Eukaryota > Viridiplantae > Streptophyta > Magnoliopsida > Poales > Poaceae > Secale > Secale cereale. Next base: position 803,642,435 of record LR738712.1, read on the forward strand.
CACCATATGAGAAAATTAAAGTTGAAACTAGTGTTGCTATAGTTAAACATCTCTTGGTTGAAAATTTAGATGGACATGTTATTTACCTCCAAGAGGAAGCTGCTAGAATAGCCAAACCCGATACTAGGAATAAACATAGACCTGTTGTAGGCCTGCCTGTTATTTCTATTAAAATAGGAGATCATTGCTATCATGGTTTATGTGACGTAGTGATGTCTACACACGCTTCTACACTTGTAGACTATGTTGGGCCTCCAAGCGCAGAGGTTTGTAGGACAGCAGCAATTTCCCTCAAGTGGATGACCTAAGGTTTATCGAACTCAGGGAAGTAGAGGTTGAAGATGGTCTCTCTCAAGCAACCCTGCAACTAAGATACAAAAAGTCTCTTGTGTCCCCAACACACCTAATACAACTAGGAGTTGTATAGGTGCACTAGTTCGGCGAAGAGATGGTAAAATATGGATGATAGGAGTGGCAAAGCAAAGTAATATAAATCTGTAATAAAAAGTGCAGCAAGCAAACAAGTGGTAAACGTGAGCACAAATGGTATTGCAATGGTGGAAACAAGGCCTAGGCTTCATACTTTCACTAGTGGCAACTCCCAACAACATTAACATAATCGAATCACATGATATTTCCCATAAAAGATGCAAAGGGGACACACTCGGAGGTCATTCCTTCGTGGTCAAGAGAGGACGAGAATTATGTAGGGCTACAAAAGCACACCTCAAAGTTCGTAGTTCTCAATCTAAGGATTTCCCAATGTCACCGCGGCCATCCAAAGAGAGTCCCACAATCACCACAACATATCTAAAGGATAGTCAAAGACAAGCACCAAGAGACTCTCAATCTTCAATCAACACACAAGAGAGGAAATCACTCATGAAAATATTGTTCTAATCCATGTCCAATAGACCGCTGTCACCTTGGTCTCGGGGATTATACTAGATAAAGACAAGTGAGTACATCAATCCAATACATAGAGGAAGGGGAAATATCATGGGATCACCCTAGATTAACATAGCCTATGATCACAACGAAGATCACATCATGGGAGAGAGAATTGACCACATAGCTACTGGTAAGAACCTCAGCCCCGAGGAGGAACTACTCCTGCATCATGGAGGGAGGAAGCAACGTCGATGGAGATGAATCCGGGGGCACTTCCCCGTCCCGGTAGGGTGCCGGCACAGGAATTCTGGTCCCCCGAAGCTTCATGGCGATGGCGGCGGAGATCGGAATCGCGTCTGGAGAAAAGGGGTCCGGAATCAGGGTTTCCTCGACGGATGTTAAATATATGCCAAAGGGGGGCATCAGCGGAGGTCTGGGGGGCCTAGGCGCCCCCCCCCCCCCCCCCCCCCCCCC
>LR738712.1:803643809-803656270 GCA_902687465.1 Secale cereale
CCCGACGCGGCCAGGTGGGGCCGCCTGGGCAGGCCGCCTGGAGCCCCTCTGGTCCCCCTCTGGCCCTACTTTGGCCGCATGGAAGCTTCCGGAACGCTGATTTTTTATATAATTTTTCTGGGATTTTTCTGGCAGTTTACGTAATGGGAAAACCTGAAATACAAAAACAGCAGAAAACAGAAACTGGCACTGGGGTGCACTGAGTTAATAGGTTAGTCCAAATATGATCAAAAGTGTATGGAAGTGTATAAATATCATAGCAATATCACACAAAAGAGGCATGGAGCAAGCAGAAATTATAGATACGTTTTGGACGTATCAACATCCCCAAGCTTAATTCCTGCTCGTCCTTGAGTAGGTAAATGATAACAAGCATAATTTCTGTGGTGACATGCTATTAACCATATAAGGACTTTTTATAGTCACATGACAAGTGCTTACTGAGACAATGAATCTGTAGTAATTAAGTTGCCTCATGAGAAAATCACAAAGAACTGAAAGTTTTGCAATATGATACTGAAACATCAAATAGATTTGTAATGAGCATGGTGTGCAAATATGATAAAGTGATATCTCGCTTGCCCCCTTTAGTGAAGCAAAACATAAATGCAGGGGCACCTCCAAGGTTTAAGTGATGACTAGATACAATGATTTCAAAATAAACGATATCACAATCATGCAGAAGACAATGCTACTTTGGGACAATGCACATTACACTCAGAATGACAATCATGCTCTCAGTAGTTGGTGCTTTAAAAGAAGGTGGAGACTCTCGAACCGTGGCTTTTGTTCGCAAGGTTGAAAACCCGTAGTCGGAAACAAAGACAAAACATGTACCAGAGCTCTTGGTTTAAAAACAGAAGTAATAAATATTTTTTTAGACCATGCATGTTTCGTCAACGAATGCTAGCAGACAACTCAATCACTTCTTGAGATGGACAAGTTTCGAGGAACGGCTCCCGAATGAGGACGATCACATCCTCTTAATCTCCTTTGTTTATCACTGCCAAAGTTTTCTGATTTCTCATGAACAAAGCGTGAAGGAGGGTTTGTTTGTTATATTATCTTTTTGAGCCGGGCGCACTCAATGCCAGTTCCTTCTCGTATTATGGGTTTGCACATTATACATGCAATCCCGGGGTGAAGCTTGTCCAACTTAAAAAGATCATGAATTAACTACTACTTCCTCATGAACTTACAACAGAGGCACAAAATAAGAATGCATTTTATTTTTGAATAATTTCGAGATGGTACATGAAAGTCTCCGTTAGGAATAGCAGGTAAATACCATGTAGGAAGGTATGGTGGACTCATATGGCATAATTGGTTTAAAAGAATTTGGATGCACAAGCAGTCAGTCCGCTTAGTACAGGTGGAGGTTAGCAAAAGACTGGGAGCGAGCAACTAAGAGAGCAATGACGGTCATAATCATGCACAGCGACAAAGCAACATTGAATCAGGCATGGAAGTTATATCGCTACTCAGAAACAAAAGATCATCAAGGCTTGACAGACTTTCTTTACAGTCTTAAATATGCGTGAGCATACGCCAAGTCAATCAAAATAAAATCTTGAAGGAAGATATTACTAAACCATACCACATCATAGCCAAACAAATCATGTTGGTACTCCAATAACACATTGGGAATCCCCCAGCTATTTGAGACTAACCATAAGAAAACATGAACTACTAAGCGCCATTATGCACGTAGCATCTTTATCATAGACATATCAACCAATGCAACGGAAGCAAACTCTCTTAATAAGATAAGCATGATAGCTAAAGAGAGTTCAAGCAACCAACTAAATAAAAGCTCTTTAAAAAGATAAGCATGAAAACTAAAAGCTAAACATGATAGTAGCTATTGAAAGACAAAGAACACACATAGCCAGGATAGACATGAAAATTCTATGTTATGTTCTAGGTAGAAGTGGAGCGTGTTTCTCTCCCACATAAAGAAAGCTGAGTTCCGACTCGTTATGAAAAGCTAAAGAAAACTAAAAAGGAAAACTAAAAGCAAGACGCTCCAAGCATAGCACATAACGCATGAAGTGATTAAAATATAGTGGAACGAAAGATGAACTGATAATGTTGATGGAGAAGGGGATGCACGGGGGCATCCCCAAGCTTAGACGCTTGAGTCTCCTTGAATATTTCTTGGGGGTGCATGGGGGCATCCCCAAGCTTGAGCGTTTGACACTCCTGAATCTTTTTATCATCTTCCCTCGCACACTTGAAAACTCCCTTCATACATAACTCATCATAATCTGATTAGCGAGGTTAGTACCCATAATAAAATAATTGTTCCTTGCTGGAAATAAGGATATTCTTGAAGGTCTACTGTTTCTCAAGATTGCCAAAAGGTTTTTGCAAAGAAAAAGCAAGCTCTAGGTTTGCAAAATGAAGGAAAGGCAAAACAGGACAGAATCTGTGAAAAACAGAACAGCAGGTAGTAAATGATTTTTTTGGGGCACTTCTGCAACTCTAATAAAACTCAAAACAGACGCACGAAAGACAATTATATAGAGCACGCTGTCGAAAAAATTCAGACCAAAAAGATGATCTGGTGATTTTATACGAATTTTTCTATCCAAGGACAGAATCTGTTTCCTGGACAGCACGTCACAACTTTTGAACTTTCTTGCAATCAGAGGCTACACTTGGCACAAAATTGAAAAGTAAAGATACAATGATGATGCTACTGTAGTAAGAACATCAAGACACAACAAAAGCAAAATAAAATTTTATTCATTGTGGGCTGCCTCCCAAAAGCGCTTTCTTTTATGCCTTTAAGCTGGGCATAAGACTTTAATGATGCTCTCGTAGGAATAAGAGTTGAAGAACAAAAGAGAGCATCAAGAAGCAAATACCAAACACATTTAAGCCTAACATGCTTCCTATGCATAGGAATATTGCAATAGAATAATTCATTGAAGCACAAAGCAACTAGCATAGGAAGGCAAAACAAGCATAACTTCAAAATATTCACCATAAAGAGAGGAAACTTCTTATTATTAAGATATTTAGAACCAAGTCTCCCTCTCTCATTATAAATTTCAGTGGCATCATGGATGAACTCAACAATATAATCATCACATAAAGCATTGTTACCATGATCCACATGCAAAAAGGTACTCTCACTCTCCACATAAGCATAATCTTTCTCATTGGTAATAGTGGGAGTAGGACTATCATAAACAACTTGAACACTATAGATTAATTGTGTATTAGGAAGATGGTGTTCAACAAGGGAGTAATTCCCTCCATGATTATGACAAGTTTCATAAGGATAATTTCTCCTTATGTCATAGGTACCTTTATAATCACTATAGATTGGAGTCATAACATCATCATGGTAGAGAAGAGCATTATCATTGCTAGCAACTATATTTGTAAACATGTTGTCTTTATTCTTACTAGCAAAAGAATTATCAATTATCACATCACTAGTGGGTAAAGGATTTGCAATCCTATCATCCCCAAGCTTAGAGCTTCCCATATCATCACTTTCAGAGTTGGTACCAAAAAGATTTTCAAGATCATAAGTAGCATTATCATCATTTTCCCAATCACAATAAGTAACATGCATATCATAATAAAAATCATCTTCAATAGTACCTACGGACGTATCATCAAGATGATAATTAAGGCAATAAACTTCACCTTCTTCTTTAAACTTACAATCGTTAGGATAAAAGTTGATGGGAGGAATATGCTCAGGCCAGGTTGATACCCATTCTTCTTCTTTCTTGCTCCTCTTCCTCCTCCTCTTCTTTTTCTTCTTCTTAACCTTAGGAGGGAGTGGTTGGAGATGAAGCTTCTCCACATATCCTGGTTTATCATTAGAAACAATAGGGGAAACTTGGGAGAAACTCTCCTTTTTATTAGCAGAAATATAAGAGACATTTTTATACTTTGGTAAAGTTCCCTTCTTTATAATCTTACCTATGTAATCATTTTCATGGCAATTAACAACACAATAGAGATGGCAATTTTGCAAAGTGTTTTTTATTCCTATGGCATTAACATCTAGCCATGAAGTCTTTTCTGATAAGTCTTCACACATCAAAAATAACATAAGCTCATCATAAAGATCAGAGGTGATCATGTTATCACACAACCGGTTAACAGTTATGTTTTGAAAGTTCATGCATTGAAAATTAAAGTGACCCTCTATACGGCAAAGTTCACAAGTAAAAGGATAAAGGTCACACAATTCTCTAGCAATTTCATTTAAATCTCTGACCCAAGTGATTGTTCTTTCATGCTTATGTTGCTTACAATACTTTTCTTCTTCAATCATAGGCCTTTCACAAGGTCTATCCACTCCACAAAAATTAACATGCTTATATAAAACTTCATTTTTAGGAATTGGATCATGCATGTTGCAATCATCATGAACAATTTCATTTTCTTTGCAAATCTCTTTAAAAGGTTTATGATACTTGATCCAATCCTCCTTAGGCATATTAAGATGTGAAGCAAAAGATTTGAGGAAATCAACAAGGAGTTGAGAATCAAGCCCAAACTTAGCACTAAACTTATTAAAACTTGTAGTTTCAACAAAGGACTTAATGCAATCATACTCATAAATTATACCTGACTCTTTACCTTTGTCGATCTCCCAATCTTCAGTGTTGCGTTGAATTCTTTCAAGGAGTTCCCATTTAGCATCAATCTTTTTGTTTGTGAAAGAACCCATAGAGGAAGCGTCGAGCAAATCTTTATCCTGTCGAGAAAGCCTCGCATAGAAATTAGTAATAATCATATCTTTGGGGAGCCCATGGTTAGGACATTTTAGCATTAACATTTTCAGTCTCCCCAAGCTTGATCTATGCTCTCTCCGTCATGAGGATAAAAATTATAAACATAATTCCTATTCTCATGGACTTCATGAAGAGGATAAAACTTGGAGTAAAAGAGAGACTGGATCTCTTCCCACTCCAGCAGGTGAGAGTCATTTAGTAGCCTATACCATTCCAATGCTTTTCCTTTCAGTGACAAGGCAAATAATTTCCTCATGACAAACTCCCTTGATACACCTGCAAGCTTAAATAATGAACATAGTTGTGACAGATATAGCAAGTGTTCACCGGGATGTCTGTCTCCTGCATAACGATCAGCCAAAACATAATCGATAATACCAGCTGGTATTTTATAGGGCACAATTTCAGTAGGGGGAGGAGCAACCACCACAGGTGTGGGGCGTCTTCCCGCAAGCAACGATCCAATAGCAAGGTTGTCCATAAGCATAACTAGTGAAATAAAAACAAGAAACAAAAAGATTTAATTGCAAGATCTAAATATATACCTTCAAGCGCTCACCTCCCCGGCAACGGCGCCAGAAATAGCTTGATGTCTACACACGCTTCTACTCTTGTAGACTATGTTGGGCCTCCAAGCGCAGAGGTTTGTAGGACAGCAGCAATTTCCCTCAAGTGGATGACCTAAGGTTTATCGAACTCAGGGAAGTAGAGGTTGAAGATGGTCTCTCTCAAGCAACCCTGCAACTAAGATACAAAAAGTCTCTTGTGTCCCCAACACACCTAATACAACTAGGAGTTGTATAGGTGCACTAGTTCGGCGAAGAGATGGTAAAATATGGATGATAGGAGTGGCAAAGCAAAGTAATATAAATCTGTAATAAAAAGTGCAGCAAGCAAACAAGTGGTAAACGTGAGCACAAATGGTATTGCAATGGTGGAAACAAGGCCTAGGCTTCATACTTTCACTAGTGGCAACTCCCAACAACATTAACATAATCGAATCACATGATATTTCCCATAAAACATGCAAAGGGGACACAATCGGAGGTCATTCCTTCGTGGTCAAGAGAGGACGAGAATTATGTAGGGCTACAAAAGCACACCTCAAAGTTCGTAGTTCTCAATCTAAGGATTTCCCAATGTCACCGCGGCCATCCAAAGAGAGTCCCACAATCACCACAACATATCTAAAGGATAGTCAAAGACAAGCACCAAGAGACTCTCAATCTTCAATCAACACACAAGAGAGGAAATCACTCATGAAAATATTGTTCTAATCCATGTCCAATAGACCGCTGTCACCTTGGTCTCGGGGATTATACTAGATAAAGACAAGTGAGTACATCAATCCAATACATAGAGGAAGGGGAAATATCATGGGATCACCCTAGATTAACATAGCCTATGATCACAACGAAGATCACATCATGGTAGAGAGAATTGACCACATAGCTACTGGTAAGAACCTCAGCCCCGAGGAGGAACTACTCCCGCATCATGGAGGGAGGAAGCAACGTCGATGGAGATGAATCTGGGGGCACTTCCCCGTCCCGGCAGGGTGCTGGCACAGGAATTCTGGTCCCCCGAAGCTTGATGGCGATGGCGGCGGAGATCGGAATCGCGTCTGGAGAAAAGGGGTCCGGAATCAGGGTTTCCTCGACGGATGTTAAATATATGCCAAAGGGGGGCATCAGCGGAGGTCTGGGGGGCCCAGGCGCCCCCCCGGCGCGGCCAGGGGGGCCGCCTGGGCAGGCCGCCTGGAGCTCCTCTGGTCCCCCTCTGGCCCTACTTTGGCCGCATGGAAGCTTCCGGAACGCTGATTTTTTATATAATTTTTCCGGAATTTTTCTGGCAGTTTACGTAATGGGAAAACCTGAAATACAAAAACAGCAGAAAACAGAAACTGGCACTGGGGTGCACTGAGTTAATAGGTTAGTCCAAATATGATCAAAAGTGTATGGAAGTGTATAAATATCATAGCAATATCACACAAAAGAGGCATGGAGCAAGCAGAAATTATAGATACGTTTTGGACGTATCACGTAGGTGCTAGTGCGAGTGTAATACCTATTTCCTTATATGATGAAATTATGCACGACATTGCACCCACTGAGCTAGAAGGTATTGATGTCACCATTAAGCTTGCTAATAGAGACACTATTTCACCAATTGGGATTGTTAGAGATGTTGAAGTCTTGTGTGAGAAAGTTAAATACCCTGCTGATTTTCTTGTTCTTGGTTCCCCACAAGATGATTTTTGTCCCATTATATTTGGTAGACCCTTCTTGAATACTGTTAATGCTAAGATTGACTGCGTAAAATATGTTTCATGATTTTAACTTTGCTAAATTTCGTAGACAACCCCATGATAAAGAATTACCTAATAAGGATGAAATTATTGGTCTTGCTTCTATTGTTGTGCCTCCTAACGATCCTTTAGAACAATATCTGCTAGACCATGAAAATGACATGTATATGAATGAGAGAAGGGAAATAGATGAAATATTCTTTAAGCAAGCACCCGTATTGAAAAACAGCTTGCCTATTGAAATCCTAGGGGATCCTCATCCACCCAAGGGTGATCCCGTGTTTGAACTTAAACCATTACCTGATAATCTTAAGTATGTTTATCTCGATGAAAAGAAGATATATCCTGTTATTATTAGTGCTAACTTTTTAGGGCAGGAAGAAGAAAAATTATGGAAAACTCTGAAGAAGCACCGTGCTGTTATCGGATATACTCTGGATGATCTTAAGGGCATTAGTCCCACTTTATGCCAACACAAGATAAAATTGGAAGAGGACGCGAAACCGGTTATCGATCATCAACGACGATTAAATCCTAAGATGAAAGAAGTGGTAAGGAAGGAATACTAAATCTTCTAGAGGCAGGTATTATCTATCTAGTTGCTGATAGCCAGTGGGTAAGTCCTATCCATTGTGTCCCTAAGACGGGAGGTATGACTGTTGTTCCTAATGATAAAGATGAATTGATTCCGCAAAGAATTGTTATAGGCTATAGGATGGTAATTGATTTCCGCAAATTAAATAAGGCTACTAAGAAAGATCATTACCCTTTGCCTTTTATTGATCAAATGCTAGTAAGGTTATCCAAACATACTCATTTTTGCTTTCTAGACGGTTATTCTGGTTTCTCTCAGATACCTGTGTCAAAAGGGGATCAAGAAAAGACCACTTTTACTTGTCCTTTCGGTACCTTTGCTTATAGACGTATGCCTTTTGGTTTATGTGATGCACCAGCTACCTTCCAAAGAAGCATGATGGCTATATTCTCTGATTTTTGTGAAAAGATTGTTGAGGTTTTCATGGATGATTTTTCCGTTTACGGAACTTCTTTCGATTGCTTGAGCAACCTTGATCGAGTTTTGCCGAGATGTGAAGACACTAATCTTCTCTTGAATTGGGAGAAGTGCCACTTTATGGTTAATGAAGGCATTGTCTTGGGACATAAAATTTCTGAAAGAGATATTGAAGTCGATAAGGCTAAGGTTGATGCTATTAAAAATATGCCATGTCCCAAAGACATCAAAGGTATAAGAAGTTTACTTGGTCATGCCGGGTTTTATAGGAGGTTCATTAAGGACTTCTCCAAAATCTCCAGGCCTCTGACTAATCTCTTACAAAAACATGTTCCTTTTGTCTTTGACGATGATTGTTTAGAAGCATTTGAAATACTTAAGAAAACACTGATCTCTGCACCTAATGTCCAGCCTCCTGACTGGAATTTACCCTTTGAGATTATGTGTGATGCTAGTGATTATGTTGTAGGTGTTGTTCTAGGGCAAAGAGTTGATAAGAAATTGAATGTTATCCAATATGCTAGTAAAACTCTAGATAGTGCCCAAAGAAATTATGCTACTACTGAGAAAGAGTTTTTAGCAGCTGTATTTGCTTGTGATAAGTTTAGACCTTATATTGTTGATTGTAAAGTAACTATTCACACTGATCATGCTGCTATCAAATACCTTATGGAAAAGAAAGATGCTTTCTCCTGCTGAAAAAATTTGATTTGCATATTATTGATAGAAAGGGAGCTGAGAACCCCGTTGCAGACAACTTGTCTAGGCTAGAGAATATTCTTGATGACCCACAACCTATTGATGATAGCTTTCCTGATGAACAATTAGTTGTAATAAATACTTCTCGTACTGCTCCATGGTATGCTGATTATGCTAATTACATTGTCGCTAAGTTTATACCACCTATTTTCACATACCAGCAAAAGAAAAAGTTCTTCTATGATTTAAGACATTACTTCTAGGATGATCCACATCTTTATAAAGAATGAGTAGATGGTATTATTAGACGTTGTGTACCTGAGCATGAACAGGAACATATCCTACACAAGTGCAACTCCGAAGCTTATGGAGGACACCATGCTGGAGATAGAACTGCACATAAGGTATTGCAATCTGGTTGTTGTTGGCTACTCTCTTCAAGGATGCTCATAAGTTTGTCTTATCTTGTGATGAATGTCAAAGAATTGGTAATATCAGTAGACGTCAAGAAATGCCTATGAATTATTCACTTGTTATTGAACCATTTGATGTCTGTGGCTTTGATTATATGGGACCGTTTCCTTCCTCTAATGGGTATACACATATTTTAGTTGTTGTTGATTACGTTACTAAGTGGGTAGAAGCTATTCCAACTAGTAGTGCTGATCACAACACCTCTATCAAAATGCTTAAAGAAGTTATTTTTCCAAGGTTTGGAGTCCCTAGATACTTAATGACTGATGGTGGTTCCCACTTTATTCATGGTGCTTTCCGAAAAATGCTTACTAAGTATGATGTTAATCATAGAATTGCATCCCCTTATCACCCACAGTCTAGTGGTCAAGTACAACTAAGTAATAGAGAGCTGACATTACTTTTGCAAAAGACAGTTAATAGGTCTAGAAAGAATTGGTCCAAGAAACATGATGATGCATTATGGGCCTATAGAACTACATACAAAAATTCTATGGGTATGTCTCCATATAAGATGTTTTATGGAAAAGCATGTCACTTACCTCTCGAGCTAGGACATATGGCATATTGGGCTATTAAAGAGCTCAATTATGATCTCAAACTTGCCGGTGAGAAGAGGTTATTTGACATTAGCTCTCTTGATGAATTGTGAACCCAAGCTTATGAGAATGCCAAGCTGTTCAAAGAAAAGGTTCAAAGATGGCATGACAAAAGGATACAAAAGCGTGAGTTTAACGTAGGCGATTATGTCTTGCTATACAACTCTCATTTAAGATTTTTTTGCTGCAAAACTTCTCTCTGACTGGGAAGGTCCTTACGTTATCGAGGAGGTCTATCGTTCTGGTGCCATAAAAATAAACAACTTCGAAGGCACGAATCCGAAGGTGGTGAACGGTCAAAGAATCAAACATTATATCTCAGGTAATCCTATAAATGTTGAAACCAATGTTATTGAAACCGTAACCCCGGAGGAATATATAAGGGACACTTTCTAGAACGATTCAGACCCCGAAAAGGAAGAGGTATGTGGTACGGTAAGTAAACCGACTCCAAAACAGTTCTAATGGAAATTTTCACCGTTTTGGAATATTTAGAAAAATGGAAAAATAAGAGGCAGTCTGGAAAGGACACGAGGCGTCCACAAGGGTGGAGGGCGCGCCCCCTTCCCCTAGGCGCACCCCCTGCCTCGTGGGCACCTCGTGTGCCTCCCGGACTCCGATTTCTTGCGTGTTACTTCTTTTGGTCGGTAAAAATTCACTATATATTCTCCCGAAGGTTTTGGTCACCATATCACGCAAAAATCCTCTGTTTTTGTTTTGAGCTGTTTCTGTCACAGATAAGAGCAATATGTCATCCCAGGATTCGGAGGGAGAAAGCTATGTGGCTGATCTCCTTGCTGACCCTAAGGTCTATGGGGACTGGGAGCATTATGACTGGACCACAGAGGAAGAAGAAGACCATGATTCCAAGGGAAAGGATTGGACCAGGTCAGATGAAGATGAAGTCCCACTACCTCAACCTGGGGACATGCGTGTGGAGTTCAAAAAGTCAAGCCCCCTCGACAGAGCAAGGAAACCTAAGATCGAGTTTATCCCTTTTCGCCTCTTGCAGGAAAACAAGCAGGAACTATGCAAGAAGATATTAAACCTTGAGCAGGAGATCAATGACCTAAGGGAGCAAAATTCTATCCTTAAGCGTAAGTTAAGGAACAATCCTACATCATCAACAACCCCATCATCACCACCTCCGAAGAAGGAGACATAATCATATGGGTATGGGCACTCCCCTTGGCAACTTCCAAGCTTGGGGGAGGTGCCCCGGTATCGTATCACCATCACACTCCTATCTTTACCGCTTTTCTTAGTTCGATCCTTTTGGTAATATCTTGATCTAGTAGAATATAGTTAGCATGATCTAGCTGTGAGCTTTTGCTTTATGATATTTATCTTTGTAACTGAGTCCGTGAGCTATATAATAAAGATTAGTGTTGAGTTAAGGGCTTGATTTCCTCATTTTGGTCATGAGAGAATAAAAGAAAATATAAAAAAATATCAGAGAGATCATATTGATCTTATGGGAAGTAATGACTTCACATATAAAGAGTATGATGAATAAAAGTTGTTGAGAGTAGACAAAAATAGTTTTGGTCATCGTTGCAATTAATAGGAAGTAATAAAGAAAGAGAGGTTTCACATACAAATATACTATATTGGACATCTTTTATGATTGTGAGCGCTCATTAAAATATGACATGATAAAGAGTTAATGTTGGACAAGGAAGACAACATAATGGGTTATGTTTTCTTATATCTAAAATAAAGTATATTGTCATGGATCATCCAACATGTTGAGCTTGCCTTTCCCCCTCATGCTAGCCAAAACTCCTTGCACTAAGTAGAGATACTACTTGTGCTTCGATACATCCTTAAACCCCGTTTTGCCATGAGAGTCCACCATACCTACCTATGGATTGAGTAAGATCCTTCAGGTAAGTTGTCATGATTGCAAACTCTTTAAAATATGTATGATTTATTAGTGTGGAGGAAATAATCTTTATACGATTTTTGATATGGAAGTAATAAAAGCGACGGACTGCATAATAAAGGTCCTTATCACAAGTGGCAATATAAAGTGACGTTCTTTTGCGCTAAGACTTTGTGCAGCCAACCATAAAAGCACATGACAACCTCTCCTTCCCTCTGCGAAGGGCATATCTATTATTCTTGCCTTATAAGAGTCAAGGTGAAAATCACCTTTCCTTTTTACATTTTATCCTTTGGCAAGCACATTGTGTTGGAACGATCCTGACATAAATACCCACTTGGATGTAAGTTATCATGGTCTATTACCGTTGACATTACCCTTGAGGTAAAAGGTTGGGAGGCAATACCATAAGCCCCTATCTTTCTCTGTGTCCGATTAAAACTCCATACCCATAAGTATTGCGTCAGTGTAAGCAATTGTGAAAGTCTATATGATAGTTGAGTATGTGGGCTTGCTGAAAAGCTCTTATTGACTCTTTCTGATGTTATGATAAATTGCAATTGCTTCAATGACTGAGATCATAGTTTGTTGGTTCTCAATGAAGTTTCTGATTCATACTTGACATTGTGAATGAATTGTTACTTTAGCATAAGAATCATAGAATATATATATATATATATATATATATATATATATATATATATATATATATATATAT
>LR738712.1:803656349-803754544 GCA_902687465.1 Secale cereale
TGTATCTGTGTGTGTGTGTGTGTGTGTGTGTTGCTGTTATAAGAATGATCATGATGCCCTCATGTCCCCATTTTATTTTTATCGACACCTCTATCTCTAAACATGTGGACATATTTTTCGATATCGGCTTTCGCTTGAGGACAAGCGAGGTCTAAGCTTGGGGGAGTTGATACGTCCATTTTGCATCATGCTTTTATGTTGATATTTATTGCACTATGGGCTGTTATTACACGTTATGTCACAATACTTATGCCTCTTCTCTCTTATTTTACAAGGTTTACATGAAGAGGGAGAATGCCGGCAGCTGGAATTCTGGGCTGGAAAAGGAGCAAACATTGGAGACCTATTCTACACAACTCAAAAAGCTCCGAAACTCCACGAAACACCGTTTCATAAAATATAAAAAATATCAGGCGAAAGAGATATGCCAGGGGGGCCACCACCTATCCACAAGGGTGGGGGCGCCCCCCTCTGGGCGCGCCCCCTACCTCGTGGGCCCCACATGGAAGCCCTCCACTTATTCCAGCACCCACTCACTTAGTCTTCCTCCAGAAAAAATCCTCACATATCTCAAACCCGTGTTCTAGCTTATCTTGCTGCCATTTTCGATCTCCTTGCTCAAATGTCCATTCACAAAACTGTTTTGGGGGATTGTTCGTCGGTATGTGACTCCTCCAATGGTCCAATTAGTTTTTGTTCTAGTGCTTTATTTATTGCAATTTTTTGCTGCTAAGGTGACCCTGTTCTTGAGCTTGCATGTCAAATTTATATGGTCCAAAGTAGCTTTAATGCATGATATAGCCTGTAGGCACCTATGTGAGTAGTTGCTATCAATCTTGTTGAGTTCGATCCACTTTTATTTTGAGTGTCTAAAATTTCGGAGAAAGAAAATTATGAAGAGATGGTTGAGGGGCTCTTCGAGCTGAAGGTCAAAGGATAAGCAGAATGAGGAGAATAAAAAGCCCAAATACAATCTTCCTCGCACTACGGAGGTTCGGCCGTGCGAATGGCCTTGTGATACGTTCTTGAGAGCCACCGATATTTACGATGAGTTTTATTACTTGGCTGAGAATGCAGGCCTCAGCGACTTCCTCCACGACCAGCGCGAACAGTATCTCCTACTTACTAATATTTTTGTGAATTTTTTTATTTCCATGCTAAGAAGTCACCACCTTTAGTAGAGTTTCACTTATATGATGAAGTTAAGGAGATATCACTCCATGATTTTTGTTGGGTCTGCAAGATACCCTTTGTTGGCAGCATTGAGGAACCACATCGTAGTGATGTGGATGGATTTATTGATAGAATTACTATAGGGGAAACGAGGAGAGTTTCTGATGCAAGAATTACTAGTATACATTTGCCTGTTCTACGTTACTTTGTGATATTTGCTAGTAGATGCTTGATTGGTCGTGGGAACAGTGGAAATCTTAGTGCTCCTGATCTTGTCATTTTGCGTCATGCTTTGTTTCGTGATACAACTTTCAGCTTAGGCACCATTGTTGCTAAACGATTAAGTCTGAATCGTACAAAGGGGCCCATCTTCGGAGGCATCTTTGATTCACGCCTGGCTAAACACTTTGAGATACCTATTAGGCATTATGAGGAAGAGGAAAAGTTGCTGCCTGATATGTCCATTTTGCATCATGCTTTTATGTTTATATTTATTGCACTATGGGCTGTTATTAGACGTTATGTCACAATACTTATGCCTTTTCTCTCTTATTTTACAAGGTTTACATGAAGAGGGAGAATGCCGGCAGCTGGAATTCTAGGCTGGAAAAGGACGAAACATTGCAGACTTATTCTTCACAACTCAAAAAGCTCCGAAAATCCACGAAACACCATTTCAGGAAATATAAAAAATATCTAGTGAAAGAGATATGCGAGGGGGGCACCACCTGTCCACGAGGGTGGGAGCCCCCCCCCCTCTGGGCGCGCCCCTGCCTCGTGGGCCAGCCGGTGACCCCCTGATGCCCATCTTCTCCTATATGAGGTGTTTTGACCTGGAAAAAAAATCAGAAGGAGGCTTTCGGGACCAGACACCGCCGTCTCGAGGCTGAACCAATCTAGGGCTCCGGCGGAGCTGTTCTGCCGGGGATACTTCCCTCCGGGAGGGGGAAATCGTCACCGCCGTCATCACCAACAACTCTCCCATCTTGGGGAGGGTTATCTTCATCAACATCTTCACCAGCAACATCACCTCTCAAACCCCAGTTCATCTCTTGTACCCAATCTTTGTATCAAAACCTCAGATTGGTACCTGTAGGTTGCTAGTAGTGTTGATTACTCCTTGTAGTTGATGCTAGTTAGTTTACTTGGTGGAAGATCATATGTTCAGATCCATTATGCATATTAATACCCCTCTGATCATGAACAATATTATGTCTTATGAGCAGTTACTTTTGTTCCTGGGGACATGGGAGAAGTCTTGCTATAAGTAGTCATGTGAATTTGGTATTCATTCGATATTTTGATGAGATGTATGTTGTCTCTCCTCTAGTGGTGTCATGTGAACGTCGACTACATGACACTTCACCATTGTTTGGGACTAGAGGAAGGCATTGGGAAGTAGTAAGTAGATGATGGGTTGCTAGAGTGACAGAAGCTTAAACCCTACTTTATGTGTTGCTTCGTAAGGGGCTGATTTGGATCCATATGTTTCATGCTATGGTTAGGTTTACCTTAATACTACTTTTGTAGTTGCGGATGCTTGCAATAGAGGTTAATCATAAGTTGGATGCTTGTCCAAGTAAGGACAGCACCCAAGCACTGATCCACCCACATACCAAATTATCAAAGTACCGAACGCGAATCATATGATCGTGATGAAAACTAGCTTGACGATAATTCCCATGTGTCCTCGGGAGCACTTTCCTTCATATAAGAGTTTGTCCAGGCTTGTCCTTTGCTACAAAAAGGATTGGGCCATCTTTCTGCAACTTATTTACTTTTACTATTTGTCACTTGCTACCAATTACCTTATCACAAAACTATCTGTTGCCGATAATTTCAGTGCTTGCAGAAAATACCTTACTGAAAACTGCCTATCATTTCCTTCTCCTCCTCGTTGGGTTCGACACTCTTACTTATCGAAAGGACTACGATAGATCCCCTACACTTGTGGGTCATCACTGGCCCCTATTTTTCTAGATTATAAGAGTTTGGTAGCACATGAATTTATTGTTAAAAATAAGAAGATGCTTAAGTATAGTTTGATACTTGATAAAACTCACTGTGAGATTATTACCTTGCCTGCACCCTCTTTGTTTAACATACTTCTAGGCACGTACCTCGTCTTGCCCGAGGCCATTTATGCATAGCGGAGGCTGACACAAGTCCCAGAGCATGAGCCTTAGCCACGACTTGACCCTTATCGACAGTCTGTTTATCGGTGGGATCCAGAGGAGATCGCCAACGAGTGGCACCTTGAGGATCCTCCTCAGTACACCAGAGAGAGTAGCTTAGATCCGTGGGCATAGACCAACTTAGCCCAAAAGCCTAAGCTTGGGGGAGTACATATTTCTCACCGACATTACATTCATGTTCACACACTCATGCTAGTTTGTCGGTGCTCATACTTTTTCATTGTACTATCCATGCTAGTTTTTTTTCTTTTCTAAGCCTTCTTCTTGTGTGTCTGAAAAACCTTAAGAAAAACAAAAAAAATAGTTGTAGCTTTTAGCTAGTTTACTTTCCATGCCTGTAGTAGTAGTAATTAATAGAAAACCCAAAAAGATTTCTCGTTCTTCTTTTGCTTGTTGGGAGCTTTCCCGTGTAAATAGTTTTATTTCTTTTCTTTTCTTTGGGGGTTGAGAGGAGAAGACCATGATGAAAATGTTGAGTGGCTCTCATATGCATTATTGTTAATTTAACCAAGAGCCCACATTACCTTGTCTTCTCCCTTGTATTAAATGCTTGCAGATTCCAGCTTAGTCCAATGCATGTGCAATATTATTATTATCCACACCGTTCGGTCGTGCGAGTGAAAGGCAATAATGACAATATATGATGGACTGATTGAGATGAGAGAAGCTGGTATGAACTCGACTTATCTTGTTTTTGTAAATATGATTAGTTCATCGTTCCTAATTCAGTCTATTATGAATGAAACATGTTTGCAATGACAATTACAGATTATAGTTGCTCATGCCATGCTTAATTAGCTAGGAGTTTATAATGATTTACCTTGCGTGCCAACATGCTATTAAAATGGTTGTGATGTGGTATGATAGGGTGGTATCCTCCTTTGAACGAATCGAGTGATTTGACTTGGCACATGTTCACGCATGTAGTTGAAATAAAATCAACATAGCCTTCACGATATTTATGTTCATGTGATTTATATCCTACTCATGATTGCACTCATTGTTGATTAATCTTAATGCGTGTTCATGATTTTTGGTGCTCTCTAGTTGGTCGCTTTCCAGTCTCTTTCTAGCCTTCACTTGTACTAAGTGAGAATACTGCTTGTGCATCCACTTCCATAAACCCCAAAGTTATTCCATATGAGTCCACCATACCTTCCTATATGCGGTATTTACCTGCCGTTCCAAGTAATTTTGTATGTGCCAAACTCTAAACATTCAAATGAAATTCTGTTTTGTATGCTCGAATAGCTCATGTATCAACTAGGGATGTCTATATCTTCCATGCTAGGTGGGTTATTCTCACGATGAGTGGACTCCACTCATCATTCACGAGAAAATGGCCGGTAATCGGGATGCCCAGTCCCATGCTGAAATCAAAATATAAATAAACAAGCTCCCCCTAGACTATTGTTGGTTTGGACGGTACCCGTTGTTTCGGATGAGCTGCGGAGTGTGTTTGATGGTGGAGGGGGAGTAAAACTTGACCATTCAGTTTGGGAACCGCCTATAATGTGTGTAGCATGGAAGATATCGAGAACTCTTGGTTGTTATGCTGATAATGAAAGTATGCCACTCAAAATATTATTTACCTCTGTTTCAAAACTCGAGCTCTGGCACCTCTGCAAATCCCTTCCTCCCGCTGCGAAGGGCATATCTATTTACTTTCATGTTGAGTCATCATCCTCTTATTAAAAGCACCAGTTGGGGAGCACAACTGTCCTTCGCATGCATTGCTATTAATTTACATTGAGTATGACTGTGACTGGATCTCTTTTACCATGAATTACAAAGTCCTTGATCTTCAGGGGTGCTCTGCATTTATGTTTTGCGGTCTAAGAAAGGGCTAGCGAGATACCATCTTGTTATATCATATTATGATTGTTTTGAGAACATGTTGTCATTCAATGTTTACTATTATTGCTCGCTAGTTGATTATGACATTGATATGAGTAAACATGAGACCTAAATGCTATTGTGAATATGGTTAGTTCATAATCTTTACTGAAAACTGGAATGCTGGCTTTACATATTTGCAACAACAAGGTCAAACAGAGTTTGTAAAAGTTTTTCTTTATCACTTTGAGTTTGTCAACTGAATTGCTTAAGGACAAGCAAAGGAATAAGCTTGGGGGAGTTGATACGTCTCCAACGTATCTACTTTTCCAAACACTTTTGCCCTTGTTTTGGATTCTAATTTGCATGATTTGAATGGAACTAACCTGGACTGACGTTGTTTTCAGCAGAATTGCCATGGTGTTATTTTTGTGCAGAAATAAATGTTCTCGGAATGACCTGAAAAATCCACGGAGACCTGTTTTGGAAATAAAAAAATATTGGAGAAATAATCAACATCAGGGAGCCCACACCCTGTCCACGAGGATGCAGGGCGCGCCTACCCCTTGCCTCGTGGGCCCCCTGGGACTCCACCGACCTCAACTCCAACTCTATATATTCACTTTTGGGGAGAAAAAAATAATAGAGAAGGATTCATCGTGTTTTACGATATGGAGCCGCCGTCAAGCCCTAATCTTCCTTGGCTGGGCTATTCTGGAGTCCGTTCGGGGTTCCGGAGAGATGAATCCGTCGCCATCGTCATCATCAACCATCCTCCATCACCAATTTCATGATGCTCACCGCCATGCGTGAGTAATCCCTTCGTAGGCTTGCTGGACGGTGATGGGTTGGATGAGATTTACCATGTAATCGAGTTAGTTTTGTTAGGGTTTGATCCCTAGTATCCATTATGTTCTAAGATTGATATTGCTATGACTTTGCCATGCTTAATGCTTGTCACTAGGGCCCGAGTGCCATGATTTCAGATCTGAACCTATTATGTTTTCATGAATATATGTGAGTTCTTGATCCTATCTTTTAAGTAAATAGTCACCTACTATGTGTTATGATCCGACAACCCCGAAGTGACAATAATCGGGACCACTGCCGGTGATGATCGTAGTTTGAAGAGTTCATGTATTCACTAAGTGTTAATGCTTTGGTCCGGTACTCTATGAAAAGGAGGCCTTAATATCCCTTAGTTTCCAATAGGACCCCGCTGCCACGGGAGGGTATGACAAAAGATGTCATGCAAGTTCTTTTCCATAAGCACGTACGACTATATTCGAAATACATGTCTACATTACATTGATGAACTAGAGCTAGTTTTGTGACATTCTATGTTATAACTGTTGCATGAGGAATCGCATCCGACATAATTATCAATCATCGATCCATTGCCTACGAACTTTTCACATATTGATCTTTGCTTAGTTACATTTCCGTTGCCACTATTACGATTGCTACAAAAACTGCTAACGTTACTTTTACCACTGTTACCGTTACATTCATACTACTTTGCTACTAAACTAGGAAAGTGGCCCGCTCGATCCGCGAGCTAGAAATTTTGAAAGTTTAATACCATGATTATATTATTTGGCGCGTGAAATTTTTCATTCAATCCTAAAAATCTCACATAGTTTTAATATTTTCAAGGAAATAAATTTGTTTATAACATGTTGTGAGCAGTGTGATTGTTATCTCAAAAATAATGCAGTAAAATTGGAAACAATAATCATTGAGAAGGGTAGAAATTTAAATTGGTTTTTTGTAGTCATTTACAAAAAATATTTTTTGTATAATTACTAAGATGTGTCGGTTGCTAGATATTTAAAACTTATCTATCGTTGATCCGTTCGGCTGCAACCATGATTACATATTGCTATTGGCCTATGTTCTTGTAGATTTACATATAGTTATGATGATCATATGCAGGACTTGCAAGATCAACAATTGAATAATTAGTGTTTTCAGAAATTTAACTTATCTCTTTGTATGTTGACTATCACCTTTTTAATATAAAATTGTGGGAAGTAGATTTATAATTTAAAAATATATTAAGAACCAAATTCAAATTTGAAATTTCTATTCAATTTTGCATCCGTACAAATGATAAAACAATGGATAGATTTTCCCTGAGAATTCTGAGCATACCAAAATTTAATTATAGCCTGTTTTAATACATATTACCTGAAGTTGTGATCATATAGATAAACACTATTATGTAAACAATGGCAAATTATTATTTTATTTAATAGGCTATATGACAATTGAAAGACCTGTTCACTTTTGTACTCGTATTTGCCATTTTGCATCGTAGTTCCCACAGCTAATATATAATACGAGTTATATAAGCGAGGACTTTACATAGGTCCAACTCTCCTGCATTCCCGCGCATAATATACAGGTGCATTATTGAGTGGATGCTGCGCTTGAATGTCGACAAAATTGCAATACCTCTCTGGAATGTTGTTGGAGTTAGAGAAGCCACCTCAACTTTATGTTACTCAATAATTGGATTTAGTATTTTTGATATAAATGTTGGGTTCAACACAATTGCTTGCATGCAAGATGAAATACACAAGTCACTAAATTTTGAACACCAAGTTGCAACTGAATAAAACATTTAGTGATTGACTACGTCCTAGAACCCATATGACCAACAATGATGACTATTTAATAGTATATGATGAGATCTCTAAGACACTCATATTTGTCTGAACCCATGTTCTACCCCTCTAAACATCACAATATTCATGTTATATTTTATCTTGTGACTCGTGAGCTGATTAATTCCTTAATTAATTGGTCTCATATATTAGTGCATGAGCGGTGTTTATATGATCTATGTTTTGGTACTATGAAACATTGATCAACAACACTCATGTATGTGCTCAATAAGGCACATTGATTTGTAGTGCAAAACCAAAATGCACACACAAACCTCTACAAGTTGTAGTTTACAATTCTCCCAGATGTATTCTGCCTATATCTCCATTAGATCTACAAACATTAAACAATAATGTTGATGAAGATCACACCTGACAATAAAGTTCAACAAATAAGAGACCATCAAACTTTCTACCCTTGTTGCTAATTTAAAACCAAGGCTAAGATGGATCCCATGTCAGTGAAGCGTCATCACCTCAAACAACAGCACCATGCATTAACTCCACCTCCTCTGTCCACACCATTGTTCGAAAGTGTGGAAACTCCATGACTGCGCAAGGGCCTCCTCAAGGAGCCTTGTCTTCTTATGAAGACCTTGAGTTGTGAGGTAACCCATGATACATGTGTCGTATTTTTGTCATCACGTGTTTTCCTTCACTCACTCTTCCTTGTCCCATCTCACTCTCTCGGCCTCTCATGCACGTGTGAAAAGGTAGCATACCATGAGGCACCATAGTCAATCAAGGCCTATAGTGGAGGACATCTGGGGACTTCAATAAAAAGAATATCTCAACAAAAACAGTGGTGGAAATACTCCAGTCACAAATCAGATTTTTTTTTTATCTTTCTTTCTTTCCACACATAATTTATTTTACAATATGGCAGGAAAAATGATGATAACATGTACTCCCTCTGTAAACTAAGATAAGAGCATTTAGATCACTATTTTAGTATTCTAAACACTCTTATATTAGTTTACGGAGGGAGTATTGATTACTTCTAGCTATTGTACTGAAGGGAATTTATGTTGTTAGTGCCTAAAGCGGCTACATATATTAACTGTCACTACAGACTTGAGGAATTTGTGGAATCAAGTATCAACCTGAGTTGCAGATTCAGATGCACTATGTTTGCAGTGCGGTAGTCATGCACCCCGGAGGAACAACCATGATCTTGTACTATTGGGTCTCCTAACTATGGCATACAAATACAGAGGTCATACGTTTTATTATATATACTATATAAATAAATAAATACTAATAAAGCAAGGTACGTTTCTCCAATTTTTTCATCCGTTCACCGCCAAAAGATTTTATTTCTATCCGAGGTGGTACTAAACTTTTGTAGGGGCAGAATGTTGTATGTGGGCCGAGCATGCGGTGGCCTAATAAAGTCAGCTTATTTTTTTCCTGTCCACGCAGTAAAAACAATCCTATTTCCCGCACAATGCGTCCAATAGTTCGAGCTAAGTACAGGGCGCCCAAAACTGGGCTGTCCATTTTTTTTGTTCTATTTCAAAATTTATTTTGCTGTTTACTTCTATTTTTATTTCTTATTTTGTTTTATTTTTCGCATTCCAAGTTTTTTTTTGAAATTAGAAAATTAAAAAAATATTCGGAACTTTAATTAATTTCACAATTTCGTAAAGAATTATGAGTTACAAAATTGCTTTCCTATTTAAAAAATGTTTGGAGTTTTTTGTCATTCCAAATGTTTTTCAAAATTTCAAAATTAGTTACATATTTTTTAAATCTTTGTATTTTGCAAAATTCTTATACAATGAATTTTTTTTCCAAATTCAGAAACTATTCTTGGTTTAGTGATATGTTCAAAAATTGTAAATAATGTTTGCAGTGAAGAAACACATTTTCTAAAATTCTTCTGAATATTCAAACATGTTCACATTTTCTAAACAAATCTTCAAATATGTTCATGTTTCTAAGAAACATATGTGAATTTCATCAAGTGTTCGATTCAAATTTTTTTCTTTTTGGTTTTTCCAAAAATGTATGGAATATTCAAAAAACAGTTCGTAATTAGGAAAATTGTTCATGTTACCAATTTTGGTAATTCATTTTACGAATTCCAAGATTGTGTTCTTATTTCTAAAATGTTTGCATTTTTTCCTTCCCATTTTTTTGTAAAAAATTAAAAAAAGTGTTCATATTTTAAAGCAATGTTTGGGTTTTTCCTAATTTATTCAAGATTTGTCAAATGTTCAAATATTCAAAATAATTTTTTCATTAAAAACACATTTTCTAAATTTTCATAACATGTTCCCTTTTCCTACAATTTTTCACGAATTCAAAAAACGTCCGTATTTTTATTAAAAGGTTCATGCTTTTAAGAAATGTTTGTCGATTTCAAAAGATGTATTGAATCTGACGTTGCATTATATTCTTAAATATTCACGCGGGCCATTGGTTAGCAAGACACGTTTGTTTGAGTGGCTAGCAACTTGCGGACGGTTCATTGAGGTCGTGTGTTTGAGCACTCCCATACCAGGCTTCTCCGCATCTGGCATATTGAGTTAAGTTGGCTTGTTCAGAATAAGGGGAACCATAAATTATTGACTGTAGTAGCTTTCCATGTGCCAATAAAAGGTAATATGTTGGTTAATTATAATTGAAAGAAATTGTGGGCAAATGCCAATAAAATAGAATATACTGGTTTGGCTCTAATTAAAGGGTGCTATGTTGAATTAGAGATTATAGACATGTGGGGTCTTGATCCATTCATATATTGAGCTAGAGGCATGTAATTTTATGATCCTGTTGCAACGTACGGGCATGTGTGCTAGTACTATATAAAAGAAATAGAGACTACAATCAGAAGTAACACATGTGCTGGCTATTAATATGTACGTCCGGATGCATAGCTCAATCAGTTGTCCGTGTGCATGCTGCAAATCAACTTGGCCGATGTCGCTGGTGTGCAAGCATCAAACATTTGTTAACCTGAAACTTACTATGTGCATGCAGGAGTAGCTAATCGATCTGAAACTTCTAGTGTGCCTGAAGGATTAGACCGTCAATGTGAAACTTCTAATGTGCATGAAGATTAGCGCAACAATTAATTTACGTAATCTGCTGACATGCGGATGTTGAGTTGAGGTGTATCTGTTTCCGGACAGTCACAAGATTCAAGCAATATACACAAACTTGCACGTACATCTTGTACGTCTCGTCGGATGCCTCTAGCTGTTGCCAAAAGAATGAATGGATGTTTCTATTTTTGTGTAGGGATGAAGAGATGGAGTAGTACGATAGGATATGGACATGCATATTATTTTGGATCTGGACCTGCATATTTTTTTAGGATCTGAACGTGCTGTTTTTTTGGGTTGCGTTCTCCACTTTTCAGCAACTTCTATTTGGACGCGGAGGCTTGTCTGCTTTTTTTTTTCTTAGTCTTAAATAAGGAGATTTGGAGATTGGATCTGGACATGCAGAGGCATGTCTTTTTTTCTTCTTAGTTCCTTTTTTCTCTGTTATTATCTGGTCCGTTAATTACCTATTTAAAGTTAGTGGTCCATCAAATCAACGACCAGATGTTTCTAATTAATCTGGTAATTTCTAGATCATTTCTCTTTTCTCTGGTTAACCCGTCAAATACTTTTTATATATAAATAGATAAATACTTGCTGTAGATATTAAGTCTTCCAGGTGTGGTTGAATTGACAACCCAACTGCTAATACTTGACAATATTCTTCGGCTCCCCTTGTGTCGAATCCATAAATTTTGGTTGAATACTCTACCCTCGAAAACTATTGCGACCCCCTATACTTGTGGGTTATCACTGCCCCAAGTGACCGTCACGAGCAACTCCATCCAGGCCGCTGCATCAACCTGACCGGACCAGAGAACGGTGGCGTACTCCCGCTCTTCATGCACACCTCCAGGTACTCTTTTCCCCCTTTCTCAGATCCACATTAAATCAATCCTATTCAAAGGGTTCGTCAGAGTTCTTCAGAGCCCGACCTGGTCCAACCATCTATTGCTTTAGAGCACATAATCTGTTTTAAAAACCAAAACATGAGTAGCACGGCGGTAGTTTTTAGTCATTTATTCATACTCTGAACAGATCACATCTTCCTGATAAACCAATTCTCAGGTCTCTAGTTCCTCCACCACCATGCTTTAGGTTCAGCGGTTTTTTTAGAGCTGCAGTAGATCCAAAATGGTAGGAATAAATTGTGAAACTTGTTTGTCTCATACTTAGCAGAATTTCATCAATTCCAGATATATAAATAATTGCCCCGGCTTAATGTTTGAATATTCTGGCGAACCAAATGACCCTCAACGGTTTTCGACAGACAACTTTACTGTCGAAGAAGTTTTTAAAACCATGGGGACCCTTCTTGACGAGTCTCAGGAGAACTTCAATAAAGTTGGCCTGCCACCATTTTATAAACAAAAAACTACTCCACCAGTGGGTGTTTCCCTTGATCATGTTGAATGCAAGTTAACTCTACCTTGTGCCTTGTTTTAATCTCTTTTTGTACTTATATAGGCTGACTCCGCCTTCTGGACCAAGAAACTGCAAACCGCTGCCCTAGTCAAAAAACCTAAGGCCAAAACCCATGCCCCGGGTCGCCATAAAAAGCAAAATGCAGAAGATCTTCTCAAGCTGGACGACTTGGAGGTAGAACTCGACTCTCTTGGTCATCTTTTTGTGCAACTTATTGATTCCGACTCTCTACAGGATGATGCGGAGACTATCCATGCAAACATAGCAGAGGTAATATATGTCTCCTCCAACTCAAATTCTTTGCCAAGAAAAAAAAACTCGGCGGGTCATCTGAAAAGTGAGATTTTCTCATACTCTTGCTCATTTGGACACCGATTTTCTTTTGAAGAAACATCAGCATGATTCAAGACGTACCACCCGGAGTGATGGCTCCCAAGACCTCAACTCTGGCTTACCCATCCTCCTGTCCCTCGCAAACGTCGCAACGAGGTGCCTCATAGCCCAACCCTTTCTCTTCCAAAGGCTGGTCTCTTTCGTCAACCTCTTAATCCTTCTGACTCAAATTATCAGGGAACACCTCCATCATCTGGCGACTCTACTGGGACTCAGTTGCCTATCTTCAAACTCGCCCAATGATTAGTGCTTCTTGTTCATAAATGTCTTGTACTAATATATACTCATAAATCTGTATACTTTTGTCACAGAGGCATAGCAAGAGCAGGCAAGGAATTCAAAATGGGCGGTTCTTCGAAGGACCCCAAAGTTGCTGAACCGGAGAAGCAAGCGCCAGAAGCCGCAGGGGCTTCACCTCAAGATCCCGAGGGCCTTGTTAATGACCCACCACCGCAGGATGATACAACAACCATTGGTCCAATGAATATTGAAGGTGACCCGGCCATCACACATGACCCGCCAAGTGTTAAACCGCCCAGCCCTGCCAAACATAAACTTACTGAAGAAATTCCTTCTGAAAAGGCCGCCGAAGATGTCATCATCACTAGCACAGGCTATACCGAGCCGGGGAATCCTACTGTTTTGGCCAAACACAGTGCCAAAGAAGAGCCGCCAGCCGCCGACAAGGGCAAATTGAAGCCGGATTTGCATAACTATGCATATTTTAGCTTGCATGGAGGCTACCTAAGCCACATGCACACAAGCCGTGATATGGAGGCTGGCCTGGTTAATCTAATGAGGCAGAAATATGATGTAAAAACTAAACCCCTTTCCATTAGTTCATATGCATATAGTTATGTAGCCCCCAAGGGCCGGCCTATCCTTCTAAGGATGACCCGGATTTTCAAATCATTAACCCTGACGAAAACCTTATGCATCAAAACTTTAGCCCCCAATGACCAGCTTAATCTGACAAGATAAGTCAGGTCTTCAATGACCTTTAAATAGAATCAAACTTGTAGCCCCCAAGGGCCGGCTTAATCTGACAAGACAAGCTGGGTGTTCAACGACCTTGATATAGAATCAAACTTGTAGCCCCCAAGGGTCAGCTTACTCTGACAAGATAAGCCGAGTCATAATAGGAACTTAAAATGACCTACATTATCCCCCAAGTGCCATGTATATTGCTTGCAATGTGCTTGGGACATACCAATTTTGCCTATTTCTTTAATACCAAACTGTATTTCCGATATAAATCCTTATTGCAGGAGACTTTGAATCTTTAAGACTCGCATTTAAATGAGTTAAGGAAGAATATCAAGCATCAATAAGCTGAGACCCTCAAAGCTGAATCCAAGCTAAAACTTTCTATGGAAGAGACGGAACAACTCAAGTCCCACCTTGCTACAGAAAGAACCGCCTAGCAGAATGAGAAAACCATATTGCTGCAAAGAGCAGATGCCGCAGAAGCTTCACTTAAGACCACCACTGAAGAGCTGATTGGCTTAAAACAGCGCATCTCCCGAATGACAACCGCCATATTTTGTAAGCAGAATCTAACATTAAGTGCCACAGCTTGTTTGGCGAGTTACAAATATTTGTTCTTGTTGGGACCCTGATACGTCTCCAATGTATCTATAATTTTTTATTGTTCCATGCTATTATATTATCTGTTTTGGATGTTTAATGGGCTTTAATATGCACTTTTATATTATTTTTGGGACTAACATACTAACCAAAGGCCCAATGCAAATTGAAGGTTTTTTCCTATTTCAGTGTTTCGCAGAAAAGGAATATCAAACGGAGTCTGTCAGGGATATAACTATTGGGTATAAACCGCCCAGGAGGGGCCGGTTTATGCCCATAAAGCATTACTTCTACTGAAGCCCAGCAAGGCATAGAACATGGCGCTTTATTGTAGAAGACTAAAGATCCAGGGCCCAAAAGGTGTTAGGGCCCGTAAATGTAAACCGTCATACGGCGTGTAACTTGTACTGTAAGATAGGAGAGATAGAGACCGAGCTGGGCATGTTTATGAGCCGGCCTCGGGATTCTGTAAACCGGACCGGTCGTCATCCTGTGTATATAAAGGGACGACCCGGCGGCGGTTCAGGGACAGAGAACAACAACTCGAGACAGAGGCAAAGCGGATTCGCTCCCTGGTCATCGAAACCCTAGCAATACCACACCAAACTAGACGTAGGCTTTTACA
Source organism: Secale cereale (assembly GCA_902687465.1). Lineage (NCBI taxonomy): Eukaryota > Viridiplantae > Streptophyta > Magnoliopsida > Poales > Poaceae > Secale > Secale cereale. Next base: position 803,671,300 of record LR738712.1, read on the forward strand.
TTCATCGAAGGGGCCGAACTAGTATAAAATCCCCTGTGTCCTTGTCCGCTTTAACCCCTTTAAGCTAACCCGTATCGATGGCTCCACGACTAAGTCCTTCTGCTAGGACATCTGCCCTGACAAAACCACGGCAGTTGGTGCCCACCGCGGGGCTCGAACCCACGACCACAAGGTTAAGCACCCACCGTCCAACACTGTTTTCCATGGCGTGGTACCTGGTAAGTCGGCGTATTCGGTTAGTAAGATAGATTTGGAGGTTATCTTTGGAGATGAGCAAGACTCAAGGTCAGAGACTTTGACCTTTGAAGTGGTAAAAATCAAGAGCCCGTATCATGCTCTGTTTGGGCGGCCGGTTTTTGCTAAGTTCATGGCGAGGCCCTGTTACATTTATCTGCAGCTCAAGATGCCGGGTCATAAAGGAACTATTACGGTCCATGGGAGCCGTAAAATTGCTTTGGAATGCGAGGAAGGTGATGCCGCCTATTCTGAGGCAGTTTGTGCAACCGAGGAGTTAAAATTTTACAAGGATAATGTTGATCCGGCGGATATGTCTCCGTTGAAGAAGTCGACTACAGAGCATGATCCGGCCTTGAAGTTTAAATCAGCTGATCAGGCCAAGCTGGTCGACTTTGTTCCTGGCGATTCATCCAAGCAGTTTACCATCGGCGCCAACCTGTATCCGAAATAGGAAAGCGCGCTCATCGAGTTCATCCGTGAGAATCGGGATATCTTTGCATGGAAACCTTCTTACATGCCAGGTGTACCGAGAGAACTCGCTGAGCACACCCTTAATATTGATCCCAAGTTCAAACCGGTTAAACAGTTTCTCCGCCGCTTCAATGAAGAAAGGCGCAATGCTATTAGTGAAGAGGTAGCCAGGCTCTTGGCAGCAGGCTTTATCGTTGAAGTGTTTCATCCTGAATGGTTGGCTAATCCGGTGCTAGTGCTAAAAAAGAATGGCACTTGCCGAATGTGCGTTGATTACACAGACCTGAACAAGGCTTTCCCGGCTGATCCTTTTGCTCTCCCCCGTATTGATCAAATCATTGATGCTACGGGGGGTTGTGAGCGCTTAAGTTTTTTGGATGCATATTCTGGTTATCATCAGATCAAGACGGCAGTTAAGGAACATGAGAAAACAACTTTTATAACTCCCTTTGGAGCCTTCTGCTATGTATCCATGCCTTTTGGGCTCAAGAGTGCCCAGGCAACTTATCAGCGTTGCGTACAGAATTGTCTTCATAAGCAGATTGAGTGAAACCTTCATGCATATGTGGACGATATTGTGGTAAAATCCAGGAAGGAAGAGATGTTCATAGCTGACTTGAAGGAAACTTTTGATAACCTTCTGGTTTATAAGATGATGCTTAATCCGACCAAGTGCATTTTTGGTGTACCGGCAGGCAAGCTCCTGGGGTTCCTGCTGTCAAACAGGGGAATTGAAGCTAATCCGGAGAAGATCAAGGCTATTACGTCCTTGGCTAAACCGGCGTGCATCAACGATGTTCAACGCCTGGCAGGCCGCATTGCGGCACTGAGCCGGTTTATCAGCCGCTTGGGAGAGAAGGCCATCCCACTTTACCAGATGATGAAAAAGACAGATCGCTTCATCTGGAGTGATGCTACTGATGCTGCATTCGAAGGCTTAAAGAAGCAGCTGGCAGAGCCGCCTATCCTTGCCGCACCAGTTGATAATGAGCCGTTGTTGTTATACGTGGCTGCTAATGCCCGAGCCGTAAGTGTTGCCATTGTAGTGGAGTGCAAGGAGGCGGGGAAGGAATATCCGGTTCAAAGGCCGGTTTACTATATCACCGAGGTGCTCATTGAGTCGAAGCAGAGATACCCGCATTGGCAGAAACTGGTATATGGAGTCTTCATGGCAAACCAGAAGCTTAAGCAGTATTTTAAAGGTCATCCCATCACTATGGTCAGTTTTGCCCCTCTGGGAGATATAATCCAAAATAGAGAAGCAACTGGCCGGGTTGCCAAGTGGGCCGTTGAACTTAGTCCTCACGGGCTAAAATATGTACTGCAATCAAATCTCAAGCACTGGTGGATTTCATCAATGATTGGACATAGTTGTAAGCACCGGAGGAGAAACCGGATCACACGTACTGGACTATTCACTTTGATGGATCTAGGCAATTGGAGGGCTCGGGGGCTGGAGTCGTATTAACTTCCCCACGAGGTGATAAGTTTTGTTATGTCCTCCGTTTAGTGTTCCCTTTTACTAACAATGCAGCTGAATATGAGGCTCTCCTTCGTGGTCTGCGAATGGCTAAGGAGATGAATTTAAGCCGGGTTAAATGCTTTGGTGACTCGGACTTGGTGGCCCAACAAGTATCTGGTACTTGGGATTCCAAGGACTCGCTTATGGCGGCATATTGTCGAGAGGTGGACGCTGTCGCTGGGCACTTCAATGGTTATCAGGTGGACCATGTGGACCGGCAAAAGAATGAAGCGACCGACGCATTAAGCCGTCTGGGTTCCCAGCGTAAACCGGTTCCACCTAATGTCTTCCTGGACGTATTGCATAATCCATCGGTGAAATTACCTTCAGAAGAAGACTTGGCTGTTCCTGATCCGGAGGCTCAATTGGTAGCGGCGCTCCACCCTATTCCGGATTGGACAGTCCCGTACCTGGCGTATATGAACCGAGGCGAATTACCAGAGGATGAAGTCTTGGCCAGGCAGATAATCTGGTGATCCAAGTCGATGACTATTGTCAATGGGGAACTGCATCATTGCAGTGTATCTGGGGCGTTTCAACGTTGCGTATCGCCAGAGGAAGGCTGCGAGATTCTTCGAGAGATACACGAAGGAGATTGTGGTGACCACGCCGGTTCAAAGTCTTTGGTAGCTAAAGCCTTTCGTCATGGGTTCTATTGGCTTTACAACTCATGCTGATGCGGAGGACTTAGTCAAAAAGTGTGATGCTTGCCAGAAATTCTCACGACGTGCTCATATACCGGCTCAAGAATCGAGGATGATTCGAATTACTTGGCCGTTCGCGACTTGGGGGCTAGATATGGTTGGGCCCTTTAAGAGATCTCCAGATAAGAAGACCCACCTTCTGGTGGCGGTTAACAAATTTACCAAGTGGGTCAAGGCAGAGCCGGTCAGCAAGTGTGATGCACCAACGGCGGTTCAATTCATGAAGAAGGTGATTTTCCGGTTTGGCTTTCCACACAGTATTATAATTGATAATGGCACCAATTTTTCCAAGGGGGCTATGAAAGAATTTTGTCAATGAGAGCACATCCGGCTTGATGTATCTTCAGTGGCTCACCCCCAGTCCAATGGTCAAGCTAAGAGAGCCAATCAGGAGATCTTGAGAGGCAGAGGACACCGGGTTGTTGGGTGGAGGAGCTACCCTCTGTGTTATGGATCATAAACACCACGCCCAACAGGTCTACGGGTTACACACCATTCTTCATGGTATATGGAGCTGAAGTGGTTCTCCCTAGTGACATCCGTCATGATTCGCCTCGCGTGGCGGCTTACATTGAAGTGGATAATGAGAAGGCGCGACAAGAAGCACTGGATCAGTTGCATGAGGAACGTGACATCGCAGCGGCTCAGTCGGCGATTTACCAGCAGGATCTGCGTCGATACCATAGTCGGCGAGTTAGAACCAGAACGTTTCAAGAAGGCGATCTGGTGCTCAGGCTCATCCAAGACCAGACAGATATGCACAAGCTATCCCGCCTTGGGAAGGACCCTTTGTGGTCAGCAAGAATCTACACAACGGGTCATACTACCTCATCGACGTTCGAGAACACAAGGATTCACGCACCGCGGAGGAGGAGACCCAACGACCGTGGAACATTGCTCATCTTTGGCCTTACTATACCTGAGCCATAGGCTCCGCTTTATGTACATATATTCACAATGTATATATTATGATCAATATAATAAACCGGCATCCCCGTTAAAGCGGGGTATCTGCTGCTTTTTTTCATAAGAGATTATCACATGGGGGCTTCGGTGTATAAAACAGAGTTCCTATGGCCCTCTTAGACCGGCTATCAAACCAATATCATCATAAAAGCACAGCTCTGGTTACTTCAGTAATCCGGCTATCAAGCCAACATGATGGTAAGGGGCAAAAGAGATTTTGATGCATAGCACAACTCAAACATAGGCACCCGATGAGCATAGCTCACAATGTTACTTGGGGGCTCTTGTCGCACAGCGACAAAGAGCTTTTAAGGCCCTTGTAATAGGCTATCAAGCCACGGCTTGGAAGCCTGGTGTCTACACCTAAAACCCCGGATTAACCTGTCTGCATCAAGTAAGTCACTCCGTCCAGGTATACCTGGTATGACCCGTCGAATGATTGAACAAGTCAATCTTATACAGACCCTGAACTTGTCAATGTTAAAACGACGATTGATTAATGTGAGGTACATCTTAACAGGCTTTGTGAAATGGTTTAACTCAGCGGCCTGGCAGCCCATGAAAAGCCTTGAATTTGGAGCCTGGCAGCTCGTAAAAAGCCTCGACTACAAGTCTTTATTTGTGTTGTTTGCCAAGTTTTTTATTTCTCAATGAGATTGTTGGTATTCATCTGATATCTATTGATTCGGCCTAGTGGTTGACTACAAGTCACCACCGTTAATAGACCGGTGTTTACTAAACCCGGTCTGGTTTGATTATAAATCACCAGTATTATGTGCAGCTGAGCTAGTGTTTATCAAAGCCCAGTAAGGTTTCATCATGAACCGACAAAATATTGCACGAGTCATCAATACTCACAATCCGGGTTCATCACCCTTACTGCAAAAGTTGGTAAAGCCAAATTTTATATCACAGGTATGATACGTGTTTTGTATTTTAATACAGCTCAGGTTATGAACCAAGGTCACGTATTTGGGCATTATGACCCGTCCAGCGATAAACCGCCATGACATTTTAAATTTTGTCTTATGCAGAAACAGATTGAGTAAAGCTGTTCAGCAGAACAAGCCGAAATACTATGAACTGGCGGATTAAAGCAATATTATGCAGAGGAAATATGCATGATGACATGACAGACCAAATGTTTCAGCTAGCCTATTACAAGGCGTTTTACAGCCCAAAAGAATATCAGTTCCTCGTCAAGTATTGCAACATATTAAAAGTTAAACCGGCATCGGTTCATGACTCCTCGTCAGCCTGGCCAGACGGTTGTGGATCATCCTGCGCCGTCTCTTCCTCGTTTCCATCTAGCAGCTGGAAGTCAGTGGTTGGCCAATTGATCCTAGTCAGAGCCTGGAAAACAGCTTCATCACTTATAAGCTCAGACGGTTCAACATCAGGGGCGTAAGTGTGCTTACGGACGGGCGGGATGAGATCCTCCACATCATGGATCGGCGCGTTAACCCGACGATTGTCAGCATCATAATCCGCCTGATAGTGGGACAAATCAGCTTCATTGGCTAGTTTGCTGGCCAAGGGCCGCATTTCTCTTGTCAAAGCTCGCAGATCTTCATTGGTGAATTCTGATCCATCCTCTTTCATGCTTGGATAGCCATTTATTACGTCGGCCGGATCAAGATCAGGTACCCATGCCTTTGCCCGAGTTAATGCAGTTAAAGCGCCCGCTCTCGCAGCCGATTTCTTCAGTTCTTCAAACCAGGCGGGTAGCACTGACAGTTTCTCCAAGGTTTCTTTGATCAATGTTGGGGCCCGTTTGTTATGAGAGGCGGTACAGATGATCCTTTGTGTGCCGGTATAGAGCTACTCTATAAGAGTATAGGCAGCCTTCAGCTTCTTCTACATATCAGCACCAAGATGAGCAGTACGTTTTCTTGTATCAATGGAACCAGTGTTAAACCGGAAATTGGTGGGGATGTAATATTCAGAGTTAAGATGAGGATATTTACCAAAGACAGCAGTAGTCATGGCATTTATCTGACGCTTTAGGCCAGATATCTCTTCGGACACCGGTTTAAGGACGGCCTCTGCATCAACTGCTCTTTTCTCTAAAGCGGATCGCTCTGTCTCCCAATCCGCCCGTTCCTTCTGGAAGTCTTTCTTCAATTTTTCCATGCTTACTAATGCGCTGGTCAACTCATCCTTGGCTTTGGAAGCGGCTGTTTGCTGGAATTTTAGGTTTTCTTGAAGATCAGCCACTTGAGATTCTCTTTGGTTTAGATCAGCCTGCGAAGAGATATACACATCATACATTGGTAAAGCATATTGGAAGTCCCAAGCACATAACAAGTTATACACTTGGCACTTGGGGGCTAATGCATATTTGCAGTTATCAGGCATCTTTATCAAAAGTCCCAAGCACATAACAAGTTATATACTTGGCACTTGGGGGCTAATGCACTATTGTTCAACAGCAGATTACAAACTAAAGTCCCGGTTCATCTTAAATAGATAAACCAGCCCTTGGGGACTACACAGGCGAAAAGCTACATATTTGGTATTCCGAAGTCCCAGTTCATCCTAAAGAGATAAACCGGCCCTTGGGGGCTACGGTGGAGTTGAGACAAGCTATTGGGCTTAGACAGGAATAATATTGCAGAAATTAAGCAGAAGTTTACCTCATATCGTTCCTTCATATGGTTCACTAAACCGGCTTCATAATCACGGCTTGTATACAGCCAGTTCAGATAGCCGGAATGAAGGTCCTGGGCGCTGAGTTGAGCATAGCTTGACAAATCAGCATTCCATTTGCCTTTGTCCATGCCAGCACTTTCTTCCTTCGTGTTATGTTTTGACAAGGTAACTGGTTCACCAGGAGTGGTATGGCCAAAATCGGTAATTAGGACATCTTCTGTTGAAGCAGCAGCGGCTCTGGCAGGGCTGGCCGGAGTATTACTGGCCCGGACTGGGCTAGTTTTATTATCGCCAAGGTCCATTGGCGCAGCTTCTTGTTCAGTAAAAGTTTCATGATCCGGTGGAGGGGGATCATCATGCAAGGCATCAGCATTTTCTTCGGCTGGCTCTGGAGTCTTTTCCGATTCAGGGTTTATATCATAACCTGCCGGTTTACTTAATTTAGCCTTTTTGATAGGCTTTGGCTTATGCGAAAGATAAAGGTAAAGTTAGTTAGTGGAGTAAAAGAAAAGGATTAACAGGAAAATAAAAACTCACCCAGGAACAGTTTTGAGAGGACGAAGCTATGTGGTTGTTGACTCGCCAGATGATGAACGAGGTGTGTCCTGGTAATTTGAATCAAATGGATTAAGAGGCTGGCGAAAATGACCTGCTTTGGGATAAAGAGCATCTGGAATATACAAGACCTCTGATCGACGTTTCCGGGCCGGAGTATGTGGTAAACCGGTGGATGTGATTACTTGACCGCTATGCCGTGTTGTGCGGCGAGCTTCATGTTGTTGTTTCTTCAAAATAAAGTTTGGGTCCAAGTAAGCTAAAGGGTGAGAAAATTGTACTTTCCGGCTTGCTTGACGAATTTTCTGTGTTGGCAGAGGGTATGAACCTGAGGAAAGGGTAATTACCTCAACACCATCAGCTTGGCTGCCTTCAGCATTTTCCTGAATATAATCATTGTCAATAAGATGCAAGAAAAGGGAGCCAAGGGAGTCAAGTGATACCTCTGAGTCCGGTTCATCATCATCAAGGTTTAAATCGAATGTTTCAGTGGTTTTCTTTTTTACAGTTTTCTTAACTGTCTTGGTCTTAAGACGAGCCGCCTACGCCGGTTTATCCTGGGGTTTCCTCTTCCAGAACGGATCATTATCCTGACAGAGGTTGAGGAGTCTTTCATAAAGGATACTTAAACAGATTGAAATAAAGGAAAAAATATATAAGAGGACTTACCGCTGGCGGTTTATTGGATTCATAGAAGGGAGCCAGCCCAGTTCTGCTGCACACGTCCACTGGTTCATTCAATATTTTCTTAACAGACTCATTGATTTCACTCTGTGACAGCACAGCTTCAGTATGGCGTAGAGGATCTTTGGGATCTCCGGTGTATTCACACATCAAACCGGAACACCGGCTTAGCGGTAGAATGCTCGAAGAAATCCAACAGCGAACAAAATCAATGCCTGTTAAGCCGTTTGCGGTAAAGGCCCGGAGCTTTGAAAGCTGCGGTGCGTATTGGGACCGCTCCTGAGCACTTAGCCGTTGGGGGAAAGGATGATTATCGGGAAGCCGATGAGAACGATAACCCGGCAGAGGATTTTCATCGGCTGGAGATGTGTCTAAACAGTAAAACCAAGTTTGGTTCCAATCTTTAGGATGACTGTGGTGCTTGGCGTGAGGAAAGCTGACATCCTTCCTTTTTTGGATGAACATTATGCCAAGTTCAGTGTTGGGCCCGTCCGTAAACTCTGTGCGGCGGTTTAAGTGGAACAAATCCCTAAACAGTTCAACTGAAGGTTCCTTTTGCAAGTAAGCTTCACAAAATAATTGAAAATTGCAAATATTGGACACAGAGTTTGGCCCAATATCTTGAGGGTGGAGTTGGAAGCTAGTCAATACATCACGAAAGAATTTTGATCCTAAACCCTCGGGATAAATAATCAACAAATACAATCACTTCTCCATCTTTGGGCTCCAGAGGACATTCCGGTCCAGGGACTCTCCAATGGATGACATCCTTCTTGCCAAAAGCGCCAACCTCAGCCCAACAGTTTAGTTCCTCTTCGGTAACCCGAGATGGAACCCAGTTGCAGGAAGTAAATTGCTTGGCTTGCTTTGCCATTTTGAAGGAAATGCTGAAAATACAATGAAGAGCCGGTTTATGATTTATGACTGGCAGGTATTGAGAAATATGCAATAATAAACCGGAATTAACCATCGGAAGTGTTACGATGGCAACTGCAATGGCGGTTTAAGCGGGGCCTAATGATACCTACCGGGCTATGATTTTTCTAAAATTAAACCGCCGGTGAGAATATGAAAGGTGCAGATCTAAAGTTATGGAAAAACATGTTTCGCAAAATCAACAACAGAATTACAGATCTACGGCATGTCAAAAAGTTCAGAAATATTCAGGATCAATACTGAATGGATACTGCAGCAGTTCAAACGAACCTAGATTGGGGATTACTTTAAGGAAGGATAAGTACGTTAAACGAGCGGAGTTATTACTACAGTCACAGGCAAATGCATCAGATCTACACTAGCCATCGGAGCTATGACGAAGAACAGGGAAGAACAGCGCCCTAGCTGTGACGAACTCACAGGAGAAACCCTAATGAGATCTATATGAAAAGTAAGGAAAGGACTTACCGGAGTTGTCGGATGCGGAGGCGCGCCGTCGAAGCTCTGGTCCGAACATGTTGATGCAGCGGCCTGGGTTGAAGAAGAGGGGAAGGTCGACGGCGTCGGCGGTGCTTAGGCACGGACGGGCACGAGGAAGAAGAAGGAGCGAAGAGACGTGGGGGCAAAAAGAAAAGACCCCTCGCCCTATTTATAAGCCAAAAGGTTAAACGACAGGCGCGGGAATCAAGGAGCCCGAAAAGTGGATATGGGACGGCACTGTCGCCTCGATCTTCGGAGATTTTAATAAATAAAGGTTAAAACAAGTACAAGTATTAAATGAGCAGGTGACGTCATGGCGGTTCAACGTAATCCAGGAAGATGACGTCATCGCGGTTTACAAGATCATTTGAAGCCACGAAGGACCAAACTTTCCCGAAGTGTTGAAGATTGACATGAACAGGTTCAAATCAATCTGGGGCCTAATGCCGGGGATATAACTATTGGGTATAAACCGCCCAGGAGGGGCCGGTTTATGCCCATAAAGCATTACTTCTACAGCCCAGCAAGGCATAGAACATGACGCTTTATTGTAGAATACTAAAGATCCAGGGCCCAAAAGGTGTTAGGGCCCGTAAATGTAAACCGCCATACGGCGTGTAACTTGTACTGTAAGATAGGAGAGATAGAGCCCGAGCCGGGCACGTTTATGAGCCGGCCTCGGGATTCTGTAAATCGGACCGGGCGTCATCCTGTGTATATAAAGGGACGACCCGGCGGCGGTTCAGGGACAGAGAACAACAACTCGAGACACAGGCAAAGCAGATTCGCTCCCTGGTCATCGAAACCCTAGCAATACCACACCAAACTAGACGTAGGCTTTTACCTTCATCGAAGGGGCCGAACTTGTATAAAATCCCTTGTGTCCTTGTCCGCTTTAACCCCTTTAAGCTAACCCGTAGCGATGGCTCCATGACTAAGTCCTTCTGCTAGGACATCTGCCGTGACAAAACCATGAGAGAGTCCAAACGGAATGAAACCTTCGCGATGATCGTTTTTGGAACAAACACAATCCAGAAGACTTGGAGTACAAGTCTGGGAAGCCACGAGGCAGGAGGGTGCGCCCACGGGGGTAGGCATGGCCCCCACCCTCGTGGGGCCCTCGTAGCTCCATCGACACACTTCTTTAGCCTATATATACTCATATACCCTGAAAACATCCGAGAGCACCACGAAACCCTATTTCCACCACCGCAACCTTCTGTACTCGTGAGATCCCATCTTGGGTCCTTTTCCGGAGCTCCGCCGGAGGGGGAATCGATCACGGAGGTCTTCTACATCAACACCATAGCCTCTCTGATGATGTGTGAGTAGTTTACCACAAACCTTTGGGTCCATAGTTATTAGCTAGATGGCTTCTTCTCTCTCTTTGCATCTCAATACAAAGTTCTCCTCGATCTTCTTGGAGATCTATTTGATGTAATACTTTTTGCGGTGTATTTGTCGAGATCCGATGAATTGTGGGTTTATGATCAAGACTAATGAACAATATTTGGTTCTTCTCAGAATTCTTATATGCATGATTTAAATATCTTTGCAAGTCTCTTTGAATTATCAGTTTGGTTTGGCCTACTAGATTGATCTTTCTTGCAACTAGGAAAGTGGCCCGCTCGATGCGCGGGCTAGAAATTTTGAAAGTTTAATACCATGATTATATTATTTGGCGCGTGAAATTTTTCATTTAAGCCTAAAAATCTCACATAGTTTTAATATTTTCAAGGAAATAAATCTGTTTATAACATGTTGTGGGCAGTGTGATTGTTATCTCAAAAATAATGCAGTAAAATTGGAAACAATAATCATGGAGAAGGGTACAAATTTAAATTCTTTTTTTGTAGTCATTTACAAAAAAATATTTTTTGTATAATTACTAAGATGTGTCGGTTGCTAGATATTTAGAACTTATCTATCGTTGATCCGTTCGGTTGCAACCATGATTAGATATTGCTATTGGCCTATGTTCTTGTAGATTTACATATAGTTATGATGATCATATGCAGGACTTGCAAGATCAACAATTGAATAATTAGTGTTTTCAGAAATTTAACTTATCTCTATCTTTATATGTTGACTATCACCTTTTTAATATAAAATTGTGGGAAGTAGATTTATAATATAAAAATATATTAAGAACCAAATTCAAATTTGAAATTTCTATTCAATTTTGCATCCGTACAAATGGTAAAACAATGGATAGATTTTCCCTGAGAATTCTGAGAATACCAAAATTTAATTATAGCATGTTTTAATACATATTACCTGAAGTTGTGATCATATAAATAAACACTGTTATGTAAACAATGGCAAATTATTTTTTTATTTAATAGGCTATATGACAATTGAAAGACCCGTTCACTTTCGTACTCGTATTTGCCATTTTGCATCGTAGTTCCCACAGCTAATATATAATACGAGTTATATAAGCGAGGACTTTACATAGGTCCTACTCTCCTGCATTCCCGCGCATAATATACAGGTGCATTATGCATTCCCGCGCATAATATACAGGTGCATTATTGAGTGGATGTTGCGCTTGAATGTCGAAAAAATTGCAATACCTCTCTGGAATGTTGTTGGAGTTGGAGAAGCCACCTCAACTTTATGTTACTCAATAATTGGATTTAGTATTTTTGATATAAATGTTGGGTTCAACACAATTGCTTGCATGCAAGATGAAATACACAAGTCACTAAATTTTGAACACCAAGTTGCAACTGAATAAAACATTTAGTGATTGACTACGTCCTGGAACCCATATGACCAACAATGATGACTATTTAATAGTATAGGATGAGATCTCTAAGACACTCATATTTGTCTGAACCCATGTTCTACCCCTCTAAACATCACAATATTCATGTTATATTTTATCTTGTGACTCGTGGGCTGATTAATTCCTTAATTAATTGTTCTCATATATTAGTGCATGAGCAGTGTTTATATGATCTATGTTTTGGTACTATGAAACATTGATCAACAACACTCATGTATGTGCTCAATAAGGCACATTGATTTGTAGTGCAAAACCAAAATGCACACACAAACCTCTACAAGTTGTAGTTTACAATTCTCCTAGATGTATTCTGCCTATATCTCCATTAGATCTACAAACACTAAACAATAATGTTGATGAAGATCACACCTGACAATAAAGTTCAACAAATAAGAGACCATCAAACTTTCTACCCTTGTTGCTAATTTAAAACCAAGGCTAAGATGGATCCCATGTCAGTGAAGCGTCATCACCTCAAACAACAGCACCATGAATTAACTCCACCTCCTCTGTCCACACAATTGTTTGAAAGTGTGGAAACTCCATGACTGCGCAAGGGCCTCCTCAAGGAGCCTTGTCTTCTTATGAAGACCTTGAGTTGCGGGGTAACCCACGATACATGTGTAGTATTTTTGTCGTCACGTGTTTTCCTTCACTTACTCTTCCTTGTCCCATCTCACTCTCTCGGCCTCTCATGCACGTGTGAAAAGGTAGCATACCATGAGGCACCATAGTCAATCAAGGCCTGCAGTGGAGGACATCTGGGGACTTCAATAAAAAGAATATCTCAACAAACAAGTGGTGGAAATACTCCAGTCACAAATCAGATTTTTTTTATCTTTCTTTCTTTCCACACATAATTTCTTTTACAATATGGCAGGAAAAATGATGATAACATGTACTCCCTCTGTAAACTAGTATAAGAGCATTTAGATCACTATTTTAGTATTCTAAACACTCTTATATTAGTTTACGGAGGGAGTATTGATTACTTCTAGCTATTGTACTGAAGGGAATTGATGTTGTTAGTGCCTAATGCGGCTCCATATATTAACTGTCACTACAGACTTGAGGAATTTGTGGAATCAAGTATCAACCTGAGTTGCAGATTCAGATGCACTATGTTTGCAGTGCGGTAGTCATGCACCCGGGAGGAACAACCATGATCTTGTACTATTGGGTCTCCTAACTATTGCGTACAAATATAGAGGTCATACGTTTTATTATATATACTATATAAATAAATAAATGATTAAATAAATAAATAAATACTAATAAAGCAAGGTACGTTTTTCCAATTTTTCCATCCGTTCACCGCCAAAAGATTTTATTTCTATACGAGGTGGTACTAAACTTTTGTAGGGGCAGAATGTTGTATGTGGGCCCAGCACGCGGTGGCCTAATAAAGTCAGCTTATTTTTTCCTGCCCACGCAGTAAAAACAATCCTATTTCCCGCACACAGCGTTCAATAGTTCGAGCTAAGTACAGGGTGCCCAAAACTGGGCTCTCCATTGTTTTATGTTCTATTTCAAATATTCTTTTGCTGTTTACTTATATTTTTATTTCTTATTTACTTTTATTTTTCTCATTCCAAATTTTGTATTTGAAATTAGAAAATTCAAAAAATCTTTGGAACTTTAATTAATTTCACAATTTCGTAAAGAATTATGAGTTACAAAATTATTCTCCTATTTAAAAATTGTTTGGAGTTTTTTGTCATTCCAAATGTTTTTCAAAATTTTAAAATTAGTTACATATTTTTTAAATCTTTGTATTTTGCAAAATTCTTATACATTGATTTTTTTCCAAATTCGGAAACTATTCTTGGTTTAGTGATATGTTCAAAAATTGTAAATAATGTTTGCAGTGAAGAAACACATTTTCTAAAATTCTTCTGAATATTCAAAACATGTTCACATTTTCTAACAAAATCTTCAAATATGTTCATGTTTCTAAGAAACATATGTGAATTTCATCAAGTGTTCGATTCAAATTTTTTCTTTTTGGTTTTTCCAAAAATGTATGGAATATTCAAAAAACATTTCGTAATTTGGAAAATTGTTCACGTTACCAATTTCGGTAATTCATGTTACGAATTCCAAGATTGTGTTCTTATTTCAAAAATGTTTGCATTTTTTCCTTCCCATTTTTTGTAAAAAATTAAAAAAATTGTTCATATTTTAAAACAATGTTTGGGTTTTCCTAATTTATTCAAGATTTATCAAATGTTCAAATATTCAAAATAATTGTTTCATTAAAAACACATTTTCTAAATTTTCATAACATGTTCCCTTTTCCTATAATTGTTCACAAATACAAAAAACGTCCGTATTTTTATTAAAAGGTTCATCCTTTTAAGAAATGTTTGTCGATTTCAAAAGATGTTTTGAATCTGACGTTGCATTATATTCTTAAATATTCACTCGGGCCATTGGTTAGCAAGACACGTTTGTTTGAGTGGCTAGCAACTTGCGGACGGTTCATTGACGTCGTGTGTTTGAGCACTCCCAGACCAGGCTTCTCCGCATCAGGCATATTGAGTTAAGTTGGCTTGGTCAGAATAAGGGGAACCATAAATTATTGACGGTAGTAGCTTTCCATGTGCCAATAAAAAATAATATGTTGGTTAATTATAATTGAAAGAAATTGTGGGCAAATGCCAATAAAAGAGAATATACTGGTTTGGCTCTAATTAAAGGGTGCTATGTTGAATTAGAGATTATAGACATGTGGGGTCTTGATCCATTCATATATTGAGCTAGAGGCATGTAATTTTATGATCCCGTTGCAACGCACGGGCATGTGTGCTAGTATTATATAAAAGAAATAGAGACTACAATCGGAAGTAACACATGTGCTGGCTATTACTATATGTACGTCCGGATGCATAGCTCAATCAGCTGTCCGTGTGCATGCTGCAAATCAACTTGGCCGATGTCGCTGGTGTGCATGCATCAAACATTTGTTAACCTGAAACTTACTATGTGCATGCAGGAGTAGCTAATCGATCTGAAACTCCTAGTGTGCCTGAAGGATTAGACTGTCAATGTGAAACTTCTAATGTGCATGAAGATTAGCGCAACAATTAATTTACGTAATCTGCTGACATGCGGATGTTGAGTTGAGGTGTATCTGTTTCCGGACAGTCGCAAGATTCAAGCACGATACATAAACTTGCACGTACATCTTGTACGTCTCGTCGGATGCCTCTAGCTGTTGCCAAAAGAATGAATGGATGTTTCTATTTTTGTGTAGGGATGAAGAGATGGAGTAGTACGATATGATATGGACATGCATATTTTTTTGGATCTGGACTTGCATATTTTTTTAGGATCTTTTTTTTTGAGTAACGGCCCATTCTTTATTGATCAAAGTCCACAGACAGTGGGATAACACGTACGTGATGAGGTTGGCCAAACCACACATGGCGTCCCGGAGCTAAGTTCAAAGCAAACCTCGCTAGCTTATGAGCCTCTACATTGTTGTTCCTACCTTCAAAAACGAAATTACAAGAAAAAGAAGTAGTTCTAGCTGCAATTTCCTTGATGATGGCTGCATTTCTTCCTGCACTTCCCAGCTTGATGTCATCTATCACTTGCTTCGCATCTGAAGCCACCACAAAGTGTTGGAGAAGAAGGTCTTCGGCTATGCATAAAGCCTCTCTGCAAGCCATTGTTTCAAGGACAGTAGGATCATCCACGCCTTGCACCACCATTTTTTTAGGATCTGAACGTGCTGTTTTTTTGGGGTTGCGTTCTCCACTTTTCAGCAACTTCTATTTGGATGCGGAGGCCTATCTGCTTTTTTTTTCTTAGTCTTAAATAAGGAGATTTGGAGATTGGATCTGGACATGCAGAGGCCTGTCTTTTTTTTTTCTTCGTAGTTCCTTTTTTCTCCGTTATTATCTGGTCCGTTAATTACCTATTTAAAGTTATTGGTCGACCAAATCAACGACCAGATATTTCTAATTAATCTGGTAATTTCTAGATTATTTCTCTTTTCTCTGGTTAACCCGTCAAATACTTTTTATATATAATAGATTGCTCGATAGTAATTTGTTCACCCACCGTAAGATTTGCTATCTTGTGAGAAGCCACTAGTGAAACATATGGCCCCCGGGTCTATTTTCCATCACATTAATTTCCTGTCAACTAGCTATTTTTATCATAGTTTATTTAGCAATCTTTACTTTTCAGTCTATACAACAAAAATACCAAAAATATTTATCTTATTATCTCTATCAGATCGCACTTTTGCAAGTGGTCGTGAAGGGATTGACAACCCCTTTATCGCGTTGGTTGCAAGGTTCTTAATTGTTTGTGCAGGTACTAGGGATTTGCGTGTAGTCTCCTACTAGATTGATACCTTGGTTCTCAAAAACACAGGGAAATACTTACGCTACTTTGCTGCATCACGCTTTCCTCTTCAACGGAAAACCAATGCATGCTCAAGAGGTAGCAGACCCCAATCCTAAGTCACACTGATCTAGTATGTAACACATCAATATCACTTTGCGGCCTCACGCATGGTATCCCCACGAGTGCCAGCTTACCTGGCCCGGGACTGTTTGCGCATTTTGGCTCATGTATATGATAGTGTCGCTAGCATCCATATGACAGAGAACCCGAGCCGACATGACTAGTCATAAACCCAAGGTGGCACAAACTTACAGGGACAGGCATACATGACCCAACAACAAATGTGTCGGTCATCAACGTATGAACCCAAGTAGTAGCAAGCTACATGGACTTAAAGGAACAACGCGTGACATTTCCCCGAAGGGACAGACACATGAACGAAGAAGGACACATGTCAGCCAGCCTAAGTGTTCCGGAGTAGTAGCAAGCTACCATGGCTCAGTGGAAGCACTAGGAGACATTTCCCCCATAAGAGAGGCTACCAAGAATAAACAACTAGGTTGTCGGATCCCACACATACCAACCATTTCAATAACATACATACAATATGCTTGATATGTGCAAATACAGGATGGCATCACAACAAAACTCTATTAATAAAAGTATTTATTCATTAGGCTCCGAGGAGCTAGATATTACAAACATGGGTCTCATGACCCAACATACAAAGCATACAAACAACGGAAGCATAACATGTCTATGTACAAACAACTACAAATGAAAAAGGTAGAGAAGCCTGACTATCTACAAGACCCTCCCAAGGGTACAAGATCGTAGATGAGGTAACAAGCTAAACGTCAAAGTCCATGGGGAACTACTAGTGAGACTGAAGTCTCCTCTAGAAAAACATAAATTAAGCAAACGTGAGTACAAATGTACCCATCAAGACTTACATAAGAACTAACTACATATGCATCAGTATCAACAAAGGGGTGGTGGAGTTTAACTACAACAAGCCAGCTTTGACTCAGTAGCCATCCTTTACAAAGATTGCTGGTAACTCTTTTGAGGTGGCGCACACGAGTCCACATATTCACATATCAATACACCACTATGGATCCGCTCCCGTCTCCCTACGAGAAGGCCATCCATAGCACTCACGCTTATCTTGCGCATTTTAGAGCATCCACTTTCACTTGTCTATGAACTGCATAAGCAAACCAGTATTCCATTACCGCGGACGCGGCTATTTGAATAGATCATATCAACCATGACTCAAAGGAACCTGTCGTGGAATTAGCACGGCAGATGTCCGGTTTAACGGACTTGATGATGGAACCATCGCACGGGTTAGCTTGAAGGGGTTTAAAGCACACAAAGGACACAGAGGGTTTATACTAGTTCGGCCCCTTCGAGGAAGGTAAAACCCTACGTATAGTTTGGTTTGGTATTGCTTGGGTGTCGATCAACAGGGAGCTGATTGCTTGCCTGCGTCTCGACGGGTTGTTGCCTGTCCTTGAACCGTCGCCGGGTCGTCCCTTTATATAGAGGCGACGCCCGGTCCGGTTTACAGAGTCCCGAGGCCGGCTCATATTTGTGTCCGCCTCAGTCTCTGCTCTTTCTTCCTTGTCTCTCAAGTTACATGATAAGACGGTTTACAAACCGTAACTCTACACATGGGCCCTAAGCCTTTATGGGCCGTAACCTCTGCTGAACTTTACAATTATACAACTATATTATCATAATCCGGTTTATTCTAGCCGGTTTACACCTGCTAATAATATCCCTGACATTAGGCCCCAGAATGATTTGAACTTGTTCATATCAGTCTTCTCAGTCTTGCATAATCTTCTTTCTTGTATCTTCTTAGTTTTTTGTAAACCGGCACTGACGTCATCCCTGGAAATCAGTTGATTCGATCGTGACATCACTTCCTCATTTATCGCGCACAGCTGTTTACTACCTTTGTTTTCAAGGCCATCCCGGGAATCGAGGCGACCGGGAATCTTTATCCAATCTCTTTCTTCCTCAAATCCCGCGCTTACCGTTTCATCTCTCCTCGGCCTATAAATATCGCGGAGGCCCATCTCTTTCCCCTTCTGCCTCTTCTTCCTCCGTCTCCGCACCCGAGCTTCCGCCGTCATCCGTCGAGCTCGCCGTCGCCAGCAAGTCCGGCCGCTGCATCAACCTGAACGCGACCAGATAACTCGCCTCCTATCATTTCCTTCTGCTTCAGGTATCCCTTTTCACTTGATGTAGATCTGTAGCTTTAGGGTTTCATCATTGATTCTGCCATGAGGCCTCGAAGCTTCGGCTGTTCGTCCTATATGTCATGCTCGTAGTACGTAGATTCCTCTTTTAGATGTATCTTCGAAACTTGCTTTCGCTCCGCTGCCTTATGCTTAGACTTGGCATTAGATTCAATTGTTAGATTCATCCGCTCTGTATAAGACCCCCGCAGTTCTTCTGTCATAGACATGCATAAATTTCCGCTTTTTCTTACTGCTTAGATCTGTTTTACCTTAGCCTCTTTGTAGAAAACTGTTTCTTCATCCTCATAGATCTGTAAGATATTCGCCGGCTTAGTCAATCATGCACTGCTTCTGCAACGTATCAATCATGAACCCGATGGTTTAGCCTATTTCTTTTTTTTGTTGTTGTTATAAACCGGTAGCAGCCCGTTTCCTGCTTGCTTCCGGGTTGTCCATGCCATTAGTCCCTTGTCTAAACCGTCGTTGTGATTTTGCATATGTGATCCGGTTTATGCCTCTGTACTTGAATAATCCGGATTTTATACTTCACCTTTTCAGCATTTTCCTTCTACTACTATGTCTGCCAAACAGTTCGTTTCTTGTGACTGGGTCCCTTCCATCATTACGGAAGAAGACTTAGCTAACGCTACTGCAGTTGGCACTCTGGGCCCTCAAGCAGTTCCGAAATGGCGAGCCCTAGGAAATGAATGCCCCCTACTCCCAAAGATGGAGAAGTTATTGTTTTCTTTGATCATATAGCTCGGGGCTTCAGTCCTCCCGGTTCAAAGTTTTTCCGGGAC
This sequence comes from Secale cereale, assembly GCA_902687465.1. Lineage (NCBI taxonomy): Eukaryota > Viridiplantae > Streptophyta > Magnoliopsida > Poales > Poaceae > Secale > Secale cereale. Next base: position 803,690,709 of record LR738712.1, read on the forward strand.
GTGCTTGCCGCCTTCCAACTTCATCCTCAGGACATAGGCCCAAATTCCATATCAAATATCTGCGATTTCCAAGTTTTCTCTGAAGTATATCTTCAAGAGGAGCCATCAGTCGACTTGTTCCGGGATTTCTTCCATTTGAACCGGCGAACTTAGTTTACTAGCGGACCTCATCAAGAACTTGGCGGGGTTAGCATTCAAAAGAGAAGAGACGCGGTCTTTCCTCACGCTGCTCTCCATACACACCCCAAGGATTGGAACAAATCATGGTTCTATTGCCATGACACTTCACCTGAAGGAGAGAACCCACTGCCGGGTTATCGCGAACATCGTATTCCTGAAGATCATCCACTACCGCAACGCCTTAGCTCCTCAGAACGGCCCCGGTTCGCCTCTCAACTCGCCAAGCTCAAAGCCTTTATGGCCAACGGATTAACAGGAGTTGACTTTATGCGTTGCTGGCTTGCCTGGAGTATCCTCCCTCTGAGCCGGCGGTCCGGTTTGATGTATCAGTATACCGGGAAGCCGGATGATCCTCAGCGGTTTTCCAAGATAACGCTTTCTGAAACGGAAGTCATTGAATTTGCCAAGAAGATGCTCAACCTCTCTTTAGAAGAATGTAGCAAAACTGGATTGGCTCCATATTATAAGAAGAATAAACTGCCAGCTGTAAGCTTTCAATCTCTTCTGCTTGCTTTTAATCCGTCCATTTAAATTATCTTCTATTTATCTTTCCTCTTGTATACAGGCCGATGATCCTTTTTGGAAGAGGAAACCTCAGGACAAATCAGGCAAACTGCCACGCCGGAAAACCTATGCTGTTAAGAAGAAAAAGGCGGCTGCTGGCTCTGGTTCACATGCTGAAGAAGATGATCCAGATTCTGAGGTATGAGTTAATACGGATATGTTTTGTTCACTTTTATCCAGACTTGTGTTAACGGTGTCTTTTCACAGGATTTGGCCGAAGGGGATAAAGCGGCAGAGACTGAGGTAATCACTCTTTCTTCAGACTCAGAACCACCTCCACCAAAAATTCGTCGGGTAGTCCGGAAATATCAGTTTTCTCATCCTTACGCTCAGTTGGACCCAAATTTTCTTTTGAAGAAACAGCAACATGAAGCCCGCCGGACTACACGCCATAGCGGCCATGTAGTCGAGTCTTCCGGAATATCGCTCACTCCGGCTCGGAGGCGCCGCTCTGAGGTTATACTTTCTCCAACTCTTCTTCATCCCAAGGCCGGGCTTATACGCAAACCACTTAAACCGTCTGATCCTAATTATCAGGAGACTCCTTTATCATCTTCTGGCGAATCAACCGCCACACAGGTCCCGGCTCTGAAAACTGTCCCTGGGTAAGTCCTTCATCTTATCCGGCTTATGATTGTACTTGCTTTTGTGACTCTGATTTCCTTTTCAATTCCTTTCAGTAAACCCAAGCCTAGCAAAAAGGTAAAGGCCAGTAAAACGGCCGCTGAACCTGCCACTGATAATCCGGCGGCTGAACCGGATACAGTTATCCCTCCAGAAAATGAGCCTACAGTTCAGCTTGACGATCCTTCTCCTATGGATCATGATTATGCCACTGCTCCTGAAAATCCCAACGCTGAAGATGTCCATGAACCGGCGAGTCCTGCCCGGGTCAACCATCCTCGGACTAGCCCGGCTCCCGCTAGTCCGGTTCATACTGCTACTCCACAACCAGCCGCTGCCTCTTCTCCAGATATTCAAATAACCGGGACCGGTTTTACCGCTCCTGCTGAACCTGTCGTTTTGGCCAAGCATACTGCTAAAGCGGAGAAGATCCAGCAAGAGAAAGGTAAGTGGAGTACAGACTTGTCCAGTTATGCCGAGTTGAGTGCCCAGGAGCTTTATTCCGGGTATTTGAACCAGCTACATACCAGTCGGGACTATGAAGCAGGCTTGGTCAATCTGATGAAGGAAAAATACGAGGTATTTTACTTGCCATTTTGCTTTTGCCTTCATTGTATTTCTGTCTATATCATGGTAGCCCCCAAGTTCCGGTTTAGCTATGTTAGAAGGTGAACCGGTACTTTCAAATGTGAGCAAATAATCTTACATTAGCCCCCAAGTGCCAGGGGCATAACTCGGTTTATGTGCCTGTGACTTGTCTGAACCTTTCTTTTGATGTTTCAACTGCCCATTAGCCCCCAAGTGTCAAGTAGACAACTTGTTTGTGTGCTTGAGACTTATCTTTAATTGTCACTCTTTGATACTTCAATTGCCCATTAGCCCCCAAGTGTCAAGTGGATAACTTGGTTATGTGCTTGAGACTTGTCTGAATTTTGTCCCTTATTCCACTTGATTTCCCTTGCAGGCTGATTTGAACCGGAGGGCTGAAGAAATAATTGAACTCCGGAATAGACTTGCTGAAACTGAATCTGCTGCTGCCAAGGCCAAAAAAGATCTGGTGCTGAGCTTAACCACTGCTGAACAGTTGAAGAAATATTTTGAATCAGAGCGGGCAACCTGGGAAGTGCAGAAAAATGCTCTTGAAAAGAGAGCAAAGGACGCTGAGGAAGCTCTTAATCCGGTTACAGAAGAGTTGACTGGTTTAAAGCGGCAAATAGAACTTATGACTTATGCCGTCTTCGGTAAATACTTAACCTGCCCATGCTTTCATTTATGCAACCTTTAACCCGTTCCGGTTTAATTGTGATAACTATATACAGGACGGCGCGTCACCCATCTTGGGGATGGTCTCCGGAAGAAACTCAAGGCCTCTTATACTCTGGTTGAGCAGCTGTATTCCGGCGCTCAGAGGATTATAAGTGCAATGTCTTTCAATAAACCGGCCCCCACTACTATCCAAGGCACTCTGGAGAAGCTTTCTATCTTGCCAGCACGCTTGGAGGAAGTGAAGAAGTCCGCTGCCCGAGCCGGTTCTCTTGTAGCGCTCACCAGAGCCAAAGCGTGGGTTCCAGACTTCGATCCGGAAGAAGCTCTGAACGGGTATCCCAGCACCAAAGAAGATGGATCGGCCTTCACTGGTAAAGACCTTCATGCTATAACGAAGGAGATGCGTCCTCTTGCCAGCAAACTTGCTGTTGAATCAGACTTGACCAGGTATCATCCGGCGTACGATTTATAGAATGAGCGGGTGGATCCACCGGTTTATGATACCGTAAATCTAATCCCACCAGTGCGCCCCCACACTTTCGCCCCAGATGTTGATCCGTCTGATCTTATTACGGAAGAGATGTACTTCCATGCTTTAACAAAAATCGATTGGTGCGTCCCTGACTTTCAGCCGCTTCAAGAAGACGAAGAAGCTCCGGAACAGGTCGATCCTCAGCCGTCGCAGCAGGAGGAAGCATAGGCCACACAGTTTATCTTTAATCCGTTCAGGCCTGCTGTGCCTTGTAATAGGATAGCTTAAAATATTGTCTGTCTTGATCCGGATGTCCCAACTTTGCTTTGACGTTTGCCAATTTGAATCTTGTCTGATTTGGTTTATCTTGCATACTATCTTTTTCTGCATAGATAACACTTAAAAGATGTCCTAGCGGTTTATCGCCAGACCGATTAAATTGCTCACAAAATATATCAAACAAGTGTCTGTTTATACCAGAAATAACTTCATACCTGTGATTAAGTATGCTTGATATTCTTAATCCGGCGAACATTGTTATTTCCGAGGAAGCTCTTGGCTTCGTTGGGGCGTACCCAATTATTCCGGGTTTACAAGAACTACCGGTTTAAATAATGCTGGAGCTCTGTGTCCAGACTTTGAAGATATGTGGACAATCTTTGAAGTTGTCCCACTCCGGATCAAAGAACCATAGAAACACATGAGAACAGAAATACAAAAAACACAGGTTTGCAAATAAAATCATGTAGTCGAGGCTTTTTGCGAGCTGCCAGGCTCCAAATCGAGCTTATGATTCGAATACGATCATATAAATCGGACCGCAAGGGGCTAAGCTAGGATTCGAATACGATCCGTAGCCCCCTTGGGATCGTGAAATGTTAGCCAAGCAATGGATTCGAATACGATCCAAGGAGCTTATGATTCGAATACGATCATATAAACCGGACCGCAAGGGGCTAAGCTAGGATTCGGATACGATCCGTAGCCCCCTTGGGATCATGAAATTTTAGCCAAGCAATGGATTCGAATACGATCCAAGGAGCTTATGATTCAAATACGATCATATAAACCGGACCGCAAGGGGCTAAGCTAGGATTCGGATACGATCCGTATCCCCCTTGGGATCGTGAAATTTTAGCCAAGCAATGGATTCGAATACGATCAAAGGAGTTTATGATTCGAATACGATCATATAAACCGGACCGCAAGAGGCTAAGCTAGGATTCGGATACGATCCATAGCCCCCTTGGGATCGTGAAATTTTAGCCAAGCAATGGATTCGAATACGATCCAAGGGGCTTATGATTCGAATACGATCATATAAACCGGACCATAGGGTTAAGCTAGGATTCGAATACGATCCGTAGCCCCCTAGTGGCCTTTGCTATGTTCTCTTTGGTTCGAATACGACCTATATTTGAACAGGAATGGCTATGTTCTCTTTGGTTCGAATACGACCTATGTTTGAACAAGAATGGCTATGTTCTCTTTGGTTCGAATACGACCTATGTTTGAACAGGAAGCCCTTTAGTGATTGTAGAAGCAGGGTACCTATATGGTAGTTGCACTGTGCGGCAAACCTTCTTTGGTCCCTTATAAAATTGTCCTGCATAGCCAGATAGACTGATCAAAGCATCTTATTTTCTTAATAAAAATGATATAAACTGTAGATGGATATCACCGTAAGACACTTATATTGGAAAAAAGAGCTGACCCCCCGGTTTATCGAGGGCGCCGGTTTATTCATTAATCATAATATATACATAGGATACAGCAGAGCTCATGGCTCAGGTATAGTAGGGCCGCAGGAGAGCGATGTTCCAAGGCCTCTTTGTCTCTTCTTCTGATGTCCGTGAGTCCTTGTGCTCTCGAACGTCCACCAGGTAATATGAACCATTGTGTAGATTCTTGCTGACCACAAAGGGCCCTTCCCAAGGCGGGGATAGTTTGTGCATGGCTGTTTGGTCTTGGATGAGCCGGAGTACCAAATCTCCCTCCTGGAACGTCCTGGTTTTGATCCGGCGGCTGTGATATCTGCGCAAGTCATGTTGATAAATCGCGGACCGCGCTGCTGCTATGTCACGCTCTTCATCCAGCCGGTCCAAACTGTCCTGTCTTGCCTGCTCATTGGCCGCTTCAACATAAGCCATCACCCGTGGCGAATCATGACGGATATCACTTGGAAGGACCGCTTCAGCACCATACACCATGAAGAAAGGTGTATAACCTATGGACCGGTTCGGCGTAGTATTGATGCTCCAGAGGACAGAAGGTAACTCCTCAACCCAGCACCCTGGTGTTCTTTGCAAGGGAGTCATAAGCCGGGGCTTGATACCTCGCAAAATCTCCTGATTAGCCCTTTCAGCTTGACCGTTGGATTGAGGGTGAGCTACAGAAGACACATCTAGGCGAATATGCTCCCGTTGACAAAACTCTTCCATCTCTCCTTTAGATAAATTGGTGCCGTTGTCTGTGATGATGTTGTGTGGAAAGCCAAACCGGAAAATTACCTTTTTGATGAATTTAACCGCTGTTGCCGCATCACACTTGCTCACAGGCTCTGCCTCAATCCATTTTGTAACTTATCCACAGCCACCAGCAGATGAGTTTTTTGATCTTGGGATCGTTTGAAGGGCCCAACCATATCAAGCCCCCAAGTCGCAAACGGCCAAGTAATCGGTATCATCCGGAGCTCCTGTGCTGGAACAAGAGCACGCCGTGAAAATTTCTGACAAGCATCGCACCTCCGGACTAGATCCGCTGCATCAGCATGGGCTGTCAGCCAATAGAACCCATGTCGAAAAGCTTTAGCCACTAAGGAATTTGAACCGGCATGATGACCACAATCCCCTTCATGGATCTCACGAAGGATATCACAACCTTCCTCAGATGACACACACCGCTGAAACGCTCCAGAAACACTGCGATGGTGAAGTTCTCCGTTTGAATTGTCATGGACTTGGAGCGCCGGATTATCTGTCTTGCTTCGATCTCGTCGTCCGGCAACTCCCCACGGCTTTGATATGCCAAGTATGGGAGTGTCCAATCCGGAATAACATGAAGTGCTGCAACTAGCTGCGCCTCCAGATCAGAAACGGCCAGATCTTCCTTCGATGGTACCTGAACTGATGGACTGTGCAGCTCATCCAAAAAAGTATTCAGTGGTACCGGTTTACGTTGCGAACCCAGCCGGCTCAGGGCATCAGCCGCTTCATTCCTTCGCCGGTCTATGTGATCCACCTGATACCCATTGAAATATCCTGCGACTGCTTCAACTTCTCGTCTATAAGCTGCCATGAGAGGATCTTTTGAATCCCACTTGCCGGATACTTGCTGTGCTACTAAATCTGAATGACCAAAACACTTGACCCGGCTCAAGTTCATCTCCTTAGCCATCCATAGGCCATGAAGCAATGCCTCATATTCTGCTGCATTGTTAGTACAAGGAAACATTAGACGGAGGACATAACAGAACTTGTCACCTCGCGGGGAAGTTAACACAACTCCAGCCCCCGAGCCTTCTAACTGCCTTGAACCGTCAAAATGAATAGTCCAGTATGTAAGATCCGGCTTTTCCTCTGGTGCTTGCAGTTCTGTCCAATCATTGATGAAATCCACTAATGCTTGGGATTTGATAGCGGTGCGTGGCACATACTTCAATCCGTGTGGGCTAAGCTCAATGGCCCACTTCGCCACTCTGCCCGTAGCTTCCCTGTTCTGGATTATATCCCCCAATGGAGCTGAACTGACAATAGTTATTGGGTGGCCTTGGAAATAATGCTTCAACTTCCGGTTTGCCATGAACACACCATATACCAGCTTCTGCCAATGCGGGTACCTTTGTTTGGACTCAATGAGAACTTCACTGACATAATAGACTGGACGTTGAACCGGATATTCCTTTCCTGCTTCCTTGCGCTCGACCACGATTGCCACGCTAACTGCCCGTGCGTTGGCGGCGACGTATAACAGCAACGGCTCATTATCAACAGGGGCAGCAAGGACCGGCGGTTCTGCTAGTTGCCGCTTCAAATCCTCAAACGCAGCGTTTGCCTCCTCACTCCATATAAACCGGTCTGTCTTTTTCAGCATCTGATAAAGCGGAATTGCCTTCTCTCCCAGACGGCTGATGAACCGGCTCAATGCTGTGATCCGGCCAGCGATACGCTGAACATCATTGATGCAAGCCGGTTTAGTCAAAGATGTGATTTCCTTGATCTTCTCCGGATTGGCTTCTATTCCTCTGTTTGACACCAAGAATCCAAGGAGCTTGTCCGCCGGAATACCGAAAGCACACTTCTCCGGATTAAGCATCATTTTATATGCTCGAAGATTGTCAAAGGTCTCCTTGAGGTCCTCTATCAGCGTCTCCTCCTTCCTTGATTTCACCACAATATCATCCACATAAGCATGAACATTCCTCCCTATCTGCCCCTTAAGACAATTCTGTATGCAACGCTGGTAAGTTGCTTGGGCACTCTTGAGCCCAAAAGGCATAGACACATAGCAAAAAGCACCAAAAGGGGTTATGAAGGCCGTCTTCTCCTGATCTTTAACTGCCATCTTGATCTGGTGATACCCTGAATATGCATCCAAAAAACTTAGCCGCTCACATCCTGCCGTAGCATCGATGATCTGATCAATACGAGGGAGAGCAAAAGGATCGGTTGGACATGCTTTGTTTAGGTCTGTGTAATCCACACACATTCTCCACTTTCCATTTTTCTTTAATACCAGCACTGGATTAGCCAACCACTCCGGGTGAAAAACTTCAACTATGAACCCCGCGGCCAAAAGCCTGGCCACTTCTTCTCCTATAGCCTTGCGCCTTTCTTCGTTGAAGCGGCGCAGATACTGCTTGACCAGTTTAAACTTCGGATCAATGTTAAGACTGTGCTCAGCGAGTTCCCTCGGTATGCCTGGCATGTCAGAAGGTTTCCATGCAGAGATATCCCGGTTCTCACGGATGAACTCGATGAGCGCGCTTTCCTATTTAGGATCAAGGTTAGCGCTGATAGTGAACTGCTTGGATGAATCGCCTGGTACAAAGTCAACTTGTTTGGTCTCCTCCGCAGACTTAAACTTCAATGCCGGATCATGCTCTGTAGTTGGCTTCTTCAACGGGGACATATCTGCCGGATCAATATTGTCCTTGTAAAACTTCAACTCCTCCGTAGCACATACTGCCTCCGCATAATCAGCGTCTCCTTCTTCGCACTCCAATGCAATCTTGCGACTTCCGTGAACCGTGATGGTTCCTTTGTGCCCGGCATCTTGAGCTGTAGATAAACATAGCACGGCCTAGCCATAAACTTGGCGTAAACCGGCCTTCCAAACAGAGCATGATATGGGCTCCGGATCTTGACAACTTCAAAGGTTATCATCTCCGACCTGGAATCCTGTTCATCTCCAAAGGTAACTTCTAGGTCAATTTTCCCAATCGGGTAAGCTGATTTTCCTGGCACTACTCCATGAAACACCGTGTTTAACTGTCTTAGCTTCTTATCTGTCAGCCCCATGCGACGGAAAGTCTCATAATACAAGATATTGATGCTGCTGCCGCCGTCCATGAGAACTTTGGTGAATTTGTAGCCACCCACTTGTGGCGCTACCACTAAGGCCAATTGGCCCGGATTATCAACTCGCGGCGGGTGATCCTCCCTGCTCCACACAATAGGTTGCTCCGACCAACGCAGGAATTGTGGTGTTGCTGGTTCAACCGCGTGGACCGCCCGCTTTAAGACTTTTTGATCCCATTTGCACAAACTCGTAGTGAACACATGATACTGTCCACTGCTCAGCTCCTTCGCATTACTCTGATATCCGGATTGCTGCTGCTGTTGACGCTGCTGATTGCCTTGATTGTTGCTATTACCCTGGCTTTGCTGTTGGTTGTTTTGGTTATTGTAACCGCCCTGACCATACTGATGGTTCCCTTGGTTATTGTAACCGCCCTGACCATACTGATGGTTGCCTTGGTTATTGTAACTGCCCTGACCATACTGATGGTTGCCTTGGTTATTGTAACCATTGTTGTTGCCACGATATCCTGATCCGGAGCCGTTCCCCTGATGACCCGGACCATAAAACCCGGGGCCTGATCCGCCGCCTAGTGGCCTGTTGTTAGATCTGACCCGGTTCAGGGACTCCATCATGGCCTTGCATTCTCCCCAGGTATGTTTAGCTAGATGCTCCTTTGATCCATGCTTCGGGCAAGGCCCGTTCAATTCTTGCTCCCAAGTAACGAACCCCCCGCCGGTTTGTGAGGGCGGTTAACCCTTGTTGCGCTGAAAGCTCCCTTGAACTTGGGTATTGGCCACGAAATCAGAGCCACCCTCTGCCTTTCGTTTGCCTAAGAAGCTTGTTCCGACCGGACTAGCCTGCGTCGGTTTACCAGACTTATTTGCCTTTCCAGATTTATCCCCATCCGCTTGTGGATACTTAGTGTTGTCGGAGTCTCCGTACTTCACCAGAGCGCTCATGAGAGTTCCCATGTCATTACAATCCCGCTTGAGCCGTCCCAGTTTTAACTTCAGAGACTCAAACCGGCAATTGTTTTTCAGTGTTACTATCGCCGTACTGGGGCTGATACCGTTCGAAGAGTGCGGGATTTCTGATACTCGCTGCACCCATGCACTTGTAGGCTCCTGATCTCCTTGTATACATGCTGCTAGATCCACCACTAACATTGGCTGTTTGCATGTATCTTTGAAATTTTTGATAAACTAACGGCGTAACTCACCCCATGATCCGATGGAATTAGGTGGTAAAGCCTTTAACCAGGTCCGGGCTGTACCCTCAAACATCATGTTAAAGTACTTCGAGCAAGCCGCTTCATCCACGTCTAGCATCTCCATAGCCATCTCATAGCTCTCAATCCAAGCTTCTGGAGCCAAATCGGCTGTGTAGTTAGGCACTTTACGCGGGCCCTTGAAATCTTTGGGTAACTTTACGCTTCGTAAAGCGGGGACAAGACACTGCACCCCAAAGGAACTCGTCGTGACTCCTGTCTCTGTTGTGGTTGTGTGAACCGGCGTCGTTTGGCAGATCTCCTCGCGGGCCACAGATCTAACCCGGTTTGCTGCCTCCTGAGCTTGCGCCTCTGCGCCCGCCGGATTATCCTGTCTGTGACGGTGTCGCCTCCGTTCACTACTGGACACCTCCGGTTCCTCCCAATGCCTAGTATAACTACGGCTGTGGCGGGGTGTTGAATGAAGCCTCTCCCTGCTATAGGAATACGCTTGCTGCTGTGTCAACGCCGTGTTAAGCAGATCCTTGACCCTGCGTGCCTCCATTGCCACGGGGGAGGTCCCCTCAATGGGTAAAGCGGCCAGGCGTGAAGCGGCAGCAACAATGTTATCCAAAGTGTCGTGGAATTAACACGGCAGATGTCCGGTTTAACGGACTTAGTTGAGGAACCATCGCACAGGTTAGCTTGAAGGGGTTAAAAGCACACAAAGGACACTGAGGGTTTATACTAGTTCGGCCCCTTCGAGGAAGGTAAAAGCCTACGTCTAGTTTGGTTTGGTATTGCTTGGGCGTCGATGAACAGGGAGCGGATTGCTTGCCTGTGTCTCGACGGGTTGTTTCTTATCCTTGAACCGCCGCCGGGTCGCCCCTTTATATAGAGGTGATGCCCGGTCCGGTTTACAGAGTCCCGAGGCCGGCTCATATTTGTGTCCGCCTCGGTCTCTGTTCTTTCTTCCTTGTCTATCAAGTTACACGATCGAACGGTTTACAAACTATAACTCTATACATGGGCCCTAAGCCTTCATGGGCCGTAACCTCTACTGGGTTTTATAATTACACAACTATATTACCATAATCCGGTTTACACTAGCCGGTTTATACCTGCTAGTAATATCCCTGACATTAGGCCCCAGAATGATTTGAACTTGTTCATATCAGTCTTCTCAATCTTGCATGATCTTCTTCCTTGTGTCTTCTCAGGTTTCTAAACCGGCGATGACGTCATCTTTGGAAATCACTTAATTCGACCATGACATCACTTCCGCATTTAACGCGCGCAGCTGTCTGTCATTTTTGTTTAAAGGCCATCCCGAAAATCGAGGCGACAGGGAATCCTTATCCAATCTCTCTCTTCCTCAAATCTCGCGCCTGCCGTTTCGTCTCTCCCCCTTTATAAATACGGCTGCATCTCCTCTTCATCTCCTTCCGCTCGTCTTCTTCCTCTGTCGCCCGAGCTAAGCTTTCCGCCGTCGTCCGTCGAGCTCTCCGTCGCCGGCCGCTGCATCAACCTGAGCGCGATCAGATAACTCCGCCGCCGCTTCTTGCTGCCTCAGGTATTATTTCTCCCTTGCTGTAGATCTGTAGCCTTAGGGTTCTTCTCATGCCTCCGCCATTAGACCTAGAAAAGCTCCATCTGTTCGTCCTAGACGCCATGTTCATAGTAGTTTCAATCCTTTAGATTTGTATTCAAAACCTGCTTCTGCTCCGCTGCCTCATGCTTAGATTTTTAGCATTAGTTTCAACCTTTAGATTCGCCCGCTTTGTATAAGACCCCTGTAGTTCTTTCTGTAATAAACCTGCATAAGTTTTCTTTCTTCCTTACCACTCAGATCTGTTTTACCTTAGCTTTCCGTAGAAACTTGTTTCTTCATCCTTATAGATCTGTACTATATTCGCCGGTTTAGTCAGTAATATACTGCTTCTGTAATACATCAACAATGAACGCGACGGTTTAGCTCCTCTCTTTTGTTATCATGAACCGGTAGTAGTGTGTTTCGTGCTTGCTGCCGGGTTACCAATGTCATTAGTCCCTTGTCTAAACCGTCGGTGTGACTTTGCATATGTGATCGGTTTATATGTCTGCACTTGAATAATCCGGATTTTATACTTCGCCTTTTCAGCACTTTCTTTCTGCCACTATGTTTGCCAAACAGTTTGTTTCTTGCGACTGGGTCCCTTCTGTCATTACGGAAGAAGATTTAGTTAATGCGGCTGCAATTGGCACTCTGGGCCCTCAATCACTCCTAAAATGGCGGGCCCCAGGAAATGAATGTCCCCCTACTCCCAGAGAAGGGGAAGTTATTGTCTTCTTTGACCACATGGCCCGAGGTTTTACTCCTCCTGGTTCTAAATTCTTCCGGGATGTACTTGCCGCTTTTCAACTGCACCCTCAGGACATAGGCCCAAACTCCATTTCAAACATCTGCGATTTCCAAGTGTTCTCAGAGGTGTATCTGCAAGAGGAGCCATCAGTCGACTTGTTCTGGGATTTTTTCCATTTGAACCGGCGAACTGAGTTTACTGGCGGTCCTCATCAAGAATTGGGCGGCGTCAGCATCCAAAAGAGAAGAGATGCAGTCTTTCCTCATGCCGCTCTCCATACACACCCGAAAGAGTGGAACAAGTCTTGGTTCTATTGCCTTGACACTTCACCTGAAGGAGAAAACCCCCTGCCAGGTTAGCGCGAGCATCGGCTCCCTGAAGATCACCCTTTGCCGCAGCATCTCAGCTCCTCAGAACGGCCCCGGTTTGCTACTCAACTTGCCAAGCTCAAAGCCTTTATGGCTAACGGATTAACCGGAATTGATTTTATGCGCTGCTGGCTTACCTGGAGTATCCTCCCTCTGAGCCCACGCTCCAGTTTGATGTGTAAGTATTCCGGAAAACCGGATGATTCTCAACGGTTTTCCAAAGATACACTTTCTGAATCGGAGGTCATTGAATCTGCCAAGAAGATGCTCAACGTCTCTTTGGAAGAATGTAGCAGAACCGGATTGGCTCCGTACTATAAGAAGAACAAGCTGCCTGCAGTAAGTCTTACTCTCTTCCGTATGTTTGTAATCCGTTCATTTAAATCGTTTTCTAATTATCTTCATCTTTTGAATAGGCCGACGATCCTTTCTGGAAAAGGAAACCTCAGGAAAAGGCAGGCAAACAGCCACGCCGGAAAACTTACGTTATCAAGAAGAGAAAGGAGGCTGCTGGCTTCGGTTCACATGCTGAAGAAGATGATCCGGACTCTGAGGTATGAGTTAATCCGGCTATGATTTGTTTCACTTTCATCCAGACTTGTGTTAACGGTGTTTCTTCACAGGATTTGGCTGAAGGAGATAAAGCGGCAGAAACTGAGGTAACTATTCTTTCTTCAGACTCAGAACCGCCTCCACCAAAAATTCGTCGGGTAGTCCGGAAATATCAATTTTCTCATCCTTACGCTCAACTGGACCCCAATTTTCTTTTAAAGAAACAGCAACATGAAGCTCGCCAGGCTACACGCCATAGTGGCCTTGTAGTTGAATCGTCCGGAATTTCCCTTACTCCAGCTCGGAGGCGTCGCTCTGAGGTTATACTCTCTCCAACTCTTCTTCATCCCAAGGCCGGGCTTATACGCAAACCGCTTAAACCGTCTGACCCTAATTATCAGGAGACTCCCTTATCTTCCTCTGGCGAATCCACTGCCACACAAGTCCCAGCCCTGAAAACTGTCCCAGGGTAAGTCCTTCATCTTATCCGGTTTATGATTGCATTTGCTTCTGTGACTCTGATTTACTTTCTAATTTCTTTCAGCAAGCCTAAGCCTAGCAAAAAGGCAAAGGCCAACAAAACGGCTGCTGAGACTGCCATTGATGATCCGGCAGTTGATCCGGATACAATTGTCCCTCCGGAAGGTGAACCCACAGTTCAACTTGAAGATCCTGCTCCCATGGAGCACACTTATGCTACTGCTCCTGAGAACCCCAACACTGAAAACGTCCATGAACCAGCGAGTCCTGCCCGGGCCAACCCTCCTCGGACTAGCCCGACTCCTGCTAGCCCGGTTCACACTGCTACTCCACCACCGGCAGCTGCTCCTTCTCCGGATGTTCAAATAACCGGCACAGCTTACACCGCTCCTGCTGAGCCCACTGTTTTAGCCAAGCATATAGCTAAAGCGGAGAAGCTCCATCAAGAGAAGGGCAAATGGAGCACTGACTTGTCTAGCTTCGCCGAGCTGAGTGCCCAGGAGCTCTATTCCGGGTATCTGAACCGGCTTCATACTGGTCGGGATTATGAAGCGGGTTTAATCAGCATGATGAAGGAAAAATACGAGGTATCTCCCTTGTCTTTGTTTTTACCCTTGTTGTGTTTCAGTCTATATCATGGTAGCCCCCAAGTTCCGGTTTAGCTATGTTTAGAAGGTGAACCGATACTTCCAATTCAAGCAACTGATCTTTACATTAGCCCCCAAGTGCCAGGGGCATAATTTGGTTTATGTGCCTGGGACTTGTCTGGATTTTTTCCTTTGATGCTTCAACTGTCCATTAGCCCCCAAGTGTCAAGTAGACAATTTGTTTGTGTGCTTGAGACTTGTTTTGAATTGCCACTCTTTGATACTTCAATTGCCCATTAGCCCCCAAGTGTCAAGTGGATAACTTGGTTATATGCTTGAGACTTGTCTGAATTTTGCCTTTATTCCACTTGATTTTCCTTGCAGGCTGATTTGAACCGGAGGGCCGAAGAAATTACTGAACTTCGGAACAGACTTGCTGAAACTGAATCTGCTGCTGCCAAGGCCAAAAAAGAATTGGCACTCAGCTTAACTACTGCTGAACAGCTGAAGATTTTTTTTGAAGAGGAGCGGACAGCCTTTGAAGTGCAAAAGAATGATCTGGAAAAAAGAGCAAAGGATGCTGAGGAAGCCCTTAATCCGGTGACTGAAGAGTTAACCGGTTTAAAGTGGCAAATAGAACTGATGACTTCTGCTGTCTTCGGTAAGTACTTAATCTGCGCTCATGCTTTCATCCTTGCAATCTGTATTCCGGCCTGGTTTAACTATAATGATCTTACGTAGGGCGCCGCGTTACCCATCTTAGGGATGATTTACGGAAGAAACTCAAGGCGTCTTATACTCTGGTCGCAGCTGTATTCCGGCGCTCAAAGGATCATAAGCGCAATGTCTTTCAAGAAACCGGCCCGCACCACTATTCAAGGCACACTAGAGAAACTTTCCGTCTTGCCAGCACGCTTGGAAGAAGTGAAGAAGTCTACTGCCCGAGCCGGTTCTCTCATGGCGCTCATCAGAGCCAAAGCATGGGTTCCCGATTTTGATCCAGAAGAAGCCTTGAACGGGTATCCCAGCACTAAAGAAGACGGATCAGCTTTTACTGCCAAAGACCTGCACGCTTTGACTAAGGAGATGCATCCTCTTGCTAGCAAGCTTGCTGCCGAATCAGACTTGTCCAGGTATCATCTGGGGTATGATTTACAGAACGAGCGGGTGGATCGGCCGGTTTATGATACCGTAAATCTAATCCCACCAGTGCGCCCCCATACTTTCGTCCCAGATGTTGATCCGTCTGAACTTATTACAGAAGAGATGTACTTCCGCGCATTAACAAAAATCGATTGGTGCGTCCCTGACTTTCAGCCGCTTCAAGAAGAGGAAGAAGCTCCGGAACAAGTTGATCCCCAGCCGTCGCAGCAGGAGGAAGCATAGGCCATATAGTTTATCTTTGTAGTTGCAGTCTCATTTTGCTAGAAAGACTTTAATCCGTTCAGGCTTGCTATGCCTTGTAATAGGATAGCATAAAACATTGTTCGTCTTGATCCGGATGTCCCAACTTCTTTCTTTGACGTTTGCCAATTTGAATTTTGTTTGATATGGTTTATCTTGCATACTATCTGTTTCTGCATAGATAACACTTAAACGATGTCCTGACTTAAGTATGCTTGATATTTTTAATCCGGCAAACATTGTTGTTTCTGAGGACGCCCTTGGCTCCGTTGGGGCATACCCAATTGTTCCAGGTTTAGAAGATAAACCGGTTTAAATAATGTTGGAGCTCTGCATCCAGACTTTGAAGATACGTAATCAATTTTTAAGTTGTCCCACTCCGGATCAAAGAACCATAAAACACAGATACGAAAAATACAAGTTTGCAAAGAAAACCATGTGGTCGAGGCTTTTTGCGAGCTGCCAGGCTCCAAATCAAATGTCTGATTCGAATACGATCAGAAAAACGAACCATAGGGGCTAAGCTAGGATTCGGATACGATTCTGCCCCCTAATGGCCTTGAAAATTTAGCCAAGCAATGGATTCGAATACGATCCATTGAGCTTATGGTCCGAATACGACCATAAAAACCGGACCATAGGGGCTAAGCTAGGATTCGGATACGATCCTGCCCCCTACTGGCCATTGCCATGTTCTCTTTGGTTCGAATACGACCTATGTTTGAACAGAATGGCTATGCTCTCTTTGGTTCGAATATGACCTATGTTTGAGCAGAATGGTTATGCTCTCTTTGGTTCGAATACGACCTATGTTTGAGCAGGATGACTATGCTCTCTTTGGTTCGAATACGACCTATGTTTGAGCAGGATGACTATGCTCTCTTTGGTTCGAATACGACCTATGTTTGAGCAGGATGGCTATGCTCTCTTTGGTTCGAATACGACCTATGTTTGAGCAGGATGACTATGTTCTCTTTGGTTTTAATATGACCTATGTTTGAACAGGAAGCCCTTCGGTGAGTTTGGCTATGTTCTCTTTGGTTCGAATACGACCTATGTTTGAACAGGAAGCCCTTCGGTGAGTTTGTTCTCTTTGGTTCGAATACGACCTATGTTTGAACAGGAAGCCCTTCGGTGAGTTTGGCTATGTTCTCTTTGGTTCGAATACGACCTATGTTTGAACAGGAAGCCCTTTAGTGATCACAGCTCCATAGTACATATTCGGTAATTGTCCTGCACAACTAGATAGACCGATCAAAGCATTTTTTTTTAAATATGACATATGATATGAAACATAAGCTGTAGATGGTTATCACCATAAGACACTTATATTGGAAAAAGGCTGATCCCCCGGTTTACCGAAGGTGCCGGTTTATTCATTAATCATAATATATACATAGGATACAGCAGAGCTCATGGCTCAGGTATAGTAGGGCCGCAAAAGGGCGATGTTCCACGGCCTCTTTGTTTCTTCTTCCAATGTCCGTGAGTCTTTGTGTTCTCGAACGTCCACCAGGTAATATGAACCGTTGTGCAGATTCTTGCTGACCACAAAGGGTCCTTCCCAAGGCGGGGATAGCTTGTGCATATCTGTTTGATCTTGGATGAGCCGGAGTACCAAATCTCCCTCCTGGAACGTCCTGGTCTTGATCCGGCGGCTGTGATATCTGCGCAGATCCTGTTGATAAATTGCAGACCGTGCCGCTACTATGTCACGTTCTTCATCCAGCCGGTCCAAACTGTCCTGTCTTGCCTGCTCATTGGCCGCTTCAACATAAGCCGTCACCCGTGGCGAATCATGACGGATATCACTTGGAAGGACCGCTTCAGCACCATACACCATAAATAAAGGTGTATAACCTGTGGACCGGTTCGGCGTAGTATTGATGCTCCAGAGGACAGAAGGTAACTCCTCAACCCAGCACCCTGGTGTTCTTTGCAGGGGAGTCATAAGCCGGGGCTTGATACCTCGCAAAATCTCCTGATTTGCCCTTTCAGCTTGGCCATTGGATTGAGGATGAGCTACAGAAGATACGTCTAGCCGAATATGCTCGCGTTGACAAAATTCTTCCATCTCTCCCTTAGATAAATTGGTGCCATTGTCTGTGATGATGCTGTGTGGAAAACCAAACCGGAAAATTAACTTTTTGATGAATTTAACCGCTGTTGCCGCATCACACTTGCTCACAGGCTCTGCCTCAATCCATTTTGTAAACTTATCCACAGCCACCAACAAATGAGTTTTTTGATCTTGGGATCGTTTAAAGGGCCCAACCATATCAAGCCCCCAAGTCGCAAACGGCCAAGTTATCGGTATCATTCGGAGCTCCTGTGCCGGAACAAGAGCACGTCGTAAAAATTTCTAGCAAGCATCGCACTTCCGGACTAGATCCGCTGCATCGGCATGGGCTGTCAGCCAATAGAACCCATGTCGAAAAGCTTTAGCCACCAAGGATTTTGAACCGGCATGATGACCACAATCCCCTTCATGGATCTCACGAAGAATATCACAACCTTCTTCAGGTGACACACACCGCTAAAACGCTCCAGAAACACTGCGATGGTGAAGTTCTCCGTTTGCAATCGTCATGGATTTAGAGCACCGGATTATCTGCCTCGCTTCGATCTCATCGTCCGGCAGCTCTCCCCGGCTTAGATACGCCAAATAAGGCAGCATCCAATCCGGAATGACATGAAGTGCTGCAACTAACTGCGCCTCCGAATTAGGAACAGCCAGATCTTCCTCCGATGGTACTTGAACTGATGGACTGTGCAGCTCATCCAAAAAGGTATTCGGTGGTACCGGTTTACGTTGGGAACCCAGCCGGCTCAGAGCATCGGCCGCTTCATTCCTCCTCCGGTCTATGTGATCCACTTGATACCCCTTGAAATATCCTGCGACTGCTTCCACTTCTCCTCTATA
This sequence comes from Secale cereale, assembly GCA_902687465.1. Lineage (NCBI taxonomy): Eukaryota > Viridiplantae > Streptophyta > Magnoliopsida > Poales > Poaceae > Secale > Secale cereale. Next base: position 803,709,201 of record LR738712.1, read on the forward strand.
AGCTGCCATGAGAGGGTCTCTTGAATCCCACTTGCCGGATACTTGCTGTGCCACTAAATCTGAATCGCCAAAACACTTGACCCGGCTCAAGTTCATCTCCTTGGCCATCCGTAAGCCATGAAGCAATGCTTCATACTCTGCTGCATTATTAGTACAAGGAAATTGTAAACGGAGGACATAACAAAACTTGTCTCCTCGCGGGGAAGTTAAAACAACTCCAGCCCCCGAGCCTTCTAACTGCCTTGAACCGTCAAAGTGAATCGTCCAGTATGTAAGATCTGGCTTCTCCTCTAGTGTTTGCAGTTCTGTCCAATCATTGATGAAATCCACCAATGCTTGGGATTTGATAGCAGTGCATGGCACATATTTCAACCCGTGCGGGCTATGTTCAAGAGCCCACTTTGCTACTCTGCCAGTAGCTTCCCTGTTCTGGATTATATCTCCCAACGGTGCTGAACTAACAACAGTTATTGGGTGGCCTTGGAAATAATGTTTCAACTTTCGGTTTGCCATGAACACACCATATACCAGCTTCTGCCAATGCGGGTATCTTTGCTTGGATTCAATGAGAACTTCACTGACATAATAGACTGGACGTTGAACCGGGTATTCCTTCCCTATCTCCTTGCGCTCAACCACGATTGCCACACTGACCGCCCGTGCATTGGCGGCGACGTATAACAATAAGGATCATTATCAATAGGAGCCGCAAGGACCGGTGGCGCTGCCAACTGCCGCTTCAAATCCTCAAACGCAGCGTTTGCCTCATCACTCCAAATAAACCGGTTTGTCTTTTTCAACATCTGATAAAGCGGGATTGCCTTCTCTCCCAGACGGCTGATGAACCGGCTTAATGCTGTAATCCGGCCAGCGATCCGCTGAACATCATTGATGCAAGCCGGTTTAGTCAAAGATGTGATTGCCTTGATCTTCTCCGGATTGGCTTATATTCCTCTGTTTGACACCAAGAACCCAAGGAGCTTACCTGCCGGAACACCGAAAGCACACTTCTCCGGGTCAAGCATCATTTTATAGGCCCGAACATTGTCAAAGGTCTCCTTAAGGTCCTCTATTAGCGTCTCTTCCTTCCTTGACTTCACCACAATATCGTCTACATAAGCATGAACATTCCTCCCTATCTGCCCCTTAAGACAATTCTGCACACAACGCTGGTAGGTTGCTTGGGCACTCTTGAGCCCAAAAGGCATAGATACATAGCAAAAAGCACCAAAAGGGGTTATGAAGGACGTCTTCTCCTGATCTTTAACTGCCATTTTGATCTGATGATATCCTGAGTATGCATCCAAAAAACTTAGCCGCTCACATCCTGCTGTGGCATCAATGATCTGATCAATACGAGGAAGAGCAAAAGGATCAGTTGGACAAGCTTTTTTCAGATCTGTGTAATCCACACACATTCTCCACTTTCCATTCTTCTTTAACACCAGCACCGGATTAGCCAACCACTCCGGGTGAAAAACTTCCACTATGAACCCTGCTGCCAAAAGCCTGGCCACTTCTTCTCCTATAGCCTTGCGCCTTTCTTCGTTGAAGCGGCGCAGATACTGCTTGACCGGTTTAAACTTCGGATCAATATTAAGACTGTGCTCAGCGAGTTTCCTCGGAATACCTGGCATGTCAGAAGGCTTCCATGCAAAAATATCCCAGTTCTCACGGATGAACTCGATGAGCGCGCTTTCCTATTTAGGCTCAAGGTTAGCGCTGATAGTGAACTGCTTGGATGAATCGCCTGGCACAAAGTCAACTTGCTTGGTCTCCTCTGCCGATTTGAACTTCAACGCCGGATCATGCTCTGTAGTTGGCTTCTTCAACGGGGACATATCTGCCGGATCAACATTGTCCTTGTAAAACTTCAACTCCTCCGTAGCGCATACTGCTTCCGCGTAAGCAGCGTCTCCTTCTTCACACTCCAATGCATTCTTGCGACTTCCGTGAACCGTGATGGTTCCTTTGTGACCCGGCATATTGAGCTGTAGGTAAACATAACACGGCCTGGCCATGAACTTGGCATAAACCGTCCTTCCAAACAGAGCATGATAAGGGCTCCGGATCTTGACAACTTCAAAGGTTATCATCTCTGACCTGGAATCCTGTTCATCTCCAAAGGTAACTTCTAGGTAAATTTTCCCAACTGGGTAAGCTGATTTACCTGGCACTACCCCGTGAAACACCGTGTTTGACTGTCTTAACTTCTTATCCGTCAGCCCCATACGACGGAAAGTCTCATAATATAAGATATTGATGCTGCTGCCGCCGTCCATGAGCACTTTAGTGAATTAGTAGCCACCCACCTGTGGTGCTACTACTAAAGCCAAATGGCCCGGATTATCCACTCGCTGCGGATGATCCTCTCGGCTCCACACAATAGGTTGCTCTGACCAGCGCAGGAACTGTGGTGTTGCCGGTTCAACCGCATGGACTGCCCGCTTTAAGATTTTCTGATCTCGTTTACACAAACTTGTAGTGAACACATGATATTGTCCGCTACTCAGCTCCTTCGGATTACTCTGATATCCGGACTGCTGCTGACGCTGCTGATTGCCTTGGTTATTGTGATTACCCTGGCCCTGCTGCTGGTTGTTTTGGTTGTTGTAACCACCCTGACCATGCTGCTGATTGCCTTGGTTATTATAACCGCCCTGACCGTACTGATTAGGGCCTTGATTGTTATAACCACTGTTGTTGCCATGATATCCTGATCCGGAGTCGTTCCCCTGGTGACCCGGACCGTAAAACCTGGGGCCTGATCCGCCGCCCGGTGGCACGTTGTTAGATCTGAACCGGCTCATGGCTTCCATCATGTCCTTACATTCTCCTATAGTGTGCTTAGCTGGACGTTACTTTGATCCGTGTTTCGGGCAAGGCTCATTCAACTCTTGCTCCCAGCTAGCGGATCCTCCGCCGGTTTGTAAAGGTGGTTTACCCTTATTGCGTTGAAAGCCCCCTTGAACCTGGGTGTTGGCCACGAAATCGGAGCCACCCTCCACTTTTCGCTTGCCTAAGAAGCTTGTTCTGACCGGATTAGCCTGTGCCGGTTTACCGGGCTTATTAGCCTTTCCTATCTTATCTCCATCCGCTTCTGGATACTTAGTGTTGTCAGAGTCCCCGTACTTCACCAGAGCGCTCATGAGAGTTCCCATGTCATTACAATCCCGTTTGAGCCGTCCTAATTTTAACTTCAGAGACTCAAAACGGCAATTGTTTTCCAGTGTCACTATTGCCGTACTGGGATTGATACTGTTCGAAGAGTGCAAGATTTCTGATACTCGCCGCACCCATGCACTTGTAGGCTCCTGGTCTCCTTGTATACAGGCCGCCAGATCCACCACTGACATTGGCTGCTTGCACGTGTCTTTGAAATTTTTGATGAACTGGCGACGAAACTCTCCCCATGATCCGATGGAATTAGGCGGCAAACCCTTTAGCCAGGTCCGGGCTGTACCCTCCAGCATCATGATAAAGTACTTTGCGCAAGCCGCTTCATCCACGTCCTGCATCTCCATGGCCATCTCGTAACTCTCAACCCAAGCTTCTGGAGCCAAATCTGCTGTGTAGTTAGGCACCTTACGTGGACCCTTGAAGTCCTTGGGCAACTTCATGCTCCGTAAAGCGGGAATAAGAAACTGCACCCCAAAGGAACTCGTCGTGCCCCCTGTTTCCGCTATTGTTGTGTGAACCGGCGTCGTTTGGCGGACTTCCTCGCGAGCCGCAGATCTAACCCGGTCTTGTGCCCCCTGAGCTTGCGCCTCTGCGCCTGCCGGATTATCTTGTCTGTGACGGTGCCGCCTCCGTTCACTACTAGACACCTCCGGTTCTTCCGAATGCCTAGTATAACTCCGGCTATGGCGGGGCGTCGAATGAAGCCTCTCCCTGCTATGAGAGTACGCTTGCTGCTGTGTTAACGCCGTGTTAAGCAGATCCTTAACCCTGCGTGCCTCCATTGCCACGGGGGATGTCCCCTCAATGGGTAAAGCGGCCAAGCGTGAAGCGGCAGCAAAAATGTTGTCCAAAGGGTTTGAATAATGACCCGGAGGAGTGGGGATATGAGGTGTGGACGTAATCCGGCGATCTTGCCCTGCTGCGGGCTGTCGGACCGGTTCTCCTCTCATCGGAGCCGTTCTCCGGTTTACCTCCGGATCATTGCTAGCTCCTCCTCCTGGCATCCCGAAGAGATTCAATGCCTCATAAACTGGCGGCAAACGAGACTGGTGCCTTCTATCCCTCACCGCCTATACAGAGGCCTGATCCATCCTTAACTGAAAAGCCTGTGAGTCCAGCTCTGCCTGCCTTGTTGCTATCATAGCTTTCTCTGCCTTCAGATCCTCTCTTGCTTGCTCGATCCGGCCCCTCAGCTGCTAGATTTCTGCATCATGCTGCGCCTTGTCTGCGGGAGCCACCACTGCTACTGCCCGTGCTGTCTACTCCTCTACCAAGGTTGATAGAGCGTCAGCGGCCGAGGGAGCTTGCCCGCTCCCCCCTGCTCCGGCTGTGAACGCTCTAGTCACCGTGGGCTAAGGCGTATGCTGCGATCCGGCCATAAACACAGCCACTCGGTTTGGCAGATCAAAGGGGCCCGGAATACTGTCTCCGTCGGACACACCCTCAGACCGGCCGTCCCGCAACAGATACAGGGATTCAGTCTCTCCGGATGAGGATCCATCATCGGAATAGACAACTGTCTCGCCACCGGAATCCGATCCGTCCTCGGCTTGGACTCCGTGTATTGCTCCAACGAAAACGCGCTTCATGGCAGGCTGAATCCGGGCCGATCTCGCACGCTGAGCCGGCTCGACGATGTCGGAGAAGACGTCCGGCTCTGGTCCCGGTTCACCAATCTTGCCAATGAAGACGTGGATGCCGCCGAAGGGAACCCGGTATCCGTATTCGATTGAATCGGTCTCCGGTCCCCAGCCTGCGTCGTCGATGTAGATCCGGCCGCGGTGACTCTTGGTCATCCGGCCGACCGCGTAACCCTTTAGCCCTTCAAAGCTGCCCTTCAAGAACTCGAAACCATCGTGCAGAGGCCCCACGGTGGGCGCCAACTGTCGTGGAATTAACACGGCAGATGTCTGGTTTAACGGACTTAGTTGAGGAACCATCGCACAGGTTAGCTTGAAGGGGTTAAAAGCACACAAAGGACACAGAGGGTTTATACTAGTTCGGCCCCTTCGAGGAAGGTAAAAGCCTACGTCTAGTTTGGTTTGGTATTGCTTGGGCGTCGATGAACAGGGAGCGGATTGCTTGCCTGTGTCTCGACGGGTTGTTTCTTGTCCTTGAACCGCCGCCGGGTCGCCCCTTTATATAGAGGTGATGCCCGGTCCGGTTTACAGAGTCCCGAGGCCGGCTCATATTTGTGTCCGCCTCGGTCTCTGTTCTTTCTTCCTTGTCTATCAAGTTACACGATCGGACGGTTTACAAACTATAACTCTATACATGGGCCCTAAGCCTTCATGGGCCGTAACCTCTACTGGGTTTTATAATTACACAACTATATTACCATAATCCGGTTTACACTAGCCGGTTTATACCTACTAGTAATGACCCGGAGGAGTGGGGATGTGAGGTGTGGACATAATCCGGCGATCTTGCTCCGCAGTGGGCTGTTGAACTGGCTCGCCCCTCACGGGGGCAGCCCTCCGGTTTACCTCTGGATCATTGCTAGCTCCCGCTCCTGGCGTCCTGAAGAGATTCATCGCCTCATAGACCGGCGGTAGACGAGACTGGTACCTTCGATTCCTTACTCCCTGCGTAGAAGCCTGTTCCATCCTGAGCTGGAAAGCCTGAGAATCCAGCTCTGCCTGCCTTGTTGCTATCATAGCTTTCTCTGCCTTCAGATCCTCTCTTGCTTGCTCGATCCGGCCCCTCAGCTGAAGGAGTTCTGCATCGTGTTGCGCCTTGTCTGCTGGAGCCACCTCTGCTACTGCCCGGGTTGTGAACTCCTCGACCAAGGCGGATAGAGCATCAGAGGGCGAGAGGGCCTAGCCGCTCCCCCCTACACCAGCTTCTGCTGTGATCGCCCCATTCACCGTGGACTGCGGCGTAGATTGTGATCCGGCCATAAAGACAGCCACCCGGTTTGGCAGATCAAAGGGGTCCGGAATACTGTCTCCGTCAGACACACCCTCAGATCGGCCGTCCCGCAACAGATACAAGGACTCAGTCTCTCCGGATGAGGATCCATCATCGGAATAGACAACTGTCTCGCCACCAGAATCCGATCCGTCCTCGGCTTGGACTCCATGTATTGCTCCAACGAAAACGCGCTTCATGACAGGCTGAATCCGGGCCGATCTCGCACGCTGAGCCGGCTCGATGATGTCAGAGAAGATGTCCGGCTCAGGTCCCGGTTCGCCAATCTTGCCGATGAAGACGTGGATGCCGCCGAAGGGAACCCGGTACCCGTATTCGATTGAATCGGCCTCCGGTCCCCAGCCTGCGTCGTCGATGTTGATCCGGCCGCGGCGACTCTTGGTCATCCGGCCGACCGTGTAGCCCTTGAGTCCTTCAAAGCTGCCCTTCAAGAACTCGAAACCATCGTGCGGAGGCCCCACCGTGGCGCCAACTGTCGTGGAATTAGCACGGCAGATGTTCGGTTTAACAGACTTGATGATGGAACCATCGCATGGGTTAGCTTGAAGGGGTTAAAAGCACACAAAGGACACAAAGGGTTTATACTAGTTCGGCCCCTTCGAGGAAGGTAAAATCCTACATCTAGTTTGGTTTGGTATTGCTTGGGTGTCGATCAACAGGGAGCTGATTGCTTGCCTGCGTCTCGACGGGTTGTTGCCTGTCCTTGAACCGTCGTGGGGTCGTCCCTTTATATAGAGGCGACGCCCGGTCCGGTTTACAGAGTCCCGAGGCCGGCTCATATTTGTGTCCGCCTCGGTCTCTGCTCTTTCTTCCTTGTCTCTCAAGTTACATGATAAGACGGTTTACAAACCGTAACTCTACACATGGGCCCTAAGCCTTTATGGGCCGTAACCTCTGCTGAACTTTACAATTATACAACTATATCATCATAATCCGGTTTATTCTAGCCTGTTTACACCTGCTAATAATATCCCTGACATGTCGGACAGCCTAAGTGTTCCGGAGTAGTAGCAAGCTACCATGGCTCAGTGGAAGCACTAGGAGACATTTCCCCCATAAGAGAGGCTACCAAGAATAAACAACTAGGTTGTCGGATCCCACACATACCAAGCATTTCAATAACATACATACAATATGCTCGATATGTGCAAATACAGGATGGCATCACAACAAAACTCTATTAATCAAAGTATTTATTCATTAGGCTCCGAGGAGCTAGATATTACAAACATGGGTCTCATGACCCAACATACAAAGCATACAAACAACAGAAGCATAACATGTTTGTGTACAAACAACTACAAATGAAAAAGGTAGAGAAGCCTGACTATCTACAAGACCCTCCCAAGGGTACAAGATCGTAGCTGAGGTAACAAGCTAAACATCAAAGTCCATGGGGAACTACTAGTGAAACTGAAGTCTCCTCTAGAAAAACATAAATTAAGCAAACGTGAGTACAAATGTACCCATCAAGACTTACATCAGAACTAACTACATATGCATCAGTATCAACAAAGGGGTGGTGGAGTTTAACTGCAACAAGCCAGCTTTGACTCAGTAGCCATCCTTTACTAAGATTGCTGGTAACTCTTTTGAGGTGGCGCACACGAGTCCACATATTCACATATCAATACACCACTATGGATCCGCTCCCGTCTCCCTACGAGAAGGCCATCCATAGCACTCACGCTTATCTTGCGCATTTTAGAGCATCCACTTTCACTTGTCTATGAACTGCATAAGCAAACCAGTATTCCATTACCGCGGACGCGGCTATTCGAATAGATCATATCAACCATGACTCAAAGGAACCCGTCCCCGTCCCATCAGCAATGTTCCCTCTCGGAACACGTATCTACGTCCAGTCCGGACATTGTGCCATGCCGTGTGTCACCCGGACACACGCGTCATGCGTCACCTGCCCGCACACCTGACCACCAATGTCTGTGTAACCGCAAGGTAGGATCTGATAAGCACGGGACTCAATTCCTGTGAGCTGTATCACAAGATAAACCACCTTATTTTCCAACACGGCCTCTCATCACCAACTTGACCAAAACGGGTCAAGACACTTAAGTCTCATCATTAGGACATGATCATTCCAATCCATCACCTAGATGGATTAGACCTGACACAACCCTAAGCATAGCAAGCGAGCATGGAAGATTGGTCACAACAAAGCTCAAGCAACTCCTATGCATGCTAGGATGGTTTAGCTATTTGGTGACAATGACAGGTCATGCGAAGGAATGGGTTCAAGTACCGAGAAAAGGTAACAATTGAAATGTTATTCTTAATGCAATGAAAGAGAGCAAGAGCAGAGAGTAGGATTGTATCGAAATGAATAAGGGGGGTTTTGCTTGCCTGGCACTTCTGAAGATAGTACTATGTCTTCATCAGTGTCATCAATGAAATCGTTGGAACAACGTCTATTGAGAGGGGACAAACACCAGCAAACAAGAGGAAACGCAATCAGTGCAATGCAAAAATATGATGCATGATTGTGATATGGCAAGATGCTATGAATTGACCAAATGCAGCTAGCAACAATTAAAATGAAGTTGGTTTGAATCAAAGATTCAAATTCAAACTCCATATGTGATTATTCAAATATCATTTAATTGATTTGACCTGATTAGCAGGCATAAGTTGTTAAAACATGGATGAAAATGCCATAAACAGATTCTGTGGATTTTTCTAATAATTTTTCATATATAAATTATTTCATTCTGAGCCATGGTTGATTTCTTATGATTTTTATAACTTTAGGACATTTTCTGAAATAAATAAATCATTTTTGACTTATTTAAAAATCTCAAAAAAACATTTACTATGTCAGCATGACATCTCTGTGACGTCAGCAAGTCAACACGGGCAGTCCAGGTCAAACTGGCGAGTGGGTCCCGCGTGTCAGTGACTTATTTGCTTAACACACAAGTTAGTGTTAATTTTGCACTAATCCAAAATTAACCAGAGGCTGGCCCCCCATGTCATAGACATCGGGGCGGCTGTTAGTGGTCAAGCAGGGTCAAACCAACCGGCTGTTAGCCGTCGGCAGCGATAGACGGGGCGGAGGGCGTCGCGAATGCGCCTCCGGCATCCAAATGGACGACCGAGGCCATCTACGGCTTGCTAGCGCTCGCGCGCATCCAACGGTGGCAAAGGGAGGACGCGGGGTGGCCGGAGTTGAGCATGACGCCGGCCTTGGCGGCGACCGGAGCTCGGGCGTCAATGAAGCCAACGATGAAGCTCGGGCGGCGATCGGCAGTTAGCACATATGGGTTCTACATGCTCTCACAAGGCCAACAGGCATATACACGGGACCAATTGGTCAACGGAGCCACGTCGGCGATGAGCTCAGGCGGCGGCGCTTCTTGGTCATCAGCGAAACAATGACTACGGCGTGCAAACGAGGAGAATGACAGGGGGTTCGGACCGTGGCCTCATAGTGAGCACGCTGGGCGGGTAGGCGAGCTCGGGGAAGCACTGGAGCGAGCGGAGCGATGAGGGAGATCTTCGGTGGGCGCGGTGAAGATGAGGACTAAGACGATGTTGCAAAGCTCCCGCGGTCGAACAGGTTGGCGTAGACGATGCATGAGTCGACTACGGTTCTTCTGGACGCATCTACAAGGAGAGGGGTGGAAGGTGGCCGTGCCTACGGTGAGCGGCAGCGACAGTGGCATGTCGGTGGTGCTGCGGGAGAGTGCAGAGGAGGGGGAAGGGTCCAAGGAGAGTGGGGAGAGGGCTGGCGAGCTGCGTGGCGGAGACACAGACATCCAGGGCGTCGGGCACACAGGCAGCCAGGCAGGAGGTGGCGGGGCGCGTGCCATCGGGCGGTGGCCACGCGCCTCTGTCCTTCCTCAAAGGAGGAAGAACACCGGAGAGCCCCGAGTGGGCTGGGCCAGAGCAGGAGCTGGGCCGGCCCTGCTGCAGGTAAGAAGCCCAGGTGAGTTCTACCCTTTTCTAATTTTTTTTCTTTTTCTATTCTTTTCTCTGTTTTGATTTAGTAATAAAATACCAAACCATTTGGTAAAATTCTGAAAGTATTTGTGGGAGCTTTTGAAATTTGTTCCAACAACCCTCAACTACTTTCACAATTATTAGAGCATTTAAACTATTTATAGAATTTAAATGCCCCAATTCATATACAATATGGATTAATTCAAAAATCCAGAATGTTCTAGAAATATGTGCACCATTTTTGGAAGAGGTTTTTAGCCAATTCAAAAAGGACGAAATTTTCTGAAGGGCATTTTGGGTACATTGGTGTAAGTGCATTGATACGTCCATTTTGCATCATGCTTATAAGTTGATATTTATTGCATTTTGGGCTATTCATACATGTTTTGTCACAATACTTATGCCTTTTCTCTCTTATTTTGCAAGGTTTACATGAAGAGGTAGAATGTTGGGAGCTGGAATTCTGGGCTGGAAAAGGAGCAAACTCTGGAAACCTATTCTGCACAACTCCAAAAGCCCTGAAACTCCACAGAACATCGTTTCGGAAAATATAAAAAATATCTGGCAAAAGAAACCCACGAGAGGGGCCACCGGCTGTCCTCGAGGGTGGGTGGCGCGCCCCCCTTCCCAGGGCGCGCCCCCTGCCTCGTGGGCCTGCCGGCAGGCCCCCGGTGCCCATCTTCCCCTATATGAAGTGTTTTGACCTGGAAAAAATCAAGAGGAGGCTTTCGGGACCAGACGCCGCCATCTCGAGGAGGAACCGAGGCGGAAACCAATCTAGGGCTCCGGCAGAGCTGTTCTGCCAGCGATACTTCCCTCCGGGAGGGGGAAATCATCACTGCCTTCATCACCAACAACTCTCCCATCTTGGGGAGGGTTATCTTCATCAACATCTTCACCAGCACCATCTCCTCTCAAACCCTAGTTCATCTCTTGTATCCAATCTTTGTACCCAAACCTCATATCGGTACATGTGGGTTGCTAGTAGTGTTGATTACTCCTTGTAGTTGATGCTAGTTGGTTTATTTGGTGGAAGATCATATGTTCAGATCCATTATGCATATTTATACCCCTCTAATCATGAACAATATTATGTCTTGTGAGTAGTTACTTTTGTTCCTGAGGACATGGGAGAAGTCTTGCTATTAGTAGTCATGTGAATTTGGTCTTCGTTCGATATTTTGATGAGATGTATGTTGTCTCTCCTATAGTGGTGTCATGTGAACGTCGACTACATGACACTTCACCATTATTTGGGCCTACAGGAAGGCATTGGGAAGTAATAAGTAGATGATGGGTTGCTAGAGTGACAGAAGCTTAAACCCTAGTTTATGCGTTGCTTCGTAAGGGGCTGATTTGGATCCATATGTTTCAGGCTATGGTTAGGTTTACCTTAATACTTTTTTTGTAGTTGCGGATGCTTGCATTAGAGGTTAATCACAAGTGGGAGGCTTGTCCAAGTAAGGGCAGCACCCAAGCACCGGTCCACCCACATACCAAATTATCAAAGTACCGAACGCGAATCAGATGATCGTGATGAAAACTAGCTTGACGATAATTCCCATGTGTCCTCAGGAGCGCTTTCCTTTATATAAGAGTTTGTCCAGGCTTGTCCTTTGCTACAAAAAGGATTGGGCCACCTTGCTGCACCTATTTACTTTTACCGTTTGTCACTTGCTACCAATTACCTTATCACAAAATTATTTGTTACCTATAATTTCAGTGCTTGCAGAAAATACCTTACTGAAAACTGCCTATCATTTCGTTCTGCTCCTCATTGGGTTCGACACTCTTACTTATCGAAAGGACTACAATAGATCCCCTAAACTTGTGGGTCATCAAGATGCATCTAGTGCCCCTTTGTGATTTTGGTGTATTGAAGACTTATAGGTTAAGAGACTAATGTGTTATTGAGTGTACACAGGTCTTATAAGTCTATGATGACTTTGATATTTACGAAGAAAGTCGACCCCTGAAAATGTATGTCTTCAATTGAAGACTTTGGTTTTCTTGAAGACTTTGAAAGTGAGGAAATTGGTGTGACCTTGAAGACTTGGATAATCATGCGAGGATTATGAAGCGTGAAGACTTTTGTTTTTGTAGTTTTATTTTCTCTTTCTTGACTCATAGGAAACACCGTACTGTTAAAGGGGGTCGAGGTAAAACTAAGGAAACATATTTCCAAGTGATGCTCAACTCAAAGCCTACACTACCCAATCCTTTCGAGTCAAGCCATTGGAAATCTCATACAGTTTAGTCAATTTCTTCAGTGACAAAGACGAAGTTCTTCTGGGCTCTGAGGAATTTGTTCTAACTGAGGAGTTAGGAATTCGCCAGTACGGATTGCCTACAAGTGAGGAACATGATAGCCCTCAGGAATTTTAGAGCTCAATTTCCGACCATTGATGTGCTATGCGCCAGCTCTCCCAAAATATCTTATCCACCTAACGTCATATCATTTAAGGGCATTTATGTTTTATCATGTCGGGCTGCTCCCTAGGCTATAAATGGCCGCCCCCCTACAACCACTAGCTGGTTGGCCGCTCTGAGAGAAACTGATACTTGTCATAAGAGCAACCCATCATCCGAGGACTTTGAGCAAAAATCATCAAGTGACGAAAAACCCAAAACCCAAACACCTAAAACCCCAAAGTGATTGAGCATCACTTAAGGCAGTGTTCCTGTGTGGCGCCGCCGCTTGTTACCTTTGAAGACTGTAATCTTCCAGACGGTTAGGCGTCAATGGTCTAGAGCATCCAAGAGGAATTATGGATAGCCGCGTGACCAAGTCTGTGAAGGTTTGGAAGTCACCTGTGAAGACCTACCACGAGTGATTGGGTGAAGTCTGTGTGACCTTAGCTCAAGGGGAATACGGTGAGGACTTGGTGTCTTGGACTGTGTGTCCAGGACTGGGTGTCCAGGACTGTGTGTCCTCAGGTTTAAATACCTAGCCGCCCTAACCAGACGTACAACTGTCACATCAGTTGGAACTGGTCAAACAAATCATTGTCTTCATGAAGCCTACTGGTTCTATTTCCTCAACCCTTCCATTTACTCATTCATGTGTTGATAACCTTGATCTGTACTATTTGAAGACTTTGACTGAAGACTTTCTCAATTGCCTCAACCCAATTTCTTCAGTCTTCCGACTCAGCCTGCTTATCCTGTTTACACGCTACTTGTATCTCTCTGCTTGTTTTCACTTCATCATGATGACTGATACGTCTCCAATGTATCTACTTTGCCAAACCCTTTTCCCTTGTTTTGGACTCTAACTTGCATGATTTGAATGGAACTAACCCGGACTGACGTTGTTTTCAGCAGAATTGCCATGGTGTTGTTTTTGTGCATAAATAAAAAGTTCTCGGAATGACCTGAAACTCCACGGAGAATTATTTTGGAAAATATAAAAATACCTGCAAGAAGATCCAGACTAGGGGGCCCACACCCTGTCCACAAGGGTGGGGGGCGCGCCCCCTGCCTCGTGGGCCCCCTGGTGCTCCACCGACGTATCCCTAGATCCTATATATTCACTTTCGGGGAGAAAAAAATCAGAGATGAAGAATTATCGCGTTTTACGATACGGAGCCGCCGCCAAGCCCTAATCTCTCTCGGGAGGGCTGATCTGGAGTCCGTTCGGGGCTCCGGAGAGCGGAGATCGTCAACATCGTCATCATCAACCTTCCTCCATCACCAATTCCATGATGCTCACCGCCGTGCGTGAGTAATTCCATCGTAGGCTTGCTGGACGGTGATGGGTTGGATTGGATCTATCATGTAATCGAGTTAGTTTTGTTAGGGTTTGATCCCTAGTATCCACTATGTTCTGAGATTGATGTTGCTATGACTTTGCTATGCTTAATGCTTGTCACTAGGGCCCGAGTACCATGATTTCAGATCTGAACCTATTATGTTTTCATGAATATATGTGTGTTCTTGATCCTATCTTGCAAGTCTATAGTCACCTACTATGTGGTATGATCCGGCAACCCCGAAGTGACAATAATCGGGACCACTCCCAGTGATGACCATAGTTTGAGGAGTTCATGTACTCACTATGTGTTAATGCTTTGGTCCGGTACTCTATTAAAAGGAGGCCTTAATATCCCTTAGTTTCCAATAGGACCCCGCTCCCACGGGAGGGTAGGACAAAATATGTCATGCAAGTTCTTTTCCATAAGCACGTATGACTATATTCGGAATACATGCCTACATTGCATTGATGAATTGGAGCTAGTTCTGTGTCACCCTAGGTTATAACTTCCACATGATGAATTGCATCCGACATAATTTCCCATCACCAATCCAATGCATACGAGCTTTTCCCATATTTCTTGTTGCTTATTTACTTTTCCGTTGCTACTATCACAGAAACTACAAAAATACTATCGTTACTTTTATTGCTGCTACCGCCACTATCATATTACTTTGCTACTAAACTACCTTGTTGCAGTTACTAAGTTTCTAGGTGTGCTTGAATTGACGACTCAACTGCTAATTCTTAAGAGTATTCTTTGGCTCCCCTTGTGTCGAATCAATAAATTTGGGTTGAATACTTTACCCTCGAAAACTGTTGCGACCCCCTACACTTGTGGGTTATCAATGACCATGCTACTGTCTTGTTATACTTGCACTTTAGTATCTATTCCGCTGCTAAGTAGTTCGTTGCTTAGGAAATTCCTCAGCTAGAATTTCCTCAGTGACGAATTTGTAAATATCGCCTATTCACGCCCCCTCTAGTCGATATAACGCACTTTCAATTGGTATCATAGCAAGGTACTCCCTTGTTCTGTGTGATTTAGTTATGTCGACCACAAGAATGAAGACTGTGTCATGTCCAATCTTTGACGGTCATAATTATCCCAAGTGGAAGGCCATGATGAAGAAGCGCCTCATGGTGATGAACAGCGAGCTGTGCACCATCACTGAGATTGTTCTTACCGGTCTATGCAAGATGGCAGAGGCTGATGATATTCGCAAGTACACTCTACTCAACCTCACCGCAAAGGACATCATCTGTTCCTGTCTGTCCCAAAATCAGTTCAGGAACGTTATGCATCTCAGCCATTCGAAGCTTATCTGGGACCGACTCTCTGAGTTTTATGAAGGTCATTAAACTCGTCACGATCCCTGGTTTGAGGATTTCAAGGAATCTCTCAAGGCGATGACTTTTGATCTGGAATCATCATCCTCTGCACCCTGCCTTATGGAAAAAGGTGCCAGGGTAACTGAATGCTATCTATCCGAGTCTAGTGATGATGAATCTGGTGATGAATTTGGACCCAGGTATACCAAACTTGCTTCCCTTGCCACTAAACAACAAAAAGCTTTGGAGAAAGTTCATAATATGCTTAATGAGAGCGATGATATGTTGGGAGAAGAAATGGATCGAACTAAAAGCTTGACCGAGAATCTTCAAAGACTTCAGTCCAAGTTTGATAACCTTCAGGATAATCATAACACTCTCTTATCTGATCATGAGAAGCTTTCCTATGAATTCTTCAAAGAAAGCAAGATCTTGAGAAGCTAAGGGGGAGTTATGAAGAGCTTCAGAAGGAACACAATTCATTACTTGCTCAACAGATCAGCTCTGCTCAGAGAAATTCATTCCACCATGTCCAAATTGCATTGAACGTGAAACTAAGAATTCTTCACCTGAAAGTTCAAATGCTTCTACTGTTACAAATTCTTCAACTGTTTCTATGGTAAGAATTTCCTCAATTGAGGAAAACACCGATGCTACTGACGAAAATGCAGGGTTAAAGGAATTGTATGTGACATGCATGTACAAAAGCCTCAAATGTCATCAGACTCTTTGTGATGTGCTTAAAAAGTAGATTCTGAACAGGAACCCTAGGAAAGACGGTATTGCCTTTGAGAGGAAACTCAATGTTGATAGGACCTACTGGAAACCTGAGCAGTATCCCAAAACCTCATGGGTTGCTGCAAAAGGACCTCCCGTAGATCCATATACCTTATCTGGATTTACTTGTGAATCTTCATATTCTTCTGATGAGTCATAGACTCCAACTATAGACTGTTCAAAAATCAGAATGGTGAAGTATTTGCTAGATATGTTGGAACTAACTGGAGGAATGGCACCCCTATGAAGAAAATCTGGGTCCCTAAGAGGCACCGTGAAAATCTTCAAGTGAATGTCCTCATGACACCACCTGTGAAGAACAGGAACCCCAGATCAAATTCTTCATATGGATCAAAATCTTCAAATGGATCCAAATCCTCATATGGACCAAATTCCTCAAGTGGATCAAATTCCGCATATGATCATCATCGTGCTAACCCATCTGTTTCGCAGGGGAAAAATAAGGATTATGAATATGTGCATTATTCTTCAAATCATTATGTTCATAAGTCCTCGAAGAAAATTTCTCTGCTTACTCATATTCATACTTTAACCCCTCTCCCGTGAAACGAAGTGCACTTGATTCAATGCCACCATTCTCAATTGGTGCTCGCCGAATGATGAACTCTTTGCCACCCCTCCAGATGTGGGTGGTGAAGAAAAAGAACTAATCTCTTATGCAGGGTCAGGTCTCCAGACGAACTTACACGTCTGAAGAATTTGCTGGAGACCTGAAAATGCTTGAAAGGATGCAAGCAAATCATGTAGACATGATTCATTCATTTCTCACGTCCTCATTCTTTATATAGTATGCTTATTGATGAAATTGATGTCATATTCTTCACTATGAAGCATATGAGTTGTAAGATGCACTAATTCTTCTACAGGAGGACTCCCTCAAAGCTACTGAGTGGGTCCTCGATAGTGGATGCACAAATCACATGACCGGTGACTATTTGATGGACTCTGCCTTATCTCCATCTCACGTTAAGCATATCACCTACGCTGACAAATGAAAAAAAGCAAGGTATTGGGTCTAGGTAAGGTTGCGATCTCAAAAGATCGACACATGGACGAAGTCATGCTTGTCGAGTCTCTTGGATTCAACCTCATCTCAATGCTTTGTGATCTTGATATGGTTGTTGTCTTTGGCAAATATCGTTGTGTCATAGTCTTAGAATCTGACGATTCCAAAGTCTTCGAAGGCTTTAGGAGAGGAGACTTGTATATTGTTGACTTCTCTACCGGACCACAGCCTGCCACATGTCTACTTGCAAAAGCTTCAGAAGGATGGCTATGGCATCGACGACTTGGTCATGCTGGCATGAGGAACTTGCACACATTGGTGAAGAAGAAGCACATTCTTGGAATTGAGGGTGTCAAATTCGTCAAATATCATCTTTGTGGGGCTTGCGAAGCTGGAAAGATGACAAAATCCAAGCATCCCTCAAAGACTATCATGACTACCACTCGTCCTTTTGAATTGCTTCACATGGAGCTCTTCGGCCC
This sequence comes from Secale cereale, assembly GCA_902687465.1. NCBI lineage: Eukaryota > Viridiplantae > Streptophyta > Magnoliopsida > Poales > Poaceae > Secale > Secale cereale. The sequence continues at coordinate 803,726,644 of LR738712.1, forward strand.
TACACATTACTCTGCATTCACAAATGCAACATCCTTATAGCTTTGTCATTGTTGATGACTATTCCCATTATACATGGGTGCATACCATCACATTTAAGCATGAAGTGCAGGAAATCTTCAAGCGATTTTCCTCAAGGGCCTCGACGAATTTCGGTGTGAAGATCAAGCATATCCGGAGTGACAATGTGACTGAGTTCAAGAACACTAGTCTTGATGACTATCTTGACAAACTTGGTATTACTCATGAGCTATCAGCCCATTACACTCCTCGGCAGAACTGCGTTGTGGAGCACAAGAACATGACTCTTGTTGAGATGGCTCGCACTATGCTTGATGAATACAAGACGCCTCTTCGGTTCTGGCCTGAGGCTATCAACACTGCGTGCCACATCATCAACATGGTATATCTTCACAAACTCCTCAAGAAAACCTCATATGAACAACTCACTGACAAGAAACCCAATGTAAGTTATCTCAAGTCTTCAGTGCTAAATGCTGGGTTAGAGATCCTCATCACAATTCCAAATTTGCACCGAATGCACATTAAGGTTTTATGCTTGGTTACGGAAAGGACTCGCACACCTACAGAATCTTCATCAATCATCTCTAGAAGATTGTTCAGACTGTAGATGTGCGGTCCGATGAAACTAATGGCTCGCAAAGAGAGCACACCGACCTCCTGTGTCAGGTGAAATACCTCCTGAGGAATCCATCAAGTTCAAAGCTACTGAAAATATCATCCCCACTGAAGAATCAGCTGAAGAAGTCATTTCTGACAATGAAGAAAATCATTCTGGTGCTCCTGAAGAAACTGCTGCTGAAGAAAATACTCAGCCAGACCAAAGTCGTCAACCAGCTCATCCTCGTGTCGCAAAAGAAGTGCATATCGAGAAAATCATCGACATCATCAATGCACCAGGTGCTCTCACACGCTCAAGAGCTTCACACTTATCTAACTTTTGTGGGCACTTTGCATTTGTCTCTATCACAGAGCCCACCAAAGTTGATGAGGCATTTCTGGAACCTGAGTGGATTCAAGCTATGCAAGAGGAATTGTAACAATTCGAGCTCAACCATGTGTGGGAACTCGTCAAGCGACCAGATCCTCGGAAGCACAATATCATCGGCACCAAGTGGATCTATCGAAACAAGCAAGATGAAAATGGCCTTGTGGTGAGGAATGAGGCCCATCTCATAGCTCAAGGCTACACACAGGTTGAAGGAATTCACTTTGATGAAACTTTTGCTCTTGTTGCTAGACTTGAAGCTATTCGTATATTACTTGCTTATGCTAATCATCATAATATCATCTTATATCAAATGGATGTGAAAAGTGCATTCCTCAATGGTAAGCTTCAGGAAGAAGTATATGTTGCTCAATCCCCAGGTTTTGAAGATCCTAAACATCCTGACAAAGTCTTCAAACACAACAACATCCTCTATGGACTCAAGCTGGCCCCTCGGGCGTGGTATGATACTTTGAAGGAATTCCTCACGAAGAAAGGCTTCAAACCCGGTTCACTTGACCCAACTCTTTTCAGTAAATCATATGATGATGAATTATTTGTGTGTCAAATCTGTGTGGACAATATTATTTTTGGCTGTACTGATGAATGTTACAGTGATGAATTTGGCTACAAGATGCGTGAAGAATATCAAATGTCCATGATGGGTGAGCTGAAATTCTTCCTAGGCCTTCATATTCGTCAACAACACGATGGCATCTTCATATCTCAAGAGAAATACCTCAAGGATGTTCTGAGGAAATTCAGCATGCAAGATTGCAAAGGCGTCAAAATCCCTATGCCCACAAATGGCCAACTGTGCACCGATGAAAATGGTAAAGACTTCGATCAAAAGGTATACCGCTCCATGACTGGCTATTTATTGTATCTATGTGCATCTAGGCCAGATATTATGCTTAGTGTTTGCATGTGTGCCCGATTTCAAGCTACACCGAAGGAATCATACCATAAGGTTGTGAATCATATTCTTCAATATCTAGCTCACACTCCAACACTTGGATTATGGTATCCCAAGGGCTCTAATTTTGATCTCATTGGCTATTCTGACTCTGGCTATGCTGGTGATCGAGTGGATCGCAAGTCTACATCCGGCACATGCCATTTCCTTGGACGATCCTTAGTATGCTGGTCCTCAAAGAAGCAGAACTGCATATCACTCTTCACTGTTGAACCCGAGTACATAGCTGCTTGTTCATATAGTGCTCAATTACTGTGGACGAAGCAAACCCTCAAGGACTATGGCGCCAACATGAAGAATGTGCCACTCTATTGTGACAATGAGAGTGCCATCAAGATTGCTCACAACCCAGTTCAGCACTCGAAGACAAAGCGCATCCAGATCCGTCATCATTTTCTTCGTGATCATGTATTCAAGGGCGACATCTCCATCTCCCACGTGAAGACTGAAGACCATCTGGCAGATATCTCCACAAAGCCCCTGGATGAGACGAGATTTTGCAAGTTTAGGTGTGAGCTAAATATCTTAGAATCTTCGAATGTTCTTTAAAAGGAGACACATCCTTGCACTAATGCAAAATTGATGACTTTGATGTGCAACACATGAAGTAATGTTTTTCTTCAATCAATGAAAACTAACCCTCTAAGTGTGAAGAAATTAATGAAGAAATTGATTCTCAGAGCCCTACGACAATTGTACGTGGTGTCTGAAAATCATCATTCTTATACGGTGGGTTACGCCACTAACCAAAGTTGAGATTTGAGTTTTTCTTCAATTTGCAAATTCATCAATGTCGGTGTACTAAGGTAGGGGTACCTCAGTACCCCAACTTGTGCACGGGCGGTAGCAGCTCCCCGCGGTAAGGCTTACCACGTGCTCGTCGGAGACCTTTCTGGCCCATATAAAGCCATTCAAAAACAAAGTATACAAGACAGAAGGTCAAGGCCCCGGCAAGTGGAGCTTGCCGGGAAGGCCGTCCCAGGCTCAAGATTACCTTACGAGCACAAGACCCTGGCAAGAGGAGCTTGCCAGGAAGACTAGAAGGCTGCATCTTAGAAGACATGCCTCGGCGCAACATGCGCCCCGGCAAGGGCCCGGGGAGCGACAAGCTTCCCGGCCCGGCAAGATCAAGCCCCCGGCAAGGTGCTTGCCGTGGGAAGTCTGCACTGTGTGCCCGCGCTCCAGCTCATCGGCCCACGCGTCGCCCTGGGGCCATTCCAGGGACGCGTGGCGGATGGCTGTGCAGCCTGGGGGACACGGTGGCACTCCACGGTGACGAAGCTACCGCCGTGGCGAACGGAGACGCAAGGGCGGGCGCTTTTGGGGTCGACGGCGACGGGCATTTAATGCTCTTGTCCCCCACTGTCAAAGTAGGTGATGACCACTGTTCATGCACTGTTCATCCACTGTTCCCGCACTATTACAACTACCACCAAAGTTACATTTTTGCCCCTTTCTCCTACGTTGACACCTGTCGGTGACCCCTTGAGCTATAAAAGGAGGCCCATGCACAACGTAGAAGGGGTTCGGAACCTAGATCGCTCATTCGCTCGGTGTAGCTAGTTCTTCAAGCTCCCGAGCTCCAACACTCAATACAATCTAAGCAGGAGTAGGGTTTTACGAGTCCATCGCGGCCCGAACCTGGGTAAACTGCCCGCGTGCTCACCTCGATCTGCTCTTTGTGCTCCCTCCGCTCCCTTACCGCACGAACAAAAGGGGCTCCGGTCCCATAGGTGCTCGTGGTGGACAGTTTCCCCCGACATCTTTGGCGCGCCAGGTAAGGTCCTGGAATCAAAGCAAGAAGCAAAATCAGAATCACCAAAGAAAGAATCAAGACAGAATTAAAGAAGATACGAAACATCAAGCACTTACTCCTCTTCCTCGTCGTCGTCGCTGAGGGCGGAGAAATCAAACTCCACCTGAGGCGCGTCCGCGTGGGGAGCGGGAGGAGAAGGCTCCCTCGGGCGCTTGGCGGTCCCCGGGGCTGGGGGCTGCGAAGACCCGGCCCCTGTGGACGCCGAGGCCCGGGGAGCAGGCGGAGCAGCTGCTCCGCTCTGAGAAGACCCTCCTCCACTTGGCGCTGACGTACGGGGCGCCTCCGCCATAGCCTGCGCGCGGGTCGCCTCCGCCACGGTTGGTGCGCCGGGCGCTCCCGTCGCGGCTTGGCTCCCCCGGGTAGCTCGCGCCGCCCGGCGAGTAGGTTGTTGTCGGGGCGCCTGCGCCCTTGTCGTCGTCGTCGCCTTGTGGAGGCGCTTCAACGGAGATCGCCTGGGACTTGCCCGTGGCGGGGAGGTCTCCGAGGACGAGGAGGCGTCGTCGTTGAGCCCCAGAGACCCACCGGAGTCCTCGCCGGCCCCGGCTTCCTCCTCCTCCTCCTCGGCCGGCCCGCTGGGCCCAGCACCCTGCCCTGCGGCCGTGCTCCCTCCGGCGCCTCCGCTCCCTCCGGCACCTCTGCTTCCTCCGACAACGTCGCCCCTCGCGGCGGCCTCGCTCACGATCCCGGGGATCCCAGCATACCTCAGAGAGGGGACCCCGGCGAGCTCGTCGGGCGGAAGCTTAAGCAGCCTGTGGATCTCCGCCTCCTCTGCTTGGCACGATGCTTCCGCAGCCTCTGCCTCTTCAACTGTAAACCCGAACTCTCCTGCCGCTGCGGCTGCGGCGGCCTCTTCTACCCGGGAAGCGATATAAGCAATCTCCCGATCAGTGGTGGCCCGGGTGAGACCCTTGATCTCCTCCTTGTTCTTCGGCACCTCCACCTAGTTGTCGAAGAAGCTCATGATGGCATCCGGCTTGGGCGCAATCCATGTGGGATCGACGCCGTGCGAGTCACATGCGGGCATTATTGCGCGTAAGGGGTCCCGGGCCGTGCTGTTGCATAGGGGCACCACTCCCCGGGGAGCTCTAAACCACTCCGGGTGGGCCGGGTCGTGCTTAAAAAGCTCCCGGACCATCCCCTTCAGCTCCAGCGACGTAAAGTTGAAATTCAGTCCTGGGCGCAGTCTCATAATGTCCGCCGCGTTGCCGTACTCCCATGCTGGCCTTTTCCTCTCCTGTAGAGGGGCAATGCGGCGGCAGAGGAAGTCTGCTCCTACCTCTCCGATGGTCAACTTGGCTACCCGGAGACGAAGAATTCTGACAAGGGCGACATTGAGCTTGATGTCATCAGCGTCCAGCTCGCTCCAGTCCCTGCCGCGCACTATGGCTGTTGTGCGCGGCGCAGTGAAGGGCTGCGGCTCGTCCTCTACTATCCAGCACCAATCCGCGCGCCACTCCTCCCACTTGCCGCGGAGTTCCCCTTGCAGATAGGATTCCTTCTTGTTCAAGCGGAAGACCCAAGAGATACCCCCGGAGAGGGGAGCGCCGGCCTCTACTCTAGGCGTAAAGAAATGCCTAAAGAGCGCTACGTTTGGATAGATCCCTATGTAGTTTTCGCACAGATGTGCGAAAACCGCCATCGTAAGGATGGCGTTGGGGGTGAAGTCTAAAAGGTGGAGGTTGTAGGTGTTCATGATATCACAGAAAAATTCAGAGAAGGGAGGATAAAGGCCGCAGTGGAAGAAGACAGCGAAGAAGAAATACCCGCCGGGGTACAGATCCTTGGCGACGGCGGGATAAACTCTGGTCTGAGGATGCGCCTTGGTCTTCTTGGCCCAGAACAGGTAGTACTTGTTCCAGAGTTCCCGCGCGCCGAGCCTTGGCGCGAAGACGACATTCCTCTTCCGCAGCAGGGCAAGCTTCGCCGCCTGCTCGGATTTCTCTTTCTTGGTCTTCTCCGGCTTCGCCTTCTCGGTCTTCGGGGCCATGGCGGAGGCGGTGAGGGAAGGGAACGGGGAGTCCGGCGGCGCCGCGGATGCGAGAGACGGCGGAGGAGGTGTGGAGGCGGAGCGCAGAGGGGAATTTCTGGAGATGGAAGAAGCAATGAAGACGAAGTAAGGTAACGGCCCCTGCTTCCTCTGCTTTTAAGGGGGAAGTGGGGGACGCTCCGCATTTCCCATTAAAGAACGTGGCCACGTTCCCTCCCACGACGCCGCAATCGACGCGTGCCGTTAGGGAGGGGCGCGGCGGATGCGGAAGGGGATTCGGCGTGCCGTGGGCCGCGCGTGCCCGTGCACTGTTTTGGGCCTGGCCCAACAGCGCTCGGCACCGTGTGTGGCCCAGGCCCGGGGGCTCCTGTCGGTGTACTAAGGTAGGGGTACCTCAGTACCCCAACTTGTGCACGGGCGGTAGCAGCTCCCCGCGGTAAGGCTTACCACGTGCTCGTCGGAGACCTTTCTGGCCCATATAAAGCCATTCAAAAACAAAGTATACAAGACAGAAGGTCAAGGCCCCGGCAAGTGGAGCTTGCCGGGAAGGCCGTCCCAGGCTCAAGATTACCTTACTAGCACAAGACCCTGGCAAGAGGAGCTTGCCAGGAAGACTAGAAGGCTGCATCTCAGAAGACATGCCTCGGCGCAACATGCGCCCCGGCAAGGGCCCGGGGAGCGACAAGCTTCCCGGCCCGGCAAGATCAAGCCCCCGGCAAGGTGCTTGCCGGGGGAAGTCTGCACTGTGTGCCCGCGCTCTAGCTCATCGGCCCACGCGTCGCCCTGGGGCCATTCCAGGGACGCGTGGCGGATGGCTGTGCAGCCTGGGGGACACGGTGGCACTCCACGGTGACGAAGCTACCGCCGTGGCGAACGGAGACGCAAGGGCGGGCGCTTTTGGGGTCGATGGCGATGGGCATTTAATGCTCTTGTCCCCCACTGTCAAAGTAGGTGATGACCACTGTTCATGCACTGTTCATCCACTGTTCCCGCACTATTACAACTACCACCAAAGTTACATTTTTGCCCCTTTCTCCTACGTTGACACCTGTCGGTGACCCCTTGAGCTATAAAAGGAGGCCCATGCACAACGTAGAAGGGGTTCGGAACCTAGATCGCTCATTCGCTCGGTGTAGCTAGTTCTTCAAGCTCCCGAGCTCCAACACTCAATACAATCTAAGCAGGAGTAGGGTTTTACGCGTCCATCGCGGCCCGAACCTGGGTAAACTGCCCGCGTGCTCACCTCGATCTGCTCTTTGTGCTCCCTCCGCTCCCTTACCGCACGAACAAAAGGGGCTCCGGTCCCATAGGTGCTCGTGGTGGACAGTTTCCCCCTACCTGGCGCGCCAAAGATGTCGGGGGAAACTGTCCACCACGAGCACCTATGGGACCGGAGCCCCTTTTTGTTCGTGCGGTAAGGGAGCGGAGGGAGCACAAAGGGCAGGTCGAGGTGAGCACGCGGGCAGTTTACCCAGGTTCGGGCCGCGATGGACGCGTAAAACCCTACTCCTGCTTAGATTGTATTGAGTGTTGGAGCTCGGGAGCTTGAAGAACTAGCAACACCGAGCGAATGAGCGATCTAGGTTCCAAACCCCTTCTACGTTGTGCATGGGCCTCCTTTTATAGCTCAAGGGGTCACCGACAGGTGTCAACGTAGGAGAAAGGGGCAAAAATGTAACTTTGGTGGTAGTTGTAATAGTGCGGGAACAGTGGATGAACAGTGCATGAACAGTGGTCATCACCTACTTTGACACTGGGGGACAAGAGCATTAAATGCCCGTCGCCGTCGACCCCAAAAGCGCCCGCCCTTACGTCTCCGTTCGCCACGGCGATAGCTTCGTCACCGTGGAGTGCCACCGTGTCCCCCAGGCTACACAGCCATCTGCCACGCGTCCCTGGAATGGCCCCAGGGCGACGCGTGGGCCGATGAGCTGGAGCGCGGGCACACAGTGCAGACTTCCCGGCAAGCACCTTGCCGGGGGCTTGATCTTGCCGGGCCGGGAAGCTCGTCGCTCCCCGGGCCCTTGCCGGGGCGCATGTTGCGCCGAGGCATGTCTTCTGAGATGCAGCCTTCTAGTCTTCCTGGCAAGCTCCTCTTGCTAGGGTCTTGTGCTAGTGAGGTAATCTTGAGCCTGGGACGGCCTTCCCGGCAAGCTCCACTTGCCGGGGCCTTGACCTTCTGTCTTGTATACTTTGTTTTTGAATGGCTTTATATGGGCCAGAAAGGTCTCCGACGAGCACGTGGTAAGCCCTACCGCGGGGAGCTGCTACCGCCCGTGAACAAGTTGGGGTACTGAGGTACCCCTACCATAGTACACCGACAGGTTGCCCCGGGGACCGCCAAGCGCCCGAGGGAGCCTTCTCCTCCTGCTCCCCGCGCGGACGTGCCTCAGGTGGAGTTTGATTTCTCCGCCCTCAGCGACGACGACGAGGAAGAGGAGTAAGTGCTTGAAGTTTTGTATCTTCTTTAATTCTGTCTTGACTCCTACGGTTGATGATTCTGATCTTGTTTTTGATTTGCTTGCAGGACCCTGGCCCAGCGGATGGCGAATAGGGCCAAGGTCCCCGTAGTCAAGGTCGAGGACGACTCGCCCGTCGCGGCGACAGGGGACGCGCCGGCGACGAGCTTGCCGGACCCGAGCGCTGCTCCGAGGAGCAGCCCCCAGCGCAGCCCCCAGCGTAAGTCTGGGCTTTGATTTTTCTACTTGTCGGGCGCGCCTGAGGTTCCAGCTTGATATTGACATCTTGTTGCTCTGTCTTGTCTTGATTGTCTTGTGCAGAAACGGAGCCGCAGCCGCAGGAGCGCCCGGAGACTACTCCCGAGGAGCCGCAAGCCCCGCCGTCCCCGCCAAGGACGAACTCTCCGGCGAGGGAGAGCGCTCCGCCAAGGGCGGGTACTCCGCCAAGGGCGAGTACCCCGCCAAGGGCGAGCAGCCCGGCGAGGGCGGCCACCCCGCCAAGGGAGAGCTCCCCGGCGAGGGAGCCTGTCATAGACGAAGTCCGCCAAGGTAAGTCTTGTAACCCCGTCTTCTTGGACTTGTCTTTTTTGGATATTTGCTTGAACTTTTTTTTTCTTCTTCTTCTAGATCCTCCTCCCCCAGAGCAGATGGAGACGGAGATCGTCGTCGAGGAGGAGGGCGCGCAGGGCGACGGCGGCAATGCCCCTGTCGCTGAAGACATGGCGGGAGCCGCCGAGCCTGCCGCGGAGGAGACATTCCTCTTCCGCAGCAGGGCAAGCTTCGCCGCCTGCTCGGATTTCTCTTTCTTGGTCTTCTCCGGCTTCGCCTTCTCGGTCTTCGGGGCCATGGCGGAGGTGGCGAGGGAAGGGAACGGGGAGTCCGGCGGCGCCGCGGATGCGAGAGACGGCGGAGGAGGTGTGGAGGCGGAGCGCAGAGGGGAATTTCTGGAGATGGAAGAAGCAATGAAGACGAAGTAAGGTAACGGCCCCTGCTTCCTCTGCTTTTAAGGGGGAAGTGGGGGACGCTCCGCATTTCCCATTAAAGAACGTGGCCACGTTCCCTCCCACGACGCCGCAATCGACGCGTGCCGTTAGGGAGGGGCGCGGCGGATGCGGAAGGGGATTCGGCGTGCCGTGGGCCGCGCGTGCCCGTGCACTGTTTTGGGCCTGGCCCAACAGCGCTCGGCACCGTGTGTGGCCCAGGCCCGGGGGCTCCTGTCGGTGTACTAAGGTAGGGGTACCTCAGTACCCCAACTTGTGCACGGGCGGTAGCAGCTCCCCGCGGTAAGGCTTACCACGTGCTCGTCGGAGACCTTTCTGGACCATATAAAGCCATTCAAAAACAAAGTATACAAGACAGAAGGTCAAGGCCCCGGCAAGTGGAGCTTGCCGAGAAGGCCGTCCCATACTCAAGATTACCTTACTAGCACAAGACCCTGGCAAGAGGAGCTTGCCAGGAAGACTAGAAGGCTGCATCTCAGAAGACATGCCTCGGCGCAACATGCGCCCCGGCAAGGGCCCGGGGAGCGACAAGCTTCCCGGCCCGGCAAGATCAAGCCCCCGGCAAGGTGCTTGCTGGGGGAAGTCTGCACTGTGTGCCCGCGCTCCAGCTCATCGGCCCACGCGTCGCCCTGGGGCCATTCCAAGGACGCGTGGTGGATGGCTGTGCAGCCTGGGGGACACGGTGGCACTCCACGGTGACGAAGCTACCGCCGTGGCGAACGGAGACGCAAGGGCGGGCGCTTTTGGGGTCGACGGCGACGGGCATTTAATGCTCTTGTCCCCCACTGTCAAAGTAAGTGATGACCACTGTTCATGTACTGTTCATCCACTGTTCCCGCACTATTACAACTACCACCAAAGTTACATTTTTGCCCCTTTCTCCTACGTTGACACCTGTCGGTGACCCCTTGAGCTATAAAAGGAGGCCCATGCACAACGTAGAAGGGGTTCGGAACCTAGATCGCTCATTCGCTCGGTGTAGCTAGTTCTTCAAGCTCCCGAGCTCCAACACTCAATACAATCTAAGCAGGAGTAGGGTTTTACGCGTCCATCGCGTCCCGAACCTGGGTAAACTGCCCGCGTGCTCACCTCGATCTGCCCTTTGTGCTCCCTCCGCTCCCTTACCGCACGAACAAAAAGGGGCTCCGGTCCCATAGGTGCTCGTGGTGGACAGTTTCCCCCGACAATCAAATTTTCAAATTCCTCACAATTTGCAATTTCCTCAACTTTTTCTGGTGTTCTTTATTGGCTATAGTGCGCTCAATTCACAGGAAATTGGTTCAACATAATTGGATCTTTTAAAAATATTGGCAAGTGGATGAGGATCCATAAACACTTTCCTTACAATTTCCAATAAAATACCCAATTATACCAAACAACCAAGCAAAGTAACCAAGACACAAGGGCAAACGAAAACAGATCTGACGAGAAAACAACAAACGAAGAAGAGGGCGAATAAAAACGGCAAATGTTTATGAAGTGGGTGTCGGTGTACTAAAGTAGGGGTACCCTTAGTATCCCGAACTTGTGCACGGGCAGTCGCAGCGTCCCGCGGCAAGGCTTGCCAGGTGATCACCAAGGTCCTCCGTGGTTCCTTTGGAGCCATTCAAGAACAAAGTATCCAAGCCTAGGAGACAAGGCCCCGGCAAGAGGAGCTTGTCAGGAAGGACACTCAAGGCACAAGACCCTGGCAAGAGGAGCTTGCCGGGAAGGCCAACCAAGGCATCTCAAGAAACTTGCCGCGACGCACCACGCGTCCCGGCAAGGCCCGGTGAGCGACAAGCTCCCGGAAGCAACAAGATAGCGACCGCGGCAAGCTTCCACTCAGTACCCGCGCTCCAGCACATCCACCCACGTGTCGCTCTGGGATCCTCCCAGGTGTACGTGGCGAAAGGCTGTGCAGCCAGGGGTACGCGGTGGCAAGCGGCGCTGACAAGGCTGCCGTCGTGGCGAACGGTGGCGCCCCTGACAGCCCTTTTTGCACTGTTTGGGCGACGGCGATGGGCATTTAATGCCCTTGTCCCCTGCCGTCAGGGTTAGGTATAAAACTCTGTACCAACTACCACCCTTTTTCCATTTTTACCCTCAACTGCATTGCCACCTGTCGGTGACCCCTTTGAGCATATAAAAGGAGGCCCATGCGCAACGTTGACGGGGGTTAGACATTCGAACGCTCTCACGCTCGGTCTCGTTATCCACTGAAGTGTACTGTAGCTCTCAGCGCTGCCGAGCAAGAACATCAATACAATCCACAAAGCAGGAGTAGGGTTTTACGCATCCGTGCGGCCCGAACCTGGGTAAACTGCTCGTGTGCCTCGCCTCGATCTTCTCTTCGTGCGATCTCCGCCCCCTGCCGTACCGAAAAGGGGCTCCGTCCCCATAGGTATTCGTGGGTGGATCAGTTTCCCCGACAGTGGGGGGTGGAATTAATACGAGAGGCAAATGGAAAATAATTTAATTGCGAGGAGATGAGATTTGTGATTAGGAACCTGGTATATGTTGAATGTGCTCCCCGGCAACTGTGCCAGAAATTCCTTTTGATGTAACTTAAAGCTACATTGGTATTTCCCCAAAGAGGAAGGGATGATGCAGCACATCGGCGGTAGGTATTTCCCTTAGATGTGAAACCAAGGTTATCGAACCAGCAGGATAACCAAGCAACACAACGTAAACGGCACCTGCACACAAATAACAAATACTCGCAACCTGACGTGTAAAAGGGGTTGTCAATCCCTTTCGGGAAACGGACGTGATAGAGTTGTAAATATTGATAGATTGGATAATAAATAAGATAAATTGCAGGAAGGTATTTTTGGTTTTTTAGTTTAGTAGATCTGAAAAATAAAAGGAAAGGCAAATAGATCGCAAAGGCAAATATATGAGAAAGAAGACCCGTGGGCCGTAGGTTTCACTTGTGGCTTCTCTCGAAAAAATAGCAAACGGTGGGTAAATAAATTACTATTGGGAAATTGATAGAACCTCAAATAATTATGACGATAACTAGGCAATGATCATTGCATAGGCATCACGTCCAAGATGAGTAGACCGACTCCTGCTTGCATCTACTACTATTACTCCACACATCGACCGCTATCCAGCATGCATCTAGTGTATTAAGTTCATGGAAAACAGAGTAATGCATTAAGAACGATGACATGATGTAGACAAGCTCCATTTATCTATGGCGTTAGATATGGATCTCGTCGTTTTATCCTTAGTGGCAACGATACATACGTGTTGGTTCCCTTTCTATCACTGGGATCAAGCATCGTAAGATCGAACCCAATATCGGGCACCTCTTCCCATTACAAGATAAATAGATCAAGTTGGCCAAACAAAACCCAAATATCGGATAAGAAATACAAGGCTATAAGAGATCATTCATATAAGAGATCAAAGAAACTCAAATAACTTTCATGGATATAAAATATAGATCTGATCATAAACTCAAAGTTCATCGGATCCCAACAAACATACCGCAACAGAATTACATCATATGGATTTCCAAGAGACCATTGTAGTGATAATCAAAAGAGATAGAGGAAGCCATCTAGCTACTAACTACGGACCCGAAGGTCTACAAAGAACCCCTCCGCAATGATGTCTAGATTGGATCTGGTGTTTCTGGACTCTGCGGTGGCTGGATGAATATTTCGTCGACTCCCTTAGGGTTTCTGGAATATTGTGGTATTTATAGAGCAAAGAGGTGGTGCGGGAGGCCACCGAGGTGGGCACAACCCACCTGGGCGCGCTAGGGGGGCCTGGCGCGCCCCGGTGGATTGAGCTCCCCTCGGGGCACTCCCCAGGTGCTGCCTTGGCCCATTAGGTGTCTTCTGGCCCATAAAAATTCTCCAAAAACTTTCGCGCTGTTTGGGCTCCGTTTGATATTGATTTCCTGCGATGTAAAAACATGTAGAAAACAGTAACTGGCACTTGGCACTATGTCAATAGGTTACTACCAAAAAATGATATAAATGACTATAAAATGATTGTAAAACATCCCAGAATGATAATATAACAGCATGGAACAATCCAAAATTATAGATACGTTGGAGACGTATCTGCTACCATGTCAGTACCCTCATTCTCGTTGCCGCGGGGCCAAGCTTGCCGAGCATAAGACATAAAGACGGACTAGCCCCCCACCAACCCATTTTTAACAAAGGCCACTGCGACCATCTTGACCGAAGCAGCATTCGAGTCGAAGGATGGGAGCACCTAAGTTTAGAAAATATAGTGAGGTTTTCTTATGCACAAGACCGTACAGAACATGTATGGATAAAAGGGAAGAACTTATCTGTTTGGCTTGCCGGAAATTGCAATGTTGGCTTCTCTTCTCATCTTCTCTTGGGGACCCAAATCCACGACAGGAACCTGTGGTTTATGCAGACGAGGATGATGCCAAAAGCAATCTTATCTACATGAACATGAGATGCTCATGATATGCTTGTGCATGCATGGAACTTGTCGGAGGCCCCCCTATCAGCCCTTCGTTTATTTCTCTGTTGCTTAGGGTCTGCGCCTGGCTTTGTACAAGGGGTTACATGCAACTACAGCAAGGCCTGTATAAAAGGGTGGCTGCCGGGCAGGGCCCGACAGCCGCGCCTGCTACCTCTTGAGCTTGCGTTGGTTTTTCCCTTGAAGAGGAAAGGGTGATGCAGCAAAGTAGAGTAATTATTTCCCTCAGTTTGAGAACCAAGGTATCAATCCAGTAGGAGACTACGCACAAATCGCCAAATACCTACACAAACAATCAAACAACTTGCACCCAACGCTATAAAGGGGTTATCAATCCCGTCACGGTTATTTGGAAAACTGAGATCTGATAGAGATAGATGAACTAGTAAAGTAAATATTTTTGGGGTTTTGGTTTATAGATTGAAAAGTAAAAGATTGCAAAATAGTAGATCGGCAACTTATAAGATGTAAAGTAGACACGAGGGCCATAGGTTTCACTAGAGGCTTCTCTCATGATAGCAAGTATTATGGTGGGTGAACAAATTACTATCAAGCAATTGATAGAAGAGCGAATAATTATAATGAAATCTATGGCAATGATCATGAATATAGGCATCACGTCCGTATCAAGTAGACCGACTCCTGCCTCCATCTACTACTATTACTCCACACATCGACCGAAACGATTATGCAACTAGAGTATTATGTTCATAAGAACAGAGTAACGCATTAAGCAAGATGACATGATGTGGCGGAATCAACTCAAGCAATATGATGAAAAACCCATCTTGTTATCCTCGATGGCAATAATACAATACGTGTCATGTCCCCTACTGTCACTGGGATTAAGCACCGCAAGATTGAACCCAAAGCAAAGCACTTCTCCCATTGCAAGAAAAACCAATCTAGTTGGACAAACCAAACCAATAGTTCGAAGAGAATTACTAAGATATTAAATCATGCATATAAGAATTCATAAGAAACTCAGATATTATTCATAGATAATCTGAGCATAAACCCACAATTCATCGGATCTTGACAAACACACCGCAAAAGAAGATTACAACGGATAGACTCCAAGAACATCGAGGAGAACATGGTATTGTGGATCAAAGAGAGAGAAGAAGCAATCTAGCTACTAGCTATGGACCTGTAGGTATGTGGTAAACTACTCACACTTCATTGGAAAGGCAATAGGGTTGATGTAGATGCCCTCCGTGGTTGATTCCCCCTCCGGCAGAGTACGCGAAAAGTCCTCCAGATGGGCTCCATGAGAACAGAAGGTTATGGCGGCGGAAAAGTGGTTTCGATGGATGTTCTGGGGTTTATGGAAAATTTGGGAATTTATAGGCGGAAGAAGTAGGTCAAGGGGGTCTCGGGGCCCACAAGGTAGGGGGCGCGCCCTACCCCCCCCCCCCAGGGCGCGCCCTCCACCCTTGTGGCCGCCTCGAGGCTCCCCTGGCGTGTACTCCAAGTCCATATGGTGTCTTCTGGTCCAGGAAAAAACTCCGTAAAGTTTTATTCTGTTTGGACACCGTTAGATATTCCTTTTCTACGAAACTTAAGAACAAGGAAAAAATAGAAACTGACACTGGGCTCTGGGTTAATAGGTTAGTCCCAAAAATCATATAAAATAGCATATAAATGCATATAAAACATCCTAGATAGATAATATAGTAGCATCGAACAATCAAAAATTATAGGTACGTTGGAGGCATATCATGCATACCCAAGGTTAATTCATGCTCGTCCTCGAGTAGGTAAATGATAAAAACATAATTTCTGATGTGGAATGCTACCCAACATAATCATCAATGTAATATTGATTATTGTGTCATGAATGCTCGGATCCATAGACTCGAAATAAAAATTTATCAATATCAAACAATAAAATTTCAAGCATACTAAAAAGCAATCTGTGAAGCTTCAAGAATAACATGGCTAAATAAAGTTATCCCTACAAAATCATATAGTCATTTAAGCTCCCTCTTTGTAACACAAAGTATAAAGCATGCCCATCCCGGTGTCAATCAAGCAATTGCTTTCATAATCTACTTTTTTTAACCTTTTCAACTCTTCACGCAATACATGAGCGTGAGCCATGGACATAGCACTATGGGTGGAATAGAAGGTGGTAATAGACAAAAGGAGGGGCAAAGTCTCACATCGACTAGGCAAATCAATGGACTATGGAGATGTCCAGCAATTGATATCAATGTGAGTGAGTAGGGATTGCCATGTAATGGGTGCACTAGAGCTATAAGTGTATTAAAGCTCAAAAAAGACAACGAGCGGGTGTGCATCAACATGCTTCCTCATGAAGACCTAGGGAATTTGTGGAAGCCCATCGTTGGAATATACAAGCCAAGTTCTATAATGAAAAATTCCCACTAGTGATATATGAAAGTGACAACAAAGGAGACTCTCTATCATGAAGAACATGGTGCTACTTTGAAGCACAAGTGTGGAAAAGGATAGTAACATTTTACATTCTCTCTTTTTCTCTCATTTTTTTGGTGAGCTTGTTTGGCCTCTTTTGTTTTATTTGGGCTTCACTGGCCTCTTTTATTTTTGATAACCTCACATGGGACAATGTTCTAATAATGATGATCATCACACTTTTATTTACTTACAACTCGATATTACAACTCGATGCTAGAACAAAGATATGTCTCAATATAAATGCCTCCGACGGTATACCGGGATGTGCAATGACCAAGAGCGACATGTATGAAAAATATGAATGGTGGCTTTGCCACAAATACTATGTCAACTACATGATCATGCAAGGCAATATGCCAATGATGAAGCGTGTCATAATAAACGGAACGGTTACATGGCAATATTTCTCGGAATGGCTATGGAAATGCCATAATAGGTAGGTATGGTGGCTGTTTTGAGGAAGGTATAAGGACGGTTTTATACATCGGCGAAAGTTGTGCGGCACTAGAGTGGCTAGCAAGGTGGAAGGGTGAGAGTGCATATAATCCATGGACTCAACATTAGTCATAAAGAACTCACATACTTATTGCAAAAACCTATTACCTCTCGAAGCAAAGTACTACGATGCATGTAATACTTCTCGAGATTGCGTTGTATTCCCTCGAAGAGGAAAGGGTGATGCCGCACAGTAGCGTAAGTATTTCCCTCAGTTTTTGAGAACCAAGGTATCAATCCCGTAGGAGACCACGCGCAAGTCCCTCACACCTGCACAAAAAAATAAGAACTTCGCAGCCAACATGATAAGGGGTTGTCAATCCCTTTACGGTCACTTACGAAAGTGAGATCTGATAGAGATGATAGTTTGATATTTTTGGTATTTTTGGATATAAGAACAGAAAGTAAAAGCGGAAAAGTAAAGTAGATTGTAGATTGATATGTTGAGAATAGACCAGGGGCCATAGTTTTCTCTAGTAGCTTCTCTCATGATAGCGGTATTCTACGGCAGGTAAACAAATTACTGTCGAGCAATTGATAGAAAAGCGAATACTTATGAGACTATCTAGGCATGATCATTTTATATAGGCATCACGTCCGAGACAAGTAGACCGAAACGATCGGCATCTACTACTATTACTCCACACATCGACCGCTATACAACATGCATCTAGAGAAGTTCATAAGAACAGAGTAACGCCTTAAGCAAGATGCCATGATGTAGAGGGATAAACTCAAACATAGTGATATAAACCCCATCTTTTTATCCTCGATGGCAACAATACAATACGTGCCTTGCTGCCCCTACTGTCACTGGGAAAGGACATCGCAAGATTGAACCCAAAGCCAAGCACTTCTCCCATTGCAAGAACTATAGATCTAGTAGGCCAAACCAAACCAATAATTAGAAGAGACTTGCAAGGATATTATAATCATACATAAAGAGTTCAGAAAAGAACCAAATATTTCTCATAGATAATCTTGATCATAAACCCACAATTCTTCGGATCTCGACAAACACACCGCAAAAAGAGATTACATCGGATAGATCTCCTCGAAGACCGAGGAGAACTTGGTATTGAGATCCAAAGAGAGAGAAGAAGCCATCTAGATACTAGCTATGGACCCGAAGGTCTGTGGTAAACTACTCACAACTCATGGTGAGGCGATGATGATGATGTAGAAGCACTCCGTGGAAGATCCCCTCTCCAGCGGAGCTCTGGAACAGGCCCCAAGATGGGATCTTACGGGAACAGAAGGTTGTGGCGGTGGAACTAGGGTTTTCTATGTTGTTTTGATGGTTTTGGGGTACGTAGATATATATAGGAAGACGGAGGGCACCGGGGGCCAGACGTGGGGCCCACGAGGCAGGGGGCGCGCCCCCACCCTCGTGGATGCCACGTGTGCCCTACTCCATGGTTCACAAGTCTCCCGTGCGTATTTTGCTCCAAAAATATCTCTCCCGAAGGTTTCATTCCGTTTGGAATCTGTTTGATATTCCTTTTCTGTAAAACCCTGAAATAGGCAAAAAAAACAGCAATCTGGACTGGGCCTTTGGGTTAATAGGTTAGTCCCAAAAATAATATAATTAAAAGTGTATAACAAAGCCGATTAAACATCCAAAACATCATAAATAATAGCATGGAACAATAAAAAATTATAGATACGTTGGAGACGTATCAAGCATCCCCAATCTTAATTCATGCTCGTCCTCGAGTAGGTAAATGATAAAAACATAATTTTTGATGTGGAATGCTAACCAACATAATTTTCAATGTAGTTCTCTTAATTGTGGCATGAATGTTCAGATTTGAAAGATTCAAGACAAAAGTATATATCGACGTAAGAAATAACAATACTTCAAGCATACTAACAAAGCAATGATGTCTTCTCAAAATACTATGGCTAAAGAAAGTTATCCCTACAAAATCATATAGTCTGGCTATGCTCCCTCTTCATCACGCAAAATATTCATATCATGCACAACCCCGGTTTCAGACAAGCACTTGTTTTCATACTCTATTCTTTCAAACCTTTCAACTTTCACGCAATACATGAGCGTGAGCCATGGACATAGCACTATGGGTGGAATAGAGTGGTGGTTGTGGAGAAGACAAAAAGGAGGGAGATAGTGTCACATCGACTAGGCGTATTAACGGGCTATGGAGATGCCCATCAATAGATATCAATGTGAGTGAGTAGGGATTGCCATGCAACGGATGCACTAGAGCTAAAAATGAAAGCTCAACAAAAGAAACTAAGTGGGTGTGCATCCAACTTGCTTGCTCACGAAGACCTAGGGCATTTGAGGAAGCCCATCGTTCGAATATACAAGCCAAGTTCTATAATGAAAATTCCCACTAGTATATGAAAGTGACTAAACATGAGACTCTCTATCATGAAGAACATGGTGCTACTTTGAAGCACAAGTGTGGAAAACGATAGTAGCAATTGTCCCTTCTCTCTTTTCTCTCATTTTTTTGAGGGGCTTTCTCTATTTTTTTTTATTTAGCCCCTCTCTATATTTTTGGGCCATCTCTTTTGTATTGGCCTTTCCTCACATGGGACAATGCTCTAATAATGATGATCATCACACTTTTATTGATTTACAACTCGATACTAGAACAAAGTATGACTCTATATGAATGCCTCCGGCGGTGTACGGGATGTGCAATGAATCAAGAGTGACATGTATGAAAAATTATGCATGGTGGCTTTGCCACAAATACGATGTCAACTACATGATCATGCATGGCAATATGACAATATGAAGCGTGTCATACGAACGGAACGGTGGAAAGTTGCATGGCAATATATCTCGGAATGGCTATGGAAATGCCATAATAGGTAGGTATGGTGGCTGTTTTGAGGAAGATATATGGTGGCTGTTTTGAGGAAGGATATATAGTGGGTGTATGGTACCGGCGAAAGTTGCACGGTACAAGAGAGGCTAGCACTGGTGGAAGGGTGAGAGTGCGTATGATCCATGGACTCAACATTAGTCAAAAGAATTCATATACTTATTGCAAAAATTTACGAGTCATCAAAACAAAGCAATCAACGCATGCTTCTAGGGGGGAGGTTGGTAGGAGTTAACCATCGCGCGCCCCCGACCTCCACACAAAGGATGGCACTCTACAAATACCTCATGCTCTAACATCGTCACATAGCGGTTCACCATACATGCATGCTACGGGAATCACTAACTTTAACACAAGTATTTATCAATTTCATAATAACTCTACTAGCATGACTCTAATATCACTATCCTCATATTTCAAAACAATTATCAAGCATCCAACTTCTCATCATATTCAATGCACTCAGTATGAAAGTGTTTACTACATTCATCTTGGATGCCTATCATGTGAAGGCTAGTTTTATAGCCAAAGCACATTACCATGATGTTTTAATAGACTCTCAAAAGGATATAAGCGAAGCATGAGACATCAACAATTTCTACAAAATATAATCACCACCGTGCTCTAAAAGATATAAGTGAAGCACTAGAGCAAAAACTATTCAACTGAAAAGATATAAGTGAAGCATATAGAGTGTACTAACAATTCCTAGGCCATATTTAACTCTCTCAAAAAGGTGTGTCCAGCAAGGATGATTGTGGCAAACTAGCAAGCAAACACTGAAATAATACACGACGCTCGAAGTAAAACACATATCATGTGGTGAATAAAAATATAGCTCCGAGTATAGTTACCGATAGATGAAGACGAAAGAGGGGATGCCTTCCCAGGGCATCCCCAAGCTTAGGCTTTTGGTTGTCCTTGAATTTTACCTTGGGGTGCCTTGGGCATCCCCAAGCTTAGGCTCTTGCCACTCTTTGTTTTGTAGTCCATCAAAGCAATACTCAAAACTTGAAAACTTCACAACACAAAACTTAGACAAAAATCTCGTGAGATCCGTTAGTATAAGAAAACAAACCACCACTCAAAGGTACTGTAATGAACTCATTCTTTGTTTATATTGGTGTTAAACCTACTGTATTCCAACTTCTCTATGATTCATATCCTCCAATACTACTCATAGATTAATCAAAATAAGCAAACAACACACGAAAAACAGAATCTGTCAAAAACAGAACAGTTTGTAGTAATCTGTAACTTTCACATACTTCTGTAACTCCAAAAATTTGAAATAAATTGGTAAACGTGAGGAATTTTTCTATTAATCATCTGCAATAATAATCATCTAAATATCACGCTCCAGTAAAATCTGGTGACCATTCTAGCGAGCGCTAACGATTCTGTTTTTCACAGCACGATCATATAAACTTCACACAAGTCTTCCCAAAGGTTCTACTTGGCACAAACACTAATTAAAACACAAAACCACATATAAATAGAAGCTAGATGCAATATTTATTCCTAAACAGAAGCACAAAAAAATTGGGTTGCCTCCCAACAAGCGCTATCGTTTTACGCCCCTAGCTAGGCACGATACATGGATAGATCTTGGTATTGCCATCTTTGGAAGGCAATCCATAAGTGGCTCTCATAATAGACACATATGGTAATTTGATTTTCTTTCTAGGAAAGTGTTACATGCCTTTCCTTAATGGAAATTGGAATCTAATATTTCCTTCCTTCATATCAATAATTGCACCAATCGTTCTAAGGAAAGGTCTACCAAGAATAATTGGACATGAAGGATTGCAATATATATCAAGAACAATAAAATCTACGGGCACATAATTCCTATTGGCAACAATAAGAACATCATTAATCCTTCCCATAGGTTTCTTAATAGTGGAATCCGCAAGATGCAAATTTAAAGAACAATCATCAAACTCGTGGAAGCCTAGCAAATCACACAAAGTTTTTGGGATAGTGGAGACACTTCCACCCAAATCACACAAAGCAAAGCACTCATGATCTTTTATATTAATTTTAATAGTAGGTTCCCACTCATCATAAAGCTTTCTAGGGATAGAACTTCCTATTCAAGTTTTTCTACATAAGATTGCATCAAAGCATCAACTATGTGTTTGGTAAAAGCTTTATTTTGATTATAAGCATGCAAAGAGTATAGTACGAATTGCAACAAGGAAATACAATCAATCAAAGAGCAATTATCATAATTGAATCCCTTGAAATCCAAAGTAGTGGGTTCATCACTATGCAAAGTTTTAATCTCTTCACTCCCAGTTTTAACAATTTTAGCATCAAGATCTAAAAACTCCGAATCATTGGGACACCTTTTAATTAAAGTAGACTCATCTCCAATCCCATCTTTATCACGATTCATACTAGAAAACAAGGATCTAATAGGAGACACATCAATAACTTTCAGATCTTCAATTTTATGTTCATGATAACTAGAAGAACACGCTTTTATAGAATTCTCTCTTTTAGCACGCATCATAGCGGTTCTATCTTTGCATGCATCAATGGAAATTCTCATAGCTTTGAGAGACTCATAGATATCATGCTTAGGTGCGATAGGTCTAAGTTTCAAAGAATCAACATCAAGAGTAATTCTATCCACACTTCCAGCCAATTCATCATTCTTAAGCAATTTTTCTTCAAGCAAAGCATTGAAATTCTTTTGCGAATTCATAAACTCCTTAACACTAGTTTCAAATTCAGAAGGCATCTTTCCATAAGAGTTGTTGTAGGAATTACCATAATTATTAGAGGAATTACTAGGAAAAGGCCTAGGATTAAAGTTTCCTCTATAAGCATTGTTACCAAAATTATTCCTACCAACAAAATTCACATCCAAAGATTCATTATTATTTTCAATCAACGTGGATAAAGGCATATCATTAGGATCAGAAGAAGCACTCTTAGCAGCAAATAATTTCATAAGTTCATCCATCTTTCCACTCAAAACACTAATCTCTTCAATAGCATGTACTATTTTACTAGTAGATCTTTTAGTGTGCCATTGAGAATAATTAACCATAATATTATCTAGGATTTTGGTAGCTTCTCCTAAGGTAGTTTCCATGAAAGTGCCTCCTGCGGCCGAATCTAAAAGATTTCTTGAAGCAAAATTCAAGCCAGCATAAAAGTTTTGAATAATCATCCATAAGTTCAAACCATGTGTAGGGCAATTACATATCATTAATTTCATTCTCTCCCACGCTTGTGCAACATGCTCATGATCTAGTTGCTTAAAAATCATAATATCGTTTCTAAGAGAGATGATCTTAGCAGGAGGGAAATACTTAGAGATAGAAGCATCTTTGCATTTATTCCACGAATAAATACTATTTCTAGGCAAAGAGGAAAACTAAGTTTTAGCACGATCTCTAAGTGAAAATGGAAATAACTTCAATTTAACAATATTGTTATCCGTATCCCTTTTCTTTTGCATATCACACAAATCAACAAAGTTGTTTAGATGGGTAGCGGCATCTTCACTAGGAAGGCCGGAAAATTGATCTTTCATGACAAGATTCAACAGAGCAGCATTGATCTCACAAGATTCAGCATCGGTAATAGGAGCAATCGGAGTGCTAATAAAATCATTATTGTTGGTATTGGAGAAGTCGCACAATTTGGTATTGTTCTGAGCCATAGTGACAAGCAAGCAATCCAACACACAAGCAAACAAGAAGCAAGCAAACGGTAAACACACGACCAAAAGAAGGGAAAATAAAACGGCAAGGGTGAAGTAGGGGAGAGGAAAACGAGAGGCAAAAATGTAATGTGAAGGATAAGGGTTTGTGATAGGTACTTGGTATATGACTTTTGCGTAAGCCTCCCCGGCAACGGCGCCAGAAATTCTTCTTGCTACTTCTCGAGCTTGCGTTGTATTCCCTCGAAGAGGAAAGGGTGTTGCAGCACAATAGCATAAGTATTTCCCTCAGTTTTTGAGAACCAATGTATCAATCCAGTAGGAGACCACGCGCGAGTCCCTCGCACCTGCACAAACAAATAAGAACTTCGCAGCCAACGCGATAAGGGGTTGTCAATCCCTTTACGGTCACTTACGAAAGTGAGATCTGATAGAGATGATAGTTTGATATTTTTGGATATAAGAACAGAAAGTAAAAGCGGAAAAGTAAAGTAGATTGTAGATTGATATGTTGAGAATAGACTTGGGGGCCATAGTTTTCTGTAGTGGCTTCTCTCATGATAGCGGTATTCTACGGCGGGTAAACAAATTACTGTCGAGCAATTGATAGAAAACCGAATACTTATGAGATTATCTAGGCATGATCATTATATATAGGCATCACATCCGAGACAAGTAGAACGAAACGATTCTACATCTACTACTATTACTCCACAAATCGACCGTTATCCAGCATGCATCTAGTGTATTAAGTTCATAAGAACAGAGTAACGCCTTAAGCAACATGACATGATCTAGAGGGATAAACTCAAACATAGTGATATAAACCCCATCTTTTTATCCTCGATGGCAACAATACAATACGTGCCTTGCTGCCCCTACTATCACTGGGAAAGGACACCGCAAGATTGAACCCAAAGCCAAGCACTTCTCTCATTGCAAGAACTATAGATCTAGTAGGCCAAACCAAACCAATAATTTGAAGAGACTTGCAAGGATCTTATAATCATACATAAAGAGTTCAGAAAAGAACCAAATATTTCTCATAGATAATCTTGATCATAACCCCACAATTCATCAGATCTCGACAAACACACCGCAAAAAGAGATTACATCGAATAGATCTCCTCGAAGACCGAGGAGAACTTGGTATTGAGATCCAAAGAGAGAGAAGAAGCAATCTAGATACTAGCTATGGACCCGAAGGTCTGTGGTAAACTACTCATAACTCATGGTGAGGCGATGATGATGATGTCGAAGCACTCCGTGGAAGATCCCCCCTCCGACAGAGCTCCGGAACAGGCCCCAAGATGGGATATCACGGGAACAGAAGGTTGCGGCGGTGGAACTAGGGTTTTCTCTGTTGTTTTGATGGTTTCGGGGTACGTAGATATATATAGGAAGAAGGAGGGCACCGGGGGCCAGACGTGGGGCCCATGAGGCAGGGGGCGCGCCCCCACCCTGGTGGACGCCATGTGTGCCCTACTCCGTGGTTCTCAAGTCTCCCGTGCATATTTTGCTCCAAAAATATATCTCCCAAAGATTTCATTCCGTTTGGACTCCGTTTGATATTCCTTTTCTGTAAAACCCTGAAATAGGCAAATAATAGCAATCTGGACTGGACCTTTGGGTTAATAGGTTAGTCCCAAAAATAATATAAAAGTGTATAACAAAGCCCATTAAACATCCAAAACATCATAAGTTATAGCATGGAACAATCAAAAATTATAGATCGTTGGAGACGTATCAGCATGCCCCTAGGGGGAAGTTGGTAGGAGTTAACCATCGCGCGCCCCCGACCTTCACGCAAAGACAAACACTTCAAAATACAAAGTGCTCCAATTCGGTTACATAATTAGGAGACCATACGTGCATGCTTTGAGAATCACAAACCTTAACACAATTGTTTATTTAACCTCACAAACTACCACTAGCATGACTCTAATATTACCATCTTAACATCTCAAAACAATTACAAGGAGTCAAACTTCACATAATATTCAATGCTCTATATATGAAAGTTTTTATTATATCTCCTTTGGTTGTCTATCATATTAGTACTAAATTCATAACACAAGAAAATTACCATGTTGTTCTTTAAGACTCTCAAAATAATATAAGTGAATCAAGAGAGTTCAACAATTTCTACAAAATAAAATTACCGCCGTGCTCTAAAAAGATATAACTGAAGCACTAGAGCAAAATTGCCTAGCTCAAAAGATATAAGTGAAGCACATAGAGTATTCTAATAAATCACGATCGAAGCGTGTATCTCTCAAAATGTGTGTACAACAAGGATGATTGTGTCAAACAAAAAGCAAGGACTCATATCATACAAGACGCTCCAAGCACAACACGTATCATGTAGTGAACAAAAATATAGCCTCAAGTAAAGTTACCGATAGATGAAGACGGAAGAGGGGATGCCATCCCGGGGCATCCCCAAGCTTAGGCTCTTGGCTGTCCTTGAATTTTACCTTAGGGTGCCTGGGCATCCCCAAGCTTAGGCTTTTGACACTATTTATTCCATAGTCCATCAAATCTTACCCAAAACTTGAAAATTTCACAACACAAAACTCAATAGAAAATCTCGTGAGCTCCGTTAGTAAAACAACGAGAATAACCACTCAAGGTACTGTTGTGGTCTTATTCTAATTTTATATTGGTGTAATATATACTGTATTCCAACTTCTCCATGGTTCATACCCCCGGTACTAGCCATAGATGGATCAAAATAAGCAAACAAGACATAGAAAACAGAATCTGTCAAAAACATAATAGGCTATAGCAATCTGGAAACTTCGCATACTTATGTAACTCTAACAATTCTGAAAAAATAGGAATAGGTGGGGAATTTATATATCAATTTTGTGTAAAAATTTCAGAAGGTTTCGTCATTCCAGTGAATTATTGAATTTTCTGCACTCGGCACAATAGTATTTGTTTTTCAGAAAAATCAAATCAACTATCACCGTAAGCCATCCCAAAGGTCTTAATTGGCTCAAACACTAACTAAAACACCAAAACACAATTACTACAGAAGTAATAATGTGTAAAACTTTAAAAACAGAACCAAAAAGTAAAAAGCAAAAATATAATTGGGTTGTCTCCCAACAAGTTGCTTAACGCGCTTAGCTAGGCATAAAACGCAAATAGATCTAGGTATTATCATCTTTGGTATGCAATCCATAGGTAACTCTCATAATAGATTCAAAAGGAAATTTAATTTTCTTTCTTGGGAAGTGTTCCATGCCCTTCCTTAATGGAAATTGAAATCTAATGTTTCCTTCTTTCATATCAATAATTGCACCAATTGCTCTAGGGAAAGGTCTACCAAGAATAATAGGACATGTAGGATTGTAATCTATATCAAGAACTGTAAAAACCGTAAAAAAATAAAAAAAATTAGATAACGATATATTCGACGGCGTTACCCAAACATTTATTAAAATAATAAGAACAACTAACTTTTAGTTTTTATTCCAGCATTTAGCAAAACAATTCTTCTCCAAAGCTTCTTATATTTACAATTGAATCCCTTTCTCATTTTCTTACACCCAAAGTAAGTGCCAACTAATGGCCAACCAAGCAAAATACACTTGTCCTTAATACAGCTCACAAGAGACACAAGTGGAGACATGCATGCAACCTAACCACACATGCATGACAGATGTAATGCCTCTCCAACCGACATAAACATTCACCCCACTATAAATAGGAGCCATCACTTTCACCTTGGACCATTCTACCTCATACACACATACGCTGGAGTACCCCCACCACTTGCCTTTTCATCTTCTACCACTGCTGTCCTTCACTTCTCTAAAGCTCTTTCGGTTGCATGTGTTGCCATCAGGTACTCATCAAGTACCTTGCTTTGTTTAGCCCTCCTTGATTGATGACCTATTTATCTTCATCCCTGTCTTTGACCATTTGATTTTGGCTCTAATTATTTTGTAAAAAGAAGAATGATGGTTAATCAAAGAAAAACACATAAATTAGATAAAGGAAAATAGATAATGTACAGGTGGTGATGCATGTATAGTTGTAAAAGAACATTCTCTGTGAATATCTTTATGTTTTACCAGATCTGACATATTCAAAATTAAAACTTAACAATTAACCCCCAAAGATTTGCATGTGTAGCTATGGGGTCAAACAATATGTGTATGTTATTTGATCCCAGCCATTTTGTAGTAAACATTGATTGGTAAACACTTTATCTAGAAATAAATCCCAAGATGCTATGTTACTTGCTCATGACCTGCACTTGTAGATAACCCATATTGGTGCTAATCCTGTATATATATATATATATATATATATATATATATATATATATATATATATATATATATATAATGCTAGATAGATTCAACAATATGGATAGACTTGCACAGCATTCTCACGAGCTAGCCAGCATTTGTGTTGGGATTAAGAGCATTTGTGTTGGGATCAGAGAGAGTTAGAGTTGCGGCTAGCACTTACCGTACTAGCAGTAGAGGGAGGCGGGTAGGACGCCAGTAGCAGCCATGCTGCCGAAGCCGCGCCGGTGCGGCCGTGGCAACACGCCTCGTGCGTGTGGATGCGTTGGGGGAGGATGTAGGCATGGAGATGTTGTCGCCACTGCAGCCGGTGGCGAGCCCATCGGACCCAAGTCAGGCGGCGCAAGGATCCGATGGTGGCGACAGTTTTGGCGGCGGCGGATCGAATTAATGGG
>LR738712.1:803777372-803848821 GCA_902687465.1 Secale cereale
GTAGAGGGAGTCGAGGGGAAGCCGTAGGTGTCCGCGGTGTCGCTGGAGATGGCCGGAAGCTGTAGATCGAGACGGCGGCGGACTGCTCTGTAGTTGGGGACTTGGGGAGGGAGAGGAGTTGTGCGGGACAGAGAGGAGTCGGCCTATTCGTGGACTAGTAGAGAAGAGGAGTAGTCTCTTTTTTTTTGGTTAGATATAATGGGCTGGGCTTGACCATTTCTATTCCTAGTAGTACTATTTTGGATTAGCACTTCTGTCCACGACGCACAGTCACGCATGCATGTGCACGTACCATGGATTGCTTGATGTTTTTCTTCTTGCAAGCACACTAGAATCGTACTGGTAGCCGATTAATTAAAATGGCTTGTACAACATGCCAATGTTGCTGGATGTTCATATTTTTTAAATTAGAAGAAAAATATAATATTTGTGAAATAACCACCAGGAATCGATCTCGGATCCGTAGGAGCCACGTCTGGTGGTTCTGAGTTGATCGAAGCACTATCCGGCAAGTCGTCGTCTCCTTGACCATGTCTTGATAAAAAAAATCCGGGCTATGGGTCGTTTTCAAAACTTTGCATGACAACTGAAAATATATTTTTCAAATAAAATAAAATGAATCGGGATCGGATAGATCCACTGATTTGGCAGTCGGACCTAATCAGGTGGAGAATCTGTATTAAGTAGTTGTGACCCGGGCAGGGTTACAATATAAAAATATTCACTGGGTAGGGGAGCTCATGTTGATGAAAGCAACCCAGGTAGGGTTGGCTTGGTTGGCGGGCTCCTATACCTAAGGTATCTTATTAGATCATAACCAACTGGCGCTTACTTCAAAAGCGGCGCAACCCGTACTGACCATAGACCTGGAATGGGACGGGCTGAACCGACTATCCATGCCAAGTAGCTGCCTCTGCATGGGTGAGAAGGTGGCTGTAGCCGGGTAGGTGCAGTCACCCTAGGGCGGGACCGCCGGGTAGGGGTCTCGACCCGTGGGCCTTTAGTAAGGCAAGGTGGAAAAGCAGAGGTAGTGTACGGGCTGGCTAAAGGTTTTGGTTCCTAGGTCTAGTCATGCGCACAGGTAGCGCATGGACGACTTGGACCAAGCGATGCTATGGGCAAAGCAGTACACCTCTGATCAGAGTAAATGTGATATCACTCCCAGCTTCCGGGTTTGGAAGTGCGTCGTGTGGGTTTTCCTCTAACACAGGATGTAAGATCCCACGTCGCTCTGTCGCCAGTAGATTTCATAAATAAAATTTGGTTTCCAACAAAATGGGTTAAGGGAAAATATTTTACCTACCAATTATTTTGAGCTAATGGCTCCATGGTTGTAGCCGTGGTTGATAAAGTTCTTCCTCTTAAAAAAAACTCATGCATTCACCTTTCCCGGCGACTTGCGGAGTACGTATTTTAAATACGTACTCAGCTGCACTTATGTTGTTTTTCAGAACAAGAGAGCTATGAGAACTCCGAGGAGATAGAGAATGGTACTTATGATGAGTCTGGTCCTCTTAATGACTTTGGTTATTCTGAAGTGGAGTATGAATATAAGGAGTTCAACAATCAAGGCTATGAAGAGTAGATGCCCTCCATGGTTGGTCTAGAAGATGCGTACACTAGTAGAAAACAGGGCATTGGTCCAGCCCATTAGCCCCGGTTCAATCTAGAACCGGGACCAATGGGGGTACTGGACCCGGTTCGTTAGCCCAGGGGGCCGGCCGGGCCACGTGGGCCATTGGTCCCGGTTCGTCTGGACCTATTGGTCCCGGTTGGAGCTAAAAACCGGGACCAATGGCTCTTGCTCCTGGCCCACCACTATTGGTCCCGGTTTGTTTTATGAACCGGGACCAAAGGCACCCCTTTAGCCCCGGTTTGTAGAACCAACCGGGACCAGTGAGTTGCCTATATAAACCCCCTCACTCAAGAGCAGAGCTCACTGCTCTGTTTGTTTTTCTGGCCGAGGGGGAGAGGGGTTAGTGGTGCTCTAGCTCACCTCCTATGCACACAACGTGTTCGGTGGAATGCCCGAGCCACACTAGTTAAGCTTTTCTCCTCTCGAAGCTCTATTTTCTCCGAGATTTGTCTAGGTTTAGCGGTCCGTCACGTCCCGTCCCCGTCTTCGCCGCCGTCGATCGCCCCCGCCGATCTCGTCACTGGCACCACCGTGGTGAGCCTCTTGTTATGTCCATGCTTTTCTTACTTTTATTATTGCTTTAGATAGATATTTGTCTAATTTTCTTACGTTTATTATTGCTTGTTATTATATAGTGCGATGGTTTTGATATCCGCCCACGTGGGCCCTCGTCCGGTCTACGATTCGGATGTGGTATATTATCTTTAATTTATAACTATTTGTTTTAGTGCTTATGATAGTTATGCCGACCAACCTGACATGCATAGATGTTTTATTATGTCTAGGAGGTAGTTGAACCGGAAATTCCAACCGACCCTCTTGTGGAGAGGTTAAATTTAGTTGAAGAGGAAAACATTTCGTTAAATAAAAAATTGGAAAAAATGGAGGAGGAGAAGATGGAATTGGAGTTGCATGTTGCGGAAGTTATCGATGATCACAAGATCAAGATGGAACCTATTGTCGAGAGGTTAAATTTAGTTGAAGAAGAAAACAAATTCTTGAAGGAAAAAATAAAAAAAATTGTGGACGAGAAGATGATATTGGAGTTGCATGTTGCGGATGTCGTCGATGATCACAAGATCAAGATGGATGCAATGCGG
This sequence comes from Secale cereale, assembly GCA_902687465.1. Taxonomy (NCBI): domain Eukaryota; kingdom Viridiplantae; phylum Streptophyta; class Magnoliopsida; order Poales; family Poaceae; genus Secale; species Secale cereale. The sequence continues at coordinate 803,780,109 of LR738712.1, forward strand.
TTGAAGATTAAAAAGATTAGAAAATATGCCATTAATACCGAGGCTTGGTATCATTATGCCGTTGGATCAATTGTTACCTTGGTTGCGATTATGATAGCATTTGTTTTCGCGTTGAAATGTTTTGCATAGTTTCGATGTGTATGGAGAGCTATATGTTGTTAGATGAGAACTATATATGTATGTACTTTGGTTTTAATGTGATGATGAACTTTTATCCATTTGGTCACTTAATTATCTATTTATGATGTTCTGTAATGGTTTTTGACACACTTAATTATATATAAATGCACGCAGATGAACCGCCAATGGATGTACGGTGACAGACACACCTCCGAGTACATTAAGGGCGTGCGTGAGTTTCTAAATGCGGCAGAGGCAAACAAGCAGAATGGTTTTATGTGTTGTCCATGCACTAAATGTGTGAATACGATGTCTTACTCTAACCGAAAAATCCTTCACTCCCACCTGCTTTACAAGGGTTTCATGCCACACTATAATGTTTGGACGAGGCACGGAGAAATAGGGGTTATGATGGAAGACGGCGAAGAAGAAGAGTACGATGACAACTATGTGCCCCCTGAATACGGTGATGCTGCAATGGGGGGAGCTGGTGAAGATCAAGAGGAACCAGACGATGAGCCCAATGATGCTGCAACGGGTGAAGCTGCTGAAGATCAAGAGGAACCAAATGATGATCTTCGCCGGGTCATTGTCGATGCAAGGACACAATGCGAAAGTCAAAAGGAGAAGCTGAAGTTCGATCGCATGTTAGAGGATCACAAAAAAGGGTTGTACCCCAATTGCGTAGATGGCAACACAAAGCTCGATACCGTACTGGAATTGCTGCAGTGGAAGGCAGAGAATGCTGTGGCTGACAAAGGATTTGAGAAGCTACTGAAAATATTGAAGAAGAAGCTTCCGAAGGATAACGAATTGCCCGACAGTACATATGCAGCAAAGAAGGTCGTATGCCCTCTAGGATTGGAGGTGCAGAAGATACATGCATGCCCTAATGACTGCATCCTCTACCGCGGTGCATACAACGATCTGAACGCATGCCCGGTATGCGGTGCATTGCGGTATAAGATCAGACGAGATGACCCTGGTGATGTTGATGGCGAGCCCGCCAGGAAGAGGGTTCCTGCGAAGGTGATGTGGTATGCTCCTATAATACCACGGTTGAAACGTTTGTTTAGAAACAGAGAGCATGCCAAGTTGATGCGATGGCACAGTGAGGACCGTAAGAAAGACGGGAAGTTGAGAGCACCCACTGACGGGTCGCAACGGAGAAAAATCGAGAGAAAGTACTGGGAGGAGTTTGCAAAGGACGCAAGGAACGTATGGTTTGCTCTAAGCGCGGATGGCATTAATCCTTTCGGGGAGCAGAGCAGCAATCACAGCACCTGGCCCGTGACTCTATGTATGTATAACCTTCCTCCTTGGATGTGCATGAAGCGGGGGTCTAGGGTTGTGGATCGCCGAGCAGTCGGGGGTCGAGGGGTCGAGAGAGGTTGCCTAGCTAGTGTCAAAGTATTGAAGAATTCCATGACTTCATCATTTGCCAGAAGTAACCGGGGCATTTTGGTACAAAGTTATGCAAAGATATTTTGGAACGGAGTTCCTGATAGAATAATCCGTCTTTTGTTACGAATTATCCTATCGGGGACTCCGTTCCAAAATAACTTTGGAGAGCTTCGTACCATCATGCTACTGTTACTTTCGCCTAATGATGAAGTATTGGTTTGTTGAATCCTTTGACACTAGACAAAATGTGACATGAGGGGGTCTAGGGTTGTGGATCGCCGAGAAGTCGGGGGTCGAGGGGTCGAGAGAGGTTGCCTAGCTAGTGTCAAAGTATTGAAGAATTCCATGACTTCATCATTTGCCAGAAGTAACCGGGGCATGTTGGTACGAAGTTATGCAAAGATGTTCTGGAACGGAGTTCCTGATAGGATAATCCGTCTTTTGTTACGGATTATCTTATCTGGGACTTCGTTCCAAAACAACTTTGGAGAGCTTCGTACCATCATGCTACTGTTACTTTCGCCTAATGATGAAGTATTGGTTTTGTTGAATCCTTTGACACTAGACAAAATGTGACATGAGGGGGTCTAGGGTTTGTGGATCGCCGAGCAGTCGAGGGTTGAAGCTAGTTCTACGTTTGCCATTAATATATCCATCTGTCATGTTTGAATAATAATTGGCATGTTGTAAATATTTGTAGAAACAATGGACGACAACACCCGAGACCTAGCACAAGAAGCGATGTTGATGGACATAATCGCACACGGACAAAATGTCGTCTTGTCGTTTCTCAACGACACCGATGAGCAGGTCGAACAAGAGCTGCAGCTGGAAGATCTAGGCTATGATATTGATGAATCCGGTGACCCAATGCACATGGAAGAAGTAGACCGTGAGGACGGCTCCGGTGACCCAATGCCAGTGCAAGAAGGAGACCGTGATGCTGGCTCCGGTGACCGAACCGAGTCCGGCCAGGAGGTATATATTTTAGTTAAGCATGTGCTGACTAGTTAATTGATTCATTCATTAACTCTCGTCTTTGTTCCTTTTTCTAGCCCTCCGGATCGAGCAAATCTTCGGTAAAGAGACGAGGAGAGAAGAAAAAGTTGAGGCCGGATGAAAAGTTTGAGATCTCAGAAATCTCGCGCTTCGGCGAGCCGATTGCACCCATCCGGACAAAGAACGCATTTGTTAATCAGTTCGGGGTTCTGGTTAGGGACAAGATCCCGATCAGCATCCATCAATGGTTAAAGCCGGCTGCAGACGACGCTCACGTGACTTATGTCACTGATATGCAGAAAGAAGATCTTTGGACTGAGCTGAAGTCAAATTTCGTCCTACCACGAGAGGTTGATCCGGCGAAACCAGTTAAAGAGGAGTTAATCAAGTCTGCTGCACTTTCGAAGATGGCAGACCAATTCAGGGCATGGAAGAAAAAACTGAATAAGTTTGTCAAAGATAAAAAGACTCCAGAATTCGTGGGCATATATGAGAAGATCAAAGATGACTGGCCCGCATTTGTGGCCCATAAGAAGTCGGAAAAGAGTCAGAAGATGTCGGAGACAAACCGGATAAATGCTGCGAAGAAGATGCATCACCATCGCACGGGGTCGGGCGGCTACCTCGTAGCCCGGCCTAAGTGGGCCAAGGCTGAGAATGATCTGCTTCAGAAAGGGATCGAACCAGAGACAATGCACTGGCCAGAACGTTGCCGGACTTGGTTCTTCGGGGCTGGCGGAACCTTGGACCCTGTAACAGGGTGGTGCATTTGGACGGACAAGCAAATGGAAACACCACTCAGGAAGATGCGGCAGTATATCAAAGCAGCGCATGCAGGGACGTTCATCCCCGACAGAGAGAACGACGAGCTGACAATGGCCCTCGGGAATCCTGAGCACCCTGGACGGACACGAGGCACGCCAGGCTCCCTTCCGTGGCGTGCTGGGTTTCCGGACGCAGGAGGCTACAAATGCCACGACAGGAGGAAGAAAATGGAGATGACCGAAATCCAGGCGTTGCGGGCCAGAATACAAGCGATAGAGGAACGGGAAGCAGATCGGGAGAAAAGAATTGCCGAAGATTCCCCCGAAGCTACCCCGCCATCTCAGCGGAGAAGCAGCGTGGCTTCCACCGAGCTGCTTCAGCCAGAGCTTGCCTTGACGGCTACTGCCAGGAATCCTGTGGATGCTATCACGCAGGCACAAAATTGCCACCTTATGGCACAGTGGATGAATCTGAAGGTCAAGGCGGCTGCTGGCTCTGTTTATCCTTCTGGACCAGACGACACTTTTCACTGCCGGCCGATTCCAGAAGGATATGCTAGGGTGATGGTCGACGAAATAACGGAGGGATTTGAGGAGCTCCAGCTTGACCACCCTACCGGTGAAGGGGAGACTCGGCTGGGTTCTTCACTGAAGACTCCATGCCTATGGCGGAAGGACCTAATCAACATTCTGAACTGGACGCCTCCGCCTCCTCCTCCGACGACGACGAGTCAGGGCACTCCGCCTCCTCCACCGCCTCCTCCTCCGGCGAGTGACCATCAGGGCACTCCGGCTCCTTCTCCGGCGAGTGACCATCAGGGCACTCCGGCTCCTTCTCCGGCGCGTGGCGGCACACCGCCTCCTTCGCCGCCGGCGCGTGGCGGCACTCCGCCTCCTTCGCCGCCGGCGCGCCCGAGCAGACAGCCAGCTCCTCCTTCGCCTAATCAGCAAGGGCGGAAGAGACCTGCCGCCGCTCCGGCTGCTCCTGCTCAGGCGCCTAAGCAAGTAAAAAAGACAGCCGCTTCGTCTGGTCCGGCGACGTCTACCAGTACAGCCAGAGGCGGGAGGCGATGCAGATTCGGTCCTTCTCTCACGCCTCTAGAGAAGTTACCGTACGAGAGGTCCGACGAGGAAAACACGAAGATCGCTGAAGGCGAAGTGAAGGACTTTTTTGAAGGGTTGAAAGCACAGAGACATCCACCTCCAGAGGAGAAGATAGATGCGGTGAAAGCAAAGCGCACTCTTGCTGCCCTGAAGCAACCAGCGAAAAGTAAGCCGAAGGGCAACTATGACCGCATTATTCAAAAGACATTTCAAGATGCCAAGCGGTCCGGAAGTACAAAAAGTGATCAGAGGTTAGCAGAAGGGCGAGCTGGGAAACAAATTGCCCAGCTCGGCGAACAAGCAAACCAATCGTGCCCCCCGCTCAAGGTGTCTAGCGACATGGTCGCTAATGATCCGAGGATGGTGCCCGGTTATACCAATCTTGCAGATTACGCGTCCGACGATGTACACTATGATTTCATGGATGTGCAGATAGAAAGATACGAGTACAAAAAGCCTCTCGTCAAAAATGAAAGATCTCTATCAACGAATATGCGAAGATTGCATGATTGGTACATGAAAATCTGCAGAGAGTCTGGGGGGAGGAATAACTTGTATTTGAGAGTTAAACCGGAGCATGACCTCGTTGGAATTGACCTGTTGCCTGTTCCATTTGAGGAGTTCTATCAATTTTTCAATCAATTGGCCCTCGATAAAACAACGATCACCTGCTACTGTCTGTAAGTAGTACTACTTCTGTCATTAAGTCTCTCTATATAGCTGATCTTCATTGCATGTATTTATAATTATCCTCACTATATTATGCAGATTGAAGATCGTCGAATTGAAGAAAAGACAAGTAGGTGATATTGAGTTTATTAACACATACCTCATAGATGCAACCGAGGTTAAATTGCGTCCCGGCGATACCGAGACCAACTTGCTACGATCGTTGGTGGTAAAAGAAAACAAAGATATAATACTCTTTCCTTACAACTTCAAGTGAGTGTTAATGTCTTGTGCATATTTGGTTTCCCTTATATATCAGTCAAGTTTATAGTGATGTAATTGATGATCTCATGCATTCGTGCGCAGCTTCCACTATATTCTCTTAGAGATTAAGCTTGAGAAGGGAATAGTAACTGTCTTCGACTCTAAACGTAAAGATCCCGAGGAGTATGCGGACATGACTCAAATGCTAGCCAGGTAAGTTAAATCGATCAATATTATCCACCATGCATATATATCAGCAACTTCATTTCTGATATCAACTAATTGTTTCCTTTGTCTGGCAGGGCTTGGAAAAAATTCATCAAAAAAGCTCCGGGACTGCCGAAGAAGCTACAATTTAGATACCCGAAAGTAAGTACTATATAGTAGCATGTTCCGCGCGCGCATCTCCTATATCTTGATTCAAGCGCTAGTTTCATCAATACCAATTTGGCATTCTTGCTTATCAGTTTGATTGAGCTATATTTCTTGTAAAGTGGTTGTGGCAGGAACCCGGGAATGATTATTGTGGATACTACATTTGCGAGTCCATCCGCCACACGACCTGTGAGCGGGGCTACACTGATGAACAATTTGAAGTGCGTAAGCAATCAATAATATTCACAAATTTATAGCATCATTTCATGTATTGACCCCCTACTTCAAATTAGATGTTTCGGATGCGGGATGAACTCCTAACACCAGATCGTCTGCGAGCAATTCAAGAGGAATTGGCGGCATTCTTCCTTGAACACGTGATCGCTGAAGACGGAGAATACTATGTGGACCATGCATCCATGTGTTAGGAGATTATTTTTGTAAGAGATAATTATTGTATATATGTGCCCGGTAGTGTCGGATAGATATACGAGAACTTGTTGTTCGACCAATCTCTCGGAGAAGGAGAGGTGGTCGATATTACTTCTCTCTGTATGCATATATATATATGTTGATTATATATACGAGATCTTCTGTTCCTTCGTTTGCTTAGTAGCTAGCAGCTAGCTAGCTAGCTAGCGTGACTCTAGTCCTCTCCATATACGTATGTGTAGTATGTAGCGTCGACCAAGCACGGACATAAGAGAGAACACTTCTCTCTATTAATTAGCTAGCTAACACAATATATGAAACACCTAAATTAACCCCCAAAACCTAAAACCCCCCCTCCCCTTTCAAAAACAAAAAACAAAAACCACAGCCACAGAAATGCTGACACGTGGATGCCTTTTGGTCCCGGTTGGTACCACCAACCGGGACTAAAGCCCCTCCTGCCTGGACTCGGTGCACAGGCCACGTGGACACCCTTTTGCCCCGGTTCTGGATTGAACCGGGACTAAAGGGTCAGAGCATTAGTACCGACCCTCTTGCCCCGGTTCCAGAACCGGGGCTAAAAGGCCAAATGAACCGGGGCTAAATACCCTTTATCTACTAGTGGTACTAGGTGCGGGTGACGTTCTATCGTCATGGCCGCTTAGGCTTAGTCGACACTTGAGGTGTCAATGTAATAAAAGCTTGCCTAATTATGGCAGCTGTTTCGTCTTGTACATGATGATGTTCTCCTTAACTGATCCCGGCACAACTCTGAAGTGATGGCTTCCGTTACGCCTGACTCTGTCGGACGTAACGGTGCGTCACAAGAACAATGAAATCTACGGGCACATAATTCCTATTTTCAACAATAAGAACATCATTAATCCTTCCCATAGGTTTTTAATAGTGGAATCTGCAACATGCTAATTTAAAGAACACTCATCAATTTCATGGAAACCTAGCACATCACATAAAGTTTTTGGAATCGTAGAAACGCTAGCACCCAAATCACACAAAGCATGGCACTCATAATATTTAATCTTAATCTTAATAGTAGGTTCCCACTCATCATATAGTTTTCTAGGGATGGAAACTTCTAATTCAAGCTTTTCTTCAAAACATTGCATCATAGCATGAACGATATGTTTGGTAAAAGCTTTATTTTGATTATAAGCATGAGGATAATTCAACATGGATTGCAACAAGGAGATAACATCTATTAAAGAACAATTATCATAATTAAATTGCTTGAAATCCAATCTAGTGGGTTCATTCCTACTTAAAGTTTTGACCTCATCAATCCCACTTTTATCAATTTTTGCATCAAGGTCTAAAAACTCCGAATTAATGGGACGCCTCTTAACCAAAGTAGACTCATCTCCAGTCCCATCTTTATCAAGATTTATTTTGGAAAACAAAGATTCAATAGGAGTCACATCAATCACTTTAAGATTTTCATCACTATTTTCACGGAAACTAGAAGAACAGATTTTTATGAACCAATCATTTTTAGCACGCATCTTAGCGGTTCTTTCTTTACACTCATCAATGGAAATTCTCATAGATTTGAGAGACTCATTGGTATCATGCTTGGGTCGAATAGATCTAAGCTTCAAAGAATCAACATCAAGAGAAATTCTATCCACGCTCCTAGCCAAATCATCAATCTTAAGCAATTTTTCTTCAATCATAGCATTACAATTCTTTTGAGAACTCATAAGTTCTTTAACACTATTCTTAAAATCAGCGGGCATCTTATTATAATTTCCATAAGAATTGTTGTAGGAATTACCATCATTATTAGAGGAATTACTAGGAAAAGGCCTAGGATGAAAATTTCCTGTATAAGCATTGCCTAGCAACAAAATTCACATCCATAGATTGATTGTTATTCTCAATCAAGATGGACAAGGGCATATCATTAGGATCAATATTAGTACCCTTGCTAGCAAATAATTTCATAAGTTCATCCATCTTTCCACTCAAAACATTAATCTCTTAAATAGCATGCACTTTTTTACTAGTGGAAGATCTTTCGGTATGCCATTTAGAATAGTAAACCATTATATTATCTAGGAGTTTAGTAGCTTCTCCTACAGTGATTTCCATAAAAGTACCTCCCATCGCCGAATCTAAAATATTTCTATAAGCAAAGTTTAATTCGATATAAAAAAATTGTATAATTATACATAAATTCAAGCCATGCGTAGGACAATTTCTTATCATAAGTTTCATGCTCTCCCAAGATTGTGCAACATGCTCATGATTAAGTTGTTTAAAATTCATAATATCGTTCCTAAGGGAGATGATCTTAGCGGGAGGAAAATACTTGGCAATAAAAGAATCTTTGCACTTATTCCATGAATCAATATTATTTTTAGGCAAAGATGAAAACCAAGTTTTAGCCCGATCTCGTAGTGAAAACGGGAATAGCTTTAATTTAACAAGATCATTATCCAAATCTCTTTTCTTTTGCATATCACATAAATCAACAAAATTATTCAGATGGGATGCGGCATCTTCACTATGAAGGCTAGAAAATTGATCTTTCATGACTAGATTCAATAAAGCAGCATTGATTTCACAAGATTCCGCATTAGTAGCGGGAGCAATCAGGGTACTAATAAAATCATTATTGTTGGTGTTGGAAAAGTCACATAATTTGGTATTTTCTTGAGCCATCGTGACAAAGCTAGCAATCCAACACACAAGCACACAAAAAGAAAGCGAACAAGACGAACGAAAGAAGGGGCGAAGAAAAGGAAAATCTTTTTGAAGATCGTTTTAGAAGTGGGGGAGAGGAAAACGAGAGGCGAATGGCAAATAATGTAAATGCAAGAGATGAGAGTTTAATGAAGGGTACTTGGTAGGTCTTTACTTGGCGTTGATCTCCCCGGCAACGGCGCCAGAAATTCTTCCTACGACCTCTTGAGCTTGCGTTGGTTTTTCCCTTGAAGAGGAAAGGGTGATGCAGCAAAGTAGGAGACTAGGCACATATCACCAAATACCTGCAAAAACAATCGAACAACTTGCACCCAATGCTATAAAGGGGTTGTCAATCCCTTCACGGTTATTTGCAAAAGTGAGATCTGATAGAGATAGATGAACTGGTAAAGTAAATATTTTTGGGTTTTTGGTTTATAGATTGAAAAGTAAAAGATTACAAATAGTAGATTGGAAACTTATAAGATGTTAATGAAGGAAATATGCCCTAGAGGCAATAATAAAGATTTTATTTATATTTCCTTATATCATGATAAATCTTTATTATTCTTGCTAGAATTGTATTAACCGGAAACTTAGTACATGTGTGAATACATAGACAAAACAGAGTGTCCCTAGTATGTCTCTACTTGACTAGCTCGTTGATCAAAGATGGCTATGTTTCCTAACCATAGACAGGTGTTGTCATTTGATGAACGGGGTCACATCATTAGAGAATGATGTGATGGACAATACCCATCCCAAAGCTTAGCAACTTGATCGTTTAGTTTTTCTACTAGTGCTTTCTTCATGACTTATACATGTTCCTGTGACTATAAGATTATGCAACTCCCGAATACCGGAGGAACACCTTGTGTGCTATCAAACGTCACAACGTAACTTGGTGATTATAAAGATGCTCTACAGGTTTCTCCAAACGTATTTGTGGTGTTGGAATAGATCGAGAATATGATTTGTCACTCCAAGTGTCGGAGAGGTATCTCTGGGCCCTCTCGGTAATACACATCATAATAAGCCTTGCAAGCAAACGACTAATGAGTTACTCATGAGATGATGCATTACGGAACGATTAAAGAGACTTGCCGATGGCGAGATTGAACTAGGTATGATGATACCGACGATCGAATCTTGGGCAAGTAACATACCGCTGACAAAGGCAACAACGTATGTTGTTGTGCGATTTGACCGATAAAGATCTTCATAGAATATATAGGAACCAATATGAGCATACAGGTTCCTCTATTGGTTATTGATCAAAGATGAGTCACAGTCATGTCTACATAGTTCTCGAACCTGTAGGGTCTGCACGCTTAACGTTCGATGATGATCGGTATTATGAGTATATGTGTTTTGATGCACCGAAGGTAGTTCAGAGTCACATATGTGACCACGGACATGACGAGGAGTCTCGAAATGGTCGATACATAAAGATTGATATATTGGAAGGTTATATTCGGACACCGGAAGTGTTCCAGGGGTCACCGGATAAATACCGGAGTACCGGGAGGTTACCGGAACCCCCCGAGGGGTATATGGGCCTTGATGGGCTTTAGGGGAGAGATAGAGGGCTGGCTAGGGCTGCCCCCCCCCCAAGCCTAGTCCGAATTGTACTAGGGGGGAGGGCGGCGCCCCCTCCTTTCCTTCTCTTCCTCTCCCTTGCTTCCCCCTCTCCTACTCCTACTAGGAAAAGGAGTCCTATTCCAAGTGGGAGTAGGACTCCCCGTCTTGGTGCGGCCCCTCCTTGGCCGCCTCCTCCTACCACCCTCCTTTATATACATGGGGAGGGGGCACCCCATACACACACAAGTTGATTTGCAAGCCGTGTGCGGTGCCCCCTCCACAGTTACACACCTCGGTCATATCGTTGCAGTGCTTAGGCAAAGCCCTGCGCCGGTAACTTCATCATCACCATCACCACGCCGTCGTGTTGACGAAACTCTCCCGCGACGCTCAACTAAATCAAGAGTTTGTGGGATGTCATCGAGCTCTACGTGTGCTGAACGCGGAAGTGCTGTACATTATGTGCTTGGATCGGTTGGATCGCGAAGACATTCGACTACATCAACCGCGTCACTAGACGCTTCCGCTTTCGGCCTACGAGGGTATGTGGACACACTCTCCCCACTTGTTGATATTCTTCTCCTAGATAGATCTTGCGTGATCGTAGAATTTTTTTGAAATACTATGTTCCCCAACAGTTAAGTAGACACAACATTGCATACATGATAGATCCTATGGCTGAGGCATAGGGAATGACTTTCATTTTCTCTCTATCTTCTGCAGTGGTCGGGCATTGAGTCTTACTCAACTTCAAACTTCGTAACACAGGCAAGAACCCTTTCTTTGACTGATCCATTTTGAACTTCTTCAAAACTTTATCAAGGTATGTGCTTTGTGAAAGTCCAATAAAGTGTCTTGATGTATCTCTATAGATCTTGATGCCCAATATGTAAGCAGCTTCACCGAGGTCTTTCATTGAAAAATTCGTATTCAAGTATCCTTTTATGCCATCCAGAAATTCTATATCATTTCCAATCAACAATATGTCATCCACATATAATATCATAAATGCTATAGAGCTCCCACTCACTTCCTTGTAAATACAGGCTTCTCCAAAAGTATGTATAGAACCATATGCTTTGATCACCTCATCAAAGAGTATATTCCAACCCCGAGATGCTTGCACCAGTCCATAGATGGATCGCTGGAGCATGCACACTTTGTTAGCACCTTTAGGATCGACAAAACCTTCTGGTTGCATCATATACAACGCCTCTTTGAGGTGTCCATTAAGGAATGCAGTTTTGACATCCATTTGCCAGATTTCATAATCATAAAATCCAGCAATTGCTAACATGATTCGGACAGAGTTAAGCATCGCGACGGGTGAGAAAGTCTCATCGTAGTCATCTCCTTGAACTTGTCGAAAACTTTTCGCAACAAGTCGAGCTTTGTAGACAGTAACATTACCATCGGCGTCAGTCTTCCTCTTAAAGATCCATTTATTTTCAATGGCTTGCCGATCATCAAGCAAGTCAACCAAAGTCCACACTTTGTTCCCATACATGGATCCCATCTCAGATTTCATGGCCTCAAGCCATTTTATGGAATCTGGGCTCATCATCGCTTCCTTATAGTTCGTAGGTTCATCATGGTCTAGTAACATGACTTCCAGAACCGGGTTACCGTACCACTCTGGCGTGGAACATACTCAGTAGTAACTTGATCCCAAGTTTCATGATCATCATCATTAGCTTCCTCGTTGATTGGTGTAGGAATCACTAGAACTAGTTTCTGTGATGTACTACTTTCCAATTCGGGAGAAGGTACAATTACCTCATCAAGTTCCACTTTCCTCCCACTCACTTATTTTGAGAGAAAGTCCTTCTCTAGAAAGGATCCATTCTTAGCAACGAATATCTTGCCTTTGGATCTGTGATAGCAGGTGTACCCAACAGTTTCCTTTGGGTATCCTATGAAGACACATTTCTCCGACTTGGGTTTGAGCTTATCAGGTTGAAGTTTTTTCACATAGGCATCACATCCCCAAACTTTAAGAAACGACAACTTTGGTTTCTTGCCAAACCACAGTTCATAAGGCGTCGTCTCAACGGATTTAGATGGTGCCCTATTTAACGTGAATCCAGCTGTCTCTAAAGCATAACCCCAAAACAATAGTGGTAAATCGGTAAGAGACATCATAGATCACATCATATATCTAATAAAGTACGGTTACGACGTTCGGACACACCATTACGCTGTGGTGTTCTAGGTGGCGTGAGCTGTGAAACTATTCCACATTGTTTCAAATGAAGACCAAACTCGTAACTCAAATATTCGCCTCCATGATTAGATCGTAGAAACTTTATTTTCTTGTTATGATGATTCTCTACTTCACACTGGAATTCTTTGAACTTAACAAATGTTTCAGACTTGTGCTTCATCAAGTAGATATACCCATATCTGCTCAAATCTTTAGTGAATGTCAGAAAATAACGATACCTGCCACGAGCCTCAACACTCATTAGTCCACATACATCAGTATGTATGATTTCCAACAAATCTGTTGCTCGCTCCATTGTTCCAGAGAACGGAGTCTTAATCATCTTGCCCATGAGGCATGGTTCGCAAGTACCAAGTGATTCATAATCAAGTGATTCCAAAAGTCCATCTGCATGGAGTTTATTCATGCGCTTTACACCAATATGACCTAAATGGCAGTGCCACAAATAAGTTGCACTATCATTATCAACTTTGCATCTTTCGGCTTCAATATTATGAATATTTGTATCATTACGAGCGAGATCTAACAAGAATAGACCACTCTTCAAGGGTGCATGACCATAAAAGATATTACTCACATAAATAGAACAACCATTATTCTCTGATTTAAATGAATAACCGTCTCACAACAAACAAGATCCAAATATACTGTTCATGCTTAACGCTGGCACCAAATAACAGTTATTTAGGTCTAAAACTAATCCCGAAGATAGATGTAGAGGTAGTGTGCCAACACCGATCACATCGACTTTGGAACCATTTCACACGCGCATCGTCACCTCGTCCTTAGCTAATTGATACATCTCCAACGTATCTATAATTTTTGATTGTTCCATGCTATTATTTATGATGTCTCGGATGTTTAATGGGCTTTGTCATACACTTTTATATCATTTTTGGGACTAACCTACTAACCCAAAGGCCCAGTCCAGATTGCTGTTTTTTTGCCTGTTTCTGGGTTTTGCAGAAAAGGAATATCAAACGGCGTCCAAATGGAATGAAACCTTCGCGAGAGATATTTTTGGAGAAAATCACGCACGTGAGACTTGAGAACCATGGAAGGGGAGCCACGAGGTGCCCACGAGGGTGGGAGGCGCGCTCCCCTTCCCAAGGCACGCCCCCCTGCCTCGTGGGCCCCTCGAGCGTCCCCCGGTGTCCTCCTTCCTCCTATATAAGTCTACGTACCCCGAAACCATCAGCAACGGAGAGAAAACCCTAATTCCACCGTCGTAACCTTCTTCCCGTGAGATCCCATCTTGGAGCCTGTTCCGGAGCTCCGCCGGAGGGGGGATCCATCACGGAGTGCTTCTACATCATCATCATCGCCCTCACCATGAGTTGTGAGTAGTTTACCACAGACCTTCGGGTCCATAGGTAGTATCTAGATGGCTTCTTCTGTCTCTCTGGATCTGAATACAAAGTTCTCCTCGGTCTTCGAGGATATCTATTCGATGTAATCTCTTTTTGCGGTGTGTTTGTCGAGATCCGATGAATTGTGAGTTTATGATCAAGATTATCTATGAGAAATATTTGGTTCTTTTCTGAGCTCTTTATGTGTGCTCATAATATCCTTGCAAGTCTCTTCGAATTATTGGTTTGGTTTGGCCTACTAGATCTATAGTTCTTGCAATGGGAGAAGTGCTTGGCTTTGGGTTCAATCTTGAGGTGTCCTTCCCCAGTGACAGTAGGGGCAGCAAAGCACGTATTGTATTGTTGCCATCGAGGATAAAAAGATGGGTTTTTATATCATATTGCTTGAGTTTATCCCTCTATATCATGTCATCTTGCTTAAGGTGTTACTCTGTTCTTATGAACTCAATACACTAGATGCATGCTGGATAGCGGTCGATGTGTGGAGTAATAGTAGTAGATGTTGGGGATCATTGCAGAAAATCAAAAAAATTCCTACGCATCACCAAGATCTATCTATGGAGATTACTAGCAACGAGAGGGGATGTCAGGACCGGTCCTTTAGTAAAATAATTACCGGAAGACCGACCTTTTTATTAAACCAGCGAGAAATATTATTCCTTGCTGCCAGACAATTCATTGATACAGAATTCCAGTACACGGAATATTATACAAGGTTGAGCTGGGGGTTGCTCAACAATTTTATTACAAGCGCGCCAATATAGTGCATAAAGGTGGATATGACACAAAGGCGGGGTGGCATACTACTAGCTCGTAATAAAAGGTGGTGGATATGTCACAATGAAGTGGGTGATGTGAATCCAATATATTACAGTTCATCGAGTGTCGGAGTGAGACCCGATGAATTTATTTGGTGGTAGGAGGAAGCGGTTATAAAACAGTGATCAACTCCAGGATCGCAAGGGACTGACTGGGACTCCACTAGACGTCGGACTCGCTATCGAACTCTTCATCCATGAGATCGCCTTCGTCCACATCTGGCCAAATCAACAAGCCGGGTGAGTACTTTGAATGTACTCGCAAGACAGTTCGGACTTAAGATATAACAAATGCCAACATGATGCATAAGAGTATTCTAGCAAAATGCGACCGGAATAAAATATTAATGTGTTGTATGCAACGATAGAAGTCGGGCGTTAATCCTCCCGAAATCCATAAGATAAATAGAAGAAGACCAAACGAGTGTCTGAATGACGCCTCATAAGAAAATAATAAATGATAGTGGGCCACGGTCGGGCGTCTGAGCGACACCACATAAAGGGCTTATAGCAAAAATAAATAACAAGAATGCCTCAGTCGGACGTCTGAGCGACATCGCATAAAGGGCTTATAAATAAAAAGAATGCCACAGTCAGACGTCTGAGCGACATCACATAAAGGGCTTATAAATAAAAAGAATGCCACAGTCGGATGTCTGAGCGACATCACATAAAGGGCTTATAAATAGAAGAATGCCACAGTCGGACGTCTGAGCGACATCACATAAAGGGCTTATAAATAAAAGAATGCCACAGTCGGACGTCTGAGCGACATCACATAAAGGGCTTATAAATAAAAGAATGCCACAGTCGGACGTCTGAGCGACATAAAATAAAGGGCTTATAAGTAGCAATAGTATAATGATGAAATACTTCTGGAAGTAAATCAATACAGAGATAGTTGGTGAGTTCATCTACCAAATGAACTTGACGAAAACACTGCTCTGGTTACCAACAAGAATTTACTAGAGACGGTCACCGGGTTGACATGAAGATTGACCCTAGGCCATAAACATGGCTACTGGAGGAATTTTACTCTGCAGAGCTTATACTATTAACTCATAGCCAACGGATTCTACTCGCCACGGGGACTAGTTCCGTCTACGGTGTTTTAGTAGAAACCCAACTAACCAGTACACACCCATTTTACATCCTATTGTCCGGAATAACCCGCGACAACATTCACGAAAAACTTTAAGACGGGAAGGCTACAACCTCGAATAGCATGGGATCAAATTTATATATGCTTTAATCCTGGTCCATGGAACCCTCATCCCGGCCCCTCTACTTGGTGTGTACTCGGGAAGTGGTTTACAACTGACTAGACCGTAATCTCAACAGACGGCCTATGATAGTACCAAAAAGGAGATGAACGGAATCACGACATGATCTCCGTTGATACTGAGTTAACAAAATACTGGCATGCTCCAACAATACCAGCATTCCACCCATCATATCACCATATGATCGAGGTGGTTCAAACATTATCATTCGGGGCTCACCCGAAGCTTACTTGCATGAAATATAACCATACACATATGCTCATATGATCATGCTTATGAAACGAACTACTCGAGCAAACATGCAACACACTCATCATATCAAAGGTTCAACCATGCTTTCCTGGTTCTGAGAAGTAGGAGTCTAACTCGGTGTGGTTCGCGGCTCCGTCACGCCCTTCGGTATCTACGTATTCAAATAAATAGATACTAACATAAATACCGCGCGTGCAAATAAAGTTGCTCCAAAACTTTCCACATAAATATGAAAAAAAACTAGACAGAAAACTAAAGAGGACAGAAAAAGAATCAACTCAAAATCATCTTTAGTCAAAAAGATATTAGAGTTTCTGTCCAGTGACTCATCTGTAATGAAACAGAAAAGTTCCAGGGGCTAGAACAGAAAACAGCAAAGCGAACCGGTAAGCAGTACGTAACCTGAAGGAGAAAACGTACTTTGCCCGAAGGCGCTTACAGAAAACGGTTCGGGGGAGAGGTGTGAGGCTGACAAGGGGCCCCACTCGTCGGGTTTGAAATCTGGAACAGAGTCGCGCCGGCGCCAGGTGCGGCGGTGGTCGCCGGTGCCGATCCACGGCGAGTTAGAGGAGGGGAGTGATACGTACGACTCTTCGGTGATCTTCCGCATCGAATGGTGGTGGAGTTGAGCGTCGGCGAGCCCCACGTCGACGACGACCCTATCTCCGGCGGACGGCTGCTCGGGTGGTCGTGGGCCTCGTCGGGGAGAGTTCCTGGGGTCGAATTGAAGTGGGGGTTAGGTCTAGGTGGGTGCCAGGGTGCTACGCTTGAGTCCACGGCGGCGGAGGAGCTCTCACCGGAGTGAATGCTGCTGGAGCCCGAGGCGGAGGGAGTTGGCTGGAGTTGGAGAAGAAGGGCCCCTCAGGCTCTTCCAGAGGCTGGGTGTGGTCTAGGGAGGTAGTGGAGATGTGCGGGCTCAAGAACGAGCTCGGGGTTGCCTTATATAGCCGGCCCGAGGCGGTTGCCGTGAACGGGATAAGTCCGCCGAGTGATTACGGCGAGGCAGTGGCGTGACGGCGGGTTTAAGGGCTTGAGCATCGACTAGGAGGTGTAGTGGTTCCATTCCCGTGCCTAACTCATCGGGGAAGAAAAGGTTACGGGCTGTCCCCGACGGAATGGCCGCGCGGCACGTCGGCGGCAGAAAACACGCTTTGCGCGCGCCAGGCCACGGCGACGGTGCGGCAGGCGTGCGTTGGCAGTGGAGATGGACACGCGGAGCGCTGGGATGATTTGGGCGGCGCCAAACGACGTCGAGCTGCGGGGTGACTTCTGTCAGCCGCCGCGGGCGGTGCTGTTGCCGTGGCAGTCGCCTGCGCGGTCGGGCCAGGGCGCCACCGACGCCCAGAAGCAGCCAAGCAACCGTACGACGCTCTGGATAAGAAGAAGATGCAGTGCAGCATCGAGCCAAGTTGGTTACTGGTGAGATTGTCGAAGCTGCCTGACGAAACTGACGAACTGTCAAACTGTCTGTCGACAGTTTCAGTTAACAGTTTCTGAACCTGACAGCACAGTGCATGCAATGTGTTTGATGAAATGATTCTGGCATGTGTGAAATGTTTCTGGGGCTGATATTTGGTGGAGTGGCCTCTTGATGTATCTAGAGGCTGCCTGATTTTTTACAGGATTTTTGGAAGAAGATAAATATGAATTTCACCAAATTTTGCAAATCTGGTCCGCAGCAGGTGAAATTTGAAAATTTTGAACTGTGGACTAGTGAAACAAGATGGATCTAGGTTGTGGGTACCAAGGACTATCTAGGAGAGTTGGTTTGGAATCAAATAACAAGCTAGGCATGGTGGTTCCTTTGTAAATCACCAAGGTCCACTTTAAAAGACAGAATTAGTTTTTGGAGTAAAATAAGTAGAAGAAAATTCCCAATAAGGTCAAAACTTACTGGAATTGATGAAAGACTTGTTCTAAGGTGTGAAGAGAGTCTTGGAGATAAATATTTCTGTTGGGGTCATGGCAAGATGAAGGTTGGAGGGGAGGATAAGTCCAAGATCAAACTTGAGAGGCATAATTCAAGTAGGGGAGAATTCAAACAACCTCTTTGAAGCTCAACTTGGGCTTGAGCCAACACAAGAGAAGATCTCAAGATCAAAAACCAAGCTTGAGAAAACACCAACAACTTTGGCCAGAAAAGATTTTGGAAGGGTTTTAAGAGAAGATCAAACAACCCTCTTCCATAAGGCCAAAAAAATGGAAGAAAACCAAACTCAAAAATTTGGGGTGTTACAACACCTACCCCCTTAGGAAAAATCTCGTCGCCGAGATTTCAGCTGATCCTCAAATAGGTGTGGGTGTTCTGTCCGAAGAAAAGCTTCCCTTTCCCATGTAGCCTCATCCTCTGTGTGATTACTCCATTGAACCTTGAGAAATTTAATAGTTTTCTGACGGGTCCTCCTTTCAGACTCCTCCAAAATCTTTACTGGGTGTTCTCGGTAGGTGAGATCTGGTTGTACGTCAAGGTTTTCATGTGACACATATTTCTCTGGGTTGCTTACACACTTCCGTAGTTGCGAGACGTGGAACACGTCGTGGACGTCTGACAGTTCCTTGGGAAGGTCCAGCTGATAAGCTACTGTGCCTCTCCGTGCAATTATACGGAAGGGTCCGATGAATCGGGGTGCTAGTTTCCCTTTGACTTTGAATAGTTGTAGTCCTCTCATAGGTGATACACGTAAGTATACGTCTTCACCGGGTTCAAAACTTATTTCCCGATGCTTTTGATCGTAATAGCTCTTCTGTCGGCTTTGGGCTGTTTTGAGTCGATCCCGTATTACTTTCACTCTCTCCTCAGCTTCCTTCAACATATCTGGGCCGAATATACGACTATTCCCTGTTTCTGACCAGTTTAATGGAGTACGGCATCTTCGTCCGTACAAAGCTTCGAAAGGTGCCATCTGCAGGCTGGCTTGGTAACTATTGTTGTATGCAAACTCGGCATATGGTAAGCTTTCCTCCCAACTGGTCCCATATGTGAGGACACATGCCCTTAGCATGTCTTCGAGTATTTGATTTACTCGTTCCGTTTGTCCTCCAGTCCGGGGGTGATAAGCTGTACTGAACGTTAGTTGCGTTCCGAGGGCTTTTTGCAACAGGTCCCAAAATTTGGAGACGAACTGAGTGCCTCTGTCGGATATTTTAGTCTTGGGAACCCCATGTAGGCATACTATACGGGCGAGGTAAAGCTTGGCAAGCTTTTGGGTGGTGTGGGTTGTCTTGACTGGTATGAAGTGTGCCACCTTGGTCAGTCTATCTGTGATGACCCATATGGCATCATTGCCGTGTTGTGTACGTGGTAGTCCAACAATAAAATCCATTCCAATATCGTCCCATTTCCATTCTGGTATCTTGTTTGGCTGTAATAGCCCTGCGGGTTTTTGGTGCTCGGCTTTAATGCGTTGACATGAATCGCAGCATGCAATAAATGTGGCTATATCCCTCTTCATGCCATGTGATGGCTTCTCGCCCCTCGTTGGTTACCCCAAGTGGAAGGTTTGAGATGTAGCGTAGCAGCGAGTTTCCCTTGGCAAAGGTACCAAGGATCGAATCACGTGAGACTCCGAGGGTTGACAAGAAGGTGTCAACGGCGCCAGAAACTTAGCGGTTGACAGGACCTGCACACAGATACAAATAACTTTGCTCCCAACGAGTACAGAGAGGTTGTCAATCCCTCCGGCCTTGTCGTTTACAAAGGATCAAACACAAGAGATAATAATGATAGGTACGACTGCAACTAGGAAATAAGGACAGGAAGTAAATAGTGGGTGTGATCAGTGGTGGTAATATGGACCGGGGTCCCATGATGTTCACTAGTGATGTCTCTCTCCCAAAAGACGATAAAACAACAATGCGAGGTAAACAAATTACAGCTGGGCAATTGACAGGATTATGTGCGCAAACCAATGCTAACTATGCTGTAAAGAAAGGTAGAGGCTCAAAAGCATGGGCGGTACGCCAAGGCAAGTAGACCGAAATCCATCTGCATCTACTACTAATCATCCACCTTGAGATATCTATCCAGAACATCTCGCTGGTATTAAGTTGCGAATCCCACCCATAGTGTAAACTCAATGCAACAGACAACTGCATTAAAAGAACTTTGCGTAAAGTAAACAATCCTTGCACCCGCAAGTACAAGCACCGTTGTTTTCCCCTTGTGGCAACAGCACATCCTCTAGACTCATGTTTCTGTCACTCAAACTAGTCATCAAGGGGCATGAACCCACAATCAAGCATAACGCTCCCTCTTGGAGTTACTACCTACTACTTGGCCAAAGCAATAAACAGCAACGAAGAACATGCAAGAACTACTCAAGAACATAAATATAAAAGTGGTGAATCAAAAATATTACTCACACACAATCTCTACATAATCTCATAATCCATCGGATCCCAGCAAACTCAGCATAGCAACAGCATAAAGATTACATATGTGCCTCGATCATGTAGGGCAGCTCACGAGGTCTAAACCATGAAGAACAAAGAGGGGAGGAGAACATCACATAGCTACTGGTCATGGACCCATGGTCCAAGGTGGACTACTCACGGCTCATCCGGGAAGCGTCCATGGTGGTGGAGAAGCTCCCGGTGGTGGTTCTCCCCTCCGGCAGGGTGCCGGGGAGAGTTCTCCTGACGCTCCCGATCTTGGAAGCGCGGCGGCGGCGGAATAGAGACGAGATCACGAAAAAGGGTTCCGTCCTCGAGGGTTTCGGGACGCGAGGAATATATATGCGAAGGGGGGTCACCAAAGGCGGAGCCGGGGCCCCAGGCGCCCCCCTGGCGCGGCCAGGGGTGGGGCCACGATGGGTGGCCACCTGGGCCACCCCTGGCACCCCTCTGGCCCTGCTTTGTTTTTTCTCAAAGCTTCCTGTACGCTGATTTTTCCTGTATTTTTCCCAGAATTTTTTGGGCACTTTTAATATGGGGCAAACCTGAAATAGAAAAACAGCAAAAAACAGGAACTGGCACTGTGGTGCACTGAGTTAATAGGTTAGTCCAAATATGATCAAAAGTGTATGGAAGTGCATAAATATCATAGCAATATCATACAAAAGAGGCATGGAGCAAGCAAAAATTATAGATACATTTTGGACGTATCAACATCCCCAAGCTTAATTCCTGCTCGTCCTTGAGTAGGTAAATGATAACAAGCATAATTTCTGTGGTGACATGCTACCAACCATATAAGAACTTTTAAGTAAAGCAATCAAGGCATGTAATTCAATTCAAGTCATAACAAGCAAGAGTCTATATTAGCATTGTAACAAGTAACATAAGAACATAAAGGTGCAAGAGCTCTCGCTGTCCGTGACTCGAATGTCTCCAAATGGTGTTTGCGTGCAAGAAAGGGGATAGGGATATATGAGAGAGTAAAACATAGTTTTTGTATTGTTGAGAACTTAATCTACTAAAGTTTCACACTTGGTCTTCTTTGGAATCTTATCTTGACTCATCCCCAGACCAACAGCCAGGTACAAGTCAAAATGATCCACTCCCTTTCGATATTTTGAGCACTCATGCAATGGATGAGCGTAAGCAAGAAAGTCGACACTTAGGATGGCAAAAAGAGAAAAATGATGAAGGAGGAAGACAAAAAGGGTGTGAAAGGCTCACATCAATGAGGACAATCATAGGCGAGAGAAAGCCAAATGATAGATATGATGTGAGGAGTAGGGATTGCCATGCGACGGATGCACATATGAGCTAAGGTAAGCTCTCCAATGGAACTAGTGGGGGTGCATCCAACTTGCTTGCTCAAGAAGACCTAGAGCTCTTTTGAGGAGGCTCATCATTGGAATATACAAGCCAAGTTCTATAGTGTGAAGGTCCCCACATAGCTATATGCATAAATGATAATCTCTATGGAGTACAAGGTATAAGATGGAGTACGAGTGTGGATCTCTCAAAAGAAATAGTAGTGTGCCCCCTTCTCTCTTTTTATTTATTTTTCTCTCTTTTTATTTATTTTTCTCTCTTTTTTTTTATTTTTTTTATTTTTTTGTGGCCTCCATGGCTCTTTCTATTTAACTCTCATTTGTCCTCTTTGGGATCTTTTGATTTTGTCCTCTTTGGGATCTTTTCCTCACTTTAGGGGCAACACTCCATGTATTACAAAGAGTATGGAAGATCTTTCACACTTTACAAAAGTACTCAACATAAAGAAAATGAAACTATCATGATGTATGCAAATGTATGCCTCTGCCAGTGTAGCAGGATATGCAATGATACTAGCGCGTCACGTAGCAATGATTAGGGCAAGGCCCAACTAGCATGCGACTCATCGATCAAGCAAAAAGCACGTATGACATGAAGATCAAGTCATGAGAAGATGGATGTTGCATGGCAATGTATCTCGGAAAGGCTAAGGAAATGCCTTGATAGGTAGGTATGGTGGCTGTTTTGAGGAAGGATATAATGAGGCTTATGATGACAGAGCGTATCGTGCCAAGGATTTGGATGCACCGGCGAAGTATGCGCCAACTCTCGAGGTGAGAAAGGGTAATGCACGGTACCGAAGAGGCTAGAAAAATATGGCTAGGTGGAAGTGTCAACTTTCGAATACTCCCATTAGTCCGAAGAACTCATGCACTTATTATCGGTAACTCTCAATCTAATTAGGAGGTTCACAAAGAGACAAGTACCCCGAGGAGGAGTGTATGGGGGTTTGGTTATCCTTGCGCATCCTCGGCTCATGGTACGTGAGTGTACTCTAATATTCGATCCCTCCAAAGATTAGTGATCCATTTAGTAGCTAAAGTTGTCAACTATTTTGTAGGTTTTCGAAAATAAACACGGATTGCCCAAAATAAGACATCTATCACTAATAGGCTAAAGCTCTTGACACCAAAAGTTCAGACATTACTCATGGCAATACCTCAAAACTATTGCAAGTTACTACTAAAATTAAATAGCAACATCAATTACCTACTTTAAGTTAAGACACACAACTTAGTGCAACAGGCAAACTCTCTTAACAAGATAAGCATGAAAACTCAAGAGAGTTTAGCAACCAACTAAACAAAAGCTCTCTAAAAAGAAAAGCATGAAAACTAAGAGCTAAACATGACAGCAGCTATGGAAAGACAAAGAACATACACAGCAAAGATAAGCATGAAAATCCTATGTTGTGTTCTAGGTTGAAGTGGAGCGTGTTTCTCTCCCACACAAAGAAAGCTGGGTTCTAACTTGTTATGAACAGCAAGCAAAGCTAAAGAAAACTAAAAAGGAAACTAAGAGCAAGACGCTCCAAGCATAGCACATAACGCATGAAGTGATTAAAATATAGTGGAACGAAAGACGAACTGATAATTGTTGATGGAGAAGGGGATGCATGGGGGCATCCCCAAGCTTAGACGCTTGAGTCTTCTTGAATATTTCTTGGGGGTGCACGGGGGCATCCCCAAGCTTGAGCGTTTGAACCTCCTGAATCTTCTTTTATCATCTTCCCTCGCACACTTGAAAACTCCCTTCATACATAACTCATCATAATCTGATTAGCGAGGTTAGTACCCATAATAAAATAACTTTTCCCTACTGGAAATAAGGATAATCTGGAAGAGCTACTGTTTCTCAAGATTTCCAAAAGGTTTTTGCAAAGAAAAAGCAAGCTCAAGGTTTGCAAAACGAAGAAAAGGCAAAACAGGACAGAATCTGTGAAAAACAGACCAGCAGGTAGTAAATAATTGTTTCGGGGCACTTCTGCAACTCAAATCAAAAAACTCAGAACAGACGCCCGAAATCCAATTGTGTAGAGCACGCTGTCAAAAAAATTCAGAGCAAAAAGATGATCTGGTGATTTTATACAAATTTTTCGGTCCAAGGACAGAATCTGTTTTCTGGACTGCACGTCACAACTTTTGAACTTTCTTGCAATCGGAGGCTAAACTTGGCACAAAGCTGAAAAGAAAAGATACAATGATGATGCTACTGTAGTAAAAAACATCAAGACACAACAAAAGCAAAAAAAATATCCTAATTCGTTGTGGGCTGCCTCCCAAAAGCGCTTTCTTTTATGCCTTTAAGCTAGGCATGATGCAAAAAGAGTGGATCAAGTTTTATCAAGAGTAAGAGAATAGCTAGCCCGTGTAACGGACTCAAAAGGCAACTTAATCTTCTTTCTAGGGAAGTGTTCCATTCCTTTCTTGAGAGGGAATTGGAATTTTATGTTCCCCTCTTTCATGTCAATGATAGCACCAACGGTGCGAAGAAAAGGACACCCCAAAATAATTGGACATGAAGGTTCACATTCAATATCCATAATAGTAAAATCAACGGGAACATAATTGTCATTGACAATGATAAGAACATCGTCGATCTTCCCCAAAGGTTTCTTTACGGAAGAATCAACAAGACGAACACCAAAAGAACAAGGATCAAAAGGTTTCAATTTAAGCATATCATACATTCTTTTGGGCATAACGGAGGTACTAGCTCCAACATCACATAAAGCATAGCAAGAGAAGTTATTCAACTTAATTTTAATCTTAGGATCCCAACCATCTTCTAGCTTTCTAGGTATAGAGGCTTCTACCCTAAGCTTTTCCTCCCTAGCTTTGATGAGAGCATTAGTGATATCCTCCGTGAAGGCAAGGTTAAGTGTGCTAGTGTGGGGGTCTTTAGACATTCTTTGTAAAAAGGTGACAACTTCTGAGAGACTACAATTATCAAAATCAATTTTATCATTATTGAGCAGAATTGTAGTGTCATCTTCTTTGTTTGAATTGCTCTCTATTATAAGAGTTTGAACGTCTTCCCAAGTTTGGGGAAGTGTGGGAGCAACTTTAAACAGAGGCTCACACTTTTTTCCTGAGAGACCATGCCATGGGCATAACTCTCCATTAAAACTAACATAATCACAAGGTTTATTACTTTTGTAGATCCTGACAATGGTGATTGGTGTGATGGAAGAAGGGGTGTACTCCTCCCATTTGGCGTTTTTGGTGGAACCCATAGCAGCAGCAAGCAAGATAACTATTTTTGTGATTTTTGGTAAGGGACACTAAAGCAAAAAATGAAAGGTAAACTAACAAGACTAAAAAGCAAAGATAAAAGATAGCGTGCAACTCCCCTATATTGAAGAGTGGAGTCCTCGGCAACGGCGCCAGAAACTTTGCTTGATGGCTTCTCGCCCCTCGTTGGTTACCCCAAGTGGAAGGTTTGAGATGTAGCGTAGCAGCGAGTTTCCCTTGGCAAAGGTACCAAGGATAGAATCCCGTGAGACTCCGAGGGTCGACAAGAAGGTGTCAACGGCGCCAGAAACTTAGCGGTTGACAGGACCTGCACACAGATACAAATAAGTTTGCTCCCAATGAGTACAGAGAGGTTGTCAATCCCTCCGGCCTTGTCGTTTACAAAGGATCAAACACAAGAGATAATAATGATAGGTATGACCGCAACTAGGAAATAAGGACAGGAAGTAAATAGCGGGTGTGATCAGTGGTGGTAATATAGACCGGGGTCCCATGATGTTCACTAGTGATGTCTCTCTCCCAAAAGACGATAAAACAGCAATGCGAGGTAAACAAATTACAGCGGGGCAATTGACAGGATTATGTGCGCAAACCAATGCTAACTATGCTGTAAAGAAAGGTAGAGGCTCAAAAGCATGGGCGGTACGCCAAGGCAAGTAGACCGAAATCCATCTGCATCTACTACTAATCATCCACCTTGAGATATCTATCCAGAACATCTCGCTGGTATTAAGTTGCGAATCCCACCCATAGTGTAAACTCAATGCAACAGACAACTGCATTAAAAGAACTTTGCGTAAAGTAAACAATCCTTGCACCCGCAAGTACAAGCACTGTTGTTTCCCCCCTTGTGGCAACATCACATCCTCTAGACTCATGTTTCTGTCACTCAAACTAGTCATCAAGGGGCATGAACCCACAATCAAGCATAACGCTCCCTCTTGGAGTTACTACCTACTACTTGGCCAAAGCAATAAACAGCAACGGAGAACATGCAAGAATTACTCAAGAACATAAATATAAAAGAGGTGAATCAAGTATATTACTCACACACAATCTGACCATAATCTCACAATCCATCGGATCCCAGCAAACTCAGCATAGCAACAGCATAAAGATTACATATGTGCCTCGATCATGTAGGGCAGCTCACAAGGTCTAAACCATGAAGAACAAAGAGGGGAGAAGAACATCACATAGCTACTGGTCATGGACCCATGGTCCAAGGTGGACTACTCACGGCTCATCCGGGAAGCGTCCATGGTGGTGGAGAAGCTCCCGGTGGTGGTTCTCCCCTCCGGCAGGGTGCCGGGAAGAGTTCTCCTGATGCTCCCGATCTTGGAAGCGCGGCGGCGGCGGAACAGAGACGAGATCGCGAAAAAGGGTTCCGTCCTCGAGGGTTTCGGGACACGAGGAATATATATGCGAAGGGGGGTCACCAGAGGCGGAGCCGGGGCCCCAGGCGCCCCCCTGGCGCGGCCAGGGGTGGGGCCACGCCGGGTGGCCGCCTGGGCCACCCCTGGCACCCCTCTGGCCGTGCTTTGGTTTTTCTCGAAGCTTCCTGTACGCTGATTTTTCCTGTATTTTTCCCGGAATTTTTTGGGCACTTTTATTATGGGGGAAACCTGAAATAGAAAAACAGCAGAAAACAGGAACTGGCACTGTGGTGCACTGAGTTAATAGGTTAGTCCAAATATGATCAAAAGTGTATGGAAGTGCATAAATATCATAGCAATATCACACAAAAGAGGCATGGAGCAAGAAGAAATTATAGATACGTTTTGGACGTATCACCGTGCCACCAAAATCTTTCCTGAATGTCCTTGTACATTTTTGTCCCTCCAGGGTGGATTGAGTATGGAGCGGTGTGGCTTTCTGCTAGAATTTGCTGTTTAAGGTCATTGTTATTTGGTACGCAAAGTCTGTCTCCGAACAATAATATTCCTTCACTGTCTATGGTGAATTCCGAGGCCTTGCCCTGACTTACTTTTCTTTTTATGCCTTCGATACTGGGGTGTCCGTGCTGAGCCTTCTTTATCTGATCTATCAGCGTAGGCTGAATTTCCAGTTTCGACACTTCGCCTTCCGTGACCATCATTAGGTTGAGTTTGGCGAATTCTTGCTGAAACTCGGGTCTCAGGTTCCATATGCTGCCGCTGTTCGGGCTGGGGTTACGGCTGAGAGCATCTGCTACCACGTTTGCTTTTCCTGGGTGATAGTGAATACCGACGTCATAATCTTTTACCAGTTCCAGCCAGCGTCGTTGTCGTAAATTGAGTTCTGGCTGCGTGAAAATATATCTAAGGCTCTTATGGTCCATATATATTTCACAGCGATTTCCAAGCAAAAAGTGCCTCCACTCCTTGAGTGCATGAATGACTGCTGCCAACTCTAAATCGTGAGTAGGATAATTTTCTTCATGTTTTCGCAGTTGCCGGGAAGCGTAGGCGACTACTTTGCCTTCTTGCATTAGTACGCATCCGAGGCCTTTTCGGGATGCATCGCAATATACTTCAAAACTCTTGTGTATGTCTGGTACAATCAATATTGGGGCTGTTGTTAACTTCTTTTTGAGTTCTTGAAAGCTTTTCTCACATGCTTCGGTCCATACGAATTTCTTATCTTTCTTGAGCAACTGTGTCATTGGTTTGGCTATGGTGGAAATCCTTCAATAAACCTTCTGTAATATCCAGCCATACCGAGGAAACTTCGTATGTCCGTTACACTGGCTGGTGACTTCCAACCATGTACAGCCTTGACTTTATCTGGGTCCACAGCAACTCCTTCTTGTGTTAATACGTGTCCTAGGAAACGCACTTGCCTCAACCAAAATTCACATTTGCTGAATTTGGCGTAAAGTTGGTGTTTCCTTAATTCTCCCAGTACAATGCGGAGGTGTTCAGCATGTTCTTCCGGTGTCTTCGAATATACCAAGATATCATCAATAAATACCACCACAAATTTTTCCATGAATTTCATGAATACCTTGTTCATGAGGTGGACGAAATATGCGGGGGCGTTGGTCAGTCCAAACGGCATTACTATAAATTCATAAAGTCCGTATCTGGAGGTGAATGCTGTTTTCGGGATATCTTCTGTTCGTACTTTCAGTTGATGATAACCTGACCTTAAATCAACTTTTGAGAACACTTTGGCTTGCGCGAGCTGGTCAAATAAATCATTTATTCATGGCATCGGATATTTGTTCTTGATTGTGACCATGTTGAGCGCTCGGTAGTCTATACACAATCTCATGGTCCCATCTTTCTTTTTGGCAAATAATACCGGCGAACCCCAAGGTGAGGAGCTGGCCCGTATAAATCCTTTGTCTAGCAGTTCCTTTATTTGCTTCTTTAGTTCAACCAACTCGGATGGTGCCATTCTGTATGGTTTCTTGTATATGGGGGTGGTTCCCGGTGCTAGCTCAATAATGAATTCTATTTCTCTGTCTGGCGGCATGCCTGATAGTTCATCTGGAAATACGTCCGAAAATTCACATACAACTGGAACCTTGCTTAACTCAGAAGTATCAACTTTGTTTAATTTTGGTTGTCGCGACACCGGTCTTTCCTGAGCTGCGACTCTTATTGTCTTTCCATGATGATGAGTAAGAATCACTGTCCTGTTGAAGCAGTCGATAAATCCTTTATTGGTGGTTAGCCAATCCATACCCAGAATAACATCCAGTCCCTTGTTTTCCAACACGATGAGGTTTGCGTCAAATTTTAATCCTTCAATTTCAATGGTCAAACCTTTGCAGTAACTCTGAGTGATCTGCTTACTTCCAGGGGACTTGATGGTCATTGATTTTCCCAAGGGAAGCATTGAAAAACCATGTTGCAAAGCAAAACTCTTCGAAATGAACGAATGAGAAGCTCCAGAATCAAACAAAACCGTGGCAGGTATTGTGTTGACAGGGAACGTACCGAGTACGATATCCGGGGCATCCTGTGCTTGCTCTTTGGTCACATGGTTCGGGTGGCCTTTCCTGTGATTGTTATTGGGGTTGAAGTTGTTACGCTTGGGCGCGGAATTGTTTCCGTTGCTGTTTGGCTTCGGTGCTGAGTTTCTTGACTTTGGGCACTGTTTAGCATAGTGTCCCTCTTCTCCACATGCGTAGCAGGTAACACCTGGGCGATAGGTGAAATCCTTGTATCTTGCATGAAAATTCTTGTTTGGACGTGTGTCATTGGTCGTGGGTTTGTGTCGGTGTACTAAAGTAGGGGGTACCTTAGTATCCCAACTTGTGCACGGGCAGTAGCAGCGTCCCGTGGCAGGGCTTGCCACGCGCCCGCCAAGGCCCACTATGGTTCCTTTGGAGCCATTCGAGAACAAAGTATTCAAGTTAAAGAAACAAGACCCCGGCAAGAGGGGCGTGCCGGGAAGGCCGCTCCAGGCTCAAGACCACCCCTTTGGCACAAGACCCTGGCAAGAGGAGCTTGCCAGGAAGGCCAAACATGGCATTTCAGGAGACT
The DNA here is from genome assembly GCA_902687465.1 of Secale cereale. Taxonomy (NCBI): domain Eukaryota; kingdom Viridiplantae; phylum Streptophyta; class Magnoliopsida; order Poales; family Poaceae; genus Secale; species Secale cereale. Next base: position 803,809,921 of record LR738712.1, read on the forward strand.
TGCCGCAACGCGCCATGCGTCCTGGCAAGGCCCGGAGAGCGACAAGCTCCCGGGCTCGACAAGTTAACAACCGCGGCAAGGTGCAAGCCGCGGCAAGCTTCCACTACGTGCCTGCGCTCCAGCTCATCCCGCCACGCGTCGCCCTGGGGCCCTTCCAGGTGCACGTGGCGGAAGGCTGTGCAGCATGGGGTACATGGTGGCGAGCTGCGATGACGAGGCCACCATCGTGGCGGACGGAGACGCCCTGACGGACGCTTTTTTACACTGTTTGGGGCGACGGCGACGGGCATTTAATGCCCTTGTCCCCTGCCGTCAGGGTTAGGTATAGAGCACTATGCATACACTATTCCAACTACCACCGCTTTTACATTTTTACACTCGACTGCGTTGCCACTTGTCAGTGACCCCTTTGACCTATAAAAGGAGGCCCTTGCGCAACGTAGAGGGGGTTCCGATCTTCGATCACTCTCACGCTCGGTGTTGCTAGCGATATTCGGTGTACTAAAGTAGGGGGTACCTCAGTATCCCAACTTGTGCACGGGCAGTAGCAGCATCCCGTGGCAGGGCTTGCCACGCGCCCGCCAAGGCCCACTATGGTTCCTTTGGAGCCATTCGAGAACAAAGTATTCAAGTTAAAGAAACAAGACCCCGGCAAGAGGGGCTTGCCGGGAAGGCCACTCCAGGCTCAAGACCACCCCTTTGGCACAAGACCCTGGCAAGAGGAGCTTGCCAGGAAGGCCAAACATGGCATTTAAGGAGACTTGCCGCAATGCGCCATGCGTCCCGGCAAGGCCCGGAGAGCGACAAGCTCCCGGGCGCGACAAGTTAACAACCGCGGCAAGCTTCCACTACGTGCCTGCGCTCCAGCTCATCCGGCCACGCGTCGCCCTGGGGCCCTTCCAGGTGCACGTGGCGGAAGGCTGTGCAGCCTGAGGTACACGGTGGCGAGCTGCGATGACGAGGCCACCATCGTGGCGGACGGAGACGCCCTGACGGACGCTTTTTTACACTGTTTGGGGCGACGGTGATGGGCATTTAATGCCCTTGTCCCCTGCCGTCAGGGTTAGGTATAGAGCACTATGCATACACTGTTCCAACTACCACCGCTTTTACGTTTTTACCCTCGACTGCGTTGCCACTTGTCGGTGACCCCTTTGACCTATAAAAGGAGGCCCTTGCGCAACGTAGAGGGGGTTCTGATCTTCGATCACTCTCACGCTCGGTGTTGCTAGCGATAAGCACTGTAGCCCTTCTCGCTTCCGAGCCAAGAACGCAATACAAGCCAAGGCAGGAGTAGGGTTTTACGCATCCGTGCGGCCCGAACCTGGGTAAACTGCTCGCGTGCACGCTTCGATCCGCTCTTTGTGCATCCTCCGCCCCCCTTGCCGTACCGAAAAGGGGCTCCGGTCCCATAGGTGTTCGTGGGCGATCAGTTTCCCCGACATCTTTGGCGTGCCAGGTAGGGGGTGCGTCGAGGTTGTGTGAACCGATCCGGCGTTCACGCGAGCGAAAACTTCAGCAACTTCATCAACTTCATCGACTACATCAACATGCCGCCGAAGAAGAAGGCTTCGGAGGTAGCAGGCCCGTCCGCGTCGATCCCGCCGCCACCGGAGCCAACGGTCGGTGGGGTAGACGCTGGCGGAAGGGAGGATGCCGGCAAGGAAACTCACGGCGCCGCCAAGTCCAAGGACAAGACGGACGACCGGGCGCACTCCAAGACCTCGGCGTCCGTGCACGCACTGCGCCCCTCTCAGGAGGTGCCGGACCGGCAGCGACGTGGTACACAAGGTACCATACGCTTGTTGGGGCAAGGTCAAACTGGCGGGTCGCGGGACGCTCAAGGCCAACGCGCTGGCACGAGCAAGGCGCGGTCGCCGGGACGAGACCCTGCTCCTTGTAACGCCGTTAGAAGTCCGAGCATATCTCGCTCCTCGCGCCGCTCGCCACCGCTCCCCTCCACTCCAGCAGAAGCTCTAGCTCGAGCTCAGCTGCTCCTCGACTTCCCTCCAGCGGCAGACAAGGCCGACGACTGGAGGGCCACCATCCAAAGCCTCATCGCCTTCGCCAATAATGACACTCCGCAGCAGCCGACGACGTCGCGGCTGCGGCAAGTTAGCCAGGCGCGGGCTGATGGCGACAAGACCGCCGGGGGTGCAACTACCGTGCACTCCCCGCCCCGAAGGCCGAAATCGCCGACTCGCCGGATCAACATCGACGACGACTCCACGGCGTCGTCGGATCCACGAGCTCGCCACGATCAACGCCAAGTCCTCGATGACAGACGACAAGAAGACGCTCGAACTCGCATCGAGCGTCGAAGAGAAGCGCGGCGGCAATCCGACCAGCGCGTTGCGCCCGCTGTCGACGTGCACGCGCCCGGGGAACCAGGCGACTTGCCGTACGCAGCGGGTTGTCCTGCGTTCACCCGTGAGCTGCGGCAAGTCCAGTGGCCCAGCATGAAGAACTTCAAGCCCGACGTACCTGAGAAGTACGACGGCAAGACTCATCCATCGGAGTTCCTCAGCATCTACACCATTGCGGTGCAGGCTGCCGGGGGACGAGACGAGAAGATACTCGCGAACTACTTCCTGCTCGTGCTCAAGCCAAACGTCAGATCTTGGCTCATGCACTTGCCGGAGAACTCTATTTCTTCTTGGGCTGACCTGTGCCACCAGTTTGTCGGCGCCTTCACAGGTGGCCACAAGCCCCATGGCCAGGAGAGCGACCTTCATATACTTGCCCAGAAGGAAGGAGAGTCCCTGCGAAAGTACATCCAGAGATTCAGCCGCGTCCAGCACAACTTCTCGGACGTCCACCCTACCGCGGTTATTAGTGCGTTCCATCAGAACGTGCGTAACCGCAGGATGAGGGAGGAGATGGCGATGTGCAAGATCCGAGACGTCAGCGAGCTTTATGCCCTGGCCGACAAGTGCGCACGCGCTGAAGAGGGGAGGAGACTCCCCGGAGAGGATGCTGGAGCAGGGGGAACAGATAGTGAGGATGCAGCCCCGGCAAGGAAGAACCGGCGGCGGAACAACAAGAAAAAGAAGAACAAGGAAGTACTGGTCGTGGAGCAGTCCGGCAAGGAGGCTAGCGTCAAGAAAGCTCAGGCTGGTGGCTCCGACAAGGAAGCTGCCACTGTAGCGGCCGCCGACAAGCAGGACGGCTCCGACAAGAAGTACTGCAAGATCCACCGCACCAAGGGCCACGATCTCCAGAACTGCAAAAGGGTAGAGTACCTCGTCGAACAGCAGAAGGCTGAGTACAAGCGACGCGACAAGGAGAAGGCCCAGGGAGTTGGGGGAGAGTCCGACAAGAAGCGGCCATTCAATGGTCGGGGAGGACGCCGCGGCAAGGCCAAGCAGCGGCAAGGAGATAGACCTCCCCGCGGCAGCGACAAGGACGAAGACGAAGACATGGAGGACGGAGACAACAGCGAGCAGGAGTTCCAGAAGGCCACAGAAGTTCTGTGCATCGATGGAGGTGCCTCTCTGCATACTTCCCACTGCCAACTCAAACAATGGGTGCGGGAAGTTAATGCAGCAGAGCCACCCGTCGAGTCGCACAAACTCCTGAAGTGGTCCAGCACGCCCATCATCTTCGACATTGAGGATCACCCTGACCGCACAACTGCGGTCGGGTGTTTGCCGATGTTGGTTTCACCAACCATCCGCAACCTCAAGGTCACCAAGATGCTGGTTGACGGCGGGGCCGGCCTGAACCTGATCTCCTCTGCCGTGGTCCGGAAACTACAGATCCCCGACAGCGAGGTCGAGGAGACCGGCACGTTCCAAGGGATCAACCCGGGAAGGAGCAAGCCGAAGGGGAAAATCACACTGCCAGTAACCTTTGGCGGAGAGCTGAATTTCAGGACTGAGAGGATCACCTTTGACGTTGCCGATATCCCATTGCCATACAATGGGATACTTGGCCGTCCGGCACTCGCCAAGTTCATGGCAGGCTCTCATTACGCCTACAACATGCTCAAGATGCCAGGCCCGATAAGCATCATCTCTGTCCCCGGCGACAAGAAGGACGCCCTTATCTGTGCCGACAAGATTTACCGGGACGCAGCAGCCGCAACAGATAGTAAGGCACTTGCCGCTGAAGCTCCCGGAGGGAAGAACAAGACCAAGTCCGGCAAGAGCTCTGGGGCCCACTCCGGCAAACGCACCTCTTCGGAGTGCTGCGCTGCCGTTGAGGACGCACCATCGAGCTCCACCGGCAAGTGTAAGAAGGGAATGGCTGCTCCACCTGCAACCAAGAAGGTGCCCGCCAAGGAGGACGGGACTGGTGGTACTTTCACCATCAGTGCCACGCTCGATCCTAAATTGGAAAGCGCGCTCGTTGCTTTCCTACGAGCGAATGTCGATGTGTTTGCATGGCAACCGTCTGACATCCCCGGTGTTCCCAGGAAAGTGATTGAGCACAAGCTTGCCGTTTGTCCTCACGCGCGGCCCGTCAAGCAGAAGGTCAGAAAGCAAGCGGTGGAGCGCCAAGAGTTTATCGCTAAAGAAATCAAGAAGCTGGAAGCGGCAAGCCTTGTCAGAGGTGTACTTCATCCCACGTGGCTGGCCAACCTTGTTGTCGTGCGCAAAGCAAATGGGAAGTGGAGGCTTTGTATAGACTTCACCGATGTGAACAAAGCTTGTCCCAAAGATCCATTTCCCTTGCCGCGCATTGACCAGATCGTTGACTCCACGGCTGGATGTGAGTTGCTTTCATTCCTTGATGCATACTCCGGATACCACCAGATATTTATGGCTGGAGAAGATGAAGAGAAGACCGCGTTCATTACTCCATGTGGCACTTACTGCTTCATACGCATGCCCTTTGGATTGAAGAATGCAGGTTCAACGTTTGCGAGGGTAGTCCACACTGCTTTTGAGCCACTGATACACAGGAATGTAGAAGCTTACATGGATGATATAGTGGTCAAGAGCAAAGACAAGGATACCCTGATTCAAGATCTAGATGAAACTTTTGCGAATCTGCGCAAGATACAACTCAAGCTTAACCCCGAGAAGTGCGTGTTCGGAGTCCCCTCCGGCAAGCTTCTCGGGTTCTTTGTGTCCCAGAGGGGGATTGAAGCCAATCCCGACAAGATCAAAGCCATTGAGCAGATCGAAGCTCCGAAGCGCGTCAAGGATGTACGAAGGCTTGCCGGTTGTGTGGCTGCTCTCAGCAGGTTCATTTCTAAGTCTGTAGAATGCGCCCTGCCGTTTTTCAAAATCTTCAAAAAGGCAGGTCCAATGAAATGGACTCCGGAAGCGGAGGCAGCGCTGCAAGACTTGAAAGGGTACCTGTCCTCCACTCCCATACTTGTCGCACCTAGGCCACAATAGAAGTTGCTGCTGTACTTAGCAGCAACCAATCAAGTGGTTAGTGCTGCGTTGGTAGCGGAAAGGGAGGCAGATGAGGAGCCCATAGCCCCGGCAAGCTCATCCAGCGACAAGCAGGGGGCTTCCCCGACAAGCTCTGGCCCCGACAAGGATGAGTCTGTGCAGATGCAAGAAGAGGTGCGGAAGAAGATGGTGCAGCGCCCAGTTTATTTTGTCAGTTCCCTCTTGGAGGGGGCTAGGTCAAGATACTCTGGAGTACAGAAGCTGCTTTTCGGCCTCCTCATGGCCTCGAGAAAGCCGCGCCACTACTTCCAAGCACATGAGATAACAGTGGTAACTCCCTTTCCGCTGAAAAGGATATTGCAAAATCCAGAAGCAACAGGCAGGATTGTCGAGTGGGCACTGGAGCTGTCAAGCTTTGGTCTCAAGTTTGAAAGTACTTCTACTATCCAAAGCAGAGCATTGGCGGAATTCATAGCAGAATGGACACCAATGCCAGACGAAGAAGTTCCAGGGACAAGCATCCCCGTCAAAGAAGCGAGCAAAGAATGGATAATGTACTTCGATGGTGCCTTCTCGCTACAAGGCGCCGGCGCTGGCGTGCTGCTTGTCGCGCCCACCGGCGAGCACCTCAAGTACGTCGTCCATATGCACTTTCCCAAGGAGCAAGCAATGAATAATACTGCAGAGTATGAAGGTTTGCTTGCCGGCCTAAGAATCGCAGCAGAGCTTGGGATCAAGAAGCTGATTGTGCGGGGTGATTCGCAGTTGGTTGTCTGCCAAGTGAACAAGAGCTACCAGAGTCCTTTGATGGAAGCTTACGTCGAAGAAGTGAGAAAGCTTGAAGAGCACTTTGAAGGCCTACACATGGAGCACGTTCCAAGAGCTCAAAATGACATCGCAGATGGCCTGTCAAAGTGTGCTGCACTAAAGCTACCTGTGGAACCAGGGATCTTTGTGCTCAAGTTAACTCAACCATCCGTTACACCATCAATTGGACAAAGTAAGAAGAGAAAGTTGGTCTCTGGTGACTACTTGCCGGCAGAGCTTCCCGAAGCCGCCGCCAACAAGGTCCCCAAGATCAACGACAAAGTTGCTGAGGAACAGACTGCTCCTGCAGACCCTAGGGTTTGTATAGTTGAAGCAGGCGTTCCCGACAAGTTTTGCCCCGGCAAGCTTGCCGGGGAATGTCCAGCTCCGGCCGATCCACAGGTTCTTGCCATAGAAGCTGACGTTCCCGCAGCAGCACTGATGCCTTTAGTCCTTGTTATTGAGCCTCAGGCTCCAGCATGGGCGCAGCAGATTGTCCGTTTCCTTCAAATTGGAGAACTTCCCGAAGAGCCAGAAGAGGCAGAAAGAATAACCCGACAGTCAAGTATGTATCAGTTCGTCGGCGATGAACTGTACAGAAGATGACTCAACGGTGTCAGATTGAAGTGCATTCCCCGGGAAGATGGGCAAAAGCTGTTGGCAGAGATACATGGAGGCATATGTGGCCACCACATTGGCGCAAGAGCACTTGCCGGCAAGGCGTTCCGGCAAGGTTTCTTTTGGCCAGAAGCCCTCCAGGATGCAACTGCACAAGTAACCAAGTGTGAAGCGTGCCAGTTCCATGCCAAGCAAATACATCAGCCAGCTCAAGCTCTCCAGACGATCCCTTTGTCCTGGCCATTTTCGGTCTGGGGGCTCGACATCCTCGGCCCTTTTCCCCGCGCAGCCGGGGGCTTTGAGTACTTGTACATCGCCATCGACAAGTTCACAAAGTGGCCGGAAGTGGAACCAGTGAGAAAGGTGACCGCATAGTCAGCAGTCAAGTTCTTCAGGTCAATTGTTTGCCATTTCGGAATCCCTAACAGGATCATCACCGACAACGGCAAACAATTCACAAGTCACACCTTCATGCAATACGTCCAAGACCTTGGCGCCAAGGTCTGCTTTGCTTCTGTTGCTCACCCGAGGAGCAATGGTCAAGCGGAGAGGGCAAACGCTGAAGTGCTGCGCGGACTCAAGACAAGAACTTTCGACAGGCTGCACAAATGCGGAAGAAACTGGATTGAAGAGTTGCCGGCGGCTCTTTGGTCAATCAGGACGACAACAAATCGAGCCACTGGACAGACACCCTTTGCTCTTGTCTATGGAGCAGAGGCAGTTCTCCCCATGAAACTCGTATACGGGTCGCCTCGAGTGCTCGCTTACGATGAGCTCGAGCAAGAGCAGCTGCGGCAAGATGACGCACTGCTCCTTGAGGAGGACCGTCTCCAGGCTGCTGTACGAGCTGCTCGATACCAGCAAGCTTTGCGCCGCTACCATAGCCGCAAAGTTAGGGCCAGGAGTCTCGAGGAAGGCGATCTTGTTCTTCGGCGTTTTCAGTCCGCCAAGAATTCCAACAAGTTGACGCCGAAGTGGGAAGGCCCTTATCGGGTGAGACAAGGCCCGGCGCTGTCCGCCTTGAGACCGAAGAGGGCTTACCGGTGAGCAACTCCTGGAACATTGAGCACCTTCGCAAGTTTTACCCATAAGGCGCGGTTGCCGTGATCCGCTCCGGCAACCACTTTTTGTACAAGTCTTGCCGCTGTTGCATGTAAACCTTTGTATAAGGCCGGGCGCAGACCCCGTGCATCAGTAAAACTTATGTGCCTCGCACAACTTGTCGTTTCATGCCTTTTCGTTTTTCTTGCATGTATTATCTGACACTTTGTGCAGCACACACCCCCGGTAAGCAATAACGAGCCGTAAGGCTCCATATCTATGTTTCCTCCCTTTTTCTTTTTCTCTCAAGCAGAAGAAGTTTTTCCTCGCACACAAGTTTGCCGGGGGGAAGGAGACAGTGGTATGGACCAAGTGCCATTCAAGAAAGCCTCGCCTCGCCGGAAAGCAAACGACACGCAAAAGCTAAGTCGCCAAAGTTTGAGCATTCAAATTTTTAAAATTTTAAGGTTATCTTCCTTGAACGACCGCACTTTGTATGGAAAACCTGTGCGCGGAGGAACCAACTCGTGGCTAGCCGCGCCCTTACTTTGTTTCGAGCACGCTCAACGGCTTAAGCGTGCTGCGACAAGTGTCGCGCCCTTACTTCGTTTTCGAGTTCGCTCAACAACCTAAGTGCGCTGCGACTAGCTGCGACAAGGTTTCTTGTCGGCGACGACACTGCCGGCAGGCTGCTGGAGTTCCGCACTCAGCGCTCGCGGCAAGGGTCCCTTCGCTGGCAAGTTCCCTAAAAGCGTGGGGTAAAAGCATACAAAGCAAAGAAGTCGAGTAAAGAAAATAATACTGCATTAACTACCCAAAATAAAGTTATGATACAAAATGGCTTGTCACTGTTCTAATAGACTATTGTTTGTAACATGGTTGGCAGCGACAAAAGAAGCAAAAAGGAAAACAACCTAGTCTGCGCGGTCGTCGTCGACTCTCTTGATCTTGCCCACCTTGGCCACGATGGGTGCGACAAGGGTCTTGAGCGCCTCCTGGTCGGCGTCGGGCGGCAAGGTCCTGAGGACGTTATCGAGGTTGAGTCCTGGGTTGCGGTAGGCTATCTTCATCAGCACCCTCTCCATGACTCCCGTGCAAAGCCTGCGCGCCTCGTTCGCCAGCTGCGTGGGGATCCTTTCCCGGAGCTGCTGGAGGGCCGGCGCCACTCCCCTGAAGAACAAGCTCAGCTTGGCGCTGTGAGGGAGATTCTCGTCGGTGGAGTACCCGAGATGCTCCGTCCCTAGCCCCGCCAACTCCCTATCGATGTCAGCGGCGGCGGCGACAAGCCCCTCGGTCCAGTGCTCCACCGTCAGCCTGAAGTTGTTTTGGGAGAGGGCGGCGCTGTCCAACAGTGCCCTCTCAGCCCTGAGGTCCTCCTTCAGCTTCGTCTCCCGATTTCTAGCGTTGTCAAGTGATGCGGTGTGGGTGGACAGCTGATACGTCCAAAACGTATCTATAATTTATGCTTGCTCCATGCCTCTTTTGGGTGATATTGCTATGTTATTTATACACTTCCATACACTTTAGATCATATTTGGACTAACCTATTAACTCAGTGCACCCCAGTGTCAGTTTCTATTTTCGGCTGTTTTTGTATTTCAGGTTTTCACGTTACGAGAACTGCCAGGAAAAATCCAGAAAAATTATATAAAAAATCAGCGTTCCAGAAGCTATCGTGCGCCCGAAGTACAGCCGGGGGGGGGGCACCAGGGCTCCAGGCGCCCTGGCGGCGCGCCCCCCCTGGGCCGCGCCGGGGGGGCGCCTGGGCCCCCCGAGGCTCCGCTTATGCCCCCCTCTGGCATATATTTAAAGTGTCTCCCGAAACCCTCGAGACGGGAACTCTTTTTCGCGATCTCATCTCTGTTCCGCCGCCGCCGCCGCTTCCAAGATCGGGAGCACCAGGAGAACACTTCCCGGCACCCTGCCGGAGGGGAGGATCACCACCGGGAGCCTCTCCACCACCATGGACGCCTCCCGGATGAGTTGTGAGTAGTCTCCCTTGGATCATGAGTCCATGACCAGTAGCTATGTGATGTTCTCCTCCCGTTCTTGTGCTTCACTAATTAGTCCTCGTGAGCTGCCCTACATGATCGAGGCACATATGTAATCCTTATGCTGTTGCTATGATGAGTTTGCTGGGATCCGATGGATTATGAGATTATGTTCAGATTGTGTTTGAGTAATATATTTGATTCACCTCTTTTATATTTATGTTCGTAAGTAATTCTTGCATGTTCTCCGTTGTTATTTATTGCTTTGGCCAAGTAGTAGGTAGTGACTCCAAGAGGGAACGTTATGCTTGATTGTGGGTTCATGCCCCTCGATGACTAGCTTGAGTGACAGAAACATGAGTCTAGGGGATGTGCTGTTGCCACAAGGGGGAAAACAACGGTGCTTGTGCCCGCGGGTGCAAGGATTGTTTACTTTACGCAAAGTTCTTTTAATGCAGTTGTCTGTTGCTTTGAGTTTACACTATGGGTGGGACTCGCAACTTAATACCAGCGAGATGTTCTGGATAGATATCTCAAGGTGGATGATTAGTTGTAGATGCAGATGGATTTCGTTCTACTTACCTCGGCGTACCGCCCATGCTTTGAACCTCTACCTTTCTTGCAATGTAGTCAGCATTGGTTTGCGCACATGGTTCTGTCAATTGCCCAGCTGTAATTCGTTTACCTCACATAGCAGTTTTATCATCTTTTGGGAGAGAGACATCACTAGTGAACATCATGAGACTCCGGTCCATATTACCATCATTGATCACATCCGCTATTTACTTTTCCGCTTTTTTACTTACTATTGCAATTATACCTACCACTACTATCACTTGCGTTTGATCCTTTGTAAACTACAAGGCCGGAGGGATTGAAAACCTCTCTGTACTCGTTGGGAGCAAAGTTATTTGTATCTGTGTGCAGGTCCACGTTGATTGCTAATATCTGGCGCCGTTAGCAGTTGACACCTTCTTGTTGAAACTGGGAGTCTCTGGGAAACCGATCCTTGGTATTGCCAAGGGAAAACTTCTGCTACACTGCATCTCAAACCTTCCACTTGGGGTAACCAACGAGGGGTGAGAAGCCACCTACCAAAGCAATTTCTGGCGCCGTTGCCGGGGACTCCACTCTTCAGGATAGGGGAGTTGCACGCTATCTTTTACCTTTGCTTTTAGTCTTGTTAGTTTACCTTTCAGTTTTTGCTTTAGTATCTTTTATCGAAAATCACAAAAATAGTTATCTCTTTCTTTAGTTGTCATTATGTCGGCTCCTTTTGTCTTTGACGAGGCAGAAGTTCTCACCTTTAAACAAAGAGGTGGGGAAAGTTTGAAAGATGCTTGGTATAGAATTAGTGATTCTCAAAAAAGAGCCACCAAGAAGCAACCCACTACTATCCTGCTTAGAAATTTTTATGTTGGAATTACTTCTTGGAATAGGTTTATTCTAGATACTGCTATCAATGGGAATTTCCTAGAGGCCCCAGTTTGGGAGTCTCTCAGTATTATTGAAAATCTTGTTGGGAATCCCCCCGTTGTTAGCATTCAAGAGGACATCACCCTAGCTCACATTATGAAAAAACTTGAAAAGATAGAGCTAGAGATGCCAAACATTAATAAGATAAATGAGTTGGATCGTAAGATCCAAGGGAATTTGAATAGGCTTGATAGCTCCATGCATAAAATTTTCAAAACTTTGGAGACCATCAAATCCCATGATTTGGACTCTTCTAGGATAGACAAGATTGAGGAAATTTTTGATACTCTAGGAACTAATTTCTCCTCAATCAAAACCAAAAAGGTAGAAACTCCGGCAAAGAGAGAGCCTAAGTTCGTTCACGTTCCAAAGGCTCCCCGTTCTAAAAGTAATCCACCTATTGCCAAAGGGGTTGAAACTGTAAAGACTTTGGAAGAAACACCTCTCTGTGATGAATTTATGAATGAATCTTCCCTTGACTTTTATCCTTTTGGTCTTCTTCCTAGAAGTATCTCTATGAGGCCTTTGTTTGAAAGTCCTCTTAAGACTAGTTGTATTATTGAAGAGCTTTTTGATGATCTTGATGATGGTTCAATTGATACAACTTAATCTATATGCATTATGCCTAGCTTAAAGGCATAAAAGAAAGCGCTTTTGGGAGGCAGCCCAATGAATAAATTTATTTTGTTTTTGTTGTGTCTTGATGTTGTTACTACTGTAGCATCATCATTGTATCTTTGCTTTTCAATATTTGTGCCAAGTGTAGCCTCTGATTGCTAGAAAGTTCAAAAGTTGTGACGTGCTGTCCAGGAAACAGATTCTGTCCTTGGATAGAAAAATTCGTATAAAATCACCAGATCATCTTTTTGGTCTGAATTTTTCCGACAGCGTGCTCTATATAATTGTCTTTCGTGCGTCTGTTTTGAGTTTTTTGATTAGAGTTGCAGAAGTGCCCCGGAAAAATCATTTACTACCTGCTGTTCTGTTTTTCACAGATTCTGTCCTGTTTTGCCTTTCCTTCATTTTGCAAACCTAGAGCTTGCTTTTTCTTTGCAAAAACCTTTTGGCAATCTTGAAAACAGTAGAACTTCAAGAATATCTTTATTTCCAGCAAGGTACAATTATTTTATTATGGGTACTAACCTCGCTAATCAGAATATGATGAGTTATGTATGAAGGGAGTTTTCAAGTGTGCGAGGGAAGATGATAAAAAGATTCAGGAGTGTCAAACGCTCAAGCTTGGGGATGCCCCCGTGCACCCCCAAGAAATATTCAAGGAGACTCAAGCGTCTAAGCTTGGGTATGCCCCCGTGCATCCCCTTCTCCATCAACATTATCAGTTCGTCTTTCGTTCCACTATATTTTTATCACTTCATGTGTTATGTGCTATGCTTGGAGCGTCTTGTTTTTAGTTTCCTTTTAATTTTCTTTAGCTTTTCATAACGAGTCGGAACTCAGCTTTATTTGTGTGGGAGAGAAACACGCTCCACTTCTACCTAGAACATAACATAGAATTTTCATGTCTATCCTTGCTGTGTGTGTTCTTTGTCTTTTAATAGCTACTATCATGCTTAGCTCTTTACTTTCATGTTTATCTTTCTAAAGAGCTTTGTTTAGTTGGTTGCTTGAACTCTCTTATCTATCATGATTATCTTATTATGAGAGTTTGCTTCTGTTGCATTGGTTGATATGTCTATGATAAAGATGCTACGTGCATAATGGCGCTTAGTAGTTCATGTTTTCTTATGGTTAGTCTCAAATAGCTGGGGGGTTCCCAATGTGTTATTGGAGTACCAACATGATTTGTTTGCCTATGATGTGGTATGGTTTAGTAATATCGTCCTTCGAGAATTTACTTTGATTGACTTGGCGTATGCTCACGCATATTAAAGACTGTAAATAAAGTCTGTCAAGCCTTGATGATCTTTTGTTTCTGAGTAGCGATATAACTTCCATGCCTGATTCAATGTTGCTTTGTCGCTCTGCATGATTATGACCGTCATTGCTCTCTTAGTTGGTCGCTCCCAGTCTTTTGCTAACCTCCACCTGTACTAAGAGGACTGGCTGCTTGTGCATCCACATCCTTTTAATCCAGTTATGCCATATGAGTCCACCATACCTTCCTACATGGTATTTACCTGCCATTCCTAACGGAGACTTGCATGTGCCATCTCAAAATTATTCAAAAGATATGCATTCCTATTTTGTGCCTCTGTTGTAAGTTCATGAGGAAGTAGTAGTTAATTCATGATCTTTTTAAGATTGGACAAGCTTCACCCCGAGATTGCATGTATAATGTGCAAACCCATAATACGAGAAGGAACTGGCATTGAGTACGCCCGGCTCAAAAAGATAATATAACAAACAAACCCTCCTTCATGCTTTGTTCATGAGAAATCAGAAAACTTTGGCAGTGATAAACAAAGGAGATTAAGAGGATGTGATCGTCCTCATTCTGCAGCCGTTCCTCGAAACTTATCCATCTCAAGAAGTGATTGAGTTATCTGCTAGCATTCGTTGACGAAACATGCATGATCTTAAAAAATAATTGTTACCTCTGTTTTTAAAACCAAGAGCTCTGGTACATGTTTTGTCTTTGTTTCCGATTACGGGTTTTCAACCTTGCCAACAAAAGCCACGGTTCGAGAGTCTCCACCTTCTTTTAAAAGCACCAACTACTGAGAGCATGATTGTCATTCTGAGTGTAATGTGCATTGTCCCAAAGTAGCATTGTCTTTTGCATGATTGCGATATCGTTTATTCTGAAATCATTGTATCTAGTCATCACTTAAACCTTGGAGGTGCCCCTGCATTTATGTTTTGCTTCACTAAAGGGGGCAAGCTAGATATCACTTTATCATATTTCCACATCATGTTCATTACAAATCTATTTGATGTTTCAGTATCATATTGTAAAACTTTCAGTCCTTTGTGATTTTCTCATGAGGCAACTTAATTACTATAGATTCATTGTCTCAGTAAGCTTTTGTCATGTGACTATGAAAAAGTCCTATATGGTTAATAGCATGTCACCACAGAAATTATTCTTGTTATCATTTACCTACTCGAGGACGAGCAGGAATTAAGCTTGGGGATGTTGATACGTCCAAAACGTATCTATAATTTCTGCTTGCTCCATGCTTCTTTTGGGTGATATTGCTATGTTATTTATACACTTCCATACACTTTTGATCATATTTGGACTAACCTATTAACTCAGTGCACCCCAGTGCCAGTTTCTGTTTTCGGCTGTTTTTGTATTTCAGGTTTTCACGTTACGAGAACTGCCAGGAAAAATCCAGAAAAAATATATAAAAAATCAGCGTTCCAGAAGCTACCGTGCGCCCGAAGTACAGCCGGGGGGGCACCAGGGCTCCAGGCGCCCTGGCGGCGCGCCCCCCCTCCTGGGCCGCGCCGGGGGGGCGCCTGGGCCCCCCGAGGCTCCGCTGATGCCCCCCTTTGGCATATATTTAAAGCGTCTCCCGAAACCCTCGAGACGGGAACTCTTTTTCACGATCTCATCTCTGTTCCGCCGCCGCCGCCGCCGCTTCCAAGATCGGGAGCACCAGGAGAACTCTTCCCGGCACCCTGCCGGAGGGGAGGATCACCACCGGGAGCCTCTCCACCACCATGGACGCCTCCCAGATGAGTTGTGAGTAGTCTCCCTTGGACCATGAGTCCATGACCAGTAGCTATGTGATGTTCTCCTCCCGTTCTTGTGCTTCACTAATTAGTCCTCGTGAGCTGCCCTACATGATCGAGGCACATATGTAATCCTTATGCTGTTGCTATGATGAGTTTGCTGGGATCCGATGGATTATGAGATTATGTTCAGATTGTGTTTGAGTAATATATTTGATTCACCTCTTTTATATTTACGTTCGTAAGTAATTCTTGCATGTTCTCCGTTGTTATTTATTGCTTTGGCCAAGTAGTAGGTAGTGACTCCAAGAGGGAACGTTATGCTTGATTGTGGGTTCATGCCCCTCGATGACTAGCTTGAGTGACAGAAACATGAGTCTAGGGGATGTGCTGTTGCCACAAGGGGGAAAACAACGGTGCTTGTGCCCGCGGGTGCAAGGATTGTTTACTTTACGCAAAGTTCTTTTAATGCAGTTGTCTGTTGCTTTGAGTTTACACTATGGGTGGGACTCGCAACTTAATACCAGCGAGATGTTCTGGATAGATATCTCAAGGTGGATGATTAGTAGTAGATGCAGATAGATTTCGGTCTACTTACCTCGGCGTACCGCCCATGCTTTGAACCTCTACCTTTCTTCCAATGTAGTCAGCATTGGTTTGCGCACATGGTTCTGTCAATTGCCCAGCTGTAATTCATTTACCTCACATAGCAGTTTTATCGTCTTTTGGGAGAGAGACATCACTAGTGAACATCATGAGACTCCGGTCCATATTACCATCATTGATCACATCCGCTATTTACTTTTCTGCTTTTTTACTTACTATTGCAATTATACCTATCACTACTATCACTTGCGTTTGATCCTTTGTAAACTACAAGGCCGGAGGGATTGACAACCTCTCTGTACTCGTTGGGAGCAAAGTTATTTGTATCTGTGTGCAGGTCCACGTTGATTGCTAATATCTGGCGCCGTTAGCAGTTGACACCTTCTTGTTGAAACTGGGAGTCTCTTGGAAATCGATCCTTGGTATTGCAAAGGGAAAACTTCTGCTACACTGCATCTCAAACCTTCCACTTGGGGTAACCAACGAGGGGTGAGAAGCCACCTAGCAACAGCTTCAACTCCAAGTCTGCAACGGAATCCTTGGCGATGGCGAGCTCCTTGCCCTTGTCGAAGAGACGGACCTGCAGCTCGGAGTGGCTGTGGGCGTCCTTCTCCCTCTCCGACACGAGCGCAACAACCTTCTCCTCGCTCGTTTTCAAGTGGATCTCCAGTTGCGCCACCCTCGCCTCCAAGTCTCTCTTGGCGGTCTCAGCAGCTGCAGCGGCGTCCTTCGCCTCCTGCAGAGCTCCGCCAAGAGACTGTTCGGGCGCGGTAAGGTCATCCTCGTGGCTGTCGAGGTCGACTTTCCGCTGCGTTAGTTCACCTTCCCGCCGAGACAACTCTTCGGCGGCGAGCCGTTGCTGCTCTTCTGCTTCGGCCTTCTCAAGTATGAACGCCTGATGCGCCTCGGCGAGCTCCTCCTGCTCCTCCGCCAGGGATCGGAGGGCCGCCTGGTTGGCGGCCCAGAGCTCTTCGGCGCGCTTCTCCAAGTCGACGCCCGCCTTGGCGGCCAGAGCCTCTCGGGACTCCAGCTTGGCCTGCCTGGCGCGGTACAGGGCCAGAAGCCTCCGCAGAAGCCGCTCCTCCTCGGGCTCGCTACTGCTGCCGGGCGCGTCGACGAACTTCAGCCCGTCGGAGGCGAGGACTTCCCCGTCGAAGGCCTCTCCCTCCGCGGGCGCCCTTGACGTAGATGCCCACGGGAGCTGAATGAAGACCCCGTTTCCAGCCTCCAGGTAGGCGCCTGTTTCGGCCGCGGCAGCAGCAGGGTCGGCGGTCGGCGCAGCGTCTGACACTCCTGCGGCCTCAGGGCCGTCAGTGCGACCGCCGGTCCCCTCCTCAGCTGCCGCGTCGGCGGCCTTGGCTGCCTCCTCGACGGCGGGCTCGTCAGTACCGATCGCCTCTTCGGTAGCCGCGGCGTCACCAGTGTTGCCGCGCGCGTCCTCCTCGGTGGCGGCCTCCGTCTCCATCGGCTCTGGAGCGGACGAGTCTGAAGACAAGAAAAGAAGAAGAAAGAAGAAAGTAACTGTCAAGCAAATATCCAAAAAAAGAGAAATTCAAGAGAAGAAAAGTACATGGGTTACCTACGCGGGCCTCTTCTTCGATGGGGTTCCTTGCCGGGGAGTCCTCCCTCGGCGGCGTGGTGGTAGGCCCCGCCGGTGGAGGGCCGCTGGCGCCTTCCCTTGGCGGGGTGCTCGCCCTTGGCGGGGTACTCGCCCTTGGCGGGGTGTCCTCCCTCGCCGGGGAACTCCTCCTTGGCGGAGAGGTCGAGATGTGCGGCTCGTCGGGAGCAATCTCTTGGCGCTCCTGAGGCTGCTGCTCTGCTTCTGCACAAGTCAACGAACAAACAAAACATTAACAAAGATAAGAAGCCCACGCGCGCCCGACAAGCGGAGAGTGGACAGAAGACTTACGTTGGGGGCTGCTCTGCGGAGCAGCTGCCTGGTCCGGCAAGCTTGTCGCAGGCGCATCCCCTGCTGCTGCGACGGGCTCGTCCTCGAGATCGACCACCAGGATCTTGGCCCTCTTCGCCGCCCTCTGGGCCAGGGTCCTGGAAGACAGACGAAATCAGAATCAGGCGAAGAAAATTCAAGACAAGAGCAAGAAAAATCGAAGGAAACAAGAGTTGATAATGCTTACTCTTCTCCTCCTCGTCAGAGCTGAGCACGGAGAAATCAAAATCTGCCTCGCGCGTCCCGGTGCAAGGAGCTGGAGGAGTAGGCTCCCTCGGCCGCTTGGCAGGAGCAGGGACGGTGGTCTGAGAAGACCCCGCTCCAGTTGTCGCCGAAGCGCGAGGGGCGGCAGGAGCGTTAGCCCCAGCACGGGAAGACCCTCCTCCAGCCGCTGCTGAAACGCGGGGCACTCCCTTGGGGGCCTTGCTCGCCGCGGTGGCGCGTGTCGGACGGCACTGCGGCTGCTGGCCCGCCAGCTGCCCCGCCACGTCTGCGGCTTTGCGGAGGCGCCTCCTCGCTGGAGCCGGAGGACTTGCCGGTGGCGGTGAACTACCCGAGGACGAAGAAGAAGAGTCGAGATTCAGAGACCCGCCTGAGTCTTCGGCAGAATCGCTTGATCCGACGCCCTGCTCGGCGGGCCCGCTCGACTCTATGCCTTGCTCGGCGGCCTCGCTTGTCCCAGAAGGTTGCCCGGCAGGCTTTATCACTTTGAGGAGCTCTTCCTCCTCGGCCAGACTTACCGCCTCCGCTGCATCCGCCTCCTACAAAGAATATCCGAACTCGCCCGCAGCCCTGGCTGCAGCTGCCTCCTCCAACCTGGTGGCGATATACGCCATCTCCTGGTCGGTGGTGTCGCGGGTGAGGCCCCTCTTCTCGTCGGGCTTGATTGGCAGCTCCACCAGGTTGTCGAAAAACGTCTGCACTCCTTCGTCAGAAGGTTCCCGCCAAGTGGGGTCAATCCCATGGGAATCACACAACGGCATCGCCACGCGGATGGCGCTGAGCGACGAGTTGTTGCACAACGGAACTACCCCCTGCGGCAACGCAAACCACTCTGGGTGTTTGGGGTCATGCTTGAATAGCGCTTGGAGCATCCCGTTGAGCTCCATGACCGTGAAGTTGTAGTTGAGGCCCGGGCGCAGCCTCATAATATCTGCCGCGTTATCAAACTCCCAAGCAGCCTTTTCCTCTCCTGCAAGGGAGCGATGTGGCGGCGAAGAAAGTCCGCCCCGATGGCACCTACAGTGAGCCTGGCTTGCCGGAGGCGAAGAATCCTAGTGGTGGCTATCTTCAGCTTGTCGTCCTCAGGGGCCAGGTCACTCCAGTCATTGCCGCGCACTACTGCAACTTGGCGCCGGGAAGTGAACTACTGTGGTTCGTCCTCCATGATCCAGCACCAGTTGGCCCTCCACTCCTCCCACTTGCCGCGGAGCTCCCCAGTCAAGTAAGCCTCTTTCCTATGGAGCCTGAAGATCCAAGAAATTCAGCCGGACAAAGGAGACCCAGACTCGACTCGAGGCGTAAAATAATGGCGGAAAAGAGCTACATTGGGGTAGACTCCGACAAAGTTCTCGCACAGATGTGCGAAAACGGCCATGGTCAAGACGGCGTTTGGGGTGAAATCAAGGAGATGAAACCCGTAGGTATTCATAACATCACAGAAGAACTCCGAGTAGGGCGGGCAGAGCCCGCAGTAGAAGAACAGAGCAAAAAAGGCGTATCCTCCCGGAAACATGTCGCAGGCCTCAGCGGGGAGTACCTTGGTGCGCGGGTGCACTTTTGTCTCCCTCAACCAAAAGAGGTAGAAGGAGTCCTTCAGCTCCTCCGCGCTGAGCCTCGGCGGGAAGACCGCCATCTTCTTCCGCATTGATGCTAGCTTCAGCGCCCTGGCAGTCTTCGCGGCTTTCGCCTTGTCGCCCTTCGGGGCCATGGCGGGGACGGCGAGGGAAGCCGACGGCGCTGGAGATGCTGGCGGCGGCGGAGGAAGGGCGGAGCGCTGCTCTCTTTCAACCTTCGGGGAAGAGGGGAGCAGCGGGGGTTTCTGGAGGATGAAGAAGCAGCGGGCGAATGGAAGAAACTGCCCCTGTTTCCCCTGCTTTTAAGGGGGGAGAGGGGGGCGTTCCACATTTCCCACATTAAAGAAACAGGCCACGATCTCTCCCACGACGCCGCAATCGACGCGTGCCGTTAGGGAGGGGCACGGTGGATACGGAGTGGGATGCGGCGCGCCGTGGGCCGCGTGTGCCCGTGCACTGTTTTGGGCCTGGCCCATCAGCGCTCGGCACCGTGTGTGGCCCAGGCCCGGGGGCTCCTGTCGGTGTACTAAAGTAGGGGGTACCTTAGTATCCCAACTTGTGCACGGGCAGTAGCAGCGTCCCGTGGCAGGGCTTGCCACGCGCCCGCCAAGGCCCACTATGGTTCCTTTGGAGCCATTCGAGAACAAAGTATTCAAGTTAAAGAAACAAGACCCCGGCAAGAGGGGCTTGCCGGGAAGGCCGCTCCAGGCTCAAGACCACCCCTTTGGCACAAGACCCTGGCAAGAGGAGCTTGCCAGGAAGGCCAAACATGGCATTTCAGGAGACTTGCCGCAACGCGCCATGCATCCCGGCAAGGCCCGGAGAGCGACAAGCTCCCGGGCGCGACAAGTTAACAACCGCGTCAAGGTGCAAGCCGCGGCAAGCTTCCACTACGTGCCTGCGCTCCAGCTCATCCGGCCACACGTCGCCCTGGGGCCCTTCCAGGTGCACGTGGCGGAAGGCTGTGCAGCCTGGGGTACACGGTGGCGAGCTGCGATGATGAGGCCACCATCGTAGCGGACGGAGACGCCCTGACGGACGCTTTTTTACACTGTTTGGGGCGACGGCGACGGGCATTTAATGTCCTTGTCCCCTGCCGTCAGGGTTAGGTATAGAGCACTATGCATACACTGTTCCAACTACCACCGCTTTTATGTTTTTACCCTCGACTGCGTTGCCACTTGTCGGTGACCCCTTTGACCTATAAAAGGAGGCCCTTGCGCAACGTAGAGGGGGTTCCGATCTTCGATCACTCTCACGCTCGGTGTTGCTAGCGATAAGCACTGTAGCCCTTCTCGCTTCTGAGCCAAGAATGCAATACAAGCCAAGGCAGGAGTAGGGTTTTACGCATCCGTGCGGCCCGAACCTGGGTAAACTGCTCGCGTGCACGCTTCGATCCGCTCTTTGTGCATCCTCCGCCCCAGTGCCGTACCGAAAAGGGGCTCCGGTCCCATAGGTGTTCGTGGGCGATCAGTTTCCCCGACAGTTTGTTTGCCCCATTTCTCTGAAAATTTACCTTATTCTTTTTGTTGCGAGGGTGGTTGGTCTGATCCTTCTTTCTCTTGCGAATGTCTTCCAGACTGCGATGTTCATTCTCCAACGTAATGGCTTTGTCCACCAGTGTCTTGAAATCCGGAAAAGTGTGTATGACTAACTGGCATTTTAATGCTGGTGCTAGTCCGTCCAAGAATTTCTCCATCTTCTTGTTTTCAGTCATACGCTCTTCGTTGGCATAACGGGATAATTGCGTAAACTGACTGTTATACTCAGGTACTGTCATGCCTCTTTGCTTGAGGCCATCAAATTCTCTGTTCTTGATCTTCATAATGCTCTTAGGGATGTGTGCCCCACGAAAGCCTTCCTTGAAATCTTCCCAGGTGATGCTTTAAGCAAGATGGCATGATGTAGAGGGATAAACTCAAGCAATATGATATAAACCCCATCTTTTTATCCTCGATGGCAACGGTACAGTATGTGCCTTGCCGCCCCTACTGTCACTGGGAAAGGACACCACAAGATTGAACCCAAAGCCAAGCACTTCTCCCATTGCAAGAACTATAGATCTAATAGGCCAAACCAAACCAATAATTCAAAGAGACTTGCATGGATATTATAATCATATATAAAAGATTTCGGAAAAGAATCAAATATTGTTCATAGATAATCTTGATCATAAACCCACAATTTATTGGATCTCGACAAACACACCGCAAAAAGATTACATCGAATAGATCTCCCCGAAGATCGAGGAGAACTTGGTATTGAGATCCAAAAAGAGAGAAGAAGCCATCTAGCAAATAACTATGGACCCGAAGGTCTGTGGTAAACTACTCACAACTCATTGGTGAGGCTATGGTGTTGATGTAGAAGCACTCTGTGATGGATCCCCCCTCCGGCGGAGCTCCGGAACAGGCCCCAAGATGGGATCTCATGGGAACAGAAGGTTGCGGTGGTGGAATTAGGGTTTTCTCTCTTTCCTTGATGTTTTCAGGGTACGTGGATATATATATAAGAGGAAGGAGGGCATCAGGGGAGCCACAGGGGGCCCACGAGGGTGCGGCCGCGCCTGCCCCCCTGGGCGCGCCCTAGACCCTCGTGGCCGCCTCTCTCATTCCCTCGCATGTACTCCAAGTCTTCTGTGAAGATACGGTTCCAAAAATAACTCTCCCGAAGGTTTCATTCCGTTTGGACTCCGTTTGATATTCTTTTATGCGAAACACCGAAATAGGCAAAAAAAACAGAAATTTTGCACTAGGCCTTGGCTTAGCAGGTTACTCCCAAAAATAATATAAAAGTGTATAATAAAGCCCATTAAACATCCAAAACAGAATATATAATAGCATGGAACAATCAAAAATTATAGATACATTGGAGACGTACCAAGCATCCCCAAGCTTAATTCCTGCTCGTCCTTGAGTAGGTAAATGATAAAAACAGAATTTTTTATGTGGAATGCTAACCAACATAATTCTCAATGTAATTTCTTTACTGTGGCATGAATGTTCAGATCTGAAAGATTGAAGACAAAAGTCTATGTTGACATAAGAATAGTAATACTTCAAGCATACTAACAAAGCAATCATGTCTTCTCAAAATAACAAGGCCAAAGAAAGTTCATCCCTACAAAATCATATAGTTAGGCTATGCTCCATCTTCGTCACACAAAATATTCCAATCATGCACAACCTCGTTTTCAGCCAAGCACTTGTTTCATACTTAAAAAATTTCAAACTCTTTCAACTTTCACGCAATACATGAGTGTGAGCCATGGATATAGCACTATGTGGAATAGAGTGGTGGTTGTGGAGAAGACAAAAGAGGAAGGTGGTCTCACATCAACTAGGTGTATGAATGGGATATGGAGATGCCCATCAATAGATGTCAATGTGAGTGAGTAGGGATTGCCATGCAACGGATGCACTAGAGCTATAAATGTATGAAATCTCAACAAAAGAAACTAAGTGGGTGTGCATCCAACTTGCTTTGTCACGAAGACCTAGGGCATTTGAGGAAGCCCATCGTTGGAATATACAAGCCAAGTTCTATAATGAAAATTCCCACTAGCATATGAAAGTGACTAAACAAGAGATTATCTATCATGAAGATCATGGTGCTACTTTGAAGCACAAGTGTGGAAAAAGATAATAGCATTGTCCCTTTTTTCTTTTCCTTTTTTTTCTTTTCTTTTTTTTGGCCTTTCTTTTTTTTCTTTTTTTTTCTTTTTTTTCTTTGGGGCAATGCTCTAATTATGATGATCATCACACTTATATTGATTTACAACTCGATATTACAACTCGATACTAGAACAAAGTATGACTCTATATGAATGCCTCAAGCGCTGTACCGGGATGTGCAATGAATCAAGAGTGACATGTATGAAAAATTATGCATGGTGGCCTAGCCACGAATACAATGTCAACTACATGATCATGCATGGCAATATGACAATGATGAAGCGTGTCACTTGAACGGAACGGTGGAAAGTTGCATCGCAATATATCTCAGAATGGCTATGGAAATGCCATGATGGGTAGGTATGGTGGTTGTTTTGAGGAAGGTATATGGTGGGTGTATGGTACTGGCGAAAGTTGCGCGGTACAAGAGAGGCTAGCAATGGTGGAAGGGTGAGAGTGTGTATAATACATGGACTCAACATTAGTCATAAAGAACTCACATACTTATTGCAAAAATCTAGATGTCATCAAAACAAAGTACTACACGCATGCTCCTAGGGGAAGAGTTGGTAGGAGTTAACCATCGCGCGATCCCGATCTCCACACAAAGGATGACACTCAATGGAATACATCATGCTTCATTTTTGTCACACAACGGTTACCATACGTGCATGCTACGGGACTTGCAAACCTTAACACGAGTATTTTTCAAATTCACAACTACTCTACTAGCATGACTCTAATATTAAGATCCTCATATCTCAAAACAATCATCAAGTATCAAACTTCTCATAGTATTCAATGCACTTTATATGAAAGTTTTTACTATACCCATCTTGGATGCCTATCATATTAGGACTAGTTTCAGAACCCAAGCACATTACCATGTTGTTCTAAAAGACTCTCAAATAGATATAAGTGAAGCATGATATATCAACAATTTCTACAAAATAAAACCACCACCGTGCTCTAAAAGATATAAGTGAAGCACTAGAGCAAAACTACCTAGCTCAAAAGATATAAGTGAAGCACATAGAGTATTCTTATAAATTCTAAATCATATTTATCTCTCTCAAAATATGTGTCCAGCAAGGATGATTGTCGCTAACTAAAAAGCAAAGACTCAAATCATACATGACGCTCCAAGCAAAACACAAATCATGTGGTGAATAAAAATATAGTCTCAAGTATAGTTACCGATAGACGAAGACGAAAGAGGGGATGCCTTCCCGGGGCATCCCCAAGCTTAGGCTTTTGGTTGTCCTTGAATTTTACCTTGGGGTGCCTTGGGCATCCCCAAGCTTAGGCTCTTTCCACTCTTTGTTCCATAGTCCATCAAATCCATACTCAAAACTTGAAAACTTCACAAAACAAAACTTAGCCAAAAATCTCGTGAGCTCCGTTAGTATAAGAAAACAAACCACCACTCAAAGATAATGTAATGAACTCATTAATTGTTTATATTGGTGTTAAACCTACTGTATTCCAACTTATCCATGATTCACACCCCCCGATACTACTCGTAGATTCATCAAAATAAGCAAACAACACACGAAAAACAGAATCTGTCAAAAACAGAACAGTCTGTAGTAATCTGTAACTTTTGAATACTTATGTAACTCTAAAAATTCTGAAATAAATTGGTGGATGTGAGGAATTTGTCTATTAATCATCAGAAAAAATAATCAGGTTAAAATCAATCTCCAGTAAAAAAAATGATAGCTAATCTCGTGAGCGCAAAGGTTTCTGGTTTTTACAGCAAGATCGCAAAGACTTCACACAAGTCTTCCCAAAGGTTCTACTTGGCACAAACACCAATTAAAACACAAAACCACATCTAAACAGAAGCTAGATGCAATATTTATTCCTAAACAGAAGCAAAAGAAAATAAAATAAAATTGGGTTGCCTCCCAACAAACGCTATCGTTTAACGCCCCTAGCTAGGCACGATACAAGAATAGATCTAGGTATTGCCATAATGATAAGGTAGATCGCGAAAACTCATCTCATATTCCCTACGTTCAGTAGCAAGTTTTCTTTGTGGCAAGCAAAAGTAATCAAAAGGGCTAAATTTAATAGGACAAAAGTCCCCCATATCAAGCTCAGGAGGTATAGGTTCCTCATTTGGCCCTTCATATTGCACAACCAATTCATCATTATAAGCATTCTTTTGGCAAAATGTCAAGAGCCTTCGCTCAAGGGGAAAAACTAACCCATTGTTTTGAATAGCAAAATCATCATTCAATTCAGAAATTCTATCAACCAAGATATCAGTAGGAACCTTTTTCCTAAGGTTTTCATTAAAAGCAACATGATCTAAAGATTGCAAACGCATTATGTCCTCTTGATTGAATATGATAGCTTCTATGGGAGGACGACCAGCATCCACCCTATAATGTGTAAAGATTTCTTTGGCCTCTTTCCTTATGAATCTGAACTCATGAGCCAAAAAGTTAGTAGCTGCGCGCTTAACAGAAGAATGCTCAATATTGGAAAAATCCAGAAAGATTCTCCGAATGCAAGGATGCATATGGATAAATTGCCTTTCAATTTCAACTATAAGCATAGATATGGCATCCGCAAGACTACTAGTTCCATGAAGAATAGATCCACCCATAGTCGGTACAGCACCGGCACAAGTATAGAAGTCTTGAAGAACTCCTTTTCCAATAATATTACCACTACCAACCCAGAATTTCTTAGTATGTAAAGTGGTAGTTTCATCCGGAGGATCAACATAGAAGTTGCCCTCAACATTACTACTCTTTTCAACGACATCTTCCCCCATCTCAGACATGATAGCAACAATCCACGATAAAGACGAACACACACGAGGTAAGTGAATGGTAAAACACCCGAAAAAAAGAAAGGTGAATAAAATGGCATGGGTGAAGTTGGGGGGAGGAAAACAAGAGGCAAATAATGTAGTGCGAAGGATAAGGGTTTGTATAGGTACTTGGTATATGACTTTTGCGTAGATCTCCCCGGCAATGGTGCTAGAAATTCTTCTTGCTACTTCTCGAGCTTGTGTTGTATTGAGGAAAGCGTGATGCAGCACAGTAGCGTAAGTATTTCCCTTAGTTTTTGAGAACCAAGGTATCAATCCAGTAGGAGACCACTGATACGTCCAAAACGTATCTATAATTTCTGCTTGCTCCATGCCTCTTTTGGGTGATATTGCTATGATATTTATACACTTCCATACACTTTTTATCATATTTGGACTAACCTATTAACTCAGTGCACCCCAGTGCCAGTTTCTGTTTTATGCTATTTTTGTATTTCAGGTTTTCCCATTACGAGAACTGCCAGAAAAATCCCGGAAAAATTATATAAAAAATCAGCGTTCCAGAAGCTTGCCGACACCCGAAGTACAGCCGGAGGGGGGCCACCAGGGCTCCAGGCGCCCTGGTGGCGCGGCCCCCCTCCTGGCCGCGCCGGGGGGGGCGCCTGGGCCCCCCAGGCCTCCGCTGATGCCCCCTTTGGCATATATTTATATCGTGTCCCGAAACCCTCAAGACGGGAACCCTTTTTCGCGATCTCATCTCTGTTCCGCCGCCGCCGCGCTTCCAAGATCGGGAGCACCAGGAGAACTCTTCCCGGCACCCTGCCGGAGGGGAGGATCACCACCGGGAGCTTCTCCACCACCATGGACGCCTCCCGGATGAGTTGTGAGTAGTCTCCCTTGGACCATGGGTCCATGACCAGTAGCTATGTGATGTTCTCCTCCCGTTCTTGTGCTTCACTAATTAGTCCTCGTGAGCTGCCCTACATGATCGAGGCACATATGTAATCCTTATGCTGTTGCTATGATGAGTTTGCTGGGATCCGATGGATTGTGAGATTATGTTCAGATTGTGTTTGAGTAATATATTTGATCTACCTCTTTTATATTTATGTTCGTAAGTAATTCTTGCATGTTCTCCGTTGTTATTTATTGCTTTGGCCGAGTAGTAGGTAGTGACTCCAAGAGGGAACATTATGCTTGATTGTGGGTTCATGCCCCTCGATGACTAGCTTGAGTGACAGAAACATGAGTCTAGGGGATGTGCTGTTGCCACAAGGGGGAAAACAACGGTGCTTGTGCCCGCGGGTGCAAGGATTGTTTACTTTACGCAAAGTTCTTTTAATGCAGTTGTTTGTTCCTTTGAGTTTACACTATGGGTGGGACTCGCAACTTAATACCAGCGAGATGTTCTGGATAGATATCTCAAGGTGGATGATTAGTAGTAGATGCAGATGGATTTCGGTCTACTTGCCTTGGCGTACCGCCCATGCTTTGAACCTCTACCTTTCTTGCAACATAGTTAGCATTGGTTTGCGCACATAATTCTGTCAATTGCCCAGCTGTAATTCGTTTACCTCACATAGCTATTTTATCGTCTTTTGGGAGAGAGACATCACTAGTGAACATCATGGGACCCCGATCCATATTACCATCACTAATCACATCCGCTATTTACTTTCCGCTTTTACTTACTATTGCAGCAAAACCTATCACTATTATCACTTGCGTTTGATCCTTTGTAAACGACAAGGCCGGAGGGATTGACAACCTCTCTGTACTCGTTGGGAGCAAAGTTATTTGTATCTGTGTGCAGGTCCACGTTGGTTGCTAATATCTGGCGCCGTTAGCAGCTGACACCTTCTTGTTGAAACTGGGAGTCTCAGGGAAATCGATCCTTGGTATCTTTGTCAAGGGAAAACTTCCGCTACACTGCATCTCAAACCTTCCACTTGGGGTAACCAACGAGGGGCGAGAAGCCATCAAGCAAAGTTTTCTGGCGCCGTTGCCGGGGACTCCACTCTTCAAGATAGGGGAGTTGCACGCTATCTTTTACCTTTGCTTTTTAGTCTTGTTAGTTTACCTTTCAGTTTTGTTTTAGTATCTTTTATCGAAAACCACAAAAAAAATATTAATTATTTGCTAGTAGTCCTTTCTGTTTAGTCAAGCATGTTAGGATTTGGTGCTTTGAGGGAATCAGAAGTTCTAGATTTCCATCAAAGGGATGGAGAAAATATGAAGAAGGCATGGGACAGAATTTCTGATGCACATAGAAGAATTATGCCTTGGATACCTATAAAAATTGTGCTTAGAAATTTTTACCATGGTCTTTTTAAATGGTGTAAACACTCTCTTGATATTATAGCTGAAGGAGATTTCCTAGAGTGTGACGAAGCTTGAGCTCTTGAAATTATACATGGTCTATCTAGTTACTTTCTTTATGATCATAACTTTGATACTGTCATAGATAGACTTGCTACTATTGAAAAGAGAATGGATGCTCTAGACTTGATGAAGGTAGATAAACCCAAACCCAATAAGAAAGACATTATGCCTAGCTTAAAGGCATAAAAGAAAGCGCTTTTGGTAGGCAGCCCACATGAATAAATTTTATTTTGCTTTTGTTGTGTCTTGATGTTGTTACTACAGTAGCATCATCATTGTATCTTTGCTTTTCAATTTTGTGCCAAGTGTAGCCTCTGATTGCAAGAAAGTTCAAAAGTTGTGACGTGCTGTCCAGGAAACAGATTCTGTCCTTGGATAGAAAAATTCGTATAAAATCACCAGATCATCTTTTTGGTCTGAATTTTTACGAGAGCGTGCTCTATACAATTGTCTTTCGTGCTTCTGTTTTGAGTTTTTTTATTAGAGTTGCAGAAGTGCCCCGAAAAAATCATTTACTACCTGCTGTTCTGTTTTTCACAGATTCTGTCCTGTTTTGCCTTTCCTTCATTTTGCAAACCTTGAGCTTGCTTTTTCTTTGCAAAAACCTTTTGGCAATCTTGAGAAACAGTAGACCTTCAAGAATATCCTTATTTCCAGCAAGGAACAATTATTTTATTATGGGTACTAACCTCGCTAATCAGATTATGATGAGTTATGTATGAAGGGAGTTTTCAAGTGTGCGAGGGAAGATGATAAAAAGATTCAGGAGTGTCAAACGCTCAAGCTTGGGGATGTCCCCATGCACCCCCAAGAAATATTCAAGGAGACTCAAGCGTCTAAGCTTGGGGATGCCCCCGTGCATCCCCTTCTCCATCAACATTATCATTTCGTCCTTCGTTCCACTATATTTTTATCACTTCATGTGTTATGTGCTATCCTTGGAGCGTCTTGCTTTTTAGTTTCCTTTTTAGTTTTCTTTAGCTTTTCATAACGAGTCAGAACTCAGCTTTCTTTATGTGGGAGAGAAACACGCTCCACTTCTACCTAGAACATAACATAGAATTTTCATGTCTATCTTTGCTGTGTGTGTTCTTTGTCTTTTAATAGCTACTATCATGTTCAGCTCTTAGTTTTCATGCTTATCTTTCTAAAGAGTTTTTGTTTAGTTGGTTGCTTGAACTCTCTTTAGTTATCATGCTTATCTTATTAAGAGAGTTTTCTTCCGTTGCATTGGTTGATATGTCTATGATAAAGATGCTACGTGCATAATGGCGCTTAGTAGTTCATGTTTTCTTATGGTTAGTCTCAAATAGCTGGGGGGGTTCCCAATGTGTTATTGGAGTACCAACATGATTTGTTTGCCTATGATGTGGTATGGTTTAGTAATATCTTCCTTCAAGAATTTATTTTGATTGACTTGGCATATGCTCACGCATATTTAAGACTGTAAAGAAAGTCTGTCAGGCTTTGATGATCTTTTGTTTCTGAGTAGCGATATAACTTCCATGCCTGATTCAATGTTGCTTTGTCGCTCTGCATGATTATGACCGTCATAGCTCTCTTAGTTGGTCGCTCCCAGTCTTTTGCTAACCTCCACCTGTACTAAGCGGACTGACTGCTTGTGCATCCAAATTCTTTTAAACCAGTTATGCCATATGAGTCCACCATACCTTCCTACATGGCATTTACCTGCCATTCCTAACGGAGACT
Organism: Secale cereale; assembly: GCA_902687465.1. Lineage (NCBI taxonomy): Eukaryota > Viridiplantae > Streptophyta > Magnoliopsida > Poales > Poaceae > Secale > Secale cereale. The sequence goes on from LR738712.1 coordinate 803,839,748, forward strand.
TGCATGTACCATCTCGAAATTATTCAAAAAAAAATGCATTCCTATTTTGTGCCTCTGTTTTAAGTTCATGAGGAAGTAGTAGTTAATTCATGATCTTTTTAAGTTGGACAAGCTTCACCCCGGGATTGCATGTATAATGTGCAAACCCATAATATGAGAATGAACTGGCATTGAGTGCGCCCGGCTCAAAATAATATAACAAACAAACCCTCCTTCACGCTTTGTTCATGAGAAATCAGAAAACTTTGGCAGTGATAAACAAAGGAGATTAAGAGGGTGTGATCGTCCTCATTCGGGAGCCGTTCCTCGAAACTTGTCCATCTCAAGAAGTGATTGAGTTGTCTGCTAGCATTCGTTGACGAAACATGCATATCCAAAAATAATAATTATTACCTCTGTTTTTAAAACCAAGAGCTCTGGTACATGTTTTGTTTTTGTTTCCGACTACGGGTTTTCAACCTTGCCAACAAAAGCCACGGTTCGAGAGTCTCCACCTTCTTTTAAAGCACCAACTACTGAGAGCATGATTGTCATTCTGAGTGTAATGTGCATTGTCCCAAAGTAGCATTGTCTTTTGCATGATTGTGATATCGTTTATTCTGAAATCATTGTATCTAGTCATCACTTAAACCTTGGAGATGCCCCTGCATTTATGTTTTGCTTCACTAAAGGGGGCAAGCGAGATATCACTTTATCATATTTGAAAACCATGCTCATTGCAAATCTATTTGATGTTTCAGTATCATGTTGTAAAACTTTCAGTTCTTTGTGATTTTCTCATGAGGCAACTTAATTACTATAGATTCATTGTCTCAGTAAGCTTTTGTCATGTCACTATGAAAAAGTCATATATGGTTAATAGCATGTCACCACAGAAATTATTCTTGTTATCATTTACCTACTCGAGGACGAGCAGGAATTAAGCTTGGGGATGTTGATACGTCCAAAACGTATCTATAATTTCTGCTTGCTCCATGCCTCTTTTGGGTGATATTGCTATGATATTTATACACTTCCATACACTTTTGATCATATTTGGACTAACCTATTAACTCAGTGCACCCCAGTGCCAGTTTCTGTTTTCTGCTGTTTTTGTATTTCAAGTTTTCCCATTACGAGAACTGCCAGAAAAATCCCGGAAAAATTATATAAAAAATCAGCGTTCTAGAAGCTTCCCGGCACCCGAAGTACAGCCGGAGGGGGGCCACCAGGGCTCTAGGCGCCCTGGTGCGCGGCCCCCCTCCTGGCCGCGCCGGGGGGGCGCCTGGGCCCCCCAGTCCTCCGCTGATGCCACCCTTTGGCATATATTTATATTGTGTCCCGAAACCCTCGAGACAGGAACCCTTTTTCGCGATCTCATCTCTGTTCCGCCGCCGCTGCGCTTCCAAGATTGGGAGCACCAGGAGAACTCTTCCCGGCACCCTGCCGGAGGGGAGGATCACCACCGGGAGCTTCTCCACCACCATGGACGCCTCCTGTATGAGTTGTGAGTAGTCTCCCTTGGACCATGGGTCCATGACCAGTAGCTATGTGATGTTCTCCTCCCGTTCTTGTGCTTCACTAATTAGTCCTCGGGAGCTGCCCTACATGATCGAGGCACATATGTAATCCTTATGCTGTTGCTATGATGAGTTTGCTGGGATCCGATGGATTGTGAGATTATGTTCAGATTGTGTTTGAGTAATATAATTGATCTACCTCTTTTATATTTATGTTCGTAAGTAATTCTTGCATGTTCTCCGTTGTTATTTATTGCTTTGGCCGAGTAGTAGGTAGTGACTCCAAGAGGGAACGTTATGCTTGATTGTGGGTTCATGCCCCTCGATGACTAGCTTGAGTGCCAGAAACATGAGTCTAGGGGATGTGCTGTTGCCACAAGGGGGAAAACAACGGTGCTTGTGCCCGCGGGTGCAAGGATTGTTTACTTTACACAAAGTTCTTTTAATGCAGTTGTCTGTTGCTTTGAGTTTACACTATGGGTGGGACTCGCAACTTAATACCAGCGAGATGTTCTGGATAGATATCTCAAGGTGGATGATTAGTAGTAGATGCTGATGGATTTCGGTCTACTTGCCTTGGCGTACCGCCCATGCTTTGAACCACTACCTTTCTTGCAACATAGTTAGCATTGGTTTGCGCACATAATTCTGTCAATTGCCCAGCTGTAATTCGTTTACCTCACATAGCTGTTTTATCGTCTTTTGGGAGAGAGACATCACTAGTGAACATCATGGGACCCCGGTCCATATTACCATCACTGATCACATCCGCTATTTACTTTCCGCTTTTACTTACTATTGCAGCAAAACCTATCACTATTATCACTTGCGTTTGATCCTTTGTAAACGACAAGGCCGGAGGGATTGACAACCTCTCTATACTCGTTGGGAGCAAAGTTATTTGTATCTGTGTGCAGGTCCACGTTGATTGCTAATATCTGGCGCCGTTAGCAGCTGACACCTTCTTGTTTAAACTGGGAGTCTCAGGGAAATCGATCCTTGGTATCTTTGCCAAGGGAAAACTTCCGCTACACTGCATCTCAAACCTTCCACTTGGGGTAACCAACGAGGGGCGAGAAGCCATCAACCACGCGCGAGTCCCTCGCACCTGCACAAACAAATAAGAACTTTGCAGCCAACGCGATAAGGGGTGGTCAATCCCTTCACGGTCACTTACGAAAGTGAGATCTGAAATATAGGATAGTATAATATTTTTGGTATTTTTTGTTATAGGAATAGAAAGTAAAGAAAGCAAATAAGCAACGGCGACAGAAACTAGCTAGTTGACGAGAAAGTAATATGATAAAGATAGATCCGGGGGCCATAGGTTTCACTAGTGGCTTCTCTCATGTAGCAGAATTCTACGGTGGATAAACAAATTACTGTCGAGCAATTGATATAAAAGCACATAGTTATGACAATATCTAGGCATGATCATTATATATAGGCATCACGTCCATAGCAAGTAGACCGAAACGATTCTGCATCTACTACTATTACTCCAAACATCGACCACTATCCAGCATGCATCTAGAGTTTTAAGTTCATAAGAACAGAGTAACGCTTTAAGCAAGATGACATGATGTAGAGGGATAGACTCAAGCAATATGATATAAACCCCATCTTTTTATCCACGATGGCAACGATACAATACGTGCCTTGCTGCCCCTACTGTCACTAGGAAAGGACACCGCCAGATTGAACCCAAAGCCAAGCACTTTTACAATTGCAAGAACTATAGATCTAGTAGGCCAAACCTAACCAATAATTCGAAGAGACTTGCAAGGATATTATAATCATACATAAAATATTTCAGAACAGAATCAAATATTGTTCATAGATAATCTTGATCATAAACCAACAATTCATCGGATCTCGACAAACACACCGCAAAAAGATTACATCAAATAGATCTCCTCGAAGATCAAGGAGAACTTAGTATTGAGATTCAAAAAGTGAGAAGAAGCCATCTAGCTAATAACTATGGACCCGAAGGTCTGTGGTAAACTACTCACAATTCTTTGGTGAGGCTATGGTGTTGATGTAGAAGCACTCCGTGATGGATCCCCCCTCCGGCGGAGCTCCAAAACAGGCCGCAAGATGGGATCTCACGGGAACAGAAGGTTGCAGCAGTGGAATTAGGGTTTTCTCTGTTGCCTCGACGTTTTCAGCGTACGTGGATATATATAGGAGGAAGGAGGGCATCGAGGGAGCCACAGGGGGCCCACGAGGGTGGGGGCGTGCCTGCCCCCCTGGGCGCGCCCTGGACCCTCGTGGCTGCCTCTCTCATTCCCTCGCGTGTACTCCAAGTCTTCTGTGAAGATACGGTTCCAAAAATAACTCTCCCGAAGGTTTCATTCCGTTTGGACTCTGTTTGAGATTACTTTTCTGCGAAACACTGAAATAGGCAAAAAAAACAGCAATTTGCACTGGGCCTTGGGTTAGTAGGTTAGTCCCAAAAATAATGTAAAAGTGTATAATAAAGCCCATTAAACATCCAAAACATAATATATAATAGCATGGAACAATAAAAAATTATAGATACGTTGGAGACGTATCATGTCTCAACGGAGTTAGATGGTGCCATATTTAACGTGAATGCAACTGTCTCTAATGCATAACCCGAGAACGATAGTGATAAATCGGGAAGAGAAATCATAGATCGTACCATATATAATAAAGTACAGTTACAACGTTCGGACACACCATTACGTTGTGGTGCTCCAGGTGGCGTGAGTTGTGAAACTATTCCACATTGTTTCAAATGAAGACCAAACTCGTAACTCAAATATTCCCCTCCGCGAACAGATCGTAGAAACTTTATTTTCTTGTTACGATGATTCTCTACTTCACTCTCAAATTCTTTGAACTTTTCAAATGTTTCAGACTTGTGTTTCATCAAGTAGATATACCCATATCTGCTCAAAACATCTGTGAAGGTCAGAAAATTATGATACCCGTCGCGAGCCTCAACACTTATTGGTCCGCATACATCAGTATGTATGATTTCCAATAAGTCAGTTGGTCGCTCCATTGTTCCGGAGAACGGAGTTTTAGTCATCTTGCCCATGAGGCATGGTTCGCAAGCACCAAATGATTCATAATCAAGTTATTCCAAAAGTCTATCAGCATGGAGTTTCTTCATGCGCTTTACACCAATATGACCTAAACGGAAGTGCCAAAAATAAGTTGCACTATCATTATCAACTTTGCATCTTTTGGTTTCAATATTATGAATATGTGTATTTGCTACGATCGAGATTCAATAAACCATTCACCTTGGGTGTATGACCACAAAAGGTTTTATATTCATGTAAACAGAATAACAATTATTCTCTCACTTAAATGAATGACCGTATTGCAATAAACACGATCCAATCTTGTTCATGCTCAATGCAAACACCAAATAAGATTTATTTAGGTTTAACATTAATCCCGAAAGTACAGGGAGTGTTCGATGATGATCATATCAATATTGGAACTTCTTCCAACACACATCATCACCTCACCCTCAACTAGTCTCCCTTTAACTCCTATTTCGAGTTACTAATCTCAGCAACCGAACAAGTATCAAATACCCAGGGGCTACTATGAACACTAGTGAGGTACACATTATCAATATGTATACCAAATATACCTTTGTTCACTTCGCCATCCTTCTTATCCACCAAATATTTGGGGAACTTCCGCTTCAAGTGACCATTTCCTTTGCAGTAAGAAGCACTTAGTTTCAAGCTTAGGTCCAGCTTTGGGCTTCTTCACAGGAGTAACAACTTGCTTGCCATTCTTCTTGAAGTTCCCTTTCTCCCCCTTGCCATTTTCTTGAAACTAGTGGTCTTGTTAACCATCAACAATTGATGTTCTTTCTTGATTTCTACCTTCGTAGATTTCAGCATCAGGAAGAGCTTGGGAATCGTTTTTGTCATCCCTTGCATATTATAGTTCATCATGAAGCCTTTATAGCTTGGTGGTAGTGATTGAAGAACTCTATCAATAACACTATCTTCGTCAAGTTTGCAACCACGTTGAGTCATATGATTGTAGTACCCAGACATTCTGAGTAAGTGTTCACTTCATATCTCTCAATTCGGGCATTTGCTTGAAATATTAACTTCAACTCTTGGAACATCTCATATGCTCCATGACGTTGAAAACGTCTTTGAAGTCCCGATTCTAAGCCGTAAAGAATGGTGAACTAAACTATCAAGTAGTCATCATACCGAGCTTGTCAAACGTTCATAATGTCTGCATTTGCTCCTGCAATAGATTTGTCACCTAGCGGTTCATCAAGGACATAATTCTTCTGTGCAGCAATGAGGATAATCCTCAGATCACGGACCTAGTACGCATCATTGCTACTACATCTTTCAACTTAGTTTTCTCTAGGAACATATCAGAAAACATAGGGGAGCTATAACGCGAGCTATTGATCTACAACATAATTTGCAAATACTATCAGGACTAAGTTCATGATAAATTAAATTTCAATTAATCATATTACTAAAGAACTCCCACTTAGATAGACATCCCACTAGTCATCTAAATGATCACGTGATCCAAATCAACTAAACCATGTCCGATCATCACGTGAGATGGAGTAATTTTCAATGGTGAACTTCTTATGTTGATCATATCTACTATATGATTCACGCTCGACCTTTCAGTCTCTAGTGTTCCGAGGCCATGTTTGTACATGCTAGACTCGTCAAGTTTAACCCAAGTATTCTGCATGTGCAAAACTGTCTTACACCCGTCGTATTTGAACGTAGAGCTTATCACACCCGATCATCATGTGGTGTCTCGGCACGACGAGTTTTCACAACGGTGCATACTAAGGGAGAACACTTGTACCATGAAATTTTGTAGGGATAATTAGATTTATGCCCCTAGTTGTGTCCCACTAGTCTGTTTTACCCCTAATTTCCAAAAGTCACTGGTTCTGTCCAAGTAACTTTGCTCCTCTTATGCTTTTGCCCTTTGACTGTTTGACCGTTAGTTTGAGAAATTCATAACTAATTCAGACTAAATCAGAAAAATGCAAATAAGATACCAAAATGTTCACAAAAACATCACTTATAGGTCAGTGTCATTTGCATTCATGAAAAAACTGTTGCAAAGTGCACATCCTAATTTTAGCTCTTTTGATACCACCATGAATAGCAAAATCAAAAAAATCAAACAAATCCAAAAAACTATGGTGGCAAAGAACGACAAATGTTCTAAGTGCTTGCCAAGTTTCATTAGGGAAGGACATTCGTGCAAGTCGTGCCAAAAAAACAATCAACGCTCCAAAATAGATTATTTCTTTGCCACGACTTCCACGAATGTCTTTCCCTTACGAAACTTGGCAAGCACTTAGAACATTTTGAAGGAAATATGCCCTAGAGGCAATAACAAAGTTGTAATTTCTATTTCCTTATATCTTGATAGATGTTTATTATTCATGCTAGAATTGTATTAACCGGAAACTTAGTACATGTGTGAATACATAAACGAAACAGAGTGTCCCTAGTATGCCTCTACTAGACTAGCTCATTGATCAAAGATGGTTATGTATCCTAACCATAGACATGAGTTGTCATTTGATAAATGGGATCAGATCATTAGGAGAATGATGTGATGGACAAGACCCATCCGTTAGCTTAGCAACTTGATCGTTTAGTTTTACTACTATTGCTTTCTTCATGACTTATACATGTTCCTATGACTATGAGATTATGCAACTCCCGAATACCGGATGAATACCTTGTGTGCTATCAAACGTCACAACATAACTGGGTGATTATAAAGATGCTCTATAGGTGTCTCCGAAGGTGTTTGTGGTGTTGGCATTGATCGAGAATAGGATTTGTCACTCCGAGTGTCGGAGAGGAATCGCTGGGCCCTCTCGATAATACACATCATAATAAGCCTTGCAAGCAAATGACTAATGATTTAGTCACGAGATGATGTATTACGGAACGAGTAAACAGACTTGCCGGTAACGAGATTGAACTAGGTATGATGATACCGACGATCGAATCTCGGGCAAGTAACATACCGATGACAAAGGGAACAACGTATACTGTTATGCGGTTTGACCGATAAAGATCTTTGTAAAATATGTAGGAACCAATATGAGAATCCAGGTTCCGCTATTGGTTATTGATCGGAGATGTGTCTCGGTAATGTCTACATAGTTCTCGAACCCGTAGGGTCCGCACGCTTAATGTTCGATGAAGATCGGTATTATGAGTTTATGTGTTTTGATGTACTGAAGTTAGTTCAGAATCCCAGATGTGATCACGCACATGACGAGGAGTCTCGAAATGGTTGAGACATAAAGATCCATATATAGGACGACTATATTCAGACACCGGAAGTGTTCCGGAGAATTGCGGATAAAACCGGACTGCCGGAAGGGGTTACCGGAACCCCCGGGAGAATTATTGGGCCTCTATGGACCTTAGTGGGAAGAGAGAAAGTGCCAGGAGGGGCTGGCCGTTCGCCCTCCCATTTGGGTCAGAATAGGACTAGGGGAAGGGGGCGGCGCCCCCCTTTCCTTCCCTTTCCCCCTCCCCTTCCTTTCCCCCTCCGAGTAGGACTAGGAAAGGGGAGTCCTACTCCTACTAGGAGGAGGACTCCTCCTCTCCTTGCGGGCCACAAGGGCCGGCCGGCCTCCCCCCGCTCCTTTATATACAGGGGCAAGGGGGCACCCTAGAACCCACAAGTAAACATCAGTTTTAGCCGTGTGCGGTGCCCCCCTCCACAGATACACACCTTGGTCATATTGTTGCAGTGCTTAGGTGAAGCCCTGCGCCGGTAACTTAATCTTCACCGTCACCATGCCGTCGTGCTGACGAAACTCTCCCATGACGCTCAACTGGATGAAGAGCTCATGGGACGTCATTGAGCTGAACGTGTGCAGAACACGGAGGTGCCATTGTAGGAGATATGCCCTAGAGGCAATAACAATTGTTATATATTATCTCTCTGTTCATAATTAAGTTTATATTCCATGCTATAACTGCTATGGTTCCCGAGCCCGTATATCCATAAAGGCTCTGGGGAAAACCCATGTGCACGTGTGGAATAATAAACGATAAAAAGTATTCCTAGTCTTGCCTCTAAGACTGGCTCAAGTGTTGCATGATGATTATGTTTTCCCAATCATGGGCATGTCTTTGCCAGCAACTTTGAGGGCACAATGTTATAGGAACATTTGTGTTGAATCGACCCGAATTGATGTTATGCTATGAGATACTTTCGTCACAAGTTAATGGTTAATAACACAGGAAGTTGATGTTTGCATAATTCCTTAGACCATGAGAGTATCGAGTTTCTTCATGCTTGCTTCATGAACTTTGGGGTTTGTTAAACGTCATCCGTAAATGGGTGGCTATTACGGCGGCTTACGGGTTCATGGAAAAGTATGGCAAGTAACGAGATAGCTCAAGATTGGGATTTGCTCCTCCGTCGATGGAGAGATATACTCGGGCCCTCTCGGTGTAACGGTATCCATCATCGTCTGGCCAGACACAGGGTGATTTGATCACTGGGATGCCGGAACACGAAAACGAGAAAAGAGAACAAAAC
>LR738712.1:803848831-803868496 GCA_902687465.1 Secale cereale
AAACTGGAGGTTCACTCGAATATTCATTCGTGTGGGTATAGGGGGTCAATATGGGTGTCCACGGCTCCGATGTTGATCATTGATCGGAAGAGGTTCCGTGTCATGTCTATACTTCACCGAACCTATAGGGTCACACGCTTAAGGGTCATCTATCTGCTGAATACTAGACAGGGAGTCTGAGAGAAAATCACCGAAAAAGTTTCGGACACCGGAAAAGTTTCGGACAGCGGAAAAGTTCCGCAGAGAGAGGTCACCGGATGAGTTCCGGTGAAACTGAAAAGTTGTTTCAGAGGATACCATAAAGTCAAATTGGTTTTGGCACATGCCCGATAATTCTTGGAGGATGCCAGAATCATTCTGGAAACTTTCTGGAATTTTCGGAGATGAAAACCGGGAATGTCCTGGAGCTGCCGGAACCGCTTCAGATGCTTTTCGCAGATGAAAATCACTAAACTGGAATTGTTCCAGAACGCGTTGAAAATACTTATGGTGGGTACTGGAAATGTTCTAAGCCCACATGAGTTTTTTCAGTTCGATCAGACGCTGAAAAATGTCGTCGTGAATAGTGAAAATCAGCTTTATGGTTGCTTTTTGGAAAGCCATTCTTTTAGGCTTTTGCTTAAAAGATCTAGGGATGACATGGATGGATTGGGAGGCCCTCATGGGGGCCCCCCAAGGGGTGTGGCCGGCCAAGATGGTGGCTCCTCCTTGGAGCCCCTCTTGTTCCATGGTTTCACCCTTATACCCTTGGTGGAAGGACTTCATTCATGTACTTTTGGGTTTTATTGTAAAACCACCCTACCCCTTGGGATTTCCTATAAAAGGAGGAGTTGGGGCTGCCATCTCCTTCACTCCTTGCTCTCACATACATGCCATGCAATTATCTGGCTTCTCTCTCCCTCCCACGAAATAGTTTCGTAGAGCCGAAAGGCTGTCTGGGTTCCGGTGGGAACTAGTTCTGGACGGCGAAGCCCTGCCGGATAGATGACACCGTATGTGTGCAACTCTGTAGAGAGGTCGTAGTTTCGATCTTAGTGCCCTGAGGGGCTGTTTGAGAGTGCCTCCCGAAGGGCTGTCCAAGTGACGGTCCGAGTTCTGTGAGTCCTCCCGAAGGGCTGTCCGAGTGACCGTTCGAGTTTCGAAGGTCCTCCCGAAGGGCTGTCCGCGACACCGTCCGGGGGACTGTTCGACCGTCTCCCGGAGGGCTGTCCAAGGAGAAGATGAGGGTATACATCCTCGCGGTTGGGAGGTTGTAAATCCTAGCTGCGGGGGTCGGCACCGACGATCGTCATCGACTCTACTTCCGCTGCGCTACGAGTCGGTAACGAAAATGATCAAAACCTTGTATGCAGTCTTCATAGTGGTCCTGGGCTGGTGCGTAGGTCGGAAATTTTTTGTTTTCTGCTGCGTTACCCTACAGTGGCATCATGAGCCGTGCTATGCGTAGATGCAGGTTGCGATCTAGAATACATGGAGATGTATGGGTGTTGCACAATATAATTAGGTAGTAGATAAGATCTATTACTAAAAATTATTTGTGCGGGTAGCAGATGAAATCTGTTACCCGATGTTCTTGTTGCTTCCCTGGAATTTGCATATTTCTGATCTTGATAACAGTATGGTGGAGTTTCAATGTTCTGGCAATCCGCGATCCTGATTGATCAACGAAGTGCTAACAGTTCATTGAATTCCACCATAGTTAAAAAGAAAGATGAAATTTCGCAAACGAAAGGGCAATGCAGATATGATCTGCACGAGGGTCATGCGTATGACGAAGTTCAGTATGGGGCTCGAGATTTTATTATCTCGTGTTTCATACACCCTGCAAAAGTTAATCTAGCGACTTGAATTATCATGCTTGATGATGGACGTTGGTAGATTCGGTTTGTTTCGAAACCTTAGAAGCCACGTAAGATAAACTTTTGCATGGACCGATTAGAGGCGTCTAACTTGGTTTTGCAGGAGGGTTTGCATGTGCATGTGATGTGGTATAGCAGAGCTCATAATAATTTGATTATGTATGAGATGACTATATGATGTAAATTAATTAACATGACCTGCGTGTCATGATTCGGCATGATGGCTGGAGCTATATGATTGCACTTTAATGACCTGCGTGTCAACCTTGTGTAATGCATTTATTTTATCTGCTATAGAGATAGCAATATTATCCGGTGCATCGACAAGGTGGTGGCAATCTTCGCGAAGGTGAACACCGACGCGAGTGCCAAAGACGAAGAAATGAAAGATTTCTCCGTCAGAAAGGGCTATACCATATCATGCTAATTATGAATTGCCTGAGATGTTTATCCCTTTGATGCACCCTTCTTGATTGCGCGGTAGTCGCCTTTTATTAGGGTGATCTCTCACAAAAATATCAAGTAGTTAGTGTTCTCCCAAGTGTAGCACCGTCACGGCACCTAACTTCTCGGGGCATCACATGGACACATGGGTGCGAACGATTAGGGATGTGTGAGGCGGGTGAGTTGAGACCTCGCAGCGAGATCACTTGGTTGTCTTGATGTTCTGGAGGAGCGTCCTGAGCTCGGAACACGCCCATCGAAAGATGAACAAGAATCACATAGAGATGTGATTGGCAAGTTGGCCTACCGATTGAAATTCTCGTCACTTGAGATGGACACATCCTTGGCGTTGGATTTCAATTTGGATCTTGAATCACTCATGATCAATTTTGAGAGATATTGATTTGAGTGGGAGCGCACTGTTGAATTAACTTGTTTAATTCTCAGTGCAATTAATTTTGAACACTGTCTAAGTGTGGTTTGCTTAATAGTTGTAGAATAATGGCTCGCGTTTCCACCTTCCCTATTAAAAATGAATAGCTGTTAAATATCTGGTTACAACTTTACGGTTGGTAACGTAATGTGAGGATTGTCCTCAAGAGTGCCGAGAAGGACTTTGTCCTATCGCATACTTTCGGTATTCTCCCGCTAATGCTATGGATCATGTGACTCTCGTCCTTCGATCCAAAAGCTAGAATTCCGTTTTTAGTCAAGTGCAATATGTTTGCTTCCATGAGACCCGAACTTCGAAAGTTTGGATAGTTATGTGATATTCATGGAATCTGAAAATCATTTTCAGAGACAGACAAAGGCTGAAAGATATGAGATATCCAAAGCAGTGTTTGTTTGCGAACTATTAGTAAAGGAGTTTACTATGCATTGGACTGATAAGAGAGGGATCCAGTAGAACGCCTGTCATATGATGAAAGGTGAATAAAACAACAACTTAAAGAGAAAGGAAGTGTTCGAAGGGTGTTAGTAAGACTTTCACGCCTAGGAAGTCCGGGGCTAACGCCACTCTTAAGTTGGGTGCTTCTTCTGAGAGTAGGAGAAATACTAAAAGTTAAACTGTTAGAAGTATAATGGCAATAGAAAGAAGACTGGAATATCCAGCTCATGTATGAATGTCATACAAGTTTTTGATGTATAGATGGCTGGTCAAAGATATAGTTCTTGGGAATTATGATTAAACTGTTAATCACTAATTCTTGGGTATTGTGAGTTAATCACAAAGATACCCGCTCGATTGCATTCTGATGCAACTCGATGTAAGAACTACTATGGCCTAAGAGACTAGCCAGGAATGAGGTTTAGGTATACATAGGGAACATAGTAAAAGTTACTATACCTTCCATCGGTGTATTACCGTCTATATTTAATTTTATAATTCATTTAGAGTTTCACAAACTCTAGCCATTGCATAAGGTATCTTGCAAGAAGGTTGTTCATAAGAGAACTTCTAATGTTCGATGTTATGAATAACATAAGGGCCATACTTTCATTATGAATGAGATGTATGTTATGAATGTTGATAATAATATATTACCTCTGTGTTTACTTTCATAATTCATTTTAGAGTTTCATACACTCTAGCCCATTGCACAATGTTTGTTGCAAAGGAGTTGATCATAAGAACAACAATTGTTGTTTAATATTATGAATAACATGAAGGGCCATGCTTCCATCCAAGATGGGATGTATGTTATGAATATTGATGGTAATATGATATATCCATAACACTGACGCTAAATGTCGCAAGACTAAAAGAATACCACACAAGTGTGGCACTACATTTGGTCACATTGGAGAAACCCGCATGGAAAATTCCATTATGATGGATTTTGAAGTCGTTTGATTTTGAATCATCTGACACTTGCAACCTTCCTCCGAAAAGTGAAGTGACTGAAATACCGTTCACAGGCCATAAGGAACGAGTAACAAACTTATTGGTGATCATACATTTGATGTGTGTAGTCCGATAAATGTTGTTAGTAGTGGAATTATCTATCTTCAGAAATGACTCAAGTAGATATATGGATATTTACTTGATGAGACGTAAGTCTGGATCTTTTGAAATCATTCGAAAGGTTTTCAAAAATGAAGTAGAAGTTATTGTAACAAGAAAATTATGTTTCTACAATTCGATTGCAGAAAGGAATATTTGAGTTACAAGTTTAGCGAATGTCTGATGAGTTGTGAAAGGGGTTTCATAACTTGCACTTCCCGGAACACCACTGCAAGTGGAAAGTCTGTGAAGATGTAATCAAACCATTTATGACATGGTAAGATCAAAGATGACATAAATAAATTTGACATTATCCCTTTTGAAGAGTGATGCTTTAGAGACTGCGGCTTTTACACTGAAAAGAGCTCCGTCGGGTCTGTTGAAATGAAGCCATGGTATGGTACGCCCAACCATGTTATATCTTTTCTTAACATTTGGAATGTGGGGCTTGTGTAAAAGATTACAAACCTATTCCAAATCAGACAAGTGCTACTTTGTAGGTTATCCCAAGCAATTGGGTATTCCTCCCTCACTATACCGAGGCAAATAGTTTTGCCACGAAACGGTATGCTTTTGAAGAGAATGGTTCTTTCAAAAAGGGTGAGTGGGAGGACAGTGCAACCTCGACGAGATAACAGTATCTTCGTCATCAGGTCAAAGGAAAGAAACCTTGGAAGTAATTCCGGAGTTTCCTACTGCGACTGATACGAAAGTCTCTACAATAAAATGTATGGACTTCGGTCGAACTTGCAGCTGAACCACGTAGGCAAGGCTCGTGCAAACCTCTCAGGTGCGCAGACGAGATATTGTTGTTGGACAACAGTATACCTATGATACACAAAGGAAGCGTTGATGGGCCCTGACTCCGGAATTGGCTAAATGCCAATACAATCCGAGATAGTTTCCATATAAGTGATTCAAGATTAAAACCTTGATACACCCTTCGGAAGACTTAGAGTCTAACGAATATTTATGGAACTTAAAACTGATACGGATAAAATGTTTATCCATGAAGCTCGACTTGTTGCAATAACAAGTTCAAGGAGTTGACTACGATGAGGTTGTTGCATCGTAGCGATGCTTAAAGTCGGTTCGGGTTGAACTAGCAATTAATACATATTTCAATCTTGAGATATGAAACATGGATGACAAAAGGATTTTCCATCTGATGGAAATGAAACCTAGGACTTGTATGTGATACAGTCCAAAGTAGGTTGTCGATCCAGAGGATGCTAGTAAGTGTGCAAACTTCAGAAGTTCCAGCAATGGACAGAAGAGAGCAAGATGGAGTTGGAATCTTCGTGTTTTGATGAAATGGTCAAAAGGGGTTTTGACTTCATCAATGGGTAACGAAGATGCTTGTAATTCAAGAAAGTAAGTGGGAGTGCAATAATATTTCTAAAAACCTTGTGTGCTCGACACATTGGTAATTGGAAATAAATTTCTTGACACGAATTAAGACTTCATTTTGAAAATAGGTTTTCGATGAAGTGCTTAGGCTAAATAGCCTTGATATTAGGCATGATGATCTATGGAGATAGATTTACCTAATGGGGCTAAGCTATGAATACATATTGACAAGATGCTAAAACCTTTTAGCATATAAAACGCCAAGGAGTGATTCTTGCCGAAGTCACATGGAAAGAGTTTTTGCAAGACTCGGTGTCCCAAAACACCGATGAGCAAAATACATGATGGAGATTCCACACACCTTCGTGTTTGGATTAATCATGTATTCCATGGTATGTAAAACAACCAGATATGTCCGATACTCCAAAGGTGTTGAGAGTATGGATACCAAAGTGATCAAAGTACTGATCATAGGACAACAGTGAAAGATGTCATTTAGTACCAGAGTAGTACTGATGACATGTTTTCTCGCAAGAAGAGATTGTGAAGAACTCGTTGTAAGTAATTACATCGATACAGTCTTCATCAATTCTCCATGCGATTTTTGATTTAAAATTAAGGGTTTTGTGTTGCACACAATATGGTGGCACAGTTTGTTGGAAAATGTTCCAAGCAAGTTACTGTGGCGAATTCTATAACAGAGGCCAAGTATGTTGCCGCTTTTGAAGCGACAAAGAAGATGTTGAATCATATAGTTCATTCATGAACTTAGTATGGTTCCAAGATGGCTTTTGTCAATGGGACACTACTGTAGGTAGTTGCTCCATAACTCAGTCTGAGGAATCCAGGTTCGACCTGTGATTCGCATACATACAAAGCCAAGTCCACACAAAATATGAATTTTGTGAAAGCGTGAAGACGCGAGGATATGCAAAGTTACACACGGAGCTGAAGTCGTCAGATCCGTTGGACATCAGGCTATACCACAAGCGAAGCATGTTTACACCAATGTGTCATAGGTGTAAAGTGCATCAGCATTGACTAGATATTGACTCTAGTGCAAGTGGGAGTCTGTAGGAGATATGCCCTAGAGGCAATAACAATTGTTATATATTATCTCTCTGTTCATAATTAAGTTTATATTCCATGCTATAACTGCTATGGTTCCCGAGCCCGTATATCCATAAAGGCTCTGGGGAAAACCCATGTGCACGTGTGGAATAATAAACGATAAAAAGTATTCCTAGTCTTGCCTCTAAGACTGGCTCAAGTGTTGCATGATGATTATGTTTTCCCAATCATGGGCATGTCTTTGCCAGCAACTTTGAGGGCACAATGTTATAGGAACATTTGTGTTGAATCGACCCGAATTGATGTTATGCTATGAGATACTTTCGTCACAAGTTAATGGTTAATAACACAGGAAGTTGATGTTTGCATAATTCCTTAGACCATGAGAGTATCGAGTTTCTTCATGCTTGCTTCATGAACTTTGGGGTTTGTTAAACGTCATCCGTAAATGGGTGGCTATTACGGCGGCTTACGGGTTCATGGAAAAGTATGGCAAGTAACGAGATAGCTCAAGATTGGGATTTGCTCCTCCGTCGATGGAGAGATATACTCGGGCCCTCTCGGTGTAACGGTATCCATCATCGTCTGGCCAGACACAGGGTGATTTGATCACTGGGATGCCGGAACACGAAAACGAGAAAAGAGAACAAAACCGGTAACGAGGTAACTTGCATAGTGGACAAAGTGTTTGCCCACGGGGATGCAATAAATCTCACCTCGGGTGTTTGTGACATATCACGAAGCAAAAGGAATAGCTCACGGAAACTGGAGGTTCACTCGAATATTCATTCGTGTGGGTATAGGGGGTCAATATGGGTGTCCACGGCTCCGATGTTGATCATTGATCGGAAGAGGTTCCGTGTCATGTCTATACTTCACCGAACCTATAGGGTCACACGCTTAAGGGTCATCTATCTGCTGAATACTAGACAGGGAGTCTGAGAGAAAATCACCGAAAAAGTTTCGGACACCGGAAAAGTTTCGGACAGCGGAAAAGTTCCGCAGAGAGAGGTCACCGGATGAGTTCCGGTGAAACTGAAAAGTTGTTTCAGAGGATACCATAAAGTCAAATTGGTTTTGGCACATGCCCGATAATTCTTGGAGGATGCCAGAATCATTCTGGAAACTTTCTGGAATTTTCGGAGATGAAAACCGGGAATGTCCTGGAGCTGCCGGAACCGCTTCAGATGCTTTTCGCAGATGAAAATCACTAAACTGGAATTGTTCCAGAACGCATTGAAAATACTTATGGTGGGTACTGGAAATGTTCTAAGCCCACATGAGTTTTTTCAGTTCGATCAGACGCTGAAAAATGTCGTCGTGAATAGTGAAAATCAGCTTTATGGTTGCTTTTTGGAAAGCCATTCTTTTAGGCTTTTGCTTAAAAGATCTAGGGATGACATGGATGGATTGGGAGGCCCTCATGGGGGCCCCCCAAGGGGTGTGGCCGGCCAAGATGGTGGCTCCTCCTTGGAGCCCCTCTTGTTCCATGGTTTCACCCTTATACCCTTGGTGGAAGGACTTCATTCATGTACTTTTGGGTTTTATTGTAAAACCACCCTACCCCTTGGGATTTCCTATAAAAGGAGGAGTTGGGGCTGCCATCTCCTTCACTCCTTGCTCTCACATACATGCCATGCAATTATCTGGCTTCTCTCTCCCTCCCACGAAATAGTTTCGTAGAGCCGAAAGGCTGTCTGGGTTCCGGTGGGAACTAGTTCTGGACGGCGAAGCCCTGCCGGATAGATGACACCGTATGTGTGCAACTCTGTAGAGAGGTCGTAGTTTCGATCTTAGTGCCCTGAGGGGCTGTTTGAGAGTGCCTCCCGAAGGGCTGTCCAAGTGACGGTCCGAGTTCTGTGAGTCCTCCCGAAGGGCTGTCCGAGTGACCGTTCGAGTTTCGAAGGTCCTCCCGAAGGGCTGTCCGCGACACCGTCCGGGGGACTGTTCGACCGTCTCCCGGAGGGCTGTCCAAGGAGAAGATGAGGGTATACATCCTCGCGGTTGGGAGGTTGTAAATCCTAGCTGCGGGGGTCGGCACCGACGATCGTCATCGACTCTACTTCCGCTGCGCTACGAGTCGGTAACGAAAATGATCAAAACCTTGTATGCAGTCTTCATAGTGGTCCTGGGCTGGTGCGTAGGTCGGAAATTTTTTGTTTTCTGCTGCGTTACCCTACAGCCATACGTTCGATGCTTGGATCGGTTGGATCGCGAAGACGTTCGACTACATCAACCGCGTCACTAGATGCTTCCGCTTTCGATCTACGAGGGTACATAGACACACTCTCCCCACTCGTTGCTATGCTTTCGATCTACGTGATGAGTTATACATTATTGTATGAGATGATCATGTTTTGTAAGATTATCGGCAACCGGCAGAAGCCTTATGGTTGTCTCTTGATTGTATGAATTGCGAAGGCCATGTAATTGTTTTACTTTATTACTATGAGTTAGTGATAGTAGTAGTAGCAATACTTGGCGAGACGACCACGACGCTACGATGAAGATCATGGTGTCTAGCCAGTGACGATGGAGATCATGACGATGCTTTGGAGATGGAGATCAAAAGCACAAGATGATGATGGCCATATCATGTCATATATTTTGATTGCATGTGATGTTTATCTTATTATGCTTCTTATTTTGTTTAGTACGGCGGTAGCATTATAAGATGATCCCTTACAAAATTTCAAGGTACAAGTGTTCTCCCTGAGTATGCACCATTGCGAAACTTCGTCGTGCCGAGACACCACGTGATGATCGGGTGTGATAAGCTCTACGTTCAAATACAACGGGTGTAAGACAGTTTTGCACATGCAGAATACTCGGGTTAAACTTGACGAGCCTAGCATGTATAGACATGGACTCGAAACACTGGAGACCGAAAGGTCGAGCGTGAATCACATAGTAGATATGATCAACATAAGATGTTCACCATTGAAAACTACTCCATCTCACATGATGATCGGACATGGTTTAGTTGATTTGGATCACGTGATCATTTAGATGACTAGAGGGATGTCTATCTAAGTGTGAGTTTTTTAGTAATATGATTAATTGAACTTTAATTTATCAGGAACTTAGTCCTGATAGTTTTTTGCATATCTATGTTGTTGTAGATCAATGGCTCGTGTTACCGTTCCCTTGAATTTTAATGCATTCCTAGAGAAAACTAAGTTGAAAGATGAAGGTAGCAACTACACGGACTAGGTCCGTAACTTGAGGATTATCGTCACTGCTGCACAGAAGAATTATGTCCTGGAACCTAGGTGACAAGCCTGCTGCAGGAGCAACTCCGGACGGTATGAATGCCTGGCAAGCTTGTTCTGATGACTACCTCGATAGTTTAGTGTGCCATGCTTTATGGCTTAGAATCGGGACTTCAAAGACGTTTTGAACGTCATGAAGCATATGAGATGTTCCAAGAGTTGAAGTTAATATTTCAAGAAAATGCCCGAATTGAGAGATATGAAGTCTACAATAAGTTCTATAGCTGCAAGATGGAGGAGAACAGTTCGATCAATGGACACTTGCTCAGAATGTCTTGGTACTACAATCATATGACTCAACTTGGTTGCAAAGTTGACGAAGATAGTGTTATTTATAGAGTTCTTCAATCACTGTCACCAAGCTATAAAGGCTTCGTGATGAACTATAATATGCAAGGGATGCAGAAGACAATTCTCGAGCTCTTCGCTATGCTCAAAGCTGCGGAGTTAGAAATCAAAAAGGAGCATCAGGTGTTGATGGTTAACATGGGCACTAGTTTCAAGAAAAAGGGCAAGGGAAAGAAGGGGAACTTCAAGAAGAATAGCAAGACAGTTGCTACTCCCGCGAAAAAACGCAAGTCTGGAGCCAAGCCTGAAACTCAATGCTTCTACTTCAAAGGGAATGGACACTGGAAGCGGAACTGCCCCAAGTATTTGGCGGATAAGAAGGATGGCAAAGAGAACAAAGGTATATTTGATATACTGGTTCGGTTGCTAATATTTGTAACTCGAAACAGGGGCTACAGATTAAACAAAGATTAGCTAAGGACGAGGTGATGATGCGCGTGGGAAATGGTTCCAAAGTCGATGTGATCATCGTCGGCACGCTACCTCTACATCTACCTTCGGGATTAGTTTTAGACCTAAATAATTCTTATTTGGTGCCAATGTTGAGCATGAACATTATATCTGGATCTTGTTTTTGCGAGACGGTTATTCATTTAAATCAGAGAATAATGGTTATTCTATTTTATGAGTAATATCTTTTATGGTCATGCACCCTCGAAGAGTGGTCTATTCTTGTTAGATCTCGATCGTAGTGATACACATATTCATAATATTGAAGCCAAAAGATGCAAAGTTGATAATGATAGTGCAACTTATTTGTGGCACTGCCGTTTAGGTCATATTGGTGTAAAGCGCATGAAGAAACCCCGTGCAGATGGTCTTTTGGAATCAGTTGATTATGAATCACTTGGTGCTTGTGAACCATGCCTCATAGGCAAGATGACTAAAACTCCATTCTCCGGGACAATGGAGCGAGCAACAGATTTGTTGGAAATCATACATAATGATGTATGTGGACCGATGAGCGTTGAGGCTAGCGGCGGGTATCGTTATTTTCTGATCTTCACTGATGATTTGAGCAGATATGGGTATATCTACTTAATGAAGCACAAGGTTGAAACATTTGAAAAGTTCAAAGAATTTCAGAATGAAGTAGAGAATTACCGTAACAAGAAAATAAAGTTTCTACGATCTGATCGTGGAGGCAAATATTTGAGTTACGAGTATCGTCTTCATTCGAAACAATGTGGAATAGTTTCACAGCTCATGCCACCTGGAACACCACAGCGTAATGGTGTGTCCGAACGTCGTAACCGTACTTTATTAGATATGGTGCGATCTGTGATGTCCCTTACCGATTTACCACTATCGTTTTGGGGTTATGCTTTAGATACAACTGCATTTACGTTAAATCGGGCACCATCTAAATCCGTTGAGACGACGCCTTATGAACTCTGGTTTGGCAAGAAACCAAAGTTGTCATTTCTTAAAGTTTGGGGCTGCGATGCATATGTGAAAAAGCTTCAACCAGATAAGCTCGAACCCAAGTCGGAGAAATGTGTCTTCATAGGATACCCAAAGGAAAATGTTGGGTACACCTTCTATCACAAATCCGAAGGCAAGATATTCATTGCTAAAAAAGGATCCTTTCTAGAGAAGGAGTTTCTCTCGAAAGAAGTGAGTGCGAGGAAAGTGGAACTTGATGAGGTAATTGTACCTTCTCCCGAATTGGAAAGTAGTACATCACAGAAACTAGTTCTAGTGATCCCTACACCAATCAGTGAGGAAGCTAATGATGATGATCATGAAACTTCGGATCAAGTTACCACTGAATCTCATAGGTCAACCAGAGTACGTTCTGCACCAGAGTGGTACGGTAATCCGGTTCTGGAAGTGATGTTACTAGACCATGATGAACCTACAAACTATGAGGAAGCGATGATGAGCCCAGATTCTGCAAAATGTCTTGAGGCCATGAAATCTGAGATGGGATCCATGTATGAGAACTGAGTGTGGACTTTGGTTGACTTGCCCGATGATCGGCAAGCCATTGAAAATAAATGGATCTTTAAGAGGAAGACTGACGCCGACGGTAATGTAACTGTCTACAAAGCTCGACTTGTTGCGAAAGGTTTTCGACAAGTTCAAGGAGTTGACTACGATGAGCTTTCTCACCCGTAGCGATGCTCATGTCTGTCCGAATCATGTTAGCAATTGCCGCATTTGATGATTATGAAATCTAGCAAATGGATGTCAGAACTGCATTCCTTAATGGATACCTCAAAGAGGAGTTGTATATGATGCAACCAGAACGTTTTGTCGATCCTAAAGGTGCTAACAAAGTGTGCAAGCTCCAGTGATCCATTTATGGACTGGTGCAAGCATCTCAGAGTTGGAATATACGCTTTGATGAGGTGATCAAAGCATATGGTTTTATACAAACTTTTGGAGAAGCCTGTATTTACAAGAAAGTGAGTGGGAGATCTGTAGCATTTCTGATATTATATGTGGATGACATATTGTTGATTGGAAATGATATATAATTTCTGGATGACATAAAAGGATACTTGAATACGACTTTTTCAATGAAATACCTCGGTGAAGCTTCTTATATATTGGGCATCAAGATCTATAGAGATAGATCAAGAAGCTTAATTGGACTTTCACAAAGCACATACCTTGATAAACTTTTGAAGAAGTTCAAAATGGATCATTCAAAGAATGGTGTGGCACCCCGATCCGCATGGAACAGGGGGCCTTCGCACGTCAGCCCAGGAATACACCTGACGCACGACAGGTACATGATACAGCATTCCAGGTACAATAATATTCATCAAATAACCAGGTATAAGATTACATCATTGATGAATATGATTATCTGGCATAGACCTAAGGCTATTTACATGGCAGCGGAAGTTTATTTAATTGGCGGCGGAAGTCTTGGTTTGGGCGGCGTAACATCTCTGGTTGGGCTCCAAACTCACAGGACTGGCAAGATTACGGCCTAGCGCGACGGAGCAAACGATCCAACAAGAGTGACCTACAAAACTGGCATGACATGCCAGGTCAGTACATTGAATGTACTTGCAAGACAACCAAATACATGGCATCCAAACAGGCAGAAGACAAGGAAAGAACCAGGCACATGCAACAAACTATCTCATATCAAAACATGGCATGCAATTAAGATAAAGGAGACTGAACTATTACGTAGCATCTACTAATCCAATAATGACATGGCATGAACAATATGATTACACCATGATGATAGCAGCATAATAAACTATCTTACGCATGGCATAACTTAATGAATAAAACAGAGCATGGCATGGCATCATGAGACTAAAAATAAACTACTGTTCATACCTAAACAAATGCATAACATATTAATTTATGCAACCAAATCTAGTACTACCATGGCTTAATGCAAACTATTAAACATGCAAAGATAACCAAATTTGTACACCTATTCCATCGGACTATTAGACCAACAATTTATCTTACCACATAACCGCGATCCTCTCGGTGATCGCAACCACAACCAACACTTAGTCTCCAATATTCACCGAGAACTCGCCTTGGGATTACAACTTAGTCACGACTATTTCATTCAAGTACCATATTAACAAATTTTATTATATCAGGTTTATCCTCCATTCCGATCGAGACCCAATAGTGTGACCTACTACGAATTGTGTGCTATCGATAGACTTTGTAAACACTCTGCATAGGTAGCGCACTTTACCCACACCACGGAACCCATGGCCTCTTTATCCCATTCGGGTGGACCAACGGCGTTCCGACGAAACCGAACTACTGTCATGACACTCTCCCGGCCACTCCGACTCTTACCCTACTGGGTTAGTCCTGGGTGGCCCCGTGTCTACCAAAGACACACCGACCACCGTCGTGGCCAAACTGTCCCAAACGGGAACCCGGTACCATAACAAAAACAACTACAGGCACACAAGGCTTATGTCCGTCTACCTGATCAGGGTAGAACGTGTCCATAACCTTCCCTCGTTGGAGGCACGGGCGAGAGGCACAACAATATTCGTATTAAGGCCTTCCCATAAAGGCAAATGTGGGTGCACTGAAAAGTTCGATTTGGTGGCACTACGAAACGATCCCATCGATGACGGAGGAGTTTGTTATGATTAATTCATATTAACTCTCCATCATCATGAGCATATTTAACAAGAATGCAACAATGAGCATGCAACATACAAAAGCATATACAAACTATCGAACTTCTCAGGTGCACAGATTAACATAAAGAATATGACAATACTAAGTACTAGCATATCAACGGTACATTAAAAGCATCATCGCATTTTATAACGGAAGCAAGTAGAGTAGCGACATGGCATTCTTTATATCAACATCCTAACTAGCATGGCAAGAGAAAACACAATCATGCATGAAAATACATAAAGGAAAGATTGCAGTTGAAAACAATAAGTCAACGTTTGCAACTACACATGCACAAGGTACAAGCAAAGTCAACGTGCAAGTCCGGAGCTTATGATAAGAGGTTGGCTTGCCTGGGGGTCGACAAATACTCCGAAGAAAAGTGCGGTGAAGCCGCGGAAAGAATCACCGGAAACAGTATTGTCTCGGAGGGGGCTGTTTACGGCAAGGGCAAAATGGTCATTTTCACAGTGTCAAACCATAGTGAAAATGTTACCAACAGAACAGGCTCGACGAGAGGAAGAAGTGGGCTTTGGAATCACCTCAATCGGAGTCTCGAGCAAAAAGTAGTGATAGTTTTTCTGCTAGGGACCTATCTGTAAAAAGTTTGCTGCAAATAAGCCCCTGACTGAGTAAATAGAAAGCTGATTCCAGTGATTACGCTTTCGAACAGTGAAAACGTACTTCTGTACGAAGAAGAACAGAAATGCCCTTTTGAATTAAGAAGACGTACTCCATAGGAAGGCGCCTCCACTTAACAAGTCAACGGGCCCGCCTGGTCAGTGCCTGAGAGGCTGACGCGCGGGCCCACCGTGACTTTTCCCTCCTCCTCCTGGGTCTTCTTCTCCACCGCGACGCAGAGAACAGGGGCGGCGGGCCGCCGGCCTGGCCGTCGCCTCGCTGCTCACCGGGGACGGCGGACGAGCGGAGGGGCTCCGCCACTCCACGTGGCGCCCGTAGGTGGTCGCGGGGTCGCCCGACATGGCCCACGGCGTTGGCTCCATGGGGAGGCCGCGGCGGCCTGAGAGCTTCAAGGGAAGGCGCACCGGCGGTGCTCCTACGATGGAGAGAGGGGCGGCGGCGTCTTCGTAGGATCCAGAGGGAGTAGGGGCCACCGAAGAGAGGAAGGGGGAAGGGCCATAGCCCGAGATGGCTGAGGGGAACGGTGGCGATGGCTCGGCCATTGGAGCGGGCAGGGAGGGGAACGGCTCGGGGAGAGGCTCGGGGAGCGGGCAGGGCAGGGAGGGGAACGCCCGGGGATGGATGGTGGTTGCGAACGAGCTCGGGGGCTCTACTTATAGCCGCGGGAGAGCTCGGGAAGGGGAGGGGAGTAGCTGACACGCGGCTGACGACGTGGCCGTGCGCCGGCGACGCGCAGGTGTCGGCATACGCGGCCAAAGAGCTCGGGAAGCGGCGGGAAGGCGACGAGGAAGAAACGGACGAGTTCCAGAGCCTCACGGAGACGAGGAAGGCTCGAGGACAAGAGGAGGAAGTAGACACCGGCGAGGAAGAGGACGAGCTCATGGGCACGCTCTGTTCGAGCATTGGCACGGCTCGCCGGAGAATAAACCAGAGGGGGCAGGAGTTCCAGGGGGAATACGACGTCGGGGGGAAACTATTGGGCATTAATGGCGAGGTCAGAGGCGGCCGGAGCAGCGATGCCGACGACCACAGTGGCTAGACCACCGTTTTGGCTGGTCTGCCTCGTGGTCACCACTGGCATGGCGTGCTCTGTGGTTTTTAACTATGGTAAAATCATGTCCACCGTGTAGTCCTTCCAGCGTGGAGGTCTACCATGGTAAAGAGAGGGGTGGAGACAAAGTGAGATTGAGTGAAACAAGCTCCAGAAGTTTACTGCTGCAAACTTTACCACACTCCCGAGAGTAAACCAGGGAGGGTAAAAGGTAAACTTGATGTCTGGGAGGCTTAGGGTAGAAAGGACTACTATCCTGGGAGTTTTGAGGTAATTTGGACAACTATTTACCATTGTTGCTGTAGAACCTCCAAAACTGACCCAGGAACTGAAGGATGAACAAGCACTCACTAGGAGTGTTGGATTGGGCTATAACTTGTCAAAGCCTGATGATTTGGACATACCATGATGCTGTAAAAAGTTCATACCAAATGGACTTACCAAAATGGTACTTCCTTCACAGCTACCATTTCTGTCCAAAAACTTCAGAAAACTCCTCAGGGCAATTGGCTAGATGAAATAAGCCACAATAGTGTGGAGGTAGGTTATATGGATATGAGAAGCCCTGGGAATATTTTCAGCCATAATGGAGCAAGATAAAATACACTTGCTTCACAATCTGAAAATGTGGACAGAAACAAAGAATTGCCCCTGTGCTCACATAGTTCATTGGAATGAATTTAATTTGGGTGGAGACTAATGATTTGAGATAATTGTAAGGATGGAAAAGTTTCATCCCATTTGAAAATTTTATGAAGGTACTTCCTTCAAAAACTTGTGTTCTGGTCAGAAACTTTGAAAAATTGCACAGTGAGCTAGGATGAATGGATTGAGCTCATCTTTGGTATCCATGCGTCATGTAACAATGTTAAACACCCTGCCAGATTACAGCTCATTTGGACTTAGGAATAAAGCACTTCCTTTGCAAAATTTCAGACAAGGCAGAAACTTCCATTGGATCATGTGCCAAATTTTTGAACTGTGGGACATGATATAATGATGGAACTAATGATTATATAGCAAGGGCAAGCTCCAAAATTTATGGGAGAATTTTCTCTGCTATAAAAATAATAGTTCCTTTGGAAAGTGGCAAAATGCAATATTGGCTAAAATAGGAAAAGGCAATTTTCCTTATTTTGATTGTGGCCAATATTCTTGCCAGAGCTTGGATTAGGCATGGGTATCATCTCCACAAATCCTCATGGATTTTTGAGATGCAAAACTATGCATTTGGATTTTATTCCTCAGACAAACAATAAAAGGAATAAATCCCACTTCAAAAATATTGCATAGGACTTAGCAATATTTTTGCATATCCAAGAATTATGAAGACAAGATGGTCTCTGGAAAAGGATAGAGTGATCAACAGATCAAAGAAAGTGATGGCTCCTTTGTAATCACAAAGGCCACCTAGAAATTCCAAAAGCTTGGAATTATGGTTGAGAGAAATTTGAGGTGATGCAAATGAGGTCTTGCCCACTGACAAAGACATGAGCAAGGTTTTGAAAGGTTGAAGATGACCAGAAATCTCAGGGTCATCTGGAAATCCTCATGAGAAAATTTGAAAAAGGGTTGCTAGGAAGAAATCACAGCACAAAATTGATAACCCAATTTTGAGGCTGTGACAAATGGGTTCTTGCCTGTGTTACAAGGTGTGAAGTTGAGTAAGACTCAATGCCCGACCACTACAAAAGATAGAGAGAAAATGAAAGTCATTCCCTATGCCTTAGCCATAGGATCTATCATGTATGCAATGTTGTGTACCTGATCTAATGTGTGCCTTGCTATACGTTTAGCAGGGAGGTACCAAAGTAATCCAGGAATGGATCACTGGACAGCGGTCAAGAACATCCTGAAGTACCTGAAAAGGACAAAGGATAGGTTTCTCGTTTATGAAGGTGACAAAGAGCTCGTCATAAATGTTTACGTCGATTCAAGCTTTGACATTGATCCGGATGACTCTAAGTCACAAACCGGATATGTATTTTTTTGAATGGTGGAGCTGTCAGTTGGTGCAGTTCCAAGTAGAGCGTCGTGGCAGGATCTACGTGTGAAGCGGAGTACATAGATGCTTCGGAAGCAACAAATGAAGGAGTCTGTAAGAAGGAGTTCCTATCCGATCTAGGTGTAATACCAAGTGCATCAGGTCCAATGAAAATCTTTTGTGACAACACTGGAGCAATAGCCTTGGCGAAGGAATCCAGGTTTCACAAGAGAACCTAGCACATCAAGAGACACTTCAATTCCATTCGCGATCAAGTCAAGGAGGGAGACATAGAAATTTGCAAGATACATACGGATCTGAATGTCGTAGACCCGTTGACTAAGACTCTTCGACGAGCAAAACATGATCAGCACCAAGACTCCATGGGTGTTGGAATCATTACTATGCAATCTAGATTATTGACTCTAGTTCAAGTGGGAGACTGAAGGAAATATGCCCTAGAGGCAATAATAAAGTTCTTATTTGTATTTCCTTATATCATGATAAATGTTTATTATTCATGCTGGAATTGTATTAACCAGAAACTTAGTACATGTGTGAATACATAGACGAAACCGAATGTCCCTAGTATGGCTCTACTAGACTAGCTCATTGATCAAAGATGGTTATATTTCCTAACCATAGACATGAGTTGTCATTTGATCAACGGGAGCACATCATTAGGAGAATGATGTGACGGTCAACAGCCATCCGTTAGCATTAGCAACTTGATCGTTTAGTTTTACTGCTATTGCTTTCTTCATGACTTATACATGTTCCTATGACTATGAGATTATGCAACTCCCGAATACCGAAGGAACACCTTGTGTGCTATCAAAAGTCATAACGTAACTGGATGATTATAAAGATGCTCTACAGGTGTCTCTGAAAGTGTTTGTGGTGTTGGCATAGATTGAGAATAGGATTTGTCACTCCGAGTATCGGAGAGGTATCTCTGGGCCCTCTCGGTAATACACATCATAATAAGATTTGCAAGCAAATGACTAATGAGTTAGTCACGAGATGATGTATTACAGAACGATTAAAGAGGCTTTCCGGTAACGAGATTGAACTAGGTATGATGATACCGACGATCGAATCTCGGGCAAGTAACATATCGATGACAAAGGGAACAACGTATGTTGTTATGCGGTTTGACCGATAAAGATCCTTGTAGAATATGTAGGAACCAATATGAGCATTCAGGTTCCGCTATTGGTTATTGACCGGACATGTGTCTCGGCCATGTCTACATAGTTCTCGAACCCGTAGGGTCCGCACGCTTAACGTTCGATGACGATCGGTATTATGAGTTTATGTGTTTTGATGTACCAAAGTTAATGCGGAGTCCCGGATGTGATCATAGACATGACGAGGAGTCTCGAAATGGTCAAGACATAAAGATCGATATATTGGAAGCCTATGTTTGGACATCGGAATGGTTCCGGGTGAGTTCGGGCATTTACTGGAGTACCAGGGGCTACCGGAACCGCCCCCCCCCCCCCCCC
>LR738712.1:803868577-803935662 GCA_902687465.1 Secale cereale
CCCCGGGAGCAGATGGGCCTTAATGGGCCTTAGTGGGAGAGAAGAGAAGGCAGTCTAGGAGGGGGCACCCCCCAAACCCAATCCAAATTGGGTGAGGGGGCTGGCCCCCATTCCTTTCTCCTTCCCCCTCTTCCTTATATTCCTAATGGGACTAGGAAAGAGGGAGTCCCACTCCTACTAGGAGGAGGACTCCTCCCCCTTGGCACGCCTAGAGAGGCTGGCCGGCCTCCCCCTCCATCGTTTATATACGTGGGGATGGGGGCACCCTAGAACACACAAGTAAACATCAGTTTTAGCCGTGTGCGGTGCCCCCCTCCACAGATACACACATCGGTCATATCATTCAAGTGCTTAGGCGAAGCCCTGCGCCGGTAACTTCATCATCACCGTCACCACGCCGTCGTGCTAACGAAACTCTCGCGTGACGCTCAACTGGATCAGGAGCTCATGGGACGTCATCGAGCTGAACGTGTGTGAACGCGGAGGTGCCGTACGTTCGGTGCTTGGATCGGTTGGATCGCGAAGACGTTCGACTACATCAACCGCGTCACTATTTCCGCTATGAGGGTACATAGACACACTCTCCCCGCTCATTGCTATGCTTCTCCTAGATAGATCTTGCGTGATAGTAGGATTTTTTTTGAAATACTATGTTCCCCAAAAGTGGCATCATGAGCTAGGTCAATGAGTTGTGGGCGATAACAGTCATACTGCTTACCAGCATGTCATACTTTGATTCGGCGGTATTGTGAGATGAAGCGGCCCGGACCGACGCGTGCGCTTACGCGAGACTTGTTTCACCGTTACGAGCACTGTTTGTTTAAAGGTGACCGGCAGGTGTCTGTCTCTCACTTTAGTTGAATCGAGTGTGGCTACGCCCAGTCCTTGTGAAGGTTAAAACAGCACACTTGACGAAAAATCGTTGTGGTTTTTGTATGCGTAGGTAAGAATGGTTCTTGCTAAGCCCGTAGCAGCCACGTAAAACTTGCAACAACAAAGTAGAGGACGTCTAACTTGTTTTTGCAGGGCATGTTGTGATGTGATATGGTCAAGACGGGATGAGTTATATGTTATTGTATGAGATGATCATGTTTTCTAAATTATCGGCTACCGGCAAGAGCCTTATGGTTGTCTCTTTATTGTATGAATTG
This sequence comes from Secale cereale, assembly GCA_902687465.1. Classification (NCBI taxonomy): domain Eukaryota; kingdom Viridiplantae; phylum Streptophyta; class Magnoliopsida; order Poales; family Poaceae; genus Secale; species Secale cereale. Next base: position 803,869,729 of record LR738712.1, read on the forward strand.
CGAAGGCCATGTAATTGCTTTACTTTATCACTATGAGTTAGCGATACTAGTAGTAGTAATAGTTGGCGAGACAACCACAACGCTACGATGAAGATCATGGTGTCTAGCCGGTGACGATGGAGATCATGACGATACTTTGGAGATGGAGAAAAAAGAGCACAAGGTGATGATGGCCATATCATGTCATATATTTTGATTGCATCTGATGTTTATCTTATTATGCTTCTTATTTTTCTTAGTACGGCGGTAGCATTATAAGATGATCCCTTACAAAATTTCAAGGTACAAGTGTTCTCCCTGAGTATGCACCGTTGCGAAAGTTCGTCGTGCCGAGACACCACGTGATGATCGGGTGTGATAAGGTCTACATTCAAATACAACTGGTGTAAGATAGTTTTGCATATGCAGAATACTCTGGATAAACTTGATGAGCTTAGCATGTACAGACATGTCCTCGGAACACTGGAGACTGAAAGGTCGAGCATGAATCATATAGTAGATATGATCTACATAAGATGTTCACCATTGAAAACTACTCCATCTCACGTGATGATCGGACATGGTTTAGTTGATTTGGATCACGTGATCATTTAGATGACTAGAGGGATATCTATCTAAGTGTGAGTTCTTTAGTAATATTATTAATTGAATTATAATTTATCATGAACTTAGTCCTGATAGTTTTTGCATATCTATGTTGTTGTAGATCAATGGCCCGTGCTACCGTTCCCTTGAATTTTAATGTGTTCCTAGAGAAAGCTAAGTTGAAAGATGATGGTAGCAACTACATGGACTAGGCCGTAACTTGAGGATTTTCCTCATTGCTGCATAGAAAAATGTCCTGGAAGCACTGCTAGGTGACAAGCCTGCTATAGGAGCAACTCCGGACGTTATGAACGTCTGGCAAGCTCGTTCTAATGACTACTGGATAGTTCAGTGTGCCATGCTTTACGGCTTAGAATCGGGACTTCAAAGACGTTTGGAATGTCATGGAGCATATGAGATGTTCCAAGAGTTGAAGTTAATATTTCAAGCAAATACCCGAATTGAGAGATATGAAGTCTCCAATAAGTTCTATAGCTACAAGATGGAGGAGAACAGTTCTATCTGTGAACACTTGCTCAGAATGTCTGGGTACTACAATCATATAACTCAACTTGGTTGCAAATTTACCAAAGATAGTGTTATTGATAGAGTTCTTCAATCACTGCCACCAAGCTATAAAACCTTCGTGGTGAACTATAATATGCAAGGGATGCAGAAGACAATTCCCAAGCTCTTCGCTATGCTCAATGCTGCGGAGGTAGAAATCAAAAAGGAGCATCAAGTGTTGATGGTTAACAAGACTGCTAGTTTCAAGAAAAAGGGCAAGGGAAAGAAGGGGAACTTCAAGAAGAATAGCATGCCAGTTGCTAATCCCGCGGAGAATAGCAAGCCAGTTGCTAATCCCGCGACGAAACAGAGTGTCCCTAGTATGCCTCTACTAGACTAGCTCATTGATCAAAGATGGTTATGTTTTCTAACCATAGACATGAGTTGTCATTTGATCAATGGGAGCACATCATTAGGAGAATTATGTGATGGACAAGACCCATCCGTTAGCATTAGCAACTTAATCGTTTAGTTTTACTCCTATTGCTTTCTTCATGACTTATACATGTTCCTATGACTATGAGATTATGCAACTCCCGAATACCGGAGGATCACCTTGTGTGCTATCAAACGTCACAACGTAACTGGGTGATTATAAACATGCTCTACAGGTGTCTCTGAAAGTGTTTGTGGTGTTGGCATAGATCGATCATAGGATTTGTCACTCCGAGTATCGGAGAGGTATCTCTGGGCCCTCTCGGTAATACACATCATAATAAGCCTTGCAAGCAAATGACTAATGATTTAGTCACGAGATGATTTATTACGGAACGAGTAAAGAGACTTGCCGGTAACGAGATTGAACTAGGTATGATGATACCGACGATCGAATCTTGGGAAAGTAACATACCGATGACAAAGGGAACAACGTATGTTGTTATGTGGTTTGACTGATAAAGATCTTTGTAGAATATGTAGGAACCAATATTAGCATCCAGGTTCCGCTATTGGTTATTGACCGGAGATGTGTCTCGGTCATGTCTACATAGTTCTCGAACCCGTAGGGTCCGCACGCTTAACGTTCGGTATTATGAGTTTATGTGTTTTGATGTACCAAAGGTAGTTCGGAGTCCCGGATGTGATCACGGACTTGAAGAGGAGTCTTGAAATGGTCGAGACATAAAGATAGATATATTGGAAGCCTATGTTTGGACATCGGAATGGTTCCGGGTGAGTTCGGGCATTTACCGGAGTACCGGGGGGCTACCGGAACCCCCCGGGGAGCATATGGGCCTTAATGGGCCTTAGTGGGAGAGAAGAGAAGGCAGTCTAGGAGGGCCCCCCCCCCCCAAGCCCAATCCGAATTGGGTGAGGGGGCCGGCCCCCCTTTCCTTTCTCCTTCCCCCTCTTCCATGTATTCCTAGTGGGACTAGGAAAGGGGGTGTCCTACTCCTACTAGGAGGAGGACTCCTCCCCCCTTGGCGCGCCTAGAGAGGCCGGCCGGCCTCCCCCTCCCTCCTTTATATACATGGGGAGGGGGAACCCTAGAACACACAAGTAAACATCTGTTTCAGCCATGTGCGATGCCCCCCTCCACAGATACACACCTCGGTCATATAGTTGAAGTGCTTAGGCGAAGCCCTGCGCCGGTAACTTCATCATCACCGTCACCATGCCGTCGTGCTGACGAAACTCTCCCGTGACACTCAACTGGATCAGGAGCTCATGGGATGTCATCGAGCTGAACGTGTGCTGAACGCGGAGGTGCCGTACGTTCGGTGCTTGCATCGGTTGGATCGCGAAGACGTTCGGTGCTTGCATCGGTTGGATCGCGAAGACGTTCGACTACATCAACCGCGTCACTAGACGTACGCTTCCGCTTTCCGTCTACGAGGGTACGTAGACACACTCTCCCCGCTCGTTGCTATGCTTCTCCTAGATAGATCTTGCGTGATTGTACGATTTTTTTTGAAATACTACGTTCCCCAACATGAAATGCATATGCCATGTAATTGCTTTACTTTATCACTATGAGTTAGCGATAGTCGTAGAAGCAATCATTGGCGAGACGACCACGACGCTATGATAGAGATAAAGGTGTCAAGCCAGTGACGATGGACATCATGACGATGCTTTGGAGATGGGGATCAAAAGCACAAGATAATGATGGCCATATCATGTCACGTATTTTGATTGCATGTGATGTTTATCTTTTATACATCTTATTTTGCTTAGTACGGTGGTAGCATTATAAGATGATCCCTTAACTAAATTTCAAGGTAAAAGTGTTCTCCCTGAGTATGCACCATTGATACAGTTCGTCGTGTTGAGACACCACGTGATGATCGGGTGTGATAGACTCTACGTTCACATACAACGGGTGCAAGACAGTTTTGCACATGCGGAATACTCAGGTTAAAATTGACAAGCCTAGCATGTACAGACATGGCCTCAGGACACTAGAGACCGAAAGTTTGAACATGAGTCATATAGTAGATATAATTAACATAGAGATGGTCACCATTGATGACTACTCCATCTCACGTGATGATCGGACATGGTTTAGTTTATTTGGATCACGTATCATTTAGATGACTTGAGCGATGACTATCTAAGTAGGAGTTCTTAAGTAATTTGATTAATTGAATTTAATTTATCATGAACTTAGTCCTGATAGTTTTGATATGTTGATGGCTTCTCGCCCCTCGTTGGTTACCCCAAGTGGAAGGTTGAGATGTAGCGTAGCAGCAAGTTTCCCTTGGCAAAGATACCAAGGATCAAATCCCGTGAGACTCCGAGGGTCGACAAGAAGGTGTCAACGGCGCTAGAAACTTAGCGGTTGATAGGACCTGCACACAGATACAAATAACTTTGCTCCCAATGAGTACAGAGAGGTTGTCAATCCCTCCGGCCTTGTCGTTTACAAAGGATCAAACACAAGAGATAATAATGATAGGTATGACTGCAACTAGGAAATAAAGACAGGAAGTAAATAGCGGGTGTGATCAGTGGTGGTAATATGGACCGGGGTCCCATGATGTTCACTAGTGATGTCTCTCTCCCAAAAGATGATAAAACAGCTAAGCGAGGTAAACAAATTACAGCTAGGCAATTGACAGGATTATGTGCGCAAACCAATGCTAACTATGCTGCAAAGAAAGGTAGAGGCTCAAAAGCATGGGCGGTACGCCAAGGCAAGTAGACCGAAATCCATCTGCATCTACTACTAATCATCCACCTTGAGATATCTATCCAGAACATCTCGCTGGTATTAAGTTGCGAATCCCACCCAAAGTGTAAACTCAAATCAACAGACAACTGCATTAAAAGAACTTTGCGTAAAGTAAACAATCCTTGTACCCGCAAGTACAAGCACCGTTGTTTTCCACCTTGTGGCAATAGCACATCCCCTAGACACATGTTTCTGTCACTCAAGCTAGTCATCAGGGGGCATGAACCCACAATCAAGCATAACGCTCCCTCTTGGAGTTACTACCTACTACTCGGCCAAAGCAATAAACAGCAACGGAGAACATGCAAGAATTACTCAACAACATAAATATAAAAGAGGTGAATCAAATATATTACTCACACACAATCTGAACATAATCTCATAATCCATCGGATCCCAGCAAACTCAGCATAGCAACAGCATAAAGATTACATATGTGCCTCGATCATGTAGGGCAGCTCACGAGGTCTAAACCATGAAGAACAAAGAGGGGAGGAGAACATCACATAGCTACTGATCATGGACCCATGGTCCAAGGGGGACTACTCACGACTCATCCGGGAAGCGTCCATGGTGGTGGAGAAGCTCCCGGTGGTGGTTCTCCCCTCCGGCAGGGTGCCGGGAAGAGTTCTCCTGATGCTCCCGATCTTGGAAGCGCTGCGGTGGCGGAGCAGAGGCGAGATCGCGAAAAAAGGGTTCCGTCCTCGAGGGTTTCGGGACGCGAGGAATATATATGCGAAGGGGGGTCACCAGAGGCGGAGCCGGGGCCCCAGGCGCCCCCCTGGCGCGGCCAGGGGTTGGGCCGCACCAGGTGGCCGCCTGGGCCACCCCTGGCACCCCTCTGGCCCCGCTTTGGTTTTTCTCGAAGCTTCCTATACGCTGATTTTTCCTGTATTTTTCCCGGAATTTTTGGAGCACTTTTAATATGGGGGAAACCTGAAATAGAAAAACAGCAGAAAACAGGAACTGGCACTGTGGTGCACTGAGTTAATAGGTTAGTCCAAATATGATCAAAAGTGTATGGAAGTGCATAAATATCATAGCAATATCACACAAAAGAGGCATGGAGCAAGCAGAAATTATAGATACGTTTTGGACGTATCAACATCCCCAAGCTTAATTCCTGCTCGTCCTCGAGTAGGTAAATGATAACAAGCATAATTTCTGTGCTGACATGCTACCAACCATATAAGAACTTTTTAAGTAAAGCAATCAAGGCATGTAATTCAATTCAAGTCATAACAAGCAAGAGTCTATATTAGCATTGTAACAAGCAACATAAGAACATAAAGGTGCAAGAGCTCTCGCTGTCCGTGACTCGAATGTCTCCAAATGGTGTTTGCGTGCAAGAAAGGTGATAGGGATATATGAGAGAGTAAAACATAGTTTTTGTATTGTTGAGAACTTAATCTACTAAAGTTTCACACTTGGTCTTCTTTGGAATCTTATCTTGACTCATCCCCAGACCAACAGCCAGGTACAAGTCAAAATGATCCACTCCCTTTCGATATTTTGAGCACTCATGCAATGGATGAGCGTGAGCAAGAAAGTCGACACTTAGGATGGCAAAAAGAGAAAAATGATGAAGGGGGAAGACAAAAAAGGTGTGAAAGGCTCACATCAATGAGGACAATCATAGGCGAGAGAAAGCCAAATGATAGATATGATGTGAGGAGTAGGGATTGCCATGCAACGGATGCACATATGAGCTAAGGTAAGCTCTCCAATGGAACTAGTGGGGGTGCATCCAACTTGCTTGCTCAAGAAGACCTAGAGCTCTTTTGAGGAGGCTCATCATTGGAATATACAAGCCAAGTTCTATAGTGTGAAGGTCCCCACATAGCTATATGCATGAATGATAATCTCTATGGAGTACAAGGTATAAGATGGAGTACGAGTGTGGATCTCTCAAAAGGAATAGTAGTGTGCCCCCTTCTCTCTTTTTATTTCTTTTTCTCTCTTTTTCTCTTTTTTTATTTTTTTGTGGCCTCAATGGCTCTTTCTATTTATCTCTCATTTGTCCTCTTTGGGATCTTTTGATTTTGTCCTCTTTGGGATCTTTTGATTTTGTCCTCTTTGGGATCTTTTCCTCACTTTAGGGGCAACACTCTATATATTACAAAGAGTATAGAAGATCTTTCACACTTTACAAAAGTACTCAACATAAAGAAAATGAAACTATCATGATGTATGAAAATGTATGCCTCTGCCAGTGTAGCAGGATATGCAATGATACTAGCGCGTCATGTAGCAATGATTAGGGCAAGGCCCAACTAGCATGCGGCTCATCGATCAAGCAAGAAGCATGTATGACATGAAGATCAAGTCATGAGAAGATGGATGTTTGCATGGCAATGTATCTCGGAAAGGCTATGGAAATGCCTTGATAGGTAAGTATGGTGGCTGTTTTGAGGAAGGATATAATGAGGCTTATGATGACAGAGCGTATCGTGCCAAGGATTTGGATGCACCGGCGAAGTATGCGCCAACTCTCGAGGTGAGAAAGGGCAATGCACTGTACCGAAGAGGCTAGAAAAATATGGCTAGGTGCAAGTGTCAACTTTCGAATACTCACATTAGTCCGAAGAACTCACGCACTTATTATCGGTAACTCTCAATCTAATTAGGAGGTTCACAAAGAGACAAGTACCCCGAGGAGGAGTGTATGGGGGTTTTGGTTATCCTTGCGCATCCTCGGCTCATGGTACGTGAGTGTACTCTAATATTCGATCCCTCCAAAGATTAGTGATCCATCTAGTAGCTAAAGTTCTCAACTATTTTGTAGGTTTTCGAAAATAAACACGGATTGCCCAAAATACGACATCTATCACTAATAGGCTAAAGCTCTTGACACCAAAAGTTCAGACATTACTCATGGCAATACCTCAAAACTATTGCAAGTTACTACTAAAATTAAATAGCAACCTCAATTACCTACTTTGAGTTAAGACACACAACTCAGTGCAACAGGCAAACTCTCTTAACAAGAGAAACATGAAAACTCAAGAGAGTTCAGCAACCAACTAAACAAAAGCTCTTTAAAAAGAAAAGCATGAAAACTAAGAGCTAAACATGACAGCAGCTATGGAAAGACAAAGAACACACGCAACAAAGATAAGCATGAAAATCCTATGTTGTGCTCTAGGTTGAAGTGGAGCGTGTTTCTCTCCCACACAAAGAAAGCTGGGTTCTAACTTGTTATGAACAGCAAGCAAAGCTAAAGAAAACTAAAAAGGAAACTAAGAGCAAGACGCTCCAAGCATAGCACATAACGCATGAAGTGATTAAAATATAGTGGAACGAAAGACGAACTGATAATTGTTGATGGAGAAGGGGATGCATGGGGGCATCCCCAAGCTTAGACGCTTGAGTCTTCTTGAATATTTCTTGGGGGTGCACGGGGGCATCCCCAAGCTTGAGCGTTTGACCCTCCTGAACCTTCTTTTATCATCTTCCCTCGCACACTTGAAAACTCCCTTCATACATAACTCATCATAATCTGAATAGCGAGGTTAGTACCCACAATAAAATAATTTTTCCCTACTGGAAATAAGGATAATCTTGAAGAGCTACTGTTTCTCAAGATTGCCAAAAGGTTTTTGCAAAGAAAAAGCAAGCTCAAGGTTTGCAAAACGAAGAAAAAGGCAAAACAGGACAGAATCTGTGAAAAACAGACCAGCAGGTAGTAAATAATTTTTTCGGGGCACTTCTGCAACTCAAATCAAAAAACTCATAACAGACGCCCGAAAGCTAATTGTATAGAGCACGCTGTCAAAAAATTCAGATCAAAAAGATGATCTGGTGATTTTATTCAAATTTTTCTGTCCAAGGACAGAATCTGTTTTCTGGACAGCACGTCACAACTTTTGAACTTTCTTGCAATCGGAGGCTAAACTTGGCACAAAGCTGAAAAGAAAAGATACAATGATGATGCTACTGTAGTAACAAACATCAAGACACAACAAAAGCAAAAATAAATCCTAATTCGTTGTGGGCTGCCTCCCAAAAGCGCCTTCTTTTATGCCTTTAAGCTAGGCATGATGCAAAAAGAGAAGATCAAGTTTTATCAAGAGTAAGAGAATAGCTAGCCCGTATAACGTACTCAAAAGGCAACTTAATCTTCTTTCTAGGGAAGTGTTCCATCCCTTTTATTGAGAGGGAATTGGAATTTTATATTCCCCTCTTTCATGTCAATGATAGCACCAACGGTGCGAAGAAAAGGACGTCCCGAAATAATTGGACATGAAGGTTCACATTCAATATCCATAATAGTAAAATCAATGGGAACATAATTGTCATTGACAATGATAAGATGTCGGGGAAACTGGTCGCCCACGAACACCTATGGGACCGGAGCCCCTTTTCGGTACGGCAAGGGGGGCGGAGGATGCACGAAGAGCGGATCGAGGCAGACACGCGAGCAGTTTACCCAGGTTCGGGCCGCACGGATGCGTAAAACCCTACTCCTGCCTTGGTTTGTATTGCGTTCTTGGCTCGGGAGCGAGAAGAGCTACAGTACTGGTCGCTAGCAACACCGAGCGTGTGAGTGATCGAGGATCGGAACCCCCTCTACGTTGCGCATGGGCCTCCTTTTATAGGTCAAAGGGGTCACCGACAGGTGGCAACGCAGTCGAGGGTAAAAACGTAAAATGGGTGGTAGATGGAACAGTGTTTGCATAGTGCTCTATACCTAACTCTGACGGCAGGGGACAAGGGCATTAAATGCCCGTCGCCGTCGCTCCGAACAGTGCAAAAAGCGTTCGTCAGGGCGCCACCGTCCGCCACGACGATGGCCTTGTCATCGCAGCTTGCCACCGTGTACCCCAGGCTGCACGGCCTTCCGCCACGTGCGCCTGGAAGGCCCCCAGGGCGACGCGTGGTCGGATGAGCTGGAGCGCGGGCACGTAGTGGAAGCTTGCCGCGGCTTGTATCTTGCCGCGGTCGCTAACTTGTCGCGCCTGGGAGCTTGTCGCTCTCCTGGCCTTGCCGGGACGCGTGACGCGCCGCGGCAAGTCTCTTGAAATGCCATGTTTGGCCTTCCCGGCAAGCTCCTCTTGCCAGGGTCTTGCGCTAATGAAGTGGTCTTGAGTGACCTTCCCGGAAAGCTCCTCTTGCCGGGGCCTTGCTTCTTTAACTTGAATACTTTGTTCTTGAATGGCCCCAAAGGAACCATAGTGGGTCTTGGTGGTCGCGCGGCAAGCCTTTGCCACGGGACGCTGCGATTGCCCGTGTACAAGTTCGGGATACTAAGTTACCCCTACATTAGTACACCGACATAAGAACATCGTCGATCTTCCCCAAAGGTTTCTTTACAGAAGAATCAACAAAGCGGACACCAAAAGAACAAGGATCAAAAGGTTTCAATTTAAACATATCATATATTCTTTTGGGCATAACGGAGGTACTAGCTCCAACATCACATAAAGCATAGCAAGAGAAGTTATTTAACTTAATTTTAATCATAGGATCCCAACTATCTTCTAGCTTTCTAGGTATGGAGGCTTCTACCCTAAGCTTCTCCTCCCTAGCTTTGATGAGAGCATTAGTGATATGCTCCGTGAAGGCAAGATTAAGTGTGCTAGTGTGGGGATCTCTAGCCATTCTTTGTAAAAAGGTGACAACTTCTCAGAGACTACAATTATCAAAATCAATTTTATCATTATTGAGCAGAATTGTAGTGTCATCTTCTTTGTTTGAATTGCTCTCTATTACAAGAGTTTGGACGTCTTCCCAAGTTTGGGGAAGTGTGGGAGCAACTTTAAACAGAGGCTCATACCTTTTTCCTGGGAGACCATGCCATGGGCATAACTCTCCATTAAAACTAACATAATCACAAGGTTCATTACTTTTGTAGATCCCGACAGTGGTGATTGGCGTGATGGAAGAAGGGGTGTACTCCTCCACTTAGTGTTTTTGGTGGAACCCATAGCAGCAGCAAGCAAGATAACTATTTTTGTGATTTTTGGTAAGGGACACTAAAGCAAAAACTGAAAGGTAAACTAACAAGACTAAAAAGCAAAGATAAAAGATAGTGTGCAACTCCCCTATCTTGAAGAGTGGAGTCCCCGGCAACGGTGCCAGAAACTTTGCTTGATGGCTTCTCGCCCCTCGTTGGTTACCCCAAGTGGAAGGTTGAGATGTAGCGTAGCAGCATGTTTCCCTTGGCAAAGATACCAAGGATCGAATCTCGTGAGACTCCGAGGGTCGACAAGAAGGTGTCAACGGGGCCAGAAACTTAGCGGTTGACAGGACCTACACACAGATACAAATAACTTTGCTCCCAACGAGTACAGAGAGGTTGTCAATCCTTTCGGCCTTGTCGTTTACAAAGGATCAAACACAGGAGATAATAATGATAGGTATGACTGCAACTAGGAAATAAAGACAGGAAGTAAATAGCGGGTGTGATCAGTGGTGGTAATATGGACCGGGGTCCCATGATGTTCACTAGTGATGTCTCTCTCCCAAAAGACGATAAAACAGCTAAGCGAGGTAAACAAATTACAGCTAGGCAATTGACAGGATTATGTGTGCAAACCAATGCTAACTATGCTGCAAAGAAAGGTAGAGGCTCAAAAGCATGGGCGGTACGCCAAGGCAAGTAGACCGAAATCCATCTGCATCTACTACTAATCATCCACCTTGAGATATCTATCCAGAACATCTCGCTAGTATTAAGTTGCGAATCCCACCCAAAGTGTAAACTCAAAGCAACCGGCAACTGCATTAAAAGAACTTTGCGTAAAGTAAACAATCCTTGCACCCGCAAGTACAAGCACCGTTGTTTTCCCCCTTGTGGCAACAACACATCCCCTAGACTCATGTTTCTGTCACTCAAGCTAGTCATCAGGGGGCATGAACCCACAATCAAGCATAACGCTCCCTCTTGGAGTTACTACCTACTACTCGGCCAAAGCAATAAACAGCAACGGAGAACATGCAAGAATTACTCAAGAACAAAAATATAAAAGAGGTGAATCAAATATATTACTCACACACAATCTGAACATAATCTCATAATCCATCGGATCCCAGCAAACTCAGCATAGCAACAGCATAAAGATTACATATGTGCCTCGATCATGTAGGGCAGCTCACGAGGTCTAAACCATGAAGAACAAAGAGGGTAGGAGAACATCACATAGCTACTGATCATGGACCCATGGTCCAAGGGGGACTACTCACGACTCATCCGGGAAGCGTCCATGGTGGTGGAAAAGCTCCCGGTGGTGGTTCTCCCCTCCGGCAGGGTGCCGGGAAGAGTTCTCCTGATGATCCCGATCTTGGAAGCGCTGCGGCGGCGGAGCAGAGGCGAGATCGCGAAAAAAGGGTTCCGTCCTCGAGGGTTTCGGGATGCGAGGAATATATATGCGAAGGTGGGTCACCAGAGGCGGAGCCGGGGCCCCAGGCGCCCCCCTGGCGCGGCCAGGGGTGGGGCCGCGCCAGGTGGCCGCCTGGGCCACCCCTGGCACCCCTCTGGCCCCGCTTTGGTTTTTCTCGAAGCTTCCTGTACGCTGATTTTTCCTGTATTTTTCCCGGAATTTTTGGAGCACTTTTAATATGGGGGAAACCTGAAATAGAAAAATAGCAGAAAACAGGAACTTGCACTATGGTGCACTGAGTTAATAGGTTAGTCCAAATATGATCAAAAGTGTATGGAAGTGCATAAATATCATAGCAATATCACACAAAAGAGGCATGGAGCAAGCAGAAATTATAGATACGTTTTAGACGTATCATATGTTCCTAGAGAAAACTAAGTTGAAAGATGTTAGTAGCAATGATGCGGGCTGGGTCCGTGATATGAGGACTATCCTCAATGTTGCACAGAAAAATTATGTCCTTGATGCACCACTAGGTGACAGACATGTTGCAGAAGCTAATGCACACGTTATGAACTTTTTTCAAGCACGATCTGATGGATACATAATAGTTTAGTGTGCCATGCTTTACGGCTTAGAATCGGGACTCAAAAGGCGTTTTGAATGCCATAGAGCATATGAGATGTTCCAAGAGCTGAAATTGGTATTTCGGACTCATACCCATGTCGAGAGGTATGATACCTCTAACAAGTACTTTGCCTACAAGATGGAGGAAAATAGCTCAGCTAGTGAGCATGTGCTCAGAATGTCTGGGTAAAACAATCACTTGAATCAAGTGGGAGTTAACCTTCTAGATAATATAGTGATTGACAGATTTCTCTAGTCACTATAACCAAGCTACTAGAAATTCACGATGAACTATAATACTCAACGGATTACAAAATCGGTTCCCGAGCTCTTCGCGATGCTGAAATCGGCGAAGGTAGAAATCTAGAAAGAGCATCAAGTGTTGATTGTTAACAAGACCACTAGTTTCAAGAAAAAGGGCAAGGGAAAGGAAAGGGAACTTCAAGTAGAATGGCAAGCAAGTTTTCACTCCCGTGAAGAAGGCCAAAGCTGGACCTAAGCCTGATACTGAGTGCTTATATTGCAAAGGGAATGGTCACTATAAGCGGAACTGCCCCAAAATACTTGGCGGATAAGAAGGATGGCAAAGTGAATAAAGATATATTTGATATACATCTTATTGAAGTGTACCTTACTAGTATTTGTAGTATCCCCTGGGTATTTGATACTGGTTTAGTTGCTAAGATTAGTAACTTGCAACAGGAGTTGCAGAATAAACTGAGACTAGTTAAGGTTGAAGTGATGATGTGTGCTGGAAGTGGTTCCAAGATTGATATGTTCATCATCGCACACTCCCTATACTTTCGGGATTAGTGTTGAACCTAAATAAATGTTATTTGGTGTTTGTGTTGAGCATGAACAAGATTGGATTGTGTTTATTGGAATACAGTTATTCATTGAAGTCAGAGAATAATTGTTATTCTCTGTACATGAATAAAACCTTCTATGGCCATACTGTTGGGAAACGTAGCATGCAATTTCAAAAAAGATCCTACACTCACGCAAGATCTATCTAGGAGATGCATAGCACCGAGAGGGAGAGAGTGTGTCTACGTACCCTCGTAGACCGAAACCGGAAGCGTTTTACAACGCGGTTGATGTAGTCGAACTCCTTCTCGTTTCGACCGAACATATGGCACCTCTGAGTTCTGCAAACGTTCAGCTCGATGACGCCCCTTGAACTCTTGATCCAGCAAAGTGTCTAGGAAGTATATGAGTTCCGTCAGCTTGACGGCCTGGTGCCGGTGATGGTGAAGTGATCCGCGCAAGGCTTCGCCTAAGCACTACGAGAATATGACCGGAGACGTAAACTATGGAGAGGGGCGCTGCACACGGCTAACAATTGTTGGTGAGTGTTCTAGGCGCTTGCTCCCCACATATATATAGGTTGGAGGGGAGGAGAGGTAGCCAAGGGAAGACGGGAAAGGGGGAATCCTATTCCCTATTTCCTTTTCTCCTTCCCCTTTCCTTCTCCAATTTGGCCAACACATATGGGCAGGCGCACCAGCCTCTTTGTGGCTGGTGTGTTTCCCCTCTTGGCCCATAAGGCCCATATCTTTTGCCGGGGGTGCCCGAAACTCCTTCCAGTGACCCGATAAGTAACGGGTACCCCCCGGAAAACTTCCGGTGTCCGAAGACCATCATCCTATATATCAATCTTTACCTATAAACCATTTTGAGACTCCTCGTCATGTCCATGATCTCTTTCGGGACTTCGAACAACATTCGGTCACCAAATCACATAACTCATATAATATAATATCGTCATCGAACGTTTAGCGTGCGGACCCTAAGGGTTCAAGAACTATGTAGACATGACCGAGACACCTCTCCGGTTAATAACCAATAACGGAACCTGGATGCTCATATTGGCTCCTCCATATTCTACGAAGATCTTTATCGGTCGAACCGTTATGACAATATATGCTATTCCCTTTGTCTATCGGTATGTTACTTGCCCGAGGTTCGATCGTCGGTATCTTCATACCTAGTTCAATCTCGTTACCGGTAAGTCTCTTTACTCGTTCTGTAATACATCCTCCTGTAACTAACTCATTACTCCTTTTTCTTGCAAGGCTTCTTATGATGTGTATTACCAAGAGGGCCGAGAGATACCTCTCCGATACTCGGAGTGACAAATCCTAATCTCGATCTATGCCAACTCAACAAACACCTTCGGATATATCGGTAGAGCATCTTTATAATCACCCTATTACGTTGTGATGTTTGATAGCACACAAGGTACTCCTCTGGTATCCGGGAGTTGCATAATCTCATCGTCGAAGGAATATGTATTTGACAGGAAGAAAGCAATAGCAATAAAACTGAACGATCAATATGCTATGCTAACGGATGGGTCTTGTCCATCACATCATTCTCCTAGTGATGTGATCACGTTCATCAAATGACAACACATGTCTATGGTTAGGAAACTTAACCATTGTTGATTAACGGGCTAGTCTAGTAGAGGCTTACTAGGGACACAGTCTTTTGTCTATGTATCCACACATGTATCAAGTTTCCGGTTAATACAATTCTAGCACGAATAATAAAAATTTATCAGGATATAAGTAAATATAAAATAACAACTTTATTACTGCTTCTAGGGCATATTTCCTTCACATAAACCCAATGTAAATGGTTTATATAATCTCGATCGTAGTGATACACATATATTGATGCCAAAAGATGCAAAGTTCATAATGATGGACTTTTGGAATCACTTGATTAAGAATCATTTGATACTTGCGAACCATGCCTCATGGGCAAGATGACTAAAACTCAGTTCTCCGGAACAGTGGTGCGAGCTTTTGACTTATTGGAAATAATGCATACTGATGTATGCGGTCGGATGAGTGTTTAAGCACACAGTGGGTATCGTTATTTTTTGACCTTCACAGATGATTTGAGTAGATATGGGTATATCTACTTAATGAAACACAAGTCTGAAACATTTGAAAAGTTCAAAGAACTTGAGAGTGAAGTAGAGAATCATCATAACAAGAAAAAAAGTTTCTATGACCCAATCGCGGAGGCGAATATTTAAGTTACGAGTTTGGTCTTCATTTGTAACAATGCGGAATAGTTTCACAGCTCACGCCACCTGGAACACCACAGCGTAATAGTGTGTTCGAACGTTGTAACCATACTCTATTGGATATAGTGCGTTCTATGATGTCTCCTACTGATTTGCCTTTATCATTTTGGGGTAATGCATTAGAGATAGCTGCATTCACGTTAAATAGGGCACCATCCATATCCATTGAGACGACACCGTATGAACTATGGTTTGGCAAGAAACCACAGTTGTTTTTTCTTAAAGTTTGGGGTTGCGATGCTTATGTGAAAAAGCTTCAGACTGGTAAGCTCGAACCCAAATCTGAGAAGTGTGTCTTCATAGGATACCCAAATGGAACTGTTTGGTACACCTTCTACCACAGATCCGAAGGCAAGACTTTATTGCTCAGAATGGACCATTTCTAGAGAAATAGTGTCGGGGGAAACTGTCCACCACGAGCACCTATGGGACCGGAGCCCCTTGTTCGTGCGGTAAGGGAGCGGAGGGAGCACAAAGAGCGGATCGAGGAGAGCACGCGGGCAGTTTACCCAGGTTCGGGCCGCGATGGACGCGTAAAACCCTACTCCTGCTTAGATTGTATTGAGTTGGGGAGCTCGGGAGTTTGAAGAACTAGCTACACCGAGCGAGTGAGCGATCTAGGTCCCGAACCCCCTCTACGTTGTGCATGGGCCTCCTTTTATAGTGCAAGGGGTCACCGACAGGTGTCAACGTAGGAGAAAGGGGTAAAAATGTAATAGTGGTGGTAGTTGTAACAGTGCGGGAACAGTGGATGAACAGTGCATGAACAGTGGTCATCACCTACTTTGACAGTGGGGGACAAGAGCATTTAATGCCCGTCGCCGTCGACCCCAAAAGCGCCCGCCCTTGCGTCTCCGTTTGCCACGGCGATGGCTTCGTCACCGTGGAGTGCCACCGTGTCCCCCAGGCTGCACAGCCATCCGCCACGCGTCCCTGGAATGGCCCCAGGGCGACGCGTGGACCGATGTGCTGGAGCGTGGGCACACAGTGCAGACTTCCCCCGGCAAGTACCTTGCCGGGGACTTGAGCTTGTCGGGCCGGGAAGCTTGTCGCTCCCCGGGCCTCGCCGGGGCGCAGAGTGCACCGAGGCTTGTCTTCTAGATATAGTCTTCTGATCTTCCTGGCAAGCTCCTCTTGCCAGGGCCTTGTGTTAACATGATGATCTCGAGCCAGAGATGGCTGCCGGGGCCTTGATCTTCTGTCTTGCATACTTTGTTTTTGAATGGTTTTATATGGAGTAGGAAGGTCTCCGGCAAGCACGTGGTAGGCCCTGCCGCGGGAAGCTGCTACTGCCCGTGCACAAGTTGGGGTACTGAGGTACCCCTACCTTAGTACACCGACAGGAGCCCCCGGGCCTGGGCCACACACGGTGCCGAGCGCTGTTGGGCCAGGCCCAAAACAGTGCACGGGCACGCGCGGCCCACGGCGCGCCGAATCCACTTCCGCATCCGCCGCGTCCCTCCGTAACGGCACGCGTCGATTGCGGCGTCGTGGGATGGGACGTGGCCACGTTCTTTTAATGGAAAGAGCGAAACGTCCCCCACTTCCCCATAAAAGCAGAGGAAGCAGGGGCGGTTCCCCTCCTACGCCTTCATTGCTTCTTCTTCCATCTCCAGAGATCCCCCCTTGCGCTCCGCCTCCACATCTCCTCCGCCGTCTTCCGCATCTGCGGCGCCGCCGGACTCTTCGCCCCCACCCCCCCCTTTCCCTCGCCGCCTCCGCCATGGCCCCGAAGACCGAGAAGGCGAAGGCGGAGAAGACCAAGAGGGAGAAATCCGAGCAGGCGGCGAGGCTTACTCTGCTGCGGAAGCGGAACGTCGTCTTCTCATCGAGGCTCAGCGCGCGGGAACTCTGGAACAAGTATTACTTGTTCTGGGCCAAGAAGACCAAGGCGCATCCCCGCACCCGAGTCTATCCGGCCGCCGCCAAGGACAACTACCCCGGCGGGTACTTCTACTTCGCCGCTTTCTTCCATTGCGGCCTTTGTCCTCCTTTTTCTGATTTCTTCTGCGATATCATGCACACCTACGGCCTCCACCTTCTAGACTTCACCCCCAACGCCATCCTCACGATGGCGGTTTTCGCACATATGTGCGAAAACTATATTGGGATATATCCGAATGTAGCGCTGTTTAGGCACTTCTTCACCCCTAGAGCAGAGGCCGACGCTCCCCTCTTCGGAGGAATCTCTTGGGTCTTCCGCTTGAACAAGAAGGAGTCCTACTTGCCGGGAGAGCTCCTCGGCAAGTGGGAGGAGTGGCGCGCGGACTGGTGTTGGATAGTTGAGGACGAGCCGCAGCCCTTCACCGCACCGCGCACCACAACCATTGTGCGCGGCAGGGACTGGAGCGAGCTGGATTCGGACGACATCAAGCTCAACGTCGCCCTCATCCGGATTCTTCGTCTTCGGGTAGCAAAGTTGTCTGTCGGAGAAGTAGGCACAGATTTCCTCCGCCGCCGCATTGCCCCTCTACAGGATAGGAAGAGGCCGGCATGGGAGTACGGCAACGCGGCGGACATAATGAGGCTGCGCCCCGGGCTAAACTTCAACTTCACGGCGCTGGAGCTGAAGGGGATGGTCCGGGAACTTTTTAAGCATGACCCGGCCCACCCAGAGTGGTTCAGAGCTCCCCGGGGAGTGGTGCCCCTCTGCAACAGCACGGCCCGGGATCCTCTTCGCGCCATGATGCCCGCATGTGACTCGCATGGCGTCGACCGCACATGGATACCGCCCAAGCCATCAGACATCATGAGCTTCTTCGATAACCTGGTGGAGGTGGCGAAGAACAAGGATGAGATCAAGGGGCTCACACGGGACACCACCGACCAGGAGATTGCTTATATAGCCTCTCGGGTTGAAGAGGCCGCTGCAGCCGCAGCGGCAGGAGAGTTTGGCTTTACACCCGAGGAGGCAGAGGCTGCGGAAGCGTCCTGCCAAGCAGAGGAGGCGGAGATCCGCAGGCTACTGCAACTTCCTCCCGACGAGTTTGCCGGGGTCCCCTCTTTGAGGCACTCCGGGATCCCGGGCATCGTGACCGAGGCCGCGGCGAGAGGCGGCG
Organism: Secale cereale; assembly: GCA_902687465.1. NCBI lineage: Eukaryota > Viridiplantae > Streptophyta > Magnoliopsida > Poales > Poaceae > Secale > Secale cereale. Next base: position 803,888,158 of record LR738712.1, read on the forward strand.
CCGCCGGAGGAAACAGAGGCGCCGGAGGGGGCGGAGGCGCCGGAGGGAGAACGGCCGCGGGACAGGGCGCCGGGTCCAGCAAGCCTGCCGAGGAGGAGGAGGAGGAGGAAGGCGTCGGGGCCGATGAGGACTCCGACGGGTCTCTGGGGCTTTATGCCGACGACCTCTCCTCGTCATCGGAGACCTCCCTGCCTCGGGCAAGTCCCAGGCGATCTCCGCTGAAGCGTCTCCGCAAGGCGACGACGGGGACGAGGGCGCAGGCGCCCCGACAACAACCAACTCGCCGGACAGCGCGAGCTACCCGGGGGAGTCAAGCTGCGACGGGGGCGCCCGGCGCACCAACCACGGCGGGGGCGACCCGCACGCAGGCCACGGCGGAGGCGACCCGCACACAGGCCACGGCGGAGGCGCCCCGCACGTCAGCGCCAAGCGGAGGAGGGTCTTCGCAGGGCGGAGCAGCTGCTCCGCCTGCTCCCCGGGCCTTGGCGCCCACAGGGGCCGGGTCCTCGCAGCCCCCAGCCCCGGGGACCGCCAAGCGCCCGAGGGAGTCTTCGCCTCCTGCCCCTCGCGCGGACGCGCCTCAGGTGGCGTTCGACTTCTCCGCCCTGAGCGATGACGACGACGACGAGGAACAGGAGTAAGAACTTGAAGCTTTGTATCTTCTTTAACTTTGTCTTGATTCTTGTTGATTCTGATCTTGCTTCTTGTTTTGATTTCAGGACCCTGGCCGAGCGAGTGGCGAAAAAGGCCAAAGTTCCCGTTGTCGAGGTCGCGGATGACTCGCCCGTCGCGGCGACTGGAGACGCGCCGGAGACGAGCCTGCCAGACCCGAGCGCTGCTCCGAGGAGCAGCCCCCAGCGCAGCCCCCAGCGTAAGTCTGGGTTCAATCTTTCCGCCCGTCGGGCGCGCTTGAGGATCTTGTTTATGCTGACATCTTGTTGTTCTTGATTGTCTTATGCAGAGGTGGAGCCGCAGCCACGGGAGCATCCGGAGACCGCTCCCGAGGAGCCGCAGGCCCCGCCGTCCCCGCCAAGGACGAACTCTCCGGCAAGGGAGAGTGCTCCGCCAAGGGCGGGTACTCCGCCAAGGGCGAGTACCCCGCCAAGGGCGAGCAGCCCGGCGAGGGCGACCACCCCGCCAAGGCAGAGCTCCCCGGTGAGGGAGCCCGCCGTCGACGAAGTCCGCCAAGGTAAGCTTTGTAATTTTGTCTTCTTGGATTCATCTTTTTTGGATATTTGCTTGAACTTCTTCTTCTTTTTCTTCTTCTTCTAGATCCTCCTCCCCCAGAACAAATGGAGACGGAAACCATCGTCGTGGAGGAGGACGCGCAGGGCGGCGGCGGCGACGCCCCTGTCGCTGAGGACACGGCGGGAGCCGCCGAGCCGGCTGCGGAGGAGACTGCTCCGACCGCAGACGCAGCGGCCGGGGAGGGGGATGGCGACCGCACTGCCGGCCCGGAGGCGGCAGGAGCATCGAGTGCTGCACCGGCCGCCGACCCCTCCGCCGGAAAGGAGCAGTCGGGCTATTATCTTGAGGCTCCCAACGGCGTCTTCATCCAGGTGCCGTGGGGTTCTTCATCGCGAGCCCCCGCGGAGGGCGAGGCCTTTGATGGAGAGGTTCTCGCCTCCGCGGGACTGAAGATCGTCGAGGCGCCCGGCGGAAGTGACGGGCCCGAGGAGGAGAAGCTGCTTCATCAGCTCCTGGCCCTTTACCGGGCCAGGCAGGCGAAGCTTGCGTCTCGGGAGGCCCTTGCCGCCAAGGCTGCCGCCGACATGGAGAAGCGCGCGGCGGAGCTTCGCGCCGCCAACCAGGCCGCCCTCCGCGACGTGGCGGAGGAGCGCGAGAGGCTCGCCGGGGAGTACCAGGAGTGGCTCCTGGAGAAAGCTGAAGCCGAGGAGCAGCAGCGACTCGCCGGAGAGGAGCTGTCCCGGCGAGAAGGAGAGCTCACCCAACGGAAGGTCAACCTCGACTCCCACGAGGAAGACCTTGCCGCCCGGGAGCAGGCCCTTGGCGGAGAGCTGAAGGAGGCGAAGGCCGCCGCGGCTGCCGCGGAGACCGCCAAGGAGGAGCTCGCGGCCAAGGTTGCGCAATTGGAGGAGTCCCTGAAGGCGAACGTGGAGAGGGTCACCGCGCTCAACACAGAGCGCGAGAAGGACGCCCACACCAATTCCGAACTCCAGGTGCGTCTCTCCAAGCAGGGCGACGAGCTGAAGGCCGCCAAGGATTCAATTGAGGATCTGGAGCTGAAGGTTTCCACGCTGAAGGACTCGCTCGACGCCGTCCGGGACCGGGAAACCAAGCTGAAGGAAGAGCTCCGCAGGGAGCGGGGCTTGGTGGAGAGCGCCACCACTGCGGCTGAGAACTTCCGTCGTACCGTCGAGGTATGGACCGATGACCTGGTGGCCTCCGCATCCAATATCGACCAGGAGCTGTTGGCGCTGAAGGTCGAGCATCTCATCTACTCTCCGGATCCAAACCTCCCCCACAGCGCCAAGCTCAGCCTCTTCTTCAGAGGGATCGCGCCAGCGCTTGCAAATCTTCGGAAGAAGCTCCCCGCGCAACTGGCCGAGGAGTCGCGCCAGCTCTGCACGGGAACCTTGGAGCGCGTACTGACGAAGATAGTGTACCGCAATCCGGGCATAAATCTCGCCAACGTTCTCCGCAGCTTGCCGGCCGACGCGGATGTGGAGGCGCTGAAAGCGCAGGTCGCCCACATCATCGCCAAAGTGAACAAGATCTCTAGGATTGAGGGCGACCGCGTAGATTAGGCCTCCTTTTCTTTATCTCTTTTGTTGCTGCATAGTGTGCTATGAACTCATTAGTCATTGCGACAAGTTATCCTTTGTAAGATATTTATCTTTATTTTGATCAATTGATGCAGTGTTATCTCCCTTGTTTTAGTCCTTTACTTTGTATGCTTTCAACCCTACGCTTCCAGGTAGCTTGCCGGCAAGGACCCTTTGCCGCGAGCGCTGAGTGCTGGACTCTGAGCAGCCTGCTGGCCAAAGTCTCACCGGCAAGCAACCTTGCCGCAGCCAGTCGCAACGCACTTAGCTTGTTGAGTGAACTCGAGAACGAAACAAGGGCGCGACACTTGTCGCAGCTCACTCGAGTCGTTGAGCGTACTCGAAAACAAGATAAGGGTGCGGCTAGCCACGGGTAGGTTCCTCCGCGCACAGGTTTTCCATACAAAGTGTGGTTGTTCAAGGAAGACAACTAAAAATTTAGAAATTTGAACTGGTCAAATTCTAATAACTTAGCTTTTATATATTGCTTGCTTCCCGGTAAGGCTTCTCTTTCTTGAACAGCACTTGGTTCATCTTCCATCTCCTTCCCCCCCGGCAAACTTGTGCGCGAGGAACATTCCTTCTGCTTAAGAGGGAAAGAAAAAGAAGAGGGAAACAAGTATATGGCCTTTCGGCGTGCTAATGCTTACCGGATACGTGTGTTGCACAAGAAATGCCCAATAACGCATGCAAATAGCGAAGAAAGGCATGGAAAAGGCAAATAGCGCAAAACACGAAAACTTTACTGATGCACGGGGTCTGCGCCCGGCTTTGTACAAAGGGTTACATGCAGCAGCGGCAAAGCTTGTACAAAAGGTGGTTGCCGGAACGGATCACGGCAACCGCGCCTTATGGGTGAAACTTGCGAAGATGCTCTATGTTCCAGGAGTTGCTCACCGGTAAGCCTTCTTCGGTCTCAAGTCGGACAGCGCCGGGCCTTGTGACTTGTCTCACCCGATAAGGGCCTTCCCACTTCGGCGTCAACTTGTTGGAATTCTTGACGGACTGAACACGCCGAAGAACAAGGTCGCCTTCCTCGAGACTCCTGGCCTTAACCTTGCGGCTATGATAGCGGCGCAAGGCTTGCTGGTATCGAGCAGCTCGTACAGCAGCCTGGAGACGTTCCTCCTCGAGGAGCAATGCATCATCTTGTCGCAGTTGCTCTTGCTCGAGCTCATCATAAGCGAGCACTCGAGGAGATCCGTATACGAGTTCCGTGGGGAGAACTGCTTCTGCTCCATAGACTAGAGCAAAGGGTGTCTGTCCGGTGGCTCGACTTGGTGTCGTTCTGATTGACCAAAGAGCCGCCGGTAGCTCCTCTATCTAGTTTCTTCCGCACTTGCGTAGCCTGTCAAAGGTCCTTGTCTTGAGTCCGCGCAGCACTTCAGCATTTGCCCTCTCCGCCTGACCGTTGCTCCTCGGGTGAGCAACAGAAGCGAAGCAGACCTTGGCGCCAAGGTCTTGGACGTATTGCATGAAGGTGCGACTAGTAAATTGTGTACCGTTGTCGGTGATGATCCTGTTAGGGATTCCGAAACGGCAAACAATCGACCTGAAGAACCTGACTGCTGACTGTGCTGTCACCTTTCTCACCGGTTCCACTTCTGGCCACTTTGTGAACTTGTCGATTGCAATGTACAAGTACTCAAAGCTTCCGACAGCACGGGGGAAGGGGCCGAGGATATCGAGCCCCCAGACCGAGAAGGGCCAGGACAAAGGGATTGTTTGGAGAGCTTGAGCTGGCTGATGAATTTGCTTTGCATGGAACTGGCACGCTTCACACTTGGTTACTAGCGCAGTTGCATCTTGGAGGGCTTCTTGCCAAAAGAACCCTTGCCGGAACGCCTTCCCGGCAAGCGCCCTTGCGCCAATGTGGTGGCCGCATATGCCTCCGTGTATCTCTGCCAACAGCTTCTGTCCATCTTCTCTGGAAATGCATTTCAACCTGACACCATTGAGTCTTCTTCTGTACAGCTCATCGTCAACGAACTGGTACATACTTGACTGCCTGGTTATCTTCTCTATCTCTTGAGGGTCGTCGGGAAGTTCTCCAGTTTGCAGAAAACGGACGATCTGCTGCGCCCATGCCGGAGCCTGAGGCTCGACGGCAAGGACTAAAGGCTCGAGGGCCGCTGCGGGAACCTCAGCTTCCACGGCAAGAACCTTTGGTTCTGTCGGAGCTGATGGTCCCCCGGCAAGCTCGCCGGGGCGAGGCTTGTCGGGAACACTTGCTTCAACTGTACAGATCGGAGGATCTGCAGGAGCAAACTGTTCCTCAGCGTTCTGATCGTTGATCTTGGGGACCTTGGCGGCGGTTTCAGGAAGATCCGCCGGCAAGTAGTCGCCGGAGACCAACTTTCTCTTCTTGGATTGCCCAATTGATGGTGTAACGGATGGCTGAGTTAGCTTGAGCAAGAAGGTCCCTGGTTCCACAGGTAACTTCATCGCAGCACACTTTGAAAGGCCATCTGCAATTTCATTCTGAGCTCTCGGGACGTGCTCCATTTGCAGACCTTCAAAGTGCTCTTCAAGCTTCCTCACTTCATCTACATAAGCTTCCATCAAAGGGCTCTGGTAACTCTTGTTAACTTGTCGGACCACCAACTGAGAATCTCCCCGCACAATCAGCTTTCTGATCCCAAGTTCGGCCGCAATCCTGAGGCCGGCAAGCAAGCCTTCATACTCAGCAGTGTTGTTTGTCGCTTGCTCCCTGGGAAAGTGCATTTGGATAACATACTTGAGGTGCTCTCCGGTGGGCGCGATGAGTACCACGCCGGCACCGGCGCCTTGCAGCGAGAAGGCACCATCAAAGTACATGACCCATTCACTTGTTGCTTCTTGTACGGGTACGCTTGTCTCTGGAATTTCTTCATCAGGCGTCGGGGTCCATTCAGCTATGAATTCTGCCAAAGCTCGGCTCTGTATGGTTGAAGTACTTTCAAACTTGAGTCCAAAGCTCAACAGCTCCAGTGCCCACTCAACGATCCTGCCTGTTGCTTCTGGATTGTGCAATATCCTCTTTAGCGGAAAGCGAGTGACCACTGTTATCTCATGTGCTTGGAAGTAATGGCGCAGCTTTCTCGAGGCCATGAGGAGGCCGAAAAGCAACTTTTGCACCCCAGAGTATCTTGATCTAGCCCCCTGCAAGAGGGAGCTCACAAAATACACCGGGCGCTGCACCATCTTTCTTCGCACTTCTCCTTGTTCCTGCGCAGATTTGTCGTTGTCGGGGCCAGAGCTTGCCGGAGTAGCCCCCTGCTTGTCGCTGGATTCGCTTGCCGGTGGTACTGACTCCTCGTCGGCCTCCCTCTCCGCTACCAACGCAGCACTAACCACCTGGTTGGTTGCCGCTAGGTATAGCAGCAACTTCTCCTGTGGCCTAGGTGCGACAAGTATTGGAGTGGAAGATAGGTACCGTTTCAAGTCTTGCAGCGCTGCCTCCGCTTCCGGAGTCCATTTCATAGGACCTGCCTTCTTCAAGATTTTGAAGAAAGGTAGGGCGCGTTCTGCAGACTTCGAAATGAACCTACTGAGGGCAGCCACACAACCTGCAAGCCTCCTGACATCCTTGACTCGCTTCGGGGCTTCTATCTGCTCGATGGCTTTTATCTTGTCGGGGTTGGCTTCAATCCCCCTCTGTGACACAAAGAACCCGAGAAGCTTGCCGGAGGGGACTCCAAAGACGCACTTCTCGGGGTTCAACTTGAGCTGGATCTTGCGCAAGTTCTCAAATGTCTCTTCCAAATCTTGGATCAGTGTATCCTTGCTCTTGCTCTTCACCACGATATCATCCATGTAAGCCTCTACATTCCTGTGGATCTGTGGCTCAAAAGCAATGTATACTACCCTTGCAAAGGTTGAGCCTGCATTCTTCAGTCCAAATGGCATGCGGATAAAGCAATAGGTGCCACATGGAGTAATGAATGCAGTCTTCTCTTCATCTTCCTTGGCCATGAAAATCTGATGATAGTCTGAATATGCATCAAGGAAAGAGAGCAGCTCACATCCGGCAGTGGAGTCAACAATCTGGTCAATGCGCGGCAAGGGAAATGGATCCTTGGGACATGCTTTATTCACATCGGTGAAGTCTATACACAGTCTCCACTTCCCGTTGGCCTTACGCACGACGACTGGGTTTGCCAACCACGTCGGATGGATCACGCCTCTAACTAGGCCTGCTGCTTCTAGCTTCTTGATCTCTTCGTTGATGAATTCTTGGCGCTCCACGGCTTGCTTCCTGACCTTCTGCTTGATGGGCCGCGCATGAGGACAAACAGCAAGCTTGTGCTCAATCACCTTCCTGGGAACACCGGGGATGTAAGATGGTTGCCAGGCAAACACATCGACATTCGCCCGCAGGAAGGCAACGAGCGCGCTTTCCTATTTGCTGTCAAGCGTGGCACTGATGGTGAAGGTACCACCAGTGCCGTCCTCCTTGGCGGACACCTTCTTGGTTGCCGGAGGAGCGGCCATTCCCTTTTTGCACTTGCCGGTGGAGCTCGATGGAACGTCCTCGACGGCAGCGCAGCACTCCGAAGAGGTGCGGTTGCCGGAGTGGGCCCCAGAGCACTTGCCGGACTTGGTCTTGGTCTTCTTCCCCCCGGGAGCTTCAGCGGCAAGTGTGTCTTTCTCTGCTGCGGCTGCTGCATCCCGGTATATCTTGTCGGCGCAGACAAGCGCATCTTTCTTGTCGCCGTGGACAGTGATGACGCTTATCGGCCCCGGCATCTTGAGTACGTTGTAGGCGTAGTGGGAAGCTGCCATGAACTTGGCGAGGGCGGGACGGCCGAGTATCCCATTATATGGTAATGGGATATCGGCGACGTCGAATGTGATGCGCTCAGTTCTGAAGTTGAGCTCCCCGCCAAAGGTCACCGGCAGAGTTATCTTCCCCTTGGGCTTGCTCCTTCCCGGGTTTATTCCTTGAAAAGAACCGGTCTCTTCGAGCTCGCCATCTGGGATTTGGAGTTTCTTGATTACAGCAGAGGAGATCAAGTTCAGCCCGGCCCCGCCGTCAACCAACATTTTGGTGACCTTGAGGTTGCGGATGGTGGGTGAGACCGGCATCGGCAAGCACCCGACCGCAGTGGTGCGGTCAGGGTGATCCTCAAGATCAAAAATAATGGGTGTGCCGGACCATTTGAGGAGCCTGCGCGACTCCACGGGCGGCTCCGCTGCATTCACTTCCCGCACCCACTGCTTGAGTTGGCGGTGGGAAGTGTGCAGAGAGGCGCCACCGTCGACGCACAGGACCTCCGTGGCCTTCTGGAACTCCTGCTCGCTGTTATCTTCATCCTCCATGTCATCGTCTTCGTCTTCTTCGTCCTTGTCGCGGCCCCGGGGAGGTCGGTCACCTTGCCGCTGCTTGGCCTTGCCGCGGCGTCCTCCCCGGCCATTGAATGGCCGCTTCTTGCTTGGTTCTCCTCCGCCACCTTGGGCCTTCTCCTTGTCGCGCCTCTCGTACTCAGCTTTCTGCTGCTCGACGAGGTATTCGACGCGCTTGCAGTTGGAGAGGTCGTGGCCCTTGGTGCGGTGGATTTTGCAGTATTGCTTGTCGGAGCCGTCCTACTTGTCGGCTGCCGCTACAGGGGCAGGCTCCTTGCCAGAGCCGCCAGCCTGTGTTTGCTTGGCGGGAGCTTCCTTGCCGGACTTCTCGACGGCAAGCACTTCCTTCTTGCTCTTTCTCCTGTTGTTCCGCCGCCGGCTCTTCTTTGCCGGGGCGGCGTCGTCGCTGTCGCTTCCCCCTGCGCCAGCATCCTCCCCGGGGAGTTTCCTCCCCTCTTCGGCGCGTGCGCACTTATCAGCTAGAGCATAGAGCTCGCTGACATCCCGTATCTTGGTCATGGCCATCTCCTCACGCATGCGGCGGTTACGCACGTTCTGGTGGAACGCACTGATAACCGCGGCAGGGTGGACGTCGGGGATGTTGTGCTGCACGCGACTGAAGCGTTGGATGTACTTGCGCAGGGGTTCTCCTTCCTTCTGGGCCAGAATGTGGAGATCGCTCTCCTGTCCATGGGGTTTGTGGCCGCCCGTGAAGGCGCCAACAAACTGATGGCAAAGGTCCGCCCAAGAAGAAATGGAACCTTCCGGCAAGTGCATAAGCCAAGAACGGACGTTTGGCTTAAGCACTAGCGGGAAGTAGTTCGCTAGTATCTTCTCGTCGCGCCCCCCGGCAGCTTGCACGGCGATTGTGTAGATGCTGAGGAATTCCGAGGGGTGCGTCTTGCCGTCGTACTTCTCCAGTACGTCGGGCTTGAAGTTCTTCATGCTGGGCCACTGGATGCGCCGCAGCTCACGGGTAAACGCAGGGCAACCTGCCGCGTACGGCAAGTCGCCTGGTTCACCGGGCGCGGGCGTGTCGACAGCGGTCCCAGCTCTCTGGTCTGATTGTCGCCGAGCTTCTCGGCGGCGCTCGATCGTCGTTCGAGCGTCTTCTTGTCGTCGATCGACAAGGACCCGGCGCTGGTCCCGACGAGCCCGCGGATCCGACGACGCCGTGGAATCGTCGTCGACGTTGATCCGGCGGGGCGGCGTCTTCTGCTTCCACGGCGGGGAGTGCACGGTGGTTGCACCCCCGGCGGTCTTGTCACCGTCGGCCTTCGTCTTCTCGACTTGCCGTGGCCGCGAGGTCGCCGGCTGCTGCGGCGCGTCGTTGTTGGCGAAGGCGATCAGGCTCTGGATAGTGGCCCTCCAGTCTTCGGCCTTGTCTGCCGCTGGAGGGAAGTCGAGGAGCAGTTGCGCCCTTGCGAGCGCTTCTGCTGGAGAGGAGGGGAGCGGGGGCGAGCGGTGCGAGGAGCGGGATATGCTCGGACTCCTAACTGGGTTAGAAGGAGCAGGGTCCCGCCCCGGCGACCGCGCCTTGCTCGTGCCAGGACGATGGCCCGGAGCGTCCCGCGAGCCTCCGGTTTGCCCTTGGCCCAGCAAGCGGATGCCACCTCCTGTGGCATGGCGCTGCTGGGTTGTTGTTTGCTGAGATGGACGTGGCGCGTCCACGGAGACCGAGGCTCGGTCGTCCGTCTTGTCTTTGGATTTGGTGACGCCGCGAGTCTCCTCGCCGGCGGCCACCCTTCCGACGGCGTCTCCTCCGCCCACCGTTGGCTCTGGTGGCGGCGGATGAGACGCAGACGGGCCCGCGACCTCCGAAACCTTCTTTTTCGGGGCCATGGCGTTGTTGTTGATGAAGCTGACGAGTTTGGAGAGGTTGATGAAGAATGCGCCCGCGTGAACGCCGGATCAGGTTCGCACAACCTCGACGGCCCCCTACCTGGCGCGCCAAAGATGTCGGGGGAAACTGTCCACCACGAGCACCTATGGGACCGGAGCCCCTTGTTCGTGCGGTAAGGGAGCGGAGGGAGCACAAAGAGCGGATCGAGGAGAGCACGCGGGCAGTTTACCCAGGTTCGGGCCGCGATGGACGCGTAAAACCCTACTCCTGCTTAGATTGTATTGAGTTGGGGAGCTCGGGAGTTTGAAGAACTAGCTACACCGAGCGAGTGAGCGATCTAGGTCCCGAACCCCCTCTACGTTGTGCATGGGCCTCCTTTTATAGTGCAAGAGGTCACCGACAGGTGTCAACGTAGGAGAAAGGGGTAAAAATGTAATAGTGGTGGTAGTTGTAACAGTGCGGGAACAGTGGATGAACAGTGCATGAACAGTGGTCATCACCTACTTTGACAGTGGGGGACAAGAGCATTTAATGCCCGTCGCCGTCGACCCCAAAAGCGCCCGCCCTTGCGTCTCCGTTTGCCACGGCGATGGCTTCGTCACCGTGGAGTGCCACCGTGTCCCCCAGGCTGCACAGCCATCCGCCACGCGTCCCTGGAATGGCCCCAGGGCGACGCGTGGACCGATGTGCTGGAGCGCGGGCACACAGTGCAGACTTCCCCCGGCAAGTACCTTGCCGGGGACTTGAGCTTGTCGGGCCGGGAAGCTTGTCGCTCCCCGGGCCTCGCCGGGGCGCAGAGTGCACCGAGGCTTGTCTTCTAGATATAGTCTTCTGATCTTCCTGGCAAGCTCCTCTTGCCAGGGCCTTGTGTTAACATGATGATCTCAAGCCAGAGATGGCCTTCCCGGCAAGCTCAGCTTGCCGGGGCCTTGATCTTCTGTCTTGCATACTTTGTTTTTGAATGGTTTTATATGGAGTAGGAAGGTCTCCGGCAAGCACGTGGTAGGCCCTGCCGCGGGAAGCTGCTACTGCCCGTGCACAAGTTGGGGTACTGAGGTACCCCTACCTTAGTACACCGACAAATAGTTTCTCTCGAAAGAAGTGAGTGGGAGGAAAGTAGAACTTGATGAGGTAGGTGTACCTTCTCTCGAATTGGAAAGTAGCTCATCACAGAAAACCGTTCCCGTGATGCCTACACCAACTTGAGAGGAAGCTAATGATGATGATCTTGAAACTTCAGATCAAGTAACTACCAAACCGTGTAGGTCAACCAGAGCGCGATCTACACGAGAGTGGTATAGTAATCATGTTCTGGAAGTCAAGTTACTTGACACTAACGAACCTACGAACTATGAAGAAGATATGATGAGCCCAGATTCTGATAAATGGCTTGAGGCCATGAAATCTGAGAAAGGATCAATGTAAGAGAACAAAGTGTGGACTTTGATGGACTTGCCTGATGATTGGTGAGCCATAGAGAATAAATGGATCTTCAAGAAGAAGACTGATGTTGATGGTAATATTACTGTGTAAAAATATCGACTTGTCGCGAAAGGTTTTCGATAAGTTCAAGGAGTTGACTACGAAGAGGCTTTCTCACCCGTAGCGATGCTTAAGTCTGTCGGAATCATGTTAGCAATTGCCGCATTTTATAATTATGAAATTTGGCAAATGGATGTCAAAACTGCATTCCTTAGTGGATTTCTTAAAGAAGAGTTGTATATGATGCAACAAGAAGGTTTGATCGATCCTAAAGGTGCTAACAAAGTGTGCAAGCTCCAACAATCCATCTATGGACTGGTGCAAGCATCTCGGAGTTGGAATATACGCTTTAATGAAGTGATCAAAGCATATGGTTTTATACAGACTTTTGATGAAGCTTGTATTTACAAGAAAGTGAGTGGGAGCTCTATAGCATTTCAGATATTAATATGTGGATGACATATTACTGATTGGAAATGATGTAGAATTTCTAGATAGCATAAAAGGATACTTGAATAAGAATTTTTTAATATAAGACCTCGGTGAAGCCGCTTGTATATTGGGCATCAAGATCTATAGAGATAGATCAAGACGCTTAATAGGACTTTCACAAAGCACATACCTTGACAAAGTTTTGAAGAAGTTCAAAATGGATCAATCAAAGAAGGAGTTCTTGCCTGAGTTGTAAAATGTGAAATTGAGTAAGACTCAAAACCCGACCATGGCAGAAGATAGAGAGAGAATGAAAGTCAGTATCTATGCCTTAGCCATATGCTATATACAATATGCCTTGATGTGTACCACACCTAATGTGTGTTTTGCGATGTGTTTGGCAAAGGGGGTACAAGAGTGATCCATGAGCAGATCACCAGACAGCAGTCAAAATTATCCTTAGTAACTATAGGACTCAGGAAATGTTCCTCGATTATGGAGGTGATAAAGAGTTCACCGTAAAGGGTTACACCGATGCAAGCTTTGACCCTAATCTAGATGACCCTAAGTATCAATCTGGATGAATATTGAACGTAGGAGCTATTAGCTAGAGTAGATCTATGCAGAGCATTGTAGACATAGAAATTTGCAAAGTACACAAGGATCTGAAAGTTGCAGACCCATTGACTAAACCTCTCTCACAAGCAAAACATGATCACACCTTAGTACTTTTTTGGGTGTTAAGCACATGGCGATGTGAACTAGATTATTGACTCTAGTAAACCCTTTGAGTGTTGGTCACATGGCGATGTGAACTATTGGTGTTAATCACATGGCAATGTAAACTATTGGTGTTAATCACATGGCAATGTGAACTAGATTATTGACTCTAGTGCCAGTGGGAGACTGAAGGAAATATGCCCTAGAGGTGATAATAAAGTTGTTATTTTATATTTTCTTATTCATGATAAAGGTTTATTATTCATGCTATAATTGTATTGATCGGAAACTTAAATACATGTGTGAATACATAAACAAATACATTGTCCCTAGTGAGCCTCTACTTAACAAGCTGGTTGATAAAAGATGGTTAAGGTTTCCTAACCATGGACATGAGTTGTCATTTGATAACGGGATCACATCATTATGAGAATGATGTGATGGACAAGATCCATCCGTTATCTTAGAATATTGATCGTTCAGTTTATTGCTACTGCTTTCATTTATGTCAAATACATATTCCTATGACTATGAGATCATGCAACTCCCGAATTCCGGAGGAGTGCCTTGTGTGCTATCAAACGTCACAATGTAACTAGGTGATTATAAAGATGCTCTATAGGTATCTCCGAAGGTGTTTGTTGAGTTGGCATAGATCGAGATTAGGATTTGTAACTCCGAGTATCGGAGAGGTATCTCTGGGCCCTCTCGGTAATACACATCATAATAAGCCTTGCAAGCAAATGACTAATGAGTTAGCCTCGGGACGATGTATTACAGAATGAGTAAAGAGACTCGCCTATAACGAGATTTAACTAGGTATGAAGATACCGACGATCGAACCTCAGGCAAGTAACATACCGATTGACAAAGGGAATTACGTGTGTTATCATAATGGTTCGACCAATAAAAGATCTTCAGAGAATATATAGGAGCCAATATGAGCATCCAGGTTCTTCTATTGGTTATTGACCGGAGAGGTGTCTCGGTCATGTCTACATAGTTCTTGAACCCATAGGGTCCGCACGCTTAACGTTCGATGATGATTTTATATGAGTTATGTGATTTGGTGACCGAATGTTGTTCGGAGTCCCGGATGAGATCACGGACATGACGAGAAGTCTCGAAATGGTCGAGAGGTAAAGATTGATATATATGGCAACGGTATTCGGACACCAGAAGTGCTTCGAGATGCACCGGGTACTTATCGGGTCGCCGGAAGGAGTTTCGGGCACCCCCGACAAAAGATATGGGCATTATGGGCCAAGAGGGGAAACGCACCTGCCACAAAGGGGCTGGTGTGCCCCCCCATATGGATTGGCCAAATTGAAGAAGGAAAGGGGAACGTGGAAATAAAAAAGGGAATAGGATTCCCCCTTCCCCCCTCTTCCCTTCCTACTCCGAATAGGAATAGGAAAGAGGGAGGCCGAATTAGGAGGACCCCAAATAGGATTCCTCCTACTTGGGGCGCCCCCTTGCCTGCATCTCCTCCTCTCCAACCTATATATATATGTGGGGGCAGTGCTAGAATAGACACGAACATCATTGTTAGTCGTGTGTGGTGCCCCCTCCACCGTATACTCTCATGGTCATATTCTCATAGTGCTTAGGTGAAGCCATGCGCGGATCACTTCACCATTACCGTCACCACGCCGTCGTGTTAGTGGAACTCATCTACTTCCTCGACACTTTGTTGGACCAAAAGTTCGAGGGACGTCATCGAGCTGAACATGTTCAGAACTCGGAGGTGTCGTACGTTCGGTGCTTGATCGGTCGGAACGAGAAGAAGTTCGACTACATCAACCGCGTTGTCAAAAGCTTTCGCTTTCGGTCTACGAGGGTATGTAGTCACACTCTCCTCCTCTCGTTGTTGTGCATCTGCTAGATAGATCTTGCATGAGCGTAGAAAATTTTAAAAAATTGCATGCTACGTTCCCCAACACACGCTGCCACCGGAGTGTGGCCAACGGAGGGGAAGGGAACGAGTGAAAGCACCGGCGTCCAAGTGGGAACGAGGATCGCCTCTCGACCGCTTGCATCGGTTGTTGAGCAGACATACGTGCAGATGCTCTTCCATTTTCTTATTGGCCAAATTTATTTCCAAGTAGCATATAGCAACGTTGTAACAAAAGTGTCTGCAAATAAGCATAGATTGGAGCAATGCACAATCAGTCTATCGATAATACCATATTTAAATCTCTTTTTATTCTCATGCAAAGGACACTAATTAATGGCACATAGTTCGTTCGTAAAGAAATATAAGAACGTTTATACTATTTGTTTACAGAGGGGGTACTTATTCCTATTTGAAAAACGTGGGTTGCTTTTTTTGACGCGAAATGTGTGTTGCTTTGGAGAGATTCGTTGCAGGATGTATACGGGAGAATACGAACTCTCACAGCCTCTCGCAAAAAAATACTCAAAAAGAGAATACAAGTGCCACCCCCCCTATTCTCTTTTTGAGTCTTTTAAAGAGAATACAAGTGCCGGTCCTAGTCAGACGAGCGGCGCGCCGGTTCGCCAGCTTGTGACCTGACAGGTGGGGCCGGGTTGTCAGATACAATGTTAATACAGAGTTATACATCACTTAGCCCGTATTGCAATGTCTAGTCTCAAACCTGGTACTTACTTGCAAAAAAATCTGAATAGTGGTACTGATCTGTTACAGCTATGTTCTTCTGCATCAATGGAGCAAGGGAGGGCTTTCTCAATGGATGCAGACCATTCATTAGTTAGTGATATGTTTATATGATTTATTTAGTAGGTGACATACATATATATCATTGTTTTATACAGCTTTAGTTTGTTTAGTACTGTCATATAGTGAATCAACTTGCTCGTTGCTTTTAGGTGTTGATGGCTGCTTTATTAAGCTCACCACTGGAGCTCAAATACTTGCTGCCACTAGCAGAGATGGCAACAATAACATTTTCCCACTGGCATTTGGTATTGTTGGACAAGAGGATACAGTAAAGTGGTGTTGGTTTCTGCACCAACTGAAGATCTGTCTAGGAGGAGAAGTTGGACAATTTGGTCCTTATACTATCATGTCTGATAGACAAAAGGTATGCATGCATCCTCTTGTTTATCTTCATCCTCTTGTTTATCCATATGCAAATTTGTTCCTTATATTATCATGTCAGTAGCTTAGTATGATATGATATGTCAGCAGGGGCTACTAAATGCAATTAATCAAGTATTTAACTGCCACCAAAGATTTTTCCTTAGACACTTGTATGCAAACTTCCAGAATGCTGCATTTAGGGGAGAAGATCTTTAGAAATGCATGGACAATGCTAGTTATGCTTATAACCAACACAAGTTTGACATTGCAATGAATGATCTAAAAAATGAGAGTGAGAAAGCTTGGAAGTGGCCGAGTGGAATACCTGCAAGATTCTGGGCTAGGCATGCTTTTGACACTAACTGTAAGACAGACTTGGTTGTTAACAACCTATCTAAGGTGTTCAACAAGTACATCCTTGATTATAGGAAAAAAAACGTATTAGGACTACGGTTGATGGTATTAAGAATAAAGAGAATGGAAAGGTAGCTCTGTGGGTCATCATACCCCATTATGCTGAGAAGCTGGAGGTGGAAAAGGAAAGGGCCAGATTTTGTAAACCCATTCAAGCTGGTGTTAATCTATGGCAAGTAACCAGTGGGCAGCAAACACATGCTGTCAACTTGGAACTTCATACATGTGGTTGCAGAAAGTGGGACCTAAGTGGCATACCATGCAACCATGAAATATCAGCAATTAATAAGGCAAAAAGGTTTTCAGAGGACTATGTGTGCAAATTCTTCAAAAAAAACTTTTTACCTAGCAGCATATCAGCCAATGATATATCATGTTCCTGGTGAACATGATTGGACAAAGACAACTGGACCAGACATAGAGCCACCTAAATTTCATGTGAAGAAGGGAAGAAAGAAAGAGAAGAGGATAAAGGGCAGATTTGAGGTTCCAAAGCTAAAGGAGGGTTCAAGAATGGCCACTATAACATGCAGCAACTATGCGTTACAAGGCCATAGCACTAGTAGAAAAAGGGTCAAATGTTCAGGTCATTAGTCCAAGTTTGGATATGAGCCCGCACTAATGTGGTCATTAGTGCCGGTTCCAACGGCTAGGTAGGCCGCCCTCATTAGTACTGGTTTGTGTCGAACTTTTAGCACCGGTTCGTGCCATGGACCGGTACTAAAGAGGGTGGTGGCAGAATGTTGTCAGACCGGGGCCCTTCCAGCACCTTTAGTACCGGTTCTTGCCACGAACAGGTACTAAAGGTCGTCCTACATAAACCCTTCGTCCACCTGAGCTCGCTCTGTTTTCCACTTTCCCCTCGATCTCCTCTCTGTTCTTCCCCACCCTCGAGCTCACACTCCATTTTTCCCAAAATTTGTGAAGATTTGAAGGCACCCCATCCATCCAAGTGATCACAAAGGTAAGCAACTTTGTCCTTTCATCTCTCATTGCTAGATTAGCTCTTGCAATGCTTTATATAGTCATTAATTTGTGGGTTTTAGTAATTTGGGAGGAATTATATGTGGTAGTTTATTTGATTTATATGCAATCTGAGCTCAAAATAACACTTAGTTTGCAATTGTAGGTTTGGTTTACTTAGTGCCTTCTCGTGTCCGTCCTAACCACCATCGATCGTCCGCACCGTCCTGTCACCGGCACCACCTTGTGGTGAGCCTCTTGTTCTTATCTTTTTTATATTAAAAAATCATGTTTGTGTGATTTAGATATATAGTTACTGGTATAAATATCTTACCCGTACGTTGTTTGTTAAACATAGTGCCATGGTTTTGATATCCATCGAGAGGTTAAATTTAGTTGAAAGTGAAAACGAGTATTTGAAAAAAAATTCAAAAGGATTGAGGGGGAGAAGATGGAATTGGAATTGCATGTTGCCGATGTCATCGATGATCACAAGATCGAGATGGACAAAATGCGCTTGAAGATTAGAAAGATAAGAAAATATGCCATTGATAATGAGGCTTGGTATCATTATGCTGTTGGATCAATTGTTACCTTAGTTGCGATCTTGATCGCATTTGTTGTTGCATTTAAATGCTTTAACTAGAGAGTTATTTGTATGTTGCATTTAAGTGTTGCATGAACTTTATGTATGCACTTGTATTAATTTGGTATTTTCGGTGTTGTGCAATGAAGATGAGCCGACAATGGATGTACGATGACCGATGCTCTCCCAGGTTCATTAATGGTGTGCATACTTTTCTGAATGTGGCCGAGGCAAACAAGCGGGCGGATGGTTTTATGGCTTGTCCATGTGCTGGCTGTAAGAATGATCACAATTACTCTAACTCAAGAACCATTCACGTCCACCTATTTGAGTCTGGTTTCATGCCCCACTATCATGTTTGGACCAACCACGTAGAAAGAGGGGTTATGATGGAAGACAATGAAGAAGAGGAGGACGACGACAGCTATCCTGGCCACGTGTTCCGTCAATACGATGGTACAACAATGGGGGGAGAAGCTGAGCCGACAATGCGGCAAGAAGTTGAAGAAGAGGCATCAGATGAGCTCGCTGATGATCTAGGTCGGGCCATTGCCGATGCAAAGAGAAACTGCACAGCTGAAAAGGAGAGGCTAAAGTTGCAGCGAATGTTAGAGGATCACAAGAAATTGTTGTACCCAAACTGCGAAGCTGACAAAAAAAAGTTGGGCACCACACTGGAATTGCTGCAATGGAAGGCAGAGAATGGTGTTTCTGACAAGGGGTTTGGAAAATTGCTGGTAATGTTAAAGAAGATGCTTCCAAAAGATAACGAATTGCCCGAGAGTACGTACGAAGGAAAGAAGGTTGTCTGCCCTCTAGGGTTAGAGGTGCAGAAGATACATGCATGCCCTAATGACTGCATCCTCTACCGGGGTGAGTACGAGGATTTGAATGCGTGCCCGGTATGCGGTGCATTGCGCTATAAGATCACCCGCGATGACCCCAGTGATGTCGGGGGCGAGCGCCCTAGGAAAAAGATTCCTGTGAAGGTGATGTGGTATGCTCCTATAATACCACGGTTGAAACATTTCTTCCAAAACAAAGAGCATGCCAAGGCGATGCGATGGCACAGAGAAGACCGTAAGAAAGATGAAAAATTGAGAGTACCCGCTGACGGTTCGCAGTGGAGAAAAATCGAGAGAAAGTACAGCAGGGAGGAGTTTGGAGGTGACGCATGGGACGTATGGTTTGCTCTAAGCGCAGATGGCATTAATCCTTTTGGGGAGCAGAGCAGCAACCATAGCACCTGGCATGTGACTCTATGTATGTATAACCTTCCTCCTTGGTTGTGCATGAAGCGGAAGTTCATTATGATGCCAGTGCTCATCCAAGGCCCTAAGCAACCCGGCAACGACATTAATGTGTACCTAAGGCCATTAGTTGAAGAACTCTTACAGTTGTGGAATGGAAAAGGTGTACGTATGTGGGATGAGCACAGACAGGAAGAATTTGATCTAAAGGCGTTGCTATTCGTTACCATCAATGATTGGCCTGCTCTCAGTAACCTTTCAGGACAGACAAACAAGGGAGACCGCGCATGCACGCATTGTTTGGATGATACCAACAGTATATATTTGGATAATTGTAGGAAGAATGTGTACCTCGGACATCGTCCATTTATTCCGAGCAGGCATCCCGTAAGAAAGAAAGGCAAGCATTTCAAAGGTGAGGCGGATCACCGGACGAAGCCTTGCCACCGAACTGGTCCTGATGTACATGATATGGTCAAGGATTTGAAGGTAGTCTTTGGAAAGGGTCCTGGTGGACAACCTGTTCCGACTGATGCCGACGGACGCGCACCCATGTGGAAGAAGAAATCTATATTTTGGGACCTTCCCTATTGGAAAGACCTAGAGGTCCGCTCCGCAATCGACGTGATGCACGTGACGAAGAATCTTTGCGTGACCATGCTTGGCTTCTTAGGCGTGTATGGGAAGACAAAAGATACACCGAAGGCACGGGAGGACCAGCAACGTATGCACGGAAAAGACGGCATACATCAGGGTCATGCCAGCTACGCTCTTACCAAAGAAGAGAAGGAAATCTTCTTTGAATGCCTGCTCAGTATTAAGGTACCGTCTGGCTTCTCGTCGAATATAAAGGGAATAATAAATATGGCAGAGAAAAAGTTCCAGAACCTAAAATCTCATGACAGCCACGTGATTATGACGCAACTGCTTCCGATTGCATTGAGGGGGCTACTATCGGAAAACGTTCGATTAGACATTGTGAAGCTATGTGCATTCCTCAATGCAATCTCTCAGACGGTAATCGATCCAGAAATCATACCAGCGTTACAGAATGATTTGGTGCAATGTCTTGTCAGTTTCGAGTTGGTGTTCCCACCTGTCGTTGTATTTGGATCGACACCTATGGGATCACAAGAATCCCTACTATGGTTGCGGGGTGCGGGGATGATAGGAGAGCGGATGTAACAGTCAGGACACAGTTCCTTTACCCAGGTTCGGGCCGCAAAGATGCGCAAAACCCTACTCCTGCTTTGGTGGATTATATGTTTGTGTTCTTCAGCTAGTGAGGAGCTCCAAAAGAGTCATGAGGAGTTCTAAAAAGCCGAATCCTCCTCCTGGTCGCCTCGGGCCTCCTTTTATAGGAAAAAGGGGTTGCCACAGTGGCACATAGGAGGTGGAAAGGGTACAGTGATGCGAGGTTATCCCTCGCATTACAGGACAAGGTGCATTTAATGCGCTTAGCTTAGGTGTCCTTGCTTTATGGGGGACGAGGGGAGACGTTCGTCTTGTCCGTCGCCGCCCCTCCTCGTGTTGACACGCGCCCTGGCCAGCGGTGCCTGAGGTGCCATGTAAACAGACAGGCAGCTGAAGTGGCGCAACGGCGGGTCTCCACGAAGATATGCGGGTTGCCACGCAGGAGCCTATCCAGCTGGTCGGGTCGGCAGCTGCGTGGGTCGATGGAAACCCAGTTGGTGCGGGCCTGACGGTGGCCCTGCGGGTGTCCTCGGCAAGGGCCTTGCCGGGGCCCCGGCAAGGGTCTTGTCGCGGCGCCTGCTGTCATCCCCAGCAAGGTGCTTGCCGGAGGCCTTGTGGTTCTCCTTGGCTGGAATCCCGCCAAGGGTCGTCGTCTTCTTAACTTGTATCTGATCTTGGATGTCTTCACAAAGATCTGCATGCCACCACGGGGATATCTCCCGAATCCTCGCCCCATGGGGGCGGTGGACTCAAGGGTGATCCGCTCCGTAGGCGTGGGTCGAGCTGCTGCGGCAAGGGTCTTGCCGGGGCTGCCAGAGCCGTCCCCGGCAAGGGTCTTGCCAGGGCCGCTGAAACTGGCTCCCGGCAAGGATCATGCCGGAGAAGGCCGCTTCGTCCCTTTGCTCTTTGTGGTCTTGTTCTAGTCTCCATTAAGCTTCGGTCTTACCCCGGCTCACCTCCCTTCCCATGCTTGGTGTGGTGGTGCCCGTGGCTCAGACTGCTCGTGCACAGTCATAGGGGTACAAAAAAGTGCACCCCTCTTTTTGTACACTGACAGGAGCCCCCGGGCCTGGGCCACACATAAGCGCGACACGTTGTTGGGTCAGGCCCAGAACGGTGCGCGGGCAGGCGGGGCGGTTTTCACCCTGGTTAGATTTTCCGCGCGCTGCGCCTCCCACGACCCGCGCGCGCGGCGCGGGGTGGAGGGGCGTGCGTGACATGGGTGGCATGTGTGGGGCGGTTTCCGCAGGCATGCGTCACGTCGCAGTAAATGCGAAAGGAGGCGGCTTCGCGCCTACCCCGTAAATGGGGGGGAGGCATGGAGGCGCGGCCCATTTACCGCATGGGGCCGAGGCGCGGTCGTCTAGGCGTCCACTCCCCACGATCGCGGGGTGGGGAGAGGTCGCCTCACCCGTCCCCTCGGCTCTGCATGTTCGCCACATGCCTTCCATGCGCTTGAGGTGGCGAGCGGTGGAGGCGGGAAACCGAGCCGTCGCTGGTTGGGGCGGCGGGTCGGTCCCGGCTCCCTCGCCTTCTGCGTCTTGATTGGCTGAGTGGGGCGGACGAGTCCCAGCCCCGCCCCTTTATAAAGAGCGGGATGGAAGGGACGGCGCCCCGCACTCCTCCTTCTTCTTTCTCCTTCTGCTTCTGCTCCTCTCTTCTGTTCGCCATGAAGAGAGGAAATCCCGGCTCTTCAACGGTGGCGGCGAGGGTCGCTGCTCGACAACGCGTCCCTCCCTCTCCTGCACCTGCAGTGGTCGAACCAGCCACGAGGGGAAGAGGGAGGGGGCGAGGCCGTGGGCGAGGCCGGGGCGCTCGGGGAACAGGAGGACGGGGCAGCCCGCCGGCCTCGCCCCCGCCAGCAGCTCCTCCTCCAATGGAAGGTCATATTGGGGATGACCCTTGTGAGTTCTTCGTTAGGATGCGAGGGGAGCCGCGCCGTCGTCTTCGTCTCCCGACTCCATTTGCGCAGGAGATGGATGTGGATCCGCCGGAGTCGCTGCGGCCTCCACTTCAAGTTGATGGAGGACGGCCATCTCTCCGCCAAGGTCTTTGGGCAGCTCGGGACTCGTGCGAGGTGTTGCATAGAGAGATCCTCCGATGACGAAGACTCCTCCTCGAACGAGGGTGACGAGGAGGACAGCGGCAGCGACGACGAGGGCGGTGGACGGCAGGATGACGGGTCCGACTAGGTGTCGGGTGCCACTCCTGGTGGCACCGGCGACCCCATCATCTGCGTCGCCGGCTCCTTGAACTTCTCGGGGCCGTCTCCTTCGCGGCTGGCATAGGGAGGCCGCGGAAGAGGAAGAGGAAGAAGGTGGGAGGCAAGGTCGTCATGTCGGAGTACGCGGGTGATGGCTTCTCGCCCCTCGTTGGTTACCCCAAGTGGAAGGTTGAGATGTAGCGTAGCGGCAAATTTCCCTTGGCAAAGATACCAAGAATCGAATCCCGTGAGACTCCGAGGGTCGACAAGTAGGTGTCAATGGCGCCAGAAACTTAGCGGTTGACAGGACCTGCACACAGATACAGATAACTTTGCTCCCAACGAGTTCAGAGAGGTTGTCAATCCCTCCGGCCTTGTTGTTTACAAAGGATCAAACACAAGAGATAATAATGATAGCTATGACTGCAACAAGGAAATAAAAACAGGAAGTAAATAGAAGGTGTGATCAGTGGTGGTAATATGGACCGGAATCCCATGATGTTCACTAGTGATGTCTCTCTCCCAAAAGACGATAAAACAGCAAAGCGAGGTAAACAAATTACAGCTGGGCAATTGACAGGATTATGTGCGCAAACCAATGTTAACTATGCTGCAAAGAAAGGTAGAGGCTCAAAAGCATGGGCGGTACGCCAAGGCAAGGAGACCGAAATCCATCTGCATCTACTACTAATCATCCACCTTGAGATATCTATCCAGAACATCTCGCTGGTATTTAGTTGCGAATCCCACCCAAAGTGTAAACTCAAAGCAACAGACAACTGCATTAAAAGAACTTTGCGTAAAGTAAACAATCCTTGCACCCGCAAGTACAAGCACCGTTGTTTTCCCCCTTGTGGCAACAACACATCCGCTAGACTCATGATTCTATCACTCAAGCTAGTCATCAGGGGGCATGAACCCACAATCAAGCATAACGCTCCCTCTTGGAGTTACTACCTACTACTCGGCCAAAGCAATAAACAGCAACGGAGAACATGCAAGAATTACTCAAGAACATTTTTATAAAAAAGGTGAATCAAATATATTACTCAAACACAATCTGAACATAATCTCATAATCCATCAGATCCCACCAAACTCAGCATAGCAACAGCAGAAATATTACATATGTGCCTTGATCATGTAGGGCAGCTCACGAGGTCTAATCCATGAAGAACAAAGAGGGGAGGAGAACATCACATAGCTACTGATCATGGACCCATGGTCCAAGGTGGACTACTCACGACTCATCCGGGAAGCGTCCATGGTGGTGGAGAAGCTCCCGGTGGTGGTTCTCCCCTCCGGCAGGGTGCCGGGAAGATTTCTCCTGATGCTCCCGATCTTGGAAGCGCTGCGGCGGCGGAACAGAGGCGAGATCGCAAAAAAGGGTTCCGTCCTCGAGGGTTTCGGGACACGAGGAATATATATGCGAAGGGGGGTCACCAGAGGCAGAGCCGGGGCCCCAGGCGACCCCCTGGCGCGGCCAGGGGTGGGGCCGCGCCAGGTGGCCGCCTGGGCCACCCCTGGCTCCCCTCTGGCCCCGCTTTGGTTATTCGCGAAGCTTCCTGTCCGCTGATTTTTCCTGTATTTTTCCCGGAATTTTTGGGGCACTTTAATACGGGGGAAACCTGAAATAGAAAAACAGCAGAAAACAGGAACTGGCACTGTGGTGCACTGAGTTAATAGCTTAGTCCAAATATGATCAAAAGTGTATGGAAGTGCATCAATATCATAGCAATATCACACAAAAGAAGCATGGAGCAAGCAGAAATTATAGATACGTTTTGGACGTATCAACATCCCCAAGCTTAATTCCTGCTCGTCCTCGAGTAGGTAAATGATAACAAGCATAATTTCAGTGGTGACATGCTACCAACCATATAAGAACTTTTTAAGTAAAGCAATCAAGGCATGTAATTCAATTCAAGTCATAACAAGCAAGAGTCTATATTAGCATTGTAACAAGTAACATAAGAACATAAAGGTGCAAGAGCTCTCGCTGTCCGTGACTCGAATGTCTCCAAATGGTGTTTGCGTGCAAGAAAGGGGATAGGGATATACGAGAGAGTAAAACATAGTTTTTGTATTGTTGAGAACTTAATCTACTAAAGTTTCACACTTGGTCTTCTTTGGAATCTTATCTTGACTCATCCCCAGACCACCAGCCAGGTACAAGTCAAAATGATCCACTCCCTTTCGATATTTTGAGCACTCATGCAATGGATGAGCGTAAGCAAGAAAGCTGACACTTAGGATGGCAAAAAGGGAAAAATGATGGAGGGGGAAGACAAAAAAGGTGTGAAAGGCTCACATCAATGAGGACAATCATAGGCGAGAGAAAGCCAAATGATAGATATGATGTGAGGAGTAGGGATTGCCATGCAACGGATGCACATATGAGCTAAGGTAAGCTCTCCAATGGAACTAGTGGGAGTGCATCCAACTTGCTTGCTCAAGAAGACCTAGAGCTCTTTTGAGGAGGCTCATCATTGGAATATACAAGCCAAGTTCTATAGTGTGAAGGTCCCCACATAGATATATGCATAAATGATAATCTCTATGGAGTACAAGGTATAAGATGGAGTACGAGTGTGGATCTCTCAAAAGGAATAGTAGTGTGCCCCCTTCTCTCTTTTTATTTCTTTTTCTCTTTTTTCTATTTTTTTTTATTTTTTTTGTGGCCTCAATGGCTCTTTCTATTTAACTCTCATTTGTCCTCTTTGGGATCTTTTGATTTTTTCCTCTTTGGGATCTTTTGATCACATTAGGGGCAACACTCTATGTATTACAAGAAGTATAGAAGATCTTTCACACTTTACAAAAGTACTCAACATAAAGAAAATGAAACTATCATGATGTATGCAAATGTATGCCTCTGCCAGTGTAGCAGGATATGCAATGATACTAGCGCGTCATGTAGCAATGATTAGGGCAAGGCCCAACTAGCATGCGGCTCATCGATCAAGCAAAAAACATGTATGACATGAAGATCAAGTCATGAGAAGATGGATGTTGCATGGCAATGTATCTCGGAAAGGCTATGGAAATGCCTTGATAGGTAGGTATGGTGGCTGTTTTGAGGAAGGATATAATGAGGCTTATGATGACAGAGCGTATCGTGCCAAGGATTTGGATGCACCGGCGAAGTATGCGCCAACTCTCGAGGTGAGAAAGGGCAATGCACGGTACCGAAGAGGCTAGAAAAATATGGCTAGGTGGAAGTGTCAACCTTCGAATACTCACATTAGTCCGAAGAACTCATGCACTTATTATCAGTAACTCTCAATCTAATTAGGAGGTTCACAAAGAGACAAGTACCCCGAGGAGGAGTGTATGGGGGTTTGGTTATCCTTGCGCATCCTCGGCTCATGGTACGTGAGTGTACTCTAATATTCGATCCCTCCAAAGATTAGTGATCCATCTAGTAGCTAAAGTTCTCAACTATTTTGTAGGTTTTCGAAAATAAACACGGATTGCCCAAAATACGACATCTATCACTAATAGGCTAAATCTCTTGACACCAAAAGTTCAGACATTACTCATGGCAATACCTCAAAACTATTACAAGTTACTACTAAAATTAAATAGCAACCTCAATTACCTACTTAAAGTTAAGACACACAACTCAGTGCAACAGGCAAACTCTCTTAACAAGATAAACATGAAAACTCAAGAGAGTTCAGCAACCAACTAAACAAAAGCTCTTTAAAAAGAAAAGCATGAAAACTAAGAGCTACACATGACAGCAGCTATGGAAAGACAAAGAACACACACAGCAAAGATAAGCATGAAAATCCTATGTTGTGTTCTAGGTTGAATTGGAGCGTGTTTCTCTCCCACACAAAGAAAGCTGGGTTCTAACTTGTTATGAACAACAAGCAAAGCTAAAGAAAACTAAAAAGGAAACTAAGAGCGAGACGCTCCAAGCATAGCACATAACGCATGAAGTGATTAAAATATAGTGGAACGAAAGACGAACTGATAATTGTTGATGGAGAAGGGGATGCATGGGGGCATCCCCAAGCTTAGACGCTTGAGTATTCTTGAATATTTCTTGGGGGTGCACGGGGGCATCCCCAAACTTGAGCGTTTGACCCTCTTGAACCTTCTTTTATCATCTTCCCTCGCACACTTGAAAACTCCCTTCATACATAACTCATCATAATCTGATTAGCGAGGTTAGTACCCACAATAAAATAATTTTTCCCTACTGGAAATAAAGATAATCTTGAAGAGCTACTGTTTCTCAAGATTGCCAAAAGGTTTTTGCAAAGAAAAAGCAAGCTCAAGGTTTGCAAAACGAAGAAAAGGCAAAACAGGACAGAATCTGTGAAAAACAGACCTGCAGGTAGTAAATAATTTTTTCGGGGCACTTCTGCAACTCAAATAAAAAAACTCAGAACAGACGCTCGAAAGCCAATTGTATAGAGCACACTGTCAAAAAAATTCAGATCAAAAAGATGATCTGGTGATTTTATTCGAATTTTTCTGTCCAAGGACAGAATCTGTTTTCTGGACAGCACGTCACAACTTTTGAACTTTCTTGCAATCGGAGGCTAAACTTGGCACAAAGCTGAAAAGAAAAGATACAATGATGATGCTACTGTAGTAACAAACATCAAGACACAACAAAAGCAAAATAAAACCTAATTTGTTGTGGGCTGCCTCCCAAAAGCGCTTTCTTTTATGCCTTTAAGCTAGGCATGATGCAAAAAGAGAAAATCAAGTTTTATCAAGAGTAAGAGAATAGCTAGCCCGTGTAACGGACTCAAAAGGCAACTTAATCTTCTTTCTAGGGAAGTGTTCCATCCCTTTCTTGAGAGGGAAATGGAATCTTATATTCCCCTCTTTCATGTCAATGATAGCACCAACGGTGCGAAGAAAAGGACGTCCCAAAATAATTGGACAAGAAGGTTCACATTCAATATCCATAATAGTAAAATCAACGGGAACATAATTGTCATTGACAATGATAAGAACATCATCGATCTTCCCCAAAGGTTTTTTATGGAAGAATCAACAAGACGAACACCAAAAGAACAAGGATCAAAAGGTTTCAATTCAAGCATATCATACATTCTTTTGGGCATAACGGAGGTACTAGCTCCAACATCACATAAAGCATAGCATGAGAAGTTATTTAACTTAATTTTAATCATAGGATCCCAACTATATTCTAGCTTTCTAGGTATGGAGACTTCTACCCTAAGCTTCTCCTCCCTAGCTTTGATAAGAGCATTAGTGATATGCTCCGTGAAGGCAAGATTAAGTGTGCTAGTGTGGGGGTCTCTAGACATCTTGTGAAGAAAACCAATAACTTCAGAAAGGGTGCAATTATCAAAATCAAGGTCACTACTATCAAGTAAAGTGGTAGTGGTGTCCTTTAGGCTCACTTGTTTGGTAGCTTCTATGGTCATAGGAGTTTCTTCTTCTACGGTTGAGGTCATAGCATCACCATTAATAGGTCCAATGGGACTAGGAGTGCATTGGGTGCTAAGAGTTTGGATATCCTCAACAACTTGAATAGTAGCAACAGTGTGGTAGGTAGGAAGGCTCTTAATTCTATCTTCTTCCTCCTTTTCTATAGCCCATCTCTCTTTAAGTTTAGCCATCATCCTAATGTTTTCATTAATTTGCACTTGAATAGCATTCATAGGAGTGGTCTTCCTCTCCTCAAGAGGAGAAGTTCTAATTTTAAGCAACTCTACCTCATGGGCTAAATTGTCTACCTTCGAAGAGAGATTATCTAGTTTGTCTAGTTTTTCTTCTACACTCTTATTGAAGGCCTTTTGGGTAGTGATGAAGTCTTTAAGCATAATCTCTAGTTCAGAAGTGGAGTTCTTGGTGCTAGGATAAGCATTGTTGCTCCCATAGGAATTAGAGGGGAACGGTCTAGAGATAAAGTTCACATCTACTTGATCTTGAGCAATCAAAGAATTTAAAGGAACATCATGAGGATCAATAGAAGATTGCTTGGAAAGTAGAGACATGATCAAGTCAACTTTTTCATTTAGGGAGGAAATCTCCTCGACAGAGTTTACCTTCCTACCTGTTGGAGCGCGTTCGGTGTGCCATTGGGAATAATTGGTCATCATCTCGTCGAGAAGCTTCGTGGCAGCACCAAGTGTAGTTGACATAAAGGTTCCTCCCGCGGCCGAATCTAACAAGTTCCGCGAGGTAAAGTTCAAGCCTGCATAAAAAGTTTGGATAACCATCCAAGTAGTCAAACCATGAGTAGGGCAGTTCTTGACAAGAGATTTCATGCGTTCCCAAGCTTGGGCAACGTGTTCATTATCCAATTGTTTAAAATTCATTATGTTACTCCTTAATTGGATAATTTTAGCAGGGGGGTAGTACTTCCCAATAAAGGCATCCTTGCACTTGTCCCAAGAATCTATACTATTCCTAGGCAAGGATTGAAACCAGATTTTAGCTCCTCCTCTCAAGGAGAAAGGAAAAAGCTTAAGCTTAACAATATCACCATCTATTTCTGTGCACTCTTGCATATCACAGAGCTCAACAAAATTGTTTAAGTGCAAAGCAGCATCACCTCCAGCACCGGAGAATTGATCTTTCATAACTAGGTTCAGCAAAGCAGGTTTAATCTCATAAGAAGGTGCTGAAGTGGCAGGTGTAGCAATAGGCGTGCAGATAAAGTCATTATTGTTATGACTAGTGAAGTCACTCAACTTGGTGTTCTCGCTGGAACCCATAGCAGCAGCAAGCAAGATAACTATTTTTGTGATTTTTGGTAAGGGACACTAAAGCAAAAACTGAAAGATAAACTAACAAGACTAAAAAGCAAAGATAAAAGATAACATGCAACTCCCCTATCTTGAAGAGTGGAGTCCCCGGCAACGGCGCCAGAAACTTTGCTTGATGGCTTCTCGCCCCTCGTTGGTTACCCCAAGTGGAAGGTTGAGATGTAGCGTAGCGGCAAATTTCCCTTGGCAAAGATATCAAGGATCGAATCCCGTGAGACTCCGAGAGTCGACAAGTAGGTGTCAACGGCGCCAGAAACTTAGCGGTTGACAGGACCTGCACACAGATACAGATAACTTTGCTCCCAACGAGTTCAGAGAGGTTGTCAATCCCTCCAGCCTTGTTGTTTACAAAGGATCAAACACAAGAGATAATAATGATAGCTATGACTGCAACAAGGAAATAAAAACAGGAAGTAAATAGAAGGTGTGATCAGTGGTGGTAATATGGACCGGGGTCCCATGATGTTCACTAGTGATGTCTCTCTCCCAAAAGACGATAAAACAGCAAAGTGAGGTAAACAAATTACAGCTGGGCAATTGACAGGATTATGTGCGCAAACCAATGCTAACTATGCTGCAAAGAAAGGTAGAGGCTCAAAAGCATGGGCGGTACGCCAAGGCAAGTAGACTGAAATCCATCTGCATCTACTACTAATCATCCACCTTGAGATATCTATCCAGAACATCTCGCTGGTATTAAGTTGCGAATCCCACCCAAAGTGTAAACTCAAAGCAACAGACAACTGCATTAAAAGAACTTTGCGTAAAGTAAACAATCCTTGCACCCGCAAGTACAAGCACCGTTGTTTTCCCCCTTGTGGCAACAGCACATCCCCTAGACTCATGTTTCTGTCACTCAGGCTAGTCATCAGGGGGCATGAACCCACAATCAAGCATAACGCTCCCTCTTGGAGTTACTACCTACTACTCGGCCAAAGCAATAAACAGCAACGGAGAACATGCAAGAATTACTCAAGAACATAAATATAAAAGAGGTGAATCAAATATATTACTCAAACACAATCTGAACATAATCTCATAATCCATCAGATCCCAGCAAACTCAGCATAGCAACAGCAGAAATATTACATATGTGCCTCGATCATGTAGGGCAGCTCACGAGGTCTAAACCATGAAGAACAAAGAGGGGAGGAGAACATCACATAGCTACTGATCATGTTCCCATGGTCCAAGGTGGACTACTCACGACTCATCCGGGAAGCGTCCATAGTGGTGGAGAAGCTCCCGGTGGTGGTTCTCCCCTCCGGTAGGGTGCCGGGAAGAGTTCTCCTGATGCTCCCGATCTTGGAAGCGCTGCGGCGGCGGAACAGAGGCGAGATCGCAAAAAAGGGTTCCGTCCTCGAGGGTTTCGGGACGCGAGGAATATATATGCGAAGGGGGGTCACCAGAGGCGGAGCCGGGGCCCTAGGCGCCCCCCTGGCGCGGACACGGGTGGGGCCGCGCCAAGTGGCCGCCTGGGCCACCCCTGGCTCCCCTCTGGCCCCGCTTTGGTTATTCGCGAAGCTTCCTGTACGCTGATTTTTCCTGTATTTTTCCCAGAATTTTTGGGGCACTTTTAATATGGGGGAAACCTGAAATAGAAAAACAGCAGAAAACAGGAACTGGCACTGTGGTGCACTGTGTTAATAGGTTAGTCCAAATATGATCAAAAGTGTATGGAAGTGCATCAATATCATAGCAATATCACACAAAAGAAGCATGGAGCAAGCAGAAATTATAGATACGTTTTGGACGTATCAGCGGGCACCGACGCCTTCGACGCGTACTGACGTCATGCCGCCTCGTCTTCGAGCTCTGCCCCCGGCGCCGTCATCACCGTCCAGCCCTTGGGCGGCCGCCGAGATGTCCTCTTGGTGTCTTCTGCCACCCGTAGCTCGCCTAGGCACCCCTTTTGCCCTTCTCGCCTCCTTGACCTACCTCCTGAGGAGAGGGGCAAGAAAGGCATTACGGGCATCTTATCTCTTTTTAGTCTGTAAGCCTTCGGGCATCTGTTAAGTTTAAAACTTGTAATCTCCTTGTTCATGTTTTTCATTCCCTATGTGTCGGGGATATACCCCACGGTATGAACCGGCCGGAATTATAACCCGGCCGGACTGGACATTCTACTTAAGACGGTTTATATTTGGCAAGTTACTGGTGACCCGGCAGGCGGATCATGGATGACAAGGCCCAAGGCCCAGAAGGCCGGTTCATATTATGGTGGGCCGGTTTATGAAGAAAGCATAAGGAATATTCTCTTACAAAGGAAGCAAGAGTAGGACTCCTTGTAATAGATCAATCCTAGTCCTACTAGGACTAGTCATGTAACCCGCCCCTGCAACATATATAAGGAGGGGCAGGGCTCCCCAAAGTGAGAGAGGAGACAAGTTTTAGAGGAGAAGTTTAGACAAGTTTCTAGGGTTAGTCACAAAGAGCCGGTTTACCGGCGATACCACGAGGATCATAATGAGACCTAGCCTCAAACAGCACGTAGGGTTATTACCGGATGATGTTTCCCGGGGCCCGAAGCTGTCTAAACCCGTGTCTTGCATCGCGTCTCTCGATTCCGCTAAACCCCTCTCAAGCTACTACATAGATGCGCGGCTCCACACCTGAAGTCCGTTAATCCGGACATCTGACGTGTTATTTCCACGATAGTTGGCGCCCACCGTGGGGCTCGCGCACGGTGGTGTTGAGTTCTTGGAGGGACCTCTCCCAGGGATCGAGGAACTCGCGGTCATCCGGTGAAGAAGAGTCATCGGTGCAAGTTTAAGTTTGAGAGGATTCTTCACGATGGCTGCATATGTTTGTCCGCCGAAAGGTTGCAGACGTTTCTGTCAGAGTCGCCGAAGCTGTTTGCTTCTGATTAAAATCAAAGATGCAGGCATGCGCATTGATTACATCGCATTAAGCATCAACTTGGTGTTTTCAAGTACTAGTATGCCACAAGAGGACAAGGATAGTATGTTTGGAATTAGTACGTCATTGCTACAAGGAAGCTGCTAGGAGATTAATTCCAGAATTAAGAAAAGTTGCCAAGTTTGTCTGGGCTACAGCTACGCGGAAACCATCGTTGACCCGCCAGGCCGCTCGCGCTCTCCGGGCTCGTCTCGCTGAGCCGCCTCGCTGGAGCGCTTCCATCGCCACGAGCTGGCGTCACAATTTAGACATCCCCATCGCCTCGGTTTCTGGGCTCACAAGGGGCTCGGCCCGTCTCGTCCGCCTCCAGGGGAGCGATCGATCGACCGGGGTCCCGTCGTTTTTCGGTTTCACTTCGGTGTTTGGTTTCGAGCGATCTTCCGTTGGCCTAAGTAAGAAGCGTTAAAAGGGTGGAAAAATAATAAAAAAGGGAAAGGGGGTCCATGACCCGAAGGACGTGGGGTGAATCCGGACGGAAGCAGAAACCGAGCCGTCGCTCCGACGTTTCTACGCCCACGGTACGGGCAGGCGGGTACGGTTGTTACCCGCGACCCGCAACCCGTCTTGTTCCGCTTCGCAGGCCCTCCACCGCATAGCCGCGCTGGGCGTTCACCTGAGCCGGATCACTGCCGCGAATCCTTATCGTCTGCAGGCCTGTCGCCGCTGTTGCGCTCTCCTCGTTCAACTCGCCACCCAGCCAAAAAACAATACCGCCTTGGACTGCCTCCAGCCGCTGAGCACTATCAAATACCGAGGCGAAGTCTGCAAGCATCCTGCAGTCGATTCCTCGTCGGAGTGCGCAGATAAAAGATCTGCGGTCTCGTGTCCACATGATGGGATTAAAGTAAGTCAAAAGTGCCACTAGAGGAAGAAAAAGCTACTACTACTACTTTGCTCAAACCTGGAAAGTGCCTCCCTCACGTGGAGATTGAGGCCTACGTATCAATGGCAAATGCCACTGCTAGTCACGGTAAGAGACTACGTGGATGGCCGAAACAAAAACGACCCGGACAAAACATGCGGTCAGAGGGTTCGACTTGGATTCTGCGGCCTTTGCTGTACGGCGGCCGCGTTTCTAAACCGCCGTCGACGTCCTCTGTTCTAAAGTCATCACCAACATTACCACGATCATCCGGCAAAAAATACCAGGACGACTACTAAAAGCAGCAGTTGGATCATCAGTAGGATATACCACGGATGAACGTTCAGCTGAGTTGTGCGGCTTCACGAGTACGTATGTTACGGTCCACATTAACACGACGTTGTCCGCGCTTACGGTTAACTCACCCACACGCACCGGCTTACAATGCCGCTGCCGAATCATCTGCTGTCCGGACGGATTAGGTGATATCTATTCTATTTATTTTTCATACATATTAATTCATCCGAGGAAAAATTCCTCGCTCTGCTATATTCGTGCACAGGAAAATCAGTCATTGCAAAGTGGTATTATACCACGGAGGTGGAGGCACGCCAAACATTGTTTGATACAAGTGGTCGTCGTTATTCCAGGGATTCAAGCGCCGGTTTACAACTACGGCCGGTTCACGCATCCGCACCGGTTTACAACACGAAGGACAACTTGCTCATCACCGCCGGTTTACAACCCTACGGCCAGTTCATCTGTTTGAGCCGCTCAGATAATGCGGTCGTTTTACTGTCCACCCGGTGATCCGGTCTATTCAACATACCGGTTCAAATTCATTCAGGAGATATCCATCCACAGTATTATTTCTCTTATTATATATTATTTTTTAAGAAAATAAGATGATTTGATCAGTCTATCTGGTTGTGCAGGGCATATGCACTCAGTAACAATAAAACTCCCTGAAGAGCATGAGGTCACATCCGGCTCAAAGAGGACGCTTCACGGAAACCCTCTGGATGGTAATCCATCCAGTGATTGGTTTATATTTACCCACCGGTTCGGAGGAACCATGGAGACCCTCTGAAAAGATGGATAATCCACATTCAGTGATTGGTTTATATTTACCCACCGGTTCGGAGGAACCATGGAGATCCTCTGAAAAGATGGATAATCCACATTCAGTGATTGGTTTATATTTACCCACCGGTTCGGAGGAACCATGGAGACCCTTTGAAAAGATGGATAATCCACATTCAGTGATTGGTTTATATTTACCCACCGGTTCGGAGGAACCATGGAGACCCTCTGAAAAGATGGATAATCCACATTCAGTGATTGGTTTATATTTACCCACCGGTTCGGAGGAACCATGGAGGCCCTCTGAAAAGATGGATAATCCACATTCAGTGATTGGCTAGGCCCTCTGGAAAGATGGATAATCCACATCCAGTGATTGGCTCAATTTTTTACGTGCGGTTCTATCGGCCCTCTGAAAAGATGGATAATCCACATTCAGTGATTGGCTAGGCCCTCTGGAAAGATGGATAATCCACATCCAGTGATTGGCTCAGTTTTTTATTTGCGGTTCTATCGGCCCTCTGAAAAGATGGATAATCCACATTCAGTGATTGGCTAGGCCGCCTGGGAAAGATGGATAATCCACATCCCATTGATTGGCTGAATCTTGCTTTGAGCCTGGCAGCTCTTAAAAAGCCTCGACTACATGGTCTTATTTGCAAAATTTGCATCTTTTGGTGTTTGTGTTTTATAACTCTTTAAACCGGAGTGGAACAGCTACAGAAGCTGACCATATATCTATAAAGTGAAAAGTCTGGGTCATGAATAACAGCATGAATAAACCGGTGTTCATTACAACCCGGATCATCCATCAGGCAAAAGCCAAGTATAAGCTACAAATTTCTGGACAAAAGTTTCAGCGTGATATAAACTGGTGTTCTTTTATCAAACCCGGAATTATTATGGGGTCCCTCAAAAGCTTCCTCAGAAAACTGCAAAGTTCGTCGGATTAAGAATATCAAGCATACTTAATCACAGGTATGAAGTTATTTCTGGTATAAACAGACACTTGTTTGATATATTTTGTGAGCAATATAATCCGTCCGGTGGTAAACCGTCAGGACATCTTTTAGCGTTGTTTTATGCAGAAGCAGGTAAGATAATGAATAGTGTTCATTAAACCGGCCTGGTTTTGACTATAAGTCGCCAATATGAGACAAAATAATGACCGGTGTTTATTAAACCCGGCCCGATTGTGATCAAACATCATTGGAACCGGTCTTCAAACCGGATTATATTCTTCAATAGCCAAACATGGCTGGATTCCTATTATGGTTATCAATATTATGATTGAGGTTTTCAAAGTCGCTTTAAAGCGCAATGGATATTATTTCAACGATGGAAGTGATTTATTCTACAAAGGAATAGTCCCGAGTTGCTGCAGGCTTACAACCCGGCACTTGGGGGCTACATTATTCAGACTGAGATTACATCAAATACACAAGTCTCAAGCACACGAACAAGTTGTCTACTTGACACTTGGGGGCTAATGGGCAGTTGAAGCAGTAAACAGCAGCAATTCAAAGACAAAAGTCTCAAGCACACAAGCAAGTTGTCTACTTGACACTTGGGGGCTAATGCAAAGTCATTTTTTTTATCACCTTATTGAAGACCCGACTCATCATATCATAATGAGCCGGCCCTTGGGGGCTACCAATCGCTCCTATCAACAATTCAAGGTACACAAGTATTAATCCATTATATTGAAAGGTCCACTGCTCAGTTGGTAAAGCTCAAAGCTCTTAACCTTGTGGACGTGGATTCAAACCCCACGATGGAAGTTACGTTATATAATGTTCATTTCAATAAAGTCCCTGCTCATTATTGCATAATGACCCGGCACTTGGGGGCTATATGTTGCTATTCAAGTTTACATGATCATATTTTCAAAGTCCCTGCTCATTATTGCATAATGACCCGGCACTTGGGGGTTACATAATATGGAATATTCAGTTTCATAGTAATTGGGATGAATGATCCGGATTTCTTCAAGATTATACAAGGCTATGTTCAGTGAAGTATATACAAAGTCCCTGCTCATTATTACATAATGACCCGGCACTTGGGGGCTATAGGTAATATGCATATAAAGGAGGAACATCTTCAAATTTTTAGTTCTGGCAAAACAAATTAATTGTGTGACCCGGCAATCATAAACCGGCAAGTTCTGCATCTTCAAGCCGGTTGGATATCAGTTGAATATTTCAAAGACCAATATTTTTGTCAAGTTAGAGCATTAAAGGCCGATTCAAATGGATTCTTTATTTACAATATTTCTTATGCAAGGAAGTTGATTATGAAGTTGGTCTGTTGACCCGGATTTTTTAGAAGAAGGAAGGACAAGGACTTAAAGATGATCCGGTGCCGGTTTACAAGAAGTCATAACCCGAAGCCCAACCTATTAATTTGTTCTTGTGGTTATTTTTCAGCATAAAGTTTACCATGGATAAATCCAAGCTAAACTTGGGGGCTAATGTCGGGGATATACCCCGCGGTATGAACCGGCCGGAATTATAACCCGGCCGGACTGGACATTCTACTTAAGACAGTTTATATTTGGCAAGTTACTGGTGACCCGGCAGGCGGATCATGGATGACAAGGCCCAAGGCCCAGAAGGCCGGTTCATATTATGGTGGGCCGGTTTATGAAGAAAGCATAAGGAATATTCTCTTACAAAGGAAGCAAGAGTAGGACTCCTTGTAATAGATCAATCCTAGTCCTACTAGGACTAGTCATGTAACCCGCCCCTTCAACATATATAAGGAGGGGCAGGGCTCCCCAAAGTGAGTGAGGAGACAAGTTTTAGAGGAGAAGTTTAGACAAGTTTCTAGGATTAGTCACAAAGAGCCGGTTTACCGGCGATACCACGAGGATCATAATGAGACCTAGCCTCAAACAGCACGTAGGGTTATTACCGGATGATGTTTCCCGGGGCCCGAAGCTGTCTAAACCCGTGTCTTGCATCGTGTCTCTCGATTCCGCTCAACCCCTCTCAAGCTACTACATAGATGCGCGGCTCCACACCTGAAGTCCGTTAATCCGGACATCTGACGTGTTATTTCCACGACACTATGGACTGTATCTGAACGGAATGTTTTTAATGAAAAAGGAATGTTTGCCGGGTCATTTGTTCGCAGGTAAAACCCACAACAGGGAATAAATCCCTGATATCTCCAGGATAAACATTTTCTCGCCCGGCAACAGGCCCTGCTGTTTCCCTACTTCGCTCGACCTTTCTCACGCCTTTGGCGGAGGCAGGGATGAAGTGGGTTCAGGGTCCTCGTTCTATCCTTTTGCTACCGCGACTACGACCAAACTTAGTCCCAAGAGCGAGCCCTAGGGCCTAGAGTTATGGGAGCACGGTAGCTTACGGAAAAGAACGAGGTTCCGCATACCTCAGTCCATAATGGAATGCATGATAAGGGGTAAAGAACTTATCTGAAGCTGCAGCTCCCGGCAACCCTGGTCTGCCGTTGGCGAATCTCCGCCCTTGTAGCCCCCGGCAACACTGGCTCGCCGGGGCCTAGGTGCTGGTCTGTTCTTCTTTCCTTTCCTCAAGTGGCTTCGGCAAGGATGTCTGCGCGTCCTGTGAACCAAAGAAGACAGAGGAAAGACAAAGACTCGACCTCTAAGCTAGGGGTTAGCCGCCGCTAAGCACTATCAACCCTAACCAAGGACGAGACTCGACTCAGCATGCATGCTATAACTTAGGGCGCCGGTGCTTCACTTATTTATGCTTAGGGTCTGCGCCTGGCTTTGTACAAAGGGTTACATGCCTTGCCGGCAAGGCTCGTACAAAATTGTTGCTTGCCGGGGGGGCCGGCAAGCCGCGCCTTATGGGTAAAACTTGCGAAGGTGCTCAATGTTCCAGGAATTGCTCACCGGAACGGCATCCTCGGTCTCCAGGCGGACCGCGCCGGGCCTGGTGACTCGTATTACCCGATAAGGGCCTTCCCACTTTGGTGTCAACTTGTTCGTATTCCTGGCCGATTGAACACGTCGGAGAACAAGGTCGCCTTCCTCAAAGCTTCGGGCACGGACCTTGCGCCTATGGTAGCGGCACAAGGCTTGCTGGTAGCGTGCTGCTCTCACAGCCGCCCGAAGACGATCTTCCTCAAGGAGCGTTGCGTCCTCTTGCTGCAGTTGCTCTTGCTCAAGCTCATCATAAGCGAGCACTCGAGGTGACCCGTATATGAGTTCAGTGGGGAGAACTGCTTTTGCCCCGTATATCAGGGCAAAGGGCGTCTGGCTGGTGGCTCGATTTGGCGTCGTTCTGATCGACCAAAGAACCGCCGGCAATTCATCAATCCAGCGCCTCCCGCTCTTGTGCAGCCTGTCAAAGGTCTTTGTCCTTAACCCTCGCAGCACTTCAGTGTTTGCCCTCTCAGCTTGACCATTGCTTCGGTGGTGAGCAACGGAAGCGAAACAGACTTGGCTGCCGAGGTCCTGGGTATATTGCATGAAGGTGCGACTTGTAAACTGCGTGCTGTTGTCGGTGATGATCTTGTTGGGTACACCAAAACGGCACACTAGTCCCTTGAAGAACTTGACGGCTGACTGAGCTGTGACCTTCCTGACTGCCTCCACCTCTGGCCACTTTGTGAACTTGTCGATTGCAACGTACAAGTACTCAAAGCCCCCGACATCGCGGCGGAAAGGGCCCAGTATGTCGAGCCCCCAGACCGAGAAGGGCCAGGAGAGAGGAATGGTTTGAAGGGCTTGACCTGGTTGATGAAGTTTCTATGAATGGAACTGGAACGCTTCACACGTGGTGACTAGTGCCGTCGCATCCTGGAGGGTAGTGGGCCAGAAGAAACCTTGCCGGAATGCCTTGCCGGCAAGAGCTCTTGACCCTATGTGGGATCCACATATGCCTCCATGTATCTCTGCCAACAGCTCCAGTCCTTCCTCTCGAGGGATGCATTTCAATTTCACACCGTTCGGCCCCCTCCTGTACAGGACGTCATCGACGAATTGGTACATAGCAGACCGACGGGCTACTTTCTCCGCTTCTTCATGTTCCTCAGGAAGTTCCCCAGTCTGGAGGAATCGGACGGTATGCTGCGCCCATGCTGGAGCCTGGGGATCGACGGCGAGGACCAAAGGCATTTCCTCCGCCAAGGGAGTGGCCGTCTCGACGGCAAAAGCTTGACGCTCCGCCGGAGTTAGCCCTCCTGTGGCGGGCTCAATGTCTTCGGCAACATCCTTGCCGGCGACTCCTGGGAGCTCGGCGGGAAAGTACTTGCCGGGCGCTGATTTCCTCCTCTTGTTCTGCTCTGTTGATGGATCAACGGATGGCTGAGAAAGCTGAAGCACAAAGGTACGTGGTTCCACTGGCAGCTTGAGGGCAGCGCGCTTTGACAGGTAATCGGCGATGTCGTTCTCCGCTCGGGGAACGTGCTCCGCCTGTATACCATCAAAGCGATCTTCCAACTTTCTCACTTCATCGACGTAGGCCTTCATCAATGGGCTCTGGTAATCCTTGTTGACTTGTTTGACGACAAGCTGCGAGTCGCCCCTGACAATGAGCTTCTTGATTCCGAGGTCTGTCGCGATCCTAAGACCAGCAAGCAGCCCCTCGTACTCAGCAGTGTTGTTCTTTGATACCTCTCTGGGGAAGTGCATCTGGACCACATACTTGAGGTGCTCTCCAGTGGGCGCGACCAGCAGTACGCCAGCCCCGGCGCCCTGCAAGGAGAAAGCTCCATCAAAGTACATGATCCAGTTGCAACTCGCCTCTTTGCCAGGGAGAGCAGTTTCCTGGGCCTCTTCATCAGGCGTTGCGGTCCATTCTGCGATGAACTCTGCCAAGACTCGGCTCTGAATCGTCGAGGTACTTTCAAACTTGAGGCCAAAGCTGGACAGCTCCAATGCCCACTCTACAATCCTTCCCGTTGCATCTGGATTGTGCAATATCCGTTGTAGAGGGAGGCGAGTGACGACAGTGATCTCGTGCGCCTGGAAGTAGTGACGCAGCTTCCTCGAGGCCATGAGAAGGTCGAAGAGCAATTTCTGCACACCGGAGTACCTTGATCTAGCTCCCTGCAAGAGGGAGCTAACAAAGTAGACCGGGTGCTGCATCATTTTCTTCTTTGGCTGCACTCCAACCGGCCGTGTCGTCTCTGCACCAGTGGCATCAGGCTCTGTGGCTGCTATCACCTCATTATCAATTCCTCTCTGCGCCACTAGTGCAGCGCTGACCACCTGGTTTGTTGCCGCTAAGTATAGCAGCAACGGTTCTTGTGGTCTAGGCGCGACCAGTATCGGCATGGAGGAAAGATACCTCTTCAAATCTTGTAATGCTGCTTCAGCTTCCGGCGTCCACTCCATTGGGCCCGCCTTTTTCAAAATCTTGAAAAAGGGAAGGGCGCGGTCGGCAGACTTGGAAATGAACCTGCTCATGGCAGCAACGCAGCCAGCAAGCCGACGCATGTCCTTGACCCGTTTTGGTGCTTCAATCTGTTCTATAGCTTTGATCTTGTCCGGACTGACTTCTATCCCACGCTGCGACACAAAGAACCCGAGAAGCTTGCCAGACGGGACGCCGAAGAGACACTTCTCAGGGTTTAGCTTGAGGTTGATCTTGCGTAGGTTTATAAATGTTTCTTGTAAATCTGGTACGAGGGTTGCCCTGTTCTTGGTTTTGACCACTATACCATCCATATAAGCCTCCATATTTCTATGGAGCTGGGGTTAAAAACCAATCTGGACTGCCCTTGCAAACGTCGAGCCAGCACTCTTCAACCCGAAAGGCATTCGTACAAAACAGTACGTACCACATGGGGTGATGAATGTTGTTTTCTCTTTGTCTTCTCTTGCCATGAAGATCTGGTGGTAACCGGAGTAGGCATCGAGGAATGACAGCAGGTCACACCCATCCGTGGAGTCAACAATCTGGTC
Organism: Secale cereale; assembly: GCA_902687465.1. Lineage (NCBI taxonomy): Eukaryota > Viridiplantae > Streptophyta > Magnoliopsida > Poales > Poaceae > Secale > Secale cereale. Next base: position 803,928,948 of record LR738712.1, read on the forward strand.
TATGCGCGGCAACGGGAAGGGGTCCTTGGGACAAGCTTTATTGATATCTGTGTAATCAATACAGAGCCTCCACTTCCCATTCGCCTTGCGCACTACCACTAGATTGGCCAACCACATTGGATGGAGCATTCCTCTTACCAAACCCGCAGCTTCCAATTTCCGGATCTCCTCTGTGATGAACTCTTACCGTTCCAAAGCTTGCTTCCTGACCTTCTGCTTGACGGGCCGCGCATGAGGACAGACAGCAAGGTGGTGCTCAATCACCTCCCTGGGAACGCCGAGGATGTCAGATGCTTGCCAGGCAAACACGTCAACATTCGCCCGTAGGAAGGTGACGAGCGCTTCTTCCTATTTGTTGTCAAGGGCGGAGCTTATGGTAAAAGCCCCTCCCGTGCCGTCCTCCTTGACAGAAACCTTCTTGGTTCCTGGCGGTGTGGCCCCAGATCTCTTGTTCCTGCCGGTGGAGCTCTCTAGCACGTCCTCGACGGGGGTGCGACACTCCGAAGAGGTGCGCTTGCCGGAGTGGGTGTCCGAGGTCTCACCGGCCTTCTTCTTTCCGGTGGAGCTCTCTGGCACGTCCTCGACGGGAGCACAGCACTCCGAAGAGGTGTGCTTGCCGGAGTGGGTGTCCGAGGTCTCACTCTCACCGGTCTTCTTCTTCTTCCCTCCCGGGGCTCCAGTGGCAGGAGCAAGTGCCCTCGTAGCGGCAGCTGCTGCGACCGCTTGCTGGTACAGTTGGTCAATGCAAATCAGCGCATCCTTCTTGTCGGAGGGGATGGTGATGATCGTCATAGGCCCTGGCATCTTCAGGGTGTTGTAGGCGTAGTGTGACACTGCCATGAACTTGGCCAGCATCGAACACAATCCTTTCCGTCCTATAGTTCAGATCACTTCCAAAAGTCACGGGTAACGTGACCTTCCCCTTTGGTTGGCTTCTCCCTGGGTTGACCCCCTGAAACGTGCTCGTCTCTTCGAGGTCTCCATCAGGAACTTGCAGCTTCTCGATCAGGGTGGGCGAGAGTAGGTTCATACCGGCCCCGCCATCGACCAGCATCTTTGCTACCTTGAGGTTGCATATTGTTGGTGAAACCAACAATGGCAAGCACCCGACCGCAGTAGTGCGATCAGGGTGATCCTCGGCATCAAAGATGATAGGTGTGCTGGACCATTTCAGCGGCTTTTGGGCACCGGATGGTGGCTCAGCTGCAATAATCTCACGCGCCCACTGTTTAAGTTGGCGGTGAGAAGTATGCAGCGAGGCGCCACCATCGACGCACATGGCGTCTGTAGCCTTCTGAAACTCTTGGTCACCGGACTCGTCGTCCTCTTCGTGATCGTCGTCTTTGGGCCTTCTGTCGCGGCCCCGGGCGGGCCTTTCCTGCTGTTTCTCCTTGCCGCGACGGGCCGCTTGGCCGTCACGCTTCTTGCCGGACCCCTCAGCGCCGTCCTGACCCTTCTCCTTGTCCCGCCTCTCGTATTCAGCCCTTTGCTTCTCAGCAAGGAGCTCAACCTGGTGGCAGTCCTGGAGATCATGGCCTTTGGTGCGATGGATCTTGCAGTATCGGTTGCCGGAGTTTCCTGACTTCTCGGCAGCCGCCAAGGCCCGGCAGGCGACGCACCCAGCAATCTCCTTGCCAGGGTCACCCGCCCTGGTTTTCTTGGCGGAGCCGACATCATCAGACCCCTCGACGGCAAGTACGGCTTTACCCTTGTGCTTCCTGTTGCGGTGTCGGCCCTTCTTCGCCGGGGCGGCAGTATCCTCGTCTGAAGAGTCGGTTTCCACATCGGCGCCTTCGCCGGGGTACTTCCTTCCCTCTTCAGCCTGGGCACATCTGTCGGCAAGAACATAGAGTTCCGCCACATCCTTCACCTTGGTCATCGCCAGTTCTTCGCGCATCTTGCGGTTGCGCACGTTCTGGTGGAACGCGCTGATGATGGCGGCAGGGTGAACGTCGGGGAGATTGTACTGTACCCGGCCGAATCTCTGTATGTACTTGCGCAGACTCTCGCCTTCCTTCTGGGGTATGACATGCAGGTCACTTGCTTGGCCATGGGCTTGGTGGCCTCCGGTAAAGGCGCCAACAAACTCATGGCACAAGTCGGACCAGGAGGAAATAGAGTCTACTAGCAAGTGCATCAACCACGACATGGCGTTAGGTTTAAGAGCCAATGGAAAGTAATTCGCAAGCACCTTATCGTGGCGGGCCCCAACAGCTTGCATCGCGATGGTGTAGATGCTAAGGAACTCTGACGGGTGGGTCTTGCCGTTGTACTTCTCGCCAACGTCAGGCTTGAAGGTGCGGTGAGAGGGCCACTGGAACTGCCGCAGCTCACGGGTGAAAGCTGGACAGCCTACCTCATAAGGTAGACCTCCAGGGCTCTCCGGTGCTGGGCGGTCCGCAGCAGGCCCTGCTCGCCTGTCCAACTGGTGGCGCGCTCCGCACCGGCGCTCGATGGTGGTTCGAGCGTCTTCATGAGCTCGCTCCTGAAGAACTCGACGCTGGTCGCCGTGGGTCCGCGGGTCGGACGACGCGATGGAGATGGCGTCGCCCGCGACGTCCCGACGAGTCGACACACGCGGTATCGGGCGAGGAGGAGGCGAATGCACCGTAGCCACGGCGCTACTGGTCCTCCCGCCGCCGGTGCGTGGGACTCCATCGGAGCGTCGACCTGGGAGCTCCGCTGGATTTGGTTCATCCTTGTTGGCGACTGCAACAAGGCTTCAGATGGTGGCTCTCCATTCGTCGAGTTTCCCCGTAACGGGAGGAAAGTCGAGGAGGAACTGCGCGCGCGCCAGGGCTTCGGCTAGGGTCAACGGTAGCGAAACCTACACGGATCGCGACGCGCTTCGACCCCTGAGCGTGTCAGGAGGAGCTCCATCACAATCCCGCGGTCGCATACCGTCTCCACCAGTGCTTCGGCGGGCGGGCAGGTCTTCTACATCCCGGGGGTGGTGCTCGGGGCTCTTCCCATGGCGACGTCCGGGATCTTCGGGGTGACGACGCCGTTCGTCGCGCGCTGCTTGAGAAGAGCACGCTGTTGGCGCCGGCGTGGGAGTTCTGGAGGGCCTTGCGTCGCCTTCGGGTGGTGCGGCCGCGACCTTGGAAGGCCCCGCGCCACCCGGGGAGGGCCGGGCTTCATCTTTGGAACTGGCGGTGTGTGGACCGTCACCAGGCACACAAACATCGCTACCTCCCAAACTCCGGCTGCCGGGATGGCGTTGGTGTTCGCGGGCAGCACCTCGGGTTCTTTCCGCGACCGGTCCGCTGCTCGCCCGCGTCGGGACGGGCTGTTCGACTTCCGACTGGCCAAGCGCCACCGTCGTCTTCTTCTTGGGCGCCATGACGATGAAGAAGCGTTGAACTGACTGCTAAAGTCGATTCTCGCAACCGCGCCCCCCTACCTGGCGCGCCAAAGATGCCGGTGTATTTGGATCGACACCTATGGGATCACAAGAATCCCTACTATGGTTGCGGGGCGCGGGGTTGAGAGGAGAGCGGATCTAACAGTTAGGACACGGTTCCTTTACCCAGGTTTGGGCCGCAAAGATGCGCAAAACCCTACTCCTGCTTTGGTGGATTATATGTCTGTGTTCTTCAGCTAGTGAGGAGCTCCAAAAGAGTCGTGAGGAGTTCTAAAAAGCCGAATCCTCCTCCTGGTCGCCTCGAGCCTCCTTTTATAGGAAAAAGGGGTTGCCGCAGTGGCACACAGGAGGTGGAAAGGGTACAGTGATGCGAGGTTATCCCTCGCATTACAGGACAAGGCACATTTAATGCGCTTAGCTTAGGTGTCCTTGCTTTATCAGGGACGAGAGGAGACGTTCGTCTTGTCCGTCACCGCCCCTCCTCGTGTTGACACGCGCCCTGGCCAGCGGTGCCTGAGGTGCCATGTAAGCAGACAGGTAGCTGAGGTGGCGCAACGGCGGGTCTCCACGAAGATCTACGGGTTGCCACACAGGAGCCTGTCCAGCTGGTCGGGTCGGCAGCTGCGTAGGTCGGTCGAAACCCATTTGGTGCGGGCCTGACGGTGGCCCCGCGGGTGTCCTCGGCAAGGGCCTTGCCGGGGCCCCAGCAAGGGTCTTGTCGCGGTGCCTGCTGTCATCCCCGGCAAGATGCTTGCCGGAGGCCTTGTGGTTCTCCTTGGCTGGAATCCCGCCAAGGGTCGTCGTCTTCTTAACTTGTATCTGATCTTGGATGTCTTCACAAAGATCTGCATGCCACCACGGGGATATCTCCTGAATCCTCGCCCCATGGGGGCGGTGGACTCAAGGGTGATCCGCTCAGTAGGCGTGGGTCGAGCTGCCACGACAAGGGTCTTGCCGGGGCTGCCAGAGCCGTCCCCGGCAAGGGTCTTGCCAGGGCCGCTCAAACTGGCTCCCGGCAAGGATCTTGCCGGGGAAGGCCGCTTCGTCCCTTTGCTCTTTGTGGTCTTGTTCTAGTCTCCATTAAGCTTCGGTCTTACCCCGGCTCACCTCCCTTGCCATGCTTGGTGTGGTGGTGCCCGTGGCTCAGACTGCCCGTGCACAGTCATAGGGGTACAAAAAAAGTGCACCCCTCTTTTTGTACACCGACACCACCATCCTTCTTCAACATCATGACGCACGTCCTAGTTCACCTACGCGAAGAGATTAACGTTTTGGGTCCTGTATTTCTACACAATATGTTCCTCTTTGAGAGGTTCATGGGAGTCTTAAAGAAATATGTTCATAATCGTGCTAGGCCATAAGGAAGCATCCCCAAAGGGCATGAAAATGAGGAGGTCATTGAGTTTTGTATTGACTTTATTCTTGACCTTAAGCCGATTGGTGTTCCTGAATCGCGGCATAAGGGCAGACTGGATGGAAAAGGCACGCTGGGAGGGGATCAAATAATATGTATGGATGGGCATTCCCTCACTAAAGCACACTACACAGTTCTACAGAGCTCCGCCTTGGTGGCTCCGTATATGGACGAACACAAGAATTTTCTATGCTCCAAATACACGGAGCAGTCTGACGACTGGATTACACGTGAACAAACGACGACTTTCGCCGATAGGTTGCAGACACGTGCCATGCATGACGCCGCTATTGATGATGACATGTACTTGCTTTCCCAGTTACCATCTTCGAATATAATGTCTTTCAAAGGGTACGAGATAAATGGGAATACATTTTACATGATCGCCCAAGATAAGAAGAGCACCAACCAAAACAGTGGTGTCCGCTTTGATGCAGCAACCAAGACGGGAAAGGAAACATATTATGGTTATATAGAGGACATATGGGAACTTGACTATGAACGTGCTTTGAAGGTCCCTTTGTTTTGGTGCAAATGGGTCAATATGAAACGAGGCGGTGTAACTGAAGACCCGCAGTACGGAATGACAATAGTGGATCTCAACAATATTGCATATGCAGACGAACCATTCGTCCTAGCCAATGATGTGGCACAGGTTTTCTATGTGAAGGACATGTCTACGAAGCCGAGAAAAAGAAAAGATAAGGTAGCGAATGCATCATACGATGAGCCAAAGCGCCACATAGTTATTTCTGAGAAAAGAAACATCGTGGGTGTGGATGACAAGACAGACATGTCAGAAGATTATGAAAAGTTTGATGAAATTGCTCCATTCACAGTGAATATTGACCCGAGCATGCAGTTAAATGACGAAGATTGTCCATGGTTACGGCGCAAAGGGACACACGCAAAGAAAAAGTTTTACACCCAAAGATCCCACTCTGGGATGTGATCGGCTTCACTGTCATCACTTTCTTCTCTAGTGAGTTTCCGGACTTATATATCTGCAAAGTCCCGTTTCGAACAAACCGGAGGAAATCCTTGTAATAGTTAGGGTACTTATGTGTTTTGGCATTTGAAACGCGAAGAAATTTTATGTGCAAATTCTTTCATGCATTTACTGAATTTTTCAGCTAAATGACCTTGAAATTTAAAAACACTTCAAATGAACTCTGAAAAGGTTAAAAGTTGGCATGGTATCATAATTTCACCCACATAGCATGTGCACAAAAGTAGAGAGGATTACGACAAAAACTGGATGCACTTCGTGTATAAAATGGACAATCTCGTTCGAAATATCAGGGTTTCGGACGATAAGTCATCTGTTACAAAGGCATTTCATTTTTTATATAACCTAAGTATTACCAGGTTGAATATAATGATAAAACACACTAATATTAAACATATCAAAAAAGAATCACAGAAAAATCTATTTTTAAAGTTAAGTTATTCACAAACTAGTGATTCACACAAATTTGAAATAATTCAAATTTAAACTCTTCAAATTTCAAAACTACCGGCACTAACAGAAAGTTTGTAATTTTTTGTACCTAGAGCAAAAATATTCACAAAAAAACTCTAAATACAGCAAAAAAACAACTCAAAAATAAATAAAAGAAAATAAGTAAAGCAGAAAAGAAAAAATTGAAAAAAAAAGCCCACCTACTGGGCAATAGCTGCCTGCATACGACTAGAAACTCAACATCTAGTTGGGCCAGGATGCAGGCCAGCTAGCCCAGTAGGCCCAACAGGGCATTGCGGCACAGGTAGGCTCAGAAGGCCTGCTTTAGAGAGGAGCTCGATACAGCAGCGGCGGCGGGGCTTATAAGCATGTGCGAGCCCCCCTCGGCTAGTGAGGTGGGACTAAACTTCTGCGCCCCTCGCCTGGCAGCACACATCCTTTAGTACCGGGTCGTGGTTGCAACTGGTACTAAAGG
>LR738712.1:803938495-803954664 GCA_902687465.1 Secale cereale
GCGCCGGGGGGGCGCCTGGGCCCCCCGAGGCTCCGCTGATGCCCCCCTTTGGCGTATATTTAAAGCGTATCCCAAAACCCTCGAGACGGGAACTCTTTTTCGCGATCTCATCTCTGTTCCGCCGCCGCCGCCGCTTCCAAGATCGGGAGCACCAGGAGAACTCTTCCCGGCACCCTGCCGGAGGGGAGGATCACCACCGGGAGCCTCTCCACCACCATGGACGCCTCCCGGATGAGTTGTGAGTAGTCTCCCTTGGACCATGGGTCCATGACCAGTAGCTATGTGATGTACTCCTCCCGTTCTTGTGCTTCACTAATTAGTCCTCGTGAGCTGCCCTACATGATCGAGGCACATATGTAATCCTTATGCTGTTGCTATGATGAGTTTGCTGGGATCTGATGGATTATGAGATTATGTTCAGATTGTGTTTGAGTAATATATTTGATTCACCTCTTTTATATTTATGTTCGTAAGTAACTCTTGCATGTTCTCCGTTGTTATTTATTGCTTTGGCCAAGTAGTAGGTAGTGACTCTAAGAGGGAACGTTATGCTTGATTGTGGGTTCATGCCCCTCGATGACTAGCTTGAGTGACAGAAACATGAGTCTAGGGGATGTGCTGTTACCACAAGGGGGAAAACAACGGTGCTTGTGCCCGCGGGTGCAAGGATTGTTTACTTTACGCAAAGTTCTTTTAATGCAGTTGTCTGTTGCTTTGAGTTTACACTATGGGTGGGACTCGCAACTTAATACCAGCGAGATGTTCTGGATAGATATCTCAAGGTGGATGATTAGTAGTAGATGCAGATGGATTTCGGTCTACTTACCTCGGCGTACCGCCCATGCTTTGAACCTCAACCTTTCTTGCAATGTAGTCAGCATTGGTTTGCGCACATGGTCCTGTCAATTGCCCAGCTGTAATTCGTTTACCTCACATAGCAGTTTTATCGTCTTTTGGGAGAGAGACATCACTAGTGAACATCATGAGACTCCGGTCCATATTACCATCATTGATCACATCCGCTATTTACTTTTACGCTTTTACTTACTATTCCAGCAATATCTATCACTACTATCACTTGCGTTTGATCCTTTGTAAACTACAAGGCCGGAGGGATTGACAACCTCTCTGTACTCGTTGGGAGCAAAGTTATTTGTATCTGTGTGTAGGTCCACGTTGATTGCTAATATCTGGCGCCGTTAGCAGTTGACACCTTCTTGTTGAAACTGGGAGTCTCTGGGAAATCGATCCTTGGTATTGCCAAGGGAAAACTACTGCTACACTGCATCTCAAACCTTCCACTTGGGGTAACCAACGAGGGGTGAGAAGCCACCTAGCAAAGCAATTTCTGGCGCCGTTGCCGGGGACTCCACTCTTCAGGATAGGGGAGTTGCACGCTATCTTTTACCTTTGCTTTTTAGTCTTGTTAGTTTACCTTTCAGTTTTGCTTTAGTATCTTTTATCAAAAATCACAAAAATAGTTATCTTGCTTGCTTGCTACTATGGGTTCCACCGAGAACACCAAGTTGTGTGACTTCACTAGTCACAACAACGATGACTTTATCAGCACACCTATCACTACACCTGCCACTTCAGCACCTTCATATGAAATTAAACCTGCTTTACTGAACTTAGTCATGAGAGAACAATTCTCCGGTGCTGGAGATGATGCTGCTTTACACTTGAACAACTTTGTTGAACTCTGTGATATGCAAAAGTACCAAGAAATAGATGGTAATATTGTTAAGCTTAAGCTTTTTCCTTTCTCTTTGAGAGGAGGAGCTAAAATTTGGTTTCAGTCTTTGCCTAGAAATAGCATAGATTCTTGGGACAAGTGCAAAGATGCTTTTATTGGAAAATACTATCCACCTGCTAAAATTATCCAACTAAGAAATAACATAATGAATTTTAAACAATTGGATAATGAACATGTTGCCCAAGCTTGGGAACGTATGAAATCTCTTATCAAGAACTGCCCTACTCATGGTTTGACTACTTGGATGGTTATCCAAACTTTTTATGCAGGCTTGAACTTTACCTCGCGGAACTTGTTAGATTCGGCCGCGGGAGGAACTTTTATGTCAACTACACTTGGTGCTGCCACGAAGCTTCTCGATGAGATGATGACCAACTATTCCCAATGGCACACCGAACGCGCTCCAACAGGTAGGAAGGTAAACTCTGTCGAGGAGATTTCTCCCTTAATGAAAAAGTTGACTTGATCATGTCTCTACTTTCGAAGCAATCCTCTGTTGATCCTCGTGATGTTCCTTTAAATTCTTTGATTGCTCAAGAACAAGTAGATGTGAACCTTATCTCTAGAAACAATTTCAACAACAATGCTTATAGGAGTAACTTTGGTAACAATCCTAGACCGTTCCCCTCTAATTCTTATGGGAACAACAATGCTTATCCTAGCACCAGGAACTCCACTACTGAACTAGAGATTATGCTTAAAGATTTCATCACTACCCAAAAGGCTTTTAATAATAGTGTAGAAGAAAAACTAAACAAACTAGGTGATCTCTCTTTGAAGGTAGACAATTTAGCCAATGAGGTAGAATTGCTTAAAATTAAAACTTCTCCTCTTGAGGATAGGAAGGTCACTCCTATTAATGCTATTCAATTGCAAATTAATGAAAATATTAGGATGATGGCTAAACTTAAAGAGAGATGGGCTAGAGAAAGGGAGGAAGAAGATAGAATTAAGAGCCTTCCTACCCACCACACTGTTGCTACTATCCAAGTTGTTGAGGATATCCAAACTCTTAGCACCCAATGCACTCCTGGTCCCGATGGACCTATTAATGGTGATGCTATGACTATAGAAACTACCAAACAAGTGAACCTAGCAGACACCACTACCACCTTACTTGATGGTAGTGACCTTGACTTTGACAATTGCACTCTTACCGAAGTTATTGATTTCCTTCACAAGATGTCTAGAGACCCCCGCACTAGCACGCTTAACCTTGCCTTCACAGAGCATATCACTAATGCTCTCATCAAAGCTAGGGAGGAGAAACTTAGAGTAGAAGCCTCCATACCTAGAAAGCTAGAAGATGGTTGGGATCCTATGATAAAAATTAAGTTGAATAACTTCTCTTGCTATGCTTTATGTGATGTTGGTGCTAGTACCTCTGTTATGCCCAAAAGAATATATGATATGCTTAATTTGAAACCTTTTGATTCTTGTTCTTTTGGTGTTCGTCTCGTTGATTCTTCCATAAAGAAACCTTTGGGGAGGATCGACGATGTTCTTATCATTGTCAATGACAACTATGTTCCCGTTGATTTTACTATTATGGATATTGAATGTGAACCTTCTTGTCCAATTATTTTGGGACGTCCTTTTCTACGCACCGTTGGTGCTATCATTGACATGAAAGAGGGTAATATAAAATTCCAGTTTCCTCTCAAGAAAGGGATGGAACACTTCCCTCGAAAGAAGATTAAGTTACCTTTTGAGTCCGTTGTACGGGCTAGCTATTCTTTTACTCTTGATAAAACTTGATCTCTTTGCATTATGCCTAGCTTAAAGGCATAAAAGAAAGCGCTTTTGGGAGGCAGCCCAATGAATAAATTTATTTTGCTTTTGTTGTGTCTTGATGTTGTTTACTACTGTAGCATCATCATTTTATCTTTGCTTTTCAATTTTGTGCCAAGTATAGCCTCTGATTGCTAGAAAGTTCAAAAGTTGTGACGTGCTGTCCAGGAAACAGATTCTGTCCTTGGATAGAAAAAATCGTATAAAATCACCGGATCATCTTTTTGGTCTGAATTTTTTCGACAGCATGCTCTATATAATTGTCTTTCGTGTGTCTGTTTTGAGTTTTTTGATTAGAGTTGCATAAGTGCCCCGAACAAATCATTTACTACCTGCTGTTCAGTTTTTCACAGATTCTGTCCTGTTTTGCCTTTCCTTCATTTTGCAAACCTAGAGCTTGCTTTTTCTTTGCAAAAACCTTTTGGCAATCTTGAGAAACAGTAGAACTTCAAGAATATCTTTATTTCCAGCAACGTACAATTATTTTATTATGGGTACTAACCTCGCTAATCAGATTATGATGAGTTATGTATGAAGGGAGTTTTCAAGTGTGCGAGGGAAGATGATAAAAAGATTCAGGAGTGTCAAACGCTCAAGCTTGGGGATGCCCCCGTGCACCCCCAAGAAATATTAAAGGAGACTCAAGCATCTAAGCTTGGGGATGCCCCCGTGCATCCCCTTCTCCATCAACATTATCAGTTCGTCTTTCGTTCCACTATATTTGTATCACTTCATGTGTTATGTGCTATGCTTGGAGCGTCTTGTTTTTAGTTTCCTTTTAATTTTCTTTAGCTTTTCATAACGAGTCGGAACTCAGTTTTCTTTATGTGGGAGAGACACACGCTCCACTTCTACCTAGAACATACATAGAATTTTCATGTCTATCTTTGTTGTGTGTGTTCTTTGTCCTTTAATAGCTACAATCATGCTTAGCTCTTTACTTTCATGCTTATCTTTCTAAAGAGCTTTCTTTAGTTGGTTGCTTGAACTCTCTTTATCTATCATGATTATCTTATTAAGAGAGTTTGCTTCCATTGCATTGGTTGATATGTCTATGATAAAGATGCTACGTGCATAATGGCGCTTAGTAGTTCATGTTTTCTTATGGTTAGTCTCAAATAGCTGGGGGGTTCCCAATGTGTTATTGGAGTACCAACATGATTTGTTTGCCTATGATGTGGTATGGTTTAGTAATATCTTCCTTCGAGAATTTATTTTGATTGACTTGGCGTATGCTCACGCATATTAAAGACTGTAAAGAAAGTCTGTCAAGCCTTGATGATCTTTTGTTTCTGAGTAGCGATATAACTTCCATGCATGATTCAATGTTGCTTTGTCGCTCTGCATGATTATGACCGTCATTGCTCTCTTAGTTGGTCGCTCCCAGTCTTTTGGTAACCTCCACCTGTACTAAGCGGACTGACTGCTTGTGCATCCACATCCTTTTAATCCAGTTATGCCATATGAGTCCACCATACCTTCCTACATGGTATTTACCTGCCATTCTTAACGAAGACTTGCATGTGCCATCTCAAAATTATTTAAAGAAAAAGCATTCCTATTTTGTGCCTCTGTTGTAAGTTCATGAGGAAGTAGTAGTTAATTCATGATCTTTTTAAGATTGGACAAGCTTCACCCCGGGATTGCATGTATAATGTGCAAACCCATAATACGAGAAGGAACTGGCATTGAGTGCGCCCGGCTCAAAAAGAAAATATAACAAACAAACCCTCCTTCACACTTTGTTCATGAGAAATCAGAAAACTTTGGCAGTGATAAACAAAGGAGATTAAGAGGATGTGATCGTCCTCATTCGGGAGCCGTTCCTCGAAACTTGTCCATCTCAAGAAGTGATTGAGTTATCTGCTAGCATTCGTTGACGAAACATGCATGATCTAAAAAATAATTATTACCTCTGTTTTAAAACCAAGAGCTCTGGTATATGTTTTGTCTTTGTTTCCGACTACGGGTTTTCAACCTTGCCAACAAAAGCCACGGTTCGAGAGTCTCCACCTTCTTTTAAAAGCACCAACTACTGAGAGCATGATTGTCATTCTGAGTGTAATGTGCATTGTCCCAAAGTAGCATTGTCTTTTGCATGATTGTGATATCGTTTATTCTGAAATCATTGTATCTAGTCATCACTTAAACCTTGGAGGTGCCCCTGCATTTATGTTTTGCTTCACTAAAGGGGGCAAGCTAGATATCACTTTATCATATTTGCACATCATGTTCATTACAAATCTATTTGATGTTTCAGTATCATATTGCAAAACTTTCAGTCCTTTGTGATTTTCTCATTAGGCAACTTAATTACTATAGATTCATTGTCTCAGTAAGCTTTTGTCATATGACTATGAAAAAGTCCTATATGGTTAATAGCATGTCACCACAGAAATTATTCTTGTTATCATTTACCTACTCGAGGACGAGCAGGAATTAACCTTGGGGATGTTGATACGTCCAAAACGTATCTATAATTTCTGGTTGCTCCATGCCTCTTTTGGGTTATATTGCTATGTTATTTATACACTTCCATACACTTTTGATCATATTTGGACTAACCTATTAACTCAGTGCACCCCAGTGCCAGTTTCTGTTTTCGGCTGTTTTTGTATTTCAGGTTTTCATGTTACGAGAACTACCAGGACAAATCCAGAAAAATTATATAAAAAATCAGCGTTCCAGAAGCTACCGTGCGCCCGAAGTACAGCCGGGGGGGGGGGCCACCAGGGCTCCAGGCGCCCTGGCGGCGCGCCCCCCCTGGGCCGCGCCGGGGGGGCGCCTGGGCCCCCCGAGGCTCCGCTGATGCCCACCTTTGGCATATATTTAAAGCGTCTCCCGAAACCCTCGAGACGGGAACTCTTTTTCGCGATCTCCTCTCTGTTCCGCCGCCACCGCCGCTTCCAAGATCGGGAGCACCAGGAGAACTCTTCCCGGCACCCTGCCGGAGGGGAGGATCACCACCGGGAGCCTCTCCACCACCATGGACGCCTCTCGAATGAGTTGTGAGTAGTCTCCCTTGGACCATGGGTCCATGACCAGTAGCTATGTGATGTTCTCCTCCCGTTCTTGTGCTTCACTAATTAGTCCTCGTGAGCTGCCCTACATGATCAAGGCACATATGTAATCCTTATGCTGTTGCTATGATGAGTTTGCTGGGATCCGATGGATTATGAGATTATGTTAAGATTGTGTTTGAGTAATATATTTGATTCACCTCTTTTATATTTATGTTCGTAAGTAATTCTTGCATGTTCTCCGTTGTTATTTATTGCTTTGGCCAAGTAGTAGGTAGTGACTCCAAGAGGGAACGTTATGCTTGATTGTGGGTTCATGCCCATCGATGACTAGCTTGAGTGACAGAAACATGAGTCTAGGGGATGTGCTGTTGCCACAAGGGGGAAAACAACGGTGCTTGTGCCCGCGGGTGCAAGGATTGTTTACTTTATGCAAAGTTCTTTTAATGCAGTTGTCTATTGCTTTGAGTTTACACTATGGGTGGGACTCGCAACTTAATACCAGCGAGATGTTCTGGATAGATATCTCAAGGTGGATGATTAGTAGTAGATGCAGATGGATTTCGGTCTACTTAGCTCGGCGTACCGCCCATGCTTTGAACCTCAACCTTTCTTGCAATGTAGTCAGCATTGGTTTGCGCACATGGTCCTGTCAATTGCCCAGCTGTAATTCGTTTACCTCACATAGCAGTTTTATCATCTTTTGGGAGAGAGACATCACTAGTGAACATCATGAGACTCCGGTCCATATTACCATCATTGATCACATCCGCTATTTACTTTTACGCTTTTACTTACTATTGCAGCAATATCTATCACTACTATCACTTGCGTTTGATCCTTTGTAAACTACAAGGCTGGAGGGATTGACAACCTCTCTGTACTCGTTGGGAGCAAAGTTATTTGTATCTGTGTGCAGGTCCACGTTGATTGCTAATATCTGGCGCCGTTAGCAGTTGACACCTTCTTGTTGAAACTGGGAGTCTCTGGGAAATCGATCCTTGGTATTGCCAAGGGAAAACTTCTGCTACACTGCATCTCAAACCTTCCACTTGGGGTAACCAACGAGGGGTGAGAAGCCACCTAGCAACACTGTATGGGCCAACTACGTCAAAGGAGGAAAGAAGACTCCAGAATTCAAGGGAACATTGGAGAAGCAAAGAGAACACTGGCCCACTTTTGTGAAATTCAAGGAATCAGAATTATCTAAGGAACGGTTGGCAAAAAACAAGGCCAATGCCGCAAGAAAGAATCAGTTCCATAGGCTAGGGCCAGGTGGCTACGTGGTGGCAATGCCTAAGTGGGATCTCTATGAGAGAGAGATGAAAAATGCAGGGGTCACTCTAGTTACACTGAGCTGGCCCCCCAGGTGCAGGACTTGGTTCTATGCGCATGGGGGGCGTTGGACCCGAAGACAGGCGAGGTTTCGAAGAAGGCATCTCTTAAAGGAGCCACAAAGAAGATACTTGATGCATTAGAAGAAGTTCGAAATGGGGAATTCACGCCCAATAGAGAGAACGATGAGCTTACTCGCGCCCTGGGAAATCCTAAACACCCGGGAAGAACACGGGGCAAGGGCATTATGCCGTGGTATGAGGGTTTTTCGGACTGGAGGGCCGACTACAGATGCGTGCGAGAAGGAATAACATGGAGGAGAAGCAGAGGAAGAAGGAAGAAGGACGCCTAAAAGACCTAGAATCAATGCACACGGAGTTGGCGCTCAAATTGCAGCAGCAGCAGCAGCAAATCGACTCACTTAGCCAGGAAAGGGGGTCTCAACAGCGGCAGCAGCTAGCGGATGATCCAGCTTTGGATAGCATCATCCCATCCATGCCGAGAAGCAGCGTGGGTTCCGCCCCGGGCGACGCACTGCTGGATAGATACCATATGGATGACATCGCCGAGAACACTAACTGTGAGCTACACTTCAAAATGAAGAACATATCCATGAAGGTGGCGGGTGCCATGGCTTATACAAATCCCCCAGAAGCAAGCTTCCATTGCAACCCGATTCCAGCCGGCTATGCTCGTGTCCAGGTTGATGAGGTGGTGGACCAATATTCGGGGCTAGAGCTTGACATTCCTGGAGGTGACGACGAGCACACATTGGGAGAGGCCATACATCGTATCATCCTCTGGAGAAAGGATTGCATAATCTTTCAAAGGCCACCGACACCACGTCAGACGACTCCTCGAAGTCCGCCACCGCGTCAGCAGACTCCCACTCCTCCAAGTCCGCCACCACGTCAGCCGACTCCTCATCCAAGTCCGGCACAGCGTCAGCCGACTCCTCCTCCAAGTCCGCCACCGCGTCAGCAGACTCCCGCTCCTCCAAGTCCGGCACAGCGTCGGGCCACTCCTCCTGCTCCGACTCAGCCACGTCAGCCGTCTTCGCCACCTCAGCAGTCGCGGAAGAGAGCCGCCACAACAAATCAAGGTAGTATAGGAGGTACAGGCGGAGGCAAGCGAGTTCAATATGGTCCAAGCCTCACTCCTCTTCCTCAGAGGCCTTACGACATGAACGACGAGGAAACCACAGCCATAGTGAAGGCCCAAGTGGATGCCCATTTTGGACCGAAACCGCCACCGCCGCCAAAGGAGAAAGTGCCTGCGAATGTCGTTGACCACTTTATTCATATGTCAAGAAAACCAGCTCCCAAGCCTGTTGACTCAGACTATGAGCGCCAAATCAAGAAGGGACATCTAGCACGACTACTGAAGGAGTCGAGCTCGAGCTCGAGCCAAGCAGCTGGCAAAAAATGCGGGAAAACCGTTCCCCAGCTGGGAGAACAGGCGGCGCAATCGACCCCCCCCCCCGCTTGTTGTACCACCGCAGATCTCCCAAGGTCTGGTAATAACCGACGATCATAGAAGGCAGGCTAGAGAGATTGGATGCACTGTAGAGCAACTCCTAGAGCTCGAGCCCATGGACACTTTTACAGAGGAGGAACTAAAACGGAAATATGTCCGTGGCCAACCTTTGGTAGAGCCTGATGAGGTCAAGAACCTCCCAACGAGAATGTATGAATTGCATAACTGGTACATGAAAATTACCAAGAGTTCCAATCGAGAGTCCCTCATGCTGAAAGTCAAGGAAGAGCATTACTTCCATGGGAATTCTCTGTCCGTTGAGTATTCAGAACTGTTTTAGTTATTCAATCAAGACGCACTCGACAAAATCTATCGTCAGTTGCTATTGCCTGTAAGTGATTTCTTTCTGTAATTGAAGTCTCAACTGTTAGCATGTAGTGCTCATTGATCGATCATTACCTGTAATTAATTATCCTCACTATATTCTTTTCTGTTGTATTATGCAGGATGAAGATGTATGAAATGAAAAAAGTTGGACGCTATGGCATTGGGTTCGTTGACCCAAATACCATTAATGAATTCATGTGGAATTTGAAATATTGTAAACAAGGAGTAGAGGAGAGCATGCTAGAGTTCTTGATGCACCTCAATACCAATGAAGATATACTACTTCCTTACAACTTCCTGTGAGTAACACTGTCTTGTATGCTATACATTCTGTTTTTGCTTAGCTAGCCAGCTAGATGTTAATAATTAAGTGTATATGGTTTAGGGTACGTAGTTGATGAGTGTTATGCACATACCCACTTAATTAAGACATGCAAACGTATGCGCATGTAGTTTCCACTGGATCTTGTTAGTCATTAAAGTTGAAGAAGGAACAGTTGAAGTACTGGACTCACTATGGAGAGAACAAATTGACTACACCATCATGAAGGGGATAGTTGAAAGGTAATTTCAATCATTATTAACTATATTATCTCGGCCTATTTAGTTCATCATTTCCTGATGTCAACTATTTAATAACCCCTTTATTCATTTTCTTTGCCGGCGGGCAGGGCTTGGGAAAAGTTCATCACAATAACTCTAGGCAAATGGCGACAAAAACTGTATTGGGTACGACCTAAGGTAATTAATTAAGTAGTAGTAGCTAGTTGTCTCTTTAATTCTTGTTTCAATAGAATTAATTATCATGCTTGATTATTTATTATCTGACTAAATTCCATTCTCGTAAAGGCCCTTAAGCAGGCGCAGCGGACTAATCTATGTGCATACTGCGTTTGCGAGAACATTCGCATGATGGCGTCCGAAAGGACCAAACCTGAAAGACAACTATGGTTATGTTTGCCAGAACACTACTCACAATTTTTACATCATTGTCGATATCTATCACATAACTAACATGCATATTCATCTCCTTATTTTGAAGTTCAATGAGATGCGGGATAAGCTCCTACCGGAGGATCGGATACGAGCAATTCAGGAGGAAATCGCCGGATTTTTGGTCGACCAGGTCATAAAGCCTGACGGAGAATATCATTACCCGCTACCGCCCCCCAAATTGTAATCGTACTCCGAAGGCACCAAGGCAAATGCCACTGGCTCCGAAGGAAACATATAGGAGAAATTGTATATATATATATGTACCTAATTGTATATATATATATATACAATTTCTCCTATATATGTACCTAAAGGACCAAAGAAAGTCTGTCAAGCCTTGATGATCTTTTTATGTGTGTATGTGTGAATAATGGTGTGGTTTTGTGAGAGTACGTACTCCCATCCTCTCTTGTACTCCTGGGGTATGTACTCCCATCCTCAATATACCTCATATACGCATTAATTATACCTCTTTATCATTCTCAATATACTTCATTAAATATTCTAAGATACCCCAATACGAGTTTTGTTTAAAAAATATCATCTGCGACGTACTTTTTGTAATATATCTTTTTCACGTACAAACACATCAGTATATACGTAAACATTTAAAATATGTAGACTCGCATGAATTTTTTCATGAAAATTATTTTGGGGTATCTAATAATTACTAATGAAGTATATTGAAAATAATAAAGAGGTATAAAAGATTCATCTATATGGTATATGAGAAGCGAGATTACGTACTCCCAGGAGTACACAACCATTCTCATATATATATATATATATATATATATATATATATATATATATATATATATATATATATATATATATATATATATATATATATATATATGTGTGTGTGTGTTATTCGTTCTACGAGAAATTCTATTTATATATATGCATAACGTGTACAATATGTAGCATCCTAAAAGACCAGTAAACGAAAAAGAATTAAATGGAAAACACAAAATTAAAGAAAAAAAGAAATCATGAATCCAAAACCACCTAAAGCATTTAGTATCGGTTCATTTTACAAACCGGTACTAAAAGGATCCCCGCCCCCGGCGCTGGCTCCTGTCATGTGGTGGCCCTTTAGTGGCGGTTCGTGTTAAACCGGTACTAACACTAGTAGAAAACAGGGCATTGGTCCAGCCCATTAGCCCCGGTTCAATCTAGAACCGGGACCAATGGGGGTACTGGACCCGGTTCGTTAGCCCAGGGGGCCGGCCGGGCCACGTGGGCCATTGGTCCCGGTTCGTCTGGACCTATTGGTCCCGGTTGGAGCTAAAAACCGGGACCAATGGCTCTTGCTCCTGGCCCACCACTATTGGTCCCGGTTTGTTTTATGAACCGGGACCAAAGGCACCCCTTTAGCCCCGGTTTGTAGCACCAAGCGGGACCAGTGAGTTGCCTATATAAACCCCCTCACTCAAGAGCAGAGCTCACTGCTCTGTTTTTTTTTCTGGCCGAGGGGGAGAGGGGTTAGTGGTGCTCTAGCTCACCTCCTATGCACACAACATGTTCGGTGGAATGCCCGAGCCACACTAGTTAAGCTTTTCTCCTCTCGAAGCTCTATTTTCTCCGAGATTTGTCTAGGTTTAGCGGTCCGTCACGTCCCGTCCCCGTCTTCGCCGCCGTCGATCGCCCCCGCCGATCTCGTCACCGGCACCACCGTGGTGAGCCTCTTGTTATGTCCATGCTTTTCTTACTTTTATTATTGCTTTAGATAGATATTTGTCTAATTTTCTTACGTTTATTATTGCTTGTTATTATATAGTGCGATGGTTTTGATATCCGCCCACGTGGGCCCTCGTCCGGTCTACGATTCGGATGTGGTATATTATCTTTAATTTATAACTATTTGTTTTAGTGCTTATGATAGTTATGCCGACCAACCTGACATGCATAGATGTTTTATTATCTCTAGGAGGTAGTTGAACCGGAAATTCCAACCGACCCTCTTGTGGAGAGGTTAAATTTAGTTGAAGAGGAAAACATTTCGTTAAAGAAAAAATTGGAAAAAATGGAGGAGGAGAAGATGGAATTGGAGTTGCATGTTGCGGAAGTTATCGATGATCACAAGATCAAGATGGACCCTATTGTCGAGAGGTTAAATTTAGTTGAAGAAGAAAACAAATTCTTGAAGGAAAAAATAAAAAAAATTGTGGACGAGAAGATGATATTGGAGTTGCATGTTGCGGATGTCGTCGATGATCACAAGATCAAGATGGATGCAATGCGGTTGAAGATTAAAAAGATTAGAAAATATGCCATTAATACCAAGGCTTGGTATCATTATGCCGTTGGATCAATTGTTACCTTGGTTGCGATTATGATAGCATTTGTTTTCGCGTTGAAATGTTTTACATAGTTTGGATGTGTATGGAGAGCTATATGTTGTTAGATGAGAACTATATATGTATGTACTTTGGTTTTAATGTGATGATGAACTTTTATCCATTTGGTCACTTAATTATCTATTTATGATGTTCTGTAATGGTTTTTGACACACTTAATTATATATAAATGCACGCAGATGAACCGCCAATGGATGTACGGTGACAGACACACCTCCGAGTACATTAAGGGCGTGCGTGAGTTTCTAAATGCGGCAGAGGCAAACAAGCAGAATGGTTTTATGTGTTGTCCATGCACTAAATGTGTGAATACGATGTCTTACTCTAACCGAAAAATCCTTCACTCCCACCTGCTTTACAAGGGTTTCATGCCACACTATAATGTTTGGACGAGGCACGGAGAAATAGGGGTTATGATGGAAGACGGCGAAGAAGAAGAGTACGATGACAACTATGTGCCCCCTGAATACGGTGATGCTGCAATGGAGGGAGCTGGTGAAGATCAAGAGGAACCAGACGATGTGCCCAATGATGCTGCAACGGGTGAAGCTGCTGAAGATCAAGAGGAACCAAATGATGATCTTCGCCGGGTCATTGTCGATGCAAGGACACAATGCGAAAGTCAAAAGGAGAAGCTGAAGTTCGATCGCATGTTAGAGGATCACAAAAAAGGGTTGTACCCCAATTGCGAAGATGGCAACACAAAGCTCGGTACCGTACTGGAATTGCTGCAGTGGAAGGCAGAGAATGCTGTGGCTGACAAAGGATTTGAGAAGCTACTGAAAATATTGAAGAAGAAGCTTCCGAAGGATAACGAATTGCCCGACAGTACATACGCAGCAAAGAAGGTCGTATGCCCTCTAGGATTGGAGGTGCAGAAGATACATGCATGCCCTAATGATTGCATCCTCTACCGCGGTGCATACAACGATCTGAACGCATGCCCGGTATGCGGTGCATTGCGGTATAAGATCAGACGAGATGACCCTGGTGATGTTGATGGCGAGCCCGCCAGGAAGAGGGTTCCTGCGAAGGTGATGTGGTATGCTCCTATAATACCACGGTTGAAACGTTTGTTTAGAAACAGAGAGCATGCCAAGTTGATGCGATGGCACAGTGAGGACCGTAAGAAAGACGGGAAGTTGAGAGCACCCGCTGACGGGTCGCAATGGAGAAAAATCGAGAGAAAGTACTGGGAGGAGTTTGCAAAGGACGCAAGGAACGTATGGTTTGCTCTAAGCGCGGATGGCATTAATCCTTTCGGGGAGCAGAGCAGCAATCACAGCACCTGGCCCGTGACTCTATGTATGTATAACCTTCCTCCTTGGATGTGCATGAAGCGGAAGTTCATTATGATGCCAGTTCTCATCCAAGGCCCTAAGCAACCCGGCAACGACATTGATGTGTACCTAAGGCCATTAGTTGAAGAACTTTTACAGCTGTGGAATGGAAACGGTGTACGCGCGTGGGATGAGCACAAACAGGAGGAATTTGACCTAAAGGCGTTGCTGTTCGTGACCATCAACGATTGGCCCGCTCTCAGTAACCTTTCAGGACAGACAAACAAAGGATACCACGCATGCACGCACTGTTTAGATGACACTGAAAGTATATACCTGGACAAGTGCAGGAAGAATGTGTACCTGGGCCATCGTCGATTTCTTCCGACCAACCATCAATGTCGAAAGAAAGGCAAGCATTTCAAAGGCGAGGCAGATCACCGGAAGAAGCCCGCCATGCGTACCGGTGATCACGTACTTGCTATGGTCAATGATTTACATGTAATCTTCGGAAAGGGCCCCGGCGCACTAGCTGTTCCGAATGACGATGAGGGACACGCACCCATGTGGAAGAAGAAATCTATATTTTGGGACCTACCCTACTGGAAAGACCTAGAGGTCCGCTCTTCAATCGACGTGATGCACGTGACGAAGAACCTTTGCGTGAACCTGCTAGGCTTCTTGGGCGTGTATGGAAAGACAAAAGATATAGCTGAGGCACGGGAGGACCTGCAACGTTTGCACGAAAAAGACGGCATCCCTCCGAAGCAGTATGAAGGTCCTGCCAGCTATGCTCTTACGAAAGAAGAGAAAGAAATCCTCTTTGAATGCCTTCTCAGTATGAAGGTCCCGACTGGCTTCTCGTCGAATATAAAGGGAATAATAAATATGGCAGAGAAAAAGTTCCAGAACCTAAAGTCTCATGACTGCCATGTGATTATGACGCAACTGCTTCCGGTTGCATTGAGGGGGCTTCTACCGGAAAACGTCCGATTAGCCATTGTGAAACTATGTGCATTCCTCAATGCAATCTCTCAGAAGGTGATCGATCCAGAAATCGTACCAAGGCTAAGGAGTGATGTGGCGCAATGTCTTGTCAGTTTCGAGCTTGTGTTCCCACCATCCTTCTTCAATATCATGACACACGTCCTAGTTCATCTAGTCGACGAGATTGTCATTCTGGGGCCCGTATTTCTACACAATATGTTCCCCTTTGAGAGGTTCATGGGAGTCCTCAAGAAATACCGTAACCGCGCAAGGCCAGAAGGAAGCATCTCCATGGGCCATCAAACAGAGGATGTCATCGGGTTTTGTGTTGACTTCATTCCTGGCCTTAATAAGATAGGTCTCCCTAAATCGCGGTACGAGGGGAGACTGACTGGAAAAGGCACGCTTGGAAGGGACTCAATAATATGCAGGGACGGTTATTCTTGGTCTCAAGCACACTACACAGTTCTACAGAACTCTACATTGGTGACCCCGTATGTCGATGAACACAAGAACAGTCTGCGCTCCAAACACCCGGAGCAGTGCGACGACTGGATTACACGTGAACACATCAGGACTTTCAGCAGTTGGTTGGAAACACGTCTCAGAGGTGACAACACTGTTTGTGATGAGTTGTACTTGTTGTCCAGGGGACCATCTTCGACTGTATTGATTTACAAAGGATATGAGATAAATGGGAATACATTTTACACGATTGTCCAAGATCAAAAGAGCACCAACCAAAACAGCGGTGTCCGCTTTGATGCAACAACCGAGA
>LR738712.1:803954674-803977187 GCA_902687465.1 Secale cereale
ACTACGGACATGATTTTAAGGTCCCTTTGTTTAAGTGTAAATGGGTCAATCTGTCAGGAGGCGGGGTACAGGTAGACCCACAGTACGGAATGACAACAGTGGATCTGAAAAATCTTGGATACACTGACGAACCGTTCGTCCTAGCCAATGATGTGGCACAGGTTATCTATGTGAAGGACATGTCTACCAGACCGAGAAAAAGAAAAGATAAGGAAGCGAATACATCATACGATGAGCCAAAGCGCCACATAGTTCTTTCAGGAAAAAGGGACATCCTGGGAGTGGAGGGCAAGACAGACATGTCTGAAGATTATGAAAAGTTTCATGAAATTCCTCCCTTCAAAGTCAAGGCTGACCCAAGCATCCTGATAAACGATGAAGATTATCCATGGTTACGGCGCAATAAGCAAATGACACAAGCGAAGAAAATGTGAAGAGTTATTTCCGCAACTATTATGATGATACCATGCCAACTTTGTAACAAAAGAGTATGATACCATTGTCCGTTTGTACTATTCAAATTTCAATACTACTTGCACTAACAAAACAAAACAAAACAAAACAAACTTGAAAAATAAATAGCAACAATAAGTATTTTGTTGTAATTAAGTATAAACAAAATAAAATAAATAAAGCAACAAAGAAAATAAATAAAGGAAGTAAAATAAATAAAGCAACTCTAAATACAGCAAAAAACAACTTAGAAATAAACAAAGAAAATAAAATAAATAAAGCAACTCTAAATACAGCAAAAAACAACTTAGAAATAAATAAAGCAAAAAAGGAAAAAAAAATGGGCGCTGCCCAGTGAGCCTGCAAGGCCTATAGCACAGGATCCACCTGTAATATAAGGCCCAGCAAGCTCACAGGGCAGCGCGCAGAGTTAGGCCCAGAAGCCTGCATTTGAGAGGAGCTCGAGAGGGTGGGAGCAGCAGCCCTTATAAACCACTCTCGAGCTCCCTCAGCTAGCGAGGTGGGACTAAACATCCCACCGCACCCGCGCCAGCACAGGGCCTTTGGTCCCGGTTGGTGGCACCAACCGGGACTAAAAGGCGGCATTAGTCCCGGTTGCTGCCACCAACCGGGACTAAAGGCCCCTCTGCTGAAAAGAAACAAAATAAAATAAATAAAGCAACAAAGAAAACAAATAATTTCAAATTTAAACTATTCAAATTTGAATACTACTTGCACTAACAGAAAGTTCGTAATTGGTTTTACAAAAGAAAATAAATAATGCAGAAAACAAAACAAAAAAACTTGAAAAAAAAATAGCAACAATAAATATTTTTTTGTAAGTAGAAACAAAATCAAATAAATAAAGCAACAAAGAAAACAAATAAATAAAAATAGCAACAGTAAGTATTTTGTTGAAAGTAGAAACAAAACTAAAAAATAAAGCAACAAAGAAAAAAAGAAAAAATATGCCACCTGCTGGGCCCACACGGCCTGAATACGACTAGAAACCCAACCATGGGCCAGGATTCAGGCCCGTAGAAAGCCCAGCAAGACCACAGGCAAAGCAGTGTCAGTTTAGGCCCTTAGGCCTGCAGTTTAGAGGAGTTCGAGAGGAGAGAGGCAGCGGGGCTTATAAACTGGTGCTGCTCTCCCTCAACTAGCGAGGTGGGACTAAACTTCCCACCGCACCGCGGCAAGGCCTTTAGTCCCGGTTGCTGCCACCAACCGGGACTAAAGGGTGGCATTAGTCCCGGTTGCTGCCACCAACCGGGACTAAAGGCCCCTCCTTCCCGCCCTTTGGGCTGCTGAAAAGGGACCTTTAGTCCCGGTTGGTGGCAGCAACCGGGACTAAAGGAGGGTATTAGTCCCGGTTTCAGCCACCAACCGGGACTAATGCCCCTCCTATATAACCAGGACTTGCGAAAATTTCGTCAGTTTCCTTCTTCCCCGCCCCGACGCCTCCCTCGATCTGCTCCGTCCCCGTCGCCGTCGCCGTCGCCCCCGTCGCCCCCGTCGCCCCGTCGCCGTCGCCCCCGACGCCGCCTCGTCGCTCCGCCCCGCGTCGTCGCCGCGCCCCGGGCCGTCGCCCCGCCCCGCGCCGTCGCCGCGCCCCGGCCGGCCCGTCGCCCCGCGCCGCCGCGCGCCCCGCCCCGCCGCCGTCGCGCCGCCGCGCCCCGACGCCGCCTCGTCGCCGCCCCGCCCCGCCGCCGTCGCGCCGCCCAGCCCTGCCGATGTGAGGGCCGGCTCCCTTTTTTTTTATATGTTTAATATTGCTGTATATATATATATATAGTTGTTGTGTATATATATGTATATATGTGTATATTTTTTTTTCTTAGGAATTTTCTTAGGAAATTGCAGTATATATAGTTGCTGTATATATAGTTGCTGTATTTATATGTATGTGTATATCTTTTTTTTTCTTAGGAATTTGCTAAATATATATGTTAAATATATATTTATGTGTATATAAATATATTTTTTCTTAGGAAGTTGCTGTATATATGTGATGTGTGTATATGTGATGTATATATATGTGTATGTGGCTATATAGTTTTTTGTTTATATATGCTAAATATATATAGAAAGTTTTATATATGCAAAAGTTACAAATTTAGAAAAAGAAGGATAGGAAAGAAGAAAATAAGAAAGAGGAAAGAAAGAAGAAGAGGAGAGGAAGAAGAGGAGAAATAAATAAGAAGAAGAAAAAAAAGAAAAAAAGAGGAGAAGAAGAAAGGAATAGAGGAGAAGAAGAGAAATTTTCTCTTCTTCTCCTCTATTCCTTTCTTCTTCTCTTTTTTTTTTCTTTTTTTTTCTTCGATCTTCTCCTCTAGCGGTTCCTTTTTTCTTCTTCTTCCTCTTTTTTTATCGGATATGTCTATGTCGATATACACCCTCCCCGATAACTTCGACATTAGGGGGGGCCGGGGTCGAGGGTCGTCGAGGGACCGAGGCCGAAGGTCGAGGGGTCGAGGGTCGTCGAGGGACCGAGAGGCCGAAGGGCGAGGGGTCGAGAGGTTGCCTAGCAGTCGGGGGTCTAGGGTTGTGGATCGCCGAGCAGTCGGGGGTCAAAGTATTGAAGAATTCCATGACTTCATCATTTGCCAGAAGTAACCGGGGCATTTTGGTACAAAGTTATGCAAAGATATTTTGGAACGGAGTTCCTGATAGAATAATCCGTCTTTTGTTACGAATTATCCTATCGGGGACTCCGTTCCAAAATAACTTTGGAGAGCTTCGTACCATCATGCTACTGTTACTTTCGCCTAATGATGAAGTATTGGTTTGTTGAATCCTTTGACACTAGACAAAATGTGACATGAGGGGGTCTAGGGTTGTGGATCGCCGAGAAGTCGGGGGTCGAGGGGTCGAGAGAGGTTGCCTAGCTAGTGTCAAAGTATTGAAGAATTCCATGACTTCATCATTTGCCAGAAGTAACCGGGGCATGTTGGTACGAAGTTATGCAAAGATGTTCTGGAACGGAGTTCCTGATAGGATAATCCGTCTTTTGTTACGGATTATCTTATCTGGGACTTCGTTCCAAAACAACTTTGGAGAGCTTCGTACCATCATGCTACTGTTACTTTCTCCTAATGATGAAGTATTGGTTTTGTTGAATCCTTTGACACTAGCTAGACAAAATGTGACATGAGGGGGTCTAGGGTTTGTGGATCGCCGAGCAGTCGAGGGTTGAAGCTAGTTCTACGTTTGCCATTAATATATCCATCTGTCATGTTTGAATAATAATTGGCATGTTGTAAATATTTGTAGAAACAATGGACGACAACACCCGAGACCTAGCACAAGAAGCGATGTTGATGGACATAATCGCAGACGGACAAAATGCCGTCAGGTCGTATCTCAACGACACCGATGAGCAGGTCGAACAAGAGCTGCGGCTGGAAGATCTAGGCTATGATATTGATGAATTCGGTGACCCAATGCACATGGAAGAAGTAGACCGTGAGGACGGCTCCGGTGACCCAATGCCGGTGCAAGTAGGAGACCGTGATGCTGGCTCCGGTGACCGAACCGAGTCCGGCCAGGAGGTATATATGTTAGTTAAGCATGTGCTGACTAGTTAATTGATTCATTCATTAACTCTCGTCTTTGTTCCTTTTCTAGCCCTCCGGATCGAGCAAATCTTCGGTAAAGAGACGAGGAGCGAAGAAAAAGTTGAGGCCGGATGAAAAGTTTGAGATCTCAGAAATCTCGCGCTCCGGCGAGCCGATTGCACCCATCCGCACAAAGAACGCATTTGTTAATCAGTGCGGGGTTCTGGTTAGGGACAAGATCCCGATCAGCATCCATCAATGGTTAAAGCCGGCTGCAAACGACGCTCAGGTGACTTATGTCACTGATATGCAGAAAGAAGATCTTTGGACTGAGCTGAAGTCAAACTTCGTCCTACCGCGAGAGGTTGATCCGGCGAACCCAGTTATAGAGGAGTTAATCAAGTCTGCTGCACTTTCGAAGATGGCAGACCAATTCAGGGCATGGAAGAAAAAACTGAATACGTTTGTCAGAGAGAAAACGACTCCAGAATTCGTGGGCATATATGAGAAGATCAAAGATGACTGGCCCGCATTTGTGGCCCATAAGAAGTCGGAAAAGAGTCAGAAGATGTCGGAGACAAACCGGATAAATGATGCGAAGAAGAAGCATCACCATCGCACGGGGTCGGGCGGCTACCTCGTAGCCCGGCCTAAGTGGGCCAAGGCTGAGAATGATCTGCTTCAGAAAGGGATCGAACCAGAGACAATGCACTGGCCAGAACGTTGCCGGACTTGGTTCTTCGGGGCTGGCGGAACCTTGGACCCTGTAACAGGGTGGTGCATTTGGACGGACAAGCAATTGGAAACACCACTCAGGAAGATGCGGCAGTATATCAAAGCAGCGCATGAAGGGACGTTCTTCCCCGACAGAGAGAACGACGAGCTGACAATGGCCCTCGGGAATCCTGAGCACCCTGGACGGACACGAGGCACGCCAGGCTCCCTTCCGTGGCGTGCTGGGTTTCCGGACGCAGGAGGCTACAAATGCCACGACAGGAGGAAGAAAATGGAGCTGACCGAAATCCAGGCGCTGCGGGCCAGAATACAAGCGATAGAGGAACGGGAAGCAAATCGGGAGAAAAGAATTGCCGAAGCTTCCCCCGAAACTACCCCGCCATCTCAGTAGAGAAGCAGCGTGGCTTCCACCGAGCTGCCAGAGCCTACCTTGACGGCTACTGCCAGGAATCCTGTGGATGCTATCACGCAGGCACAAAATTGCCACCTTATGGCACAGTGGATGAATCTGAAGGTCAAGGCGGCTGCTGGCTCTGTTTATCCTTCTGGACCCGACGACACTTTTCACTGCCGGCCGATTCCAGAAGGATATGCTAGGGTGATGGTCGACGAAATAACGGAGGGATTTGAGGAGCTCCAGCTTGACCACCCTACCGGTGAAGGGGAGACTCGGCTGGGTTCTTCACTGAAGACTCCATGCCTATGGCGGAAGGACCTAATCAACATTCTCAATTGGACGCCTCCGCCTCCTCCTCCTCCTCCGACGAGTCAGGGCACTCCGCCTCCTCCACCGCCTCCTCCTCCGGCGAGTGACCATCAGGGCACTCCGGCTCCTTCTCCGGCGCGTGGCGGCACTCCGCCTCCTTCGCCGCCGGCGCGTGGCGGCACTCCGCCTCCTTCGCCGCCGGCGCGCCCGAGCAGCCAGCCTGCTCCTCCTTCTCCGCCTAATCAGCAAGGGCGGAAGAGACCTGCCGCCGCTCCGGCTGCTCCTGCTCCGGCGCCTAAGCAAGTAAAAAAGACAGCCGCTTCGTCTGGTCCGGCGACGTCTACCAGTACAGCCAGAGGCGGGAGGCGATGCAGATTCGGTCCTTCTCTCACGCCTCTAGAGAAGTTACCGTACGAGAGGTCCGACGAGGAAAACACGAAGATCGCTGAAGGCGAAGTGAAGGACTTTTTTGAAGGGTTGAAAGCACAGAGACATCCACCTCCGGAGGAGAAGATAGATGCGGTGAAAGCAAAGCGCACTCTTGCTGCCCTGAAGCAACCAGCGAAAAGTAAGCCGAAGGGCAACTATGACCGCATTATTTAAAAGACATTTCAAGATGCCAAGCGGTCCGGAAGTACAAAAAGTGATCAGAGGTTAGCAGAAGGGCGAGCTGGGAAACAAATTGCCCAGCTCGGCGAACAAGCGAACCAATCGTGCCCCCCGCTCAAGGTGTCTAGCGACATGGTCGCTAATGATCCGAGGATGGTGCCCGGTTATACCAATCTTGCAGATTACGCGTCCGACGATGTACACTATGATTTCATGGACGTGCAGATAGAAAGATACGAGTACAAAAAGCCTCTCGTCAAAAATGAAAGATCTCTATCAACGAATATGCGAAGATTGCATGATTGGTACATGAAAATCTGCAGAGAGTCTGGGGGGAGGAATAACTTGTATTTGAGAGTTAAACCGGAGCATGACCTCGTTGGAATTGAGCTGTTGTCTGTTCCATTTGAGGAGTTCTATCAATTTTTCAATCAATTGGCCCTCAATAAAACAACGATCACCTGCTACTGTCTGTAAGTAGTACTACTTCTGTCATTAAGTCTCTCTATATAGCTGATCTTCATTGCATGTATTTATAATTATCCTCACTATATTATGCAGATTGAAGATCGTCGAATTGAAGAAAAGACAAGTAGGTGATATTGGGTTTATTAACACATACCTCATAGATGCAACCGAGGTTAAATTGCGTCCCGGCGATACCGAGACCAACTTGCTACGATCGTTGGTGGTAAATGAAAACAAAGATATAATACTCTTTCCTTACAACTTCAAGTGAGTGTTAATGTCTTGTGCATATTTGGTTTCCCTTATATATCAGTCAAGTTTATAGTGATGTAATTGATGATCTCATGCATTCGTGCGCAGCTTCCACTATATTCTCTTAGAGATTAAGCTTGAGAAGGGAATAGTAACTGTCTTCGACTCTAAACGTAAAGATCCCGATGAGTATGCGGACATGACTCAAATGCTAGCCAGGTAAGTTAAATCGATCAATATTATCCACCATGCATATATATCAGCAACTTCATTTCTGATATCAACTAATTGTTTCCTTTGTCTGGCAGGGCTTGGAAAAAATTCATCAAAAAAGCTCCGGGACTGCCGAAGAAGCTACAATTTGGATACCCGAAAGTAAGTACTATATAGTAGCATGTTCCGCGCGCGCATCTCCTATATCTTGATTCAAGCGCTAGTTTCATCAATACCAATTTGGCATTCTTGCTTATCAGTTTGATTGAGCTCTATTTCTTGTAAAGTGGTTGTGGCAGGAACCCGGGAATAATTATTGTGGATACTACATTTGCGAGTCCATCCGCCACACGACCTGTGAGCAGGGCTACACTGATGAACAATTTAAAGTGCGTAAGCAATCAATAATATTCACAAATTTATAGCATCATTTCATGTATTGACCCCCTACTTCAAATTAGATGTTTCGGATGCGGGATGAACTCCTAACACCAGATCGTCTGCGAGCAATTCAAGAGGAATTGGCGGCATTCTTCCTTGAACACGTGATCGCTGAAGACGGAGAATACTATGTGGACCCTGCATCCATGTGTTAGGAGATTATTTTTGTAAGAGATAATTATTGTATATATGTGCCCGGTAGTGTCGGATAGATATACGAGAACTTGTTGTTCGACCAATCTCTCGGAGAAGGAGAGGTGGTCGATATTACTTCTCTCTGTATGCATATATATATATGTTGATTATATATACGAGATCTTCTGTTCCTTCGTTTGCTTAGTAGCTAGCAGTTAGCTAGCTAGCTAGCGTGACTCTAGTCCTCTCCATATACGTATGTGTAGTATGTACGTCGACCAAGCACGGACATAAGAGAGAACACTTCTCTCTATTAATTAGCTAGCTAACACAATATATGAAACACCTAAATTAACCCCCAAAACCTAAAACCCCCCCTCCCCTTTCAAAAAAAAACAAAAACCACAGCCACAGAAATGCTGACACGTGGATGCCTTTTGGTCCCGGTTGGTACCACCAACCGGGACTAAAGCCCCTCCTGCCTGGACTCGGTGCACAGGCCACGTGGACACCCTTTTGCCCCGGTTCTGGATTGAACCGGGACTAAAGGGTCAGAGCATTAGTACCGACCCTCTTGCCCCGGTTCCAGAACCGGGGCTAAAAGGCCAAATGAACCGGGGCTAAATACCCTTTATCTACTAGTGTAAAGGGGGGACCTTTAGTCCCCACCCTTTAGTACCGGTTACAGGACCGACACTAAAGGCCCCTCTGAACCGGTGCTATAGCCCGGTTCTGCACTAGTGTAGGTACACCAGCTGCAACAAACAATGGAAACAAGAGTTGGCTTTGAGGAAAAATAAGCATGTGGTAATCCCCTTGTTAACAAGTACAATGTTTTGTATGTTCTGTATGTTTCATTCTTCATAGAGCCACCAACTTGTTAACTAGCATCATGTTTCATTCATTGTTGCAAGGCACCTGCAAGATCACAAGCTACACCTGCAAGGTCACAAGCTGCACCTGCAAGATCACAAGCTACACCTGCAAGGTCGCAAGCTGCACCTGCAAGATCACAAGCTACACCTGCAAGGTCACAAGCTGCACCTGCAAGATCACAAGCTACACGTGCAAGGTCACAAGCTGCAAGATCATCTGGTGCTCCTCCAGGATCACATGCTGCTCCTCCAAGATCTGCAAGGCATGCTACTGCAAGGTTTTCAAGGCCTTTCTCCACACCAAGATCTGCTGGTGGAGCTTCTACTTCTGGTGCTTCCACTTCTGCTGGACCAACTAGTCATACTGGATGGATGGCCTTTTTTTACAGCAAGTGGAAATACCTAAGTGTCATGAGTTATGTTTCTAAACTATCTCAGTGATGCCCAAGAGATGAGGGGACAAGTTATGTATGTTTCTAAACTATGCTATCTGTTAGAGAACTCTTTTTGTAAAGAGTCATGTTTCTAAACTATGTCAGTGATGCCCAAGAGTTGAGGGGGGCAATGTTATAGTACTCTTTCTTTCAATTATTTTGGGTTGGGAAGTTATGTAAGTTTAGGGGTTGTTGACATCGACGGAAGCCAAAAAAACAAAAGTTCTAGGGTTTAGGGGTTGTCGTCATCGACGGAACCCAAAGTAGCCAAATAAGTGTGTTTAGGGTTGTCGTCATCGACGGATCCCAAAGTAGCCAAATAAGTGTGTTTAGGGTTGTCGTCATCGACGAAACCCAAAGTAGCCAAATAAGTGTGTTTAGGGTTGTCGGCATCGACGGAACCCAAAAAAGCCAAATAAGTGTGTCTAGGGTTGTCGGCATCTACAGAACCCAAAAAAACCAAAGTTCTAGGGTTTATGGGTTGTCGTCATCGATGGAAGCCAAAGTAGTCAAACAAAGATGTGTTTTGGGTTTGTCGTCATCGACGAAACCCAAAGTAGCCAAAAAAAAGTGTGTTTAGGGGTTGTCGGCATCGACAGAACCCAAAGTAGCCAAAATAGTGTGTTTAGGGGTTTTCGGCATCAACGGAACCCAAAGTAGCCACCCAAATAGCCACAAAGATGAAAGACACAAAGATGATAAAACATCATAACTTCATCATTCTGTGAAGCATCTATGAAAGCAAGATAATTCCAACTAAAAGATCCATACATAAACATAATAAATTCTTACAGAAACATACTGGAGTTCAGATACATAGTTCACAACTTAAAGAAACATACTTAGTAGATTCTTACAGACATACAGAACAGATGCATTGTTCAAATTTACTAGGTAATAACACTACTTCACAAAAGGTCAGCTAAGCAGCTTCTTCATCTTGTTCATGCATCCAAGATGGCATGGATCCCCTTCATCTTCTACTTGTTCTTCTCCTCTACCTTCAACAGACCAGCAATCTGAAGCTTGAACTGAGCCCTGTCTTTAGTGAGCATCTCATGTCCCTTTTTCAGATCACCCATGTGGGCCTTCAGCTGCAAGTTCTCTTGGTTGAGCTTATCATGTCCCTTCTCCAGATCACCAATGTGGGCCTTCAGCTATAGATTCTCTTGGGTGAGCTTTTCCTATGACTTAGTGAATTCATCAACCTGGAACCGCAAGTTCCTCCTGGCTGCACTAAGCACTTCCGTCTCTTTCAAATGGTTGAACTTCAGGTTCCTGATGGTAGTGGCTTGAGCTTTTGTCAGGTTAATAAGGACTGCATACTTCTCTTGCATCTTGAACATCTCTGCCTCTTTCTTCTCCATCTCTGTCTTCATATCTGACAGAGCTGAGTTGGTCATCTCAGCTTTCCCCTCCTTTGCATTCTCCATCTTAGACTGCAAATATCTGAAATCCAGCACCCTATCCTCTTGGGCATTGAAAAGTTGGTGAACATCTTCAACTAACTTGTCATAGTTGGCCTCCAGATTATTTTTTTCTTCTGTCAAATGGTGAATAGTGAGTGAACTCTCTAGGTTATCCTTCCTCCTATCACTCTTGATGTCTTGATACATCTCCCATAGGTTCAACAATGCATTCTGCATTGTAGGAGGCCACTCTGGGTCAACCCATTGAACAGAACCACAGTTCTGACCTTCCTGCAATATATTTAGCACATATATTTGTTATAGAATATGAATGTAAAGAACATCACAACTGCACTAAAGAACAACATAACTAACTAACTAAATTTCAATCAAATACTACAATTATCAATGACCTAAAGAAGAGCACAGCATGTTACAAAAAGTACAACAAATATAAAGAACTCATAAAGCATCAAACAATCAGCATCAGTGCTTAAACAAAGATGTGCACTGCAAACTAAGCTCTTGGCCACATATAAAATTAACACATGCCTACTCCAGTGATCACCATCATTGCTTAAAAAATGATGTGCACTGGAAACTTAGCTCCTAGCCACATAGAAAATTAACAAACGCATACTCCAATCATCAAAATCAATGCATCTGTACTACTAATTGGCTATTGGCAATCATTAGAACAGAATCTTACTTGGACCAAACTACTTCAATTTTTAATACTGTGCTGTGGGGCTACTACCAGCCCATTTTAATACAAAGAACGTGGAAAGTGCAGAATCTTACTTTAAGAGGACGGGCTAAGAACCTCCTTCCCGTCTCAAATCCCTCACAGGCTACACGCCTCTCACATGGCAGCTCATGCTGCTCACAAGTAACAATGAATCCAGTATCAATGCCCATGTAGTCTTGGTCTTCAATGCTGGCAGGGATCTACAGGACCAAAATGAACCAAAACCCCCAAATTAAAGATCAAATCCCCATAGCAGAAACCTAACCCTAGCTACACCACTCACCCGGTACAGCATGCCGTCGTCGTCGGAGGAGTTCGTGTACGGCAGGCTGGAGAAGTCGTCGCTGCTCTCATCCTCGTGCACCATGGCGCAGTGGCGGGACTGCGCGGCAATCGGCGGCGAATCGGAGGGCGAGAGCTCGAGCGGGGCGAGGGCTAGGGTTCGAGCGGGATTGAGTTTGGTTCGACCACAAGTATAGACCAACCGAGCCGGTTCGCTAGCTTGTCACCTGCTGACAGGTGGGGCCAGGTTGTCAGATAGAGTGTCAATACAGAGTTATACACCACTTAGCCCGTATTGCAACGCCTAGTCTCAATTCTGATACTAACTTGCAAAAAATCTAAGTAGTGGTACTGATCCGTTACAGCTGCCCCAAGTTTGGTAGTTCCTTGCAATTAACTCCCCCACCACCCACCCACCATTGTCCCCAAGAAAGCCCTATGGCGATGGCACCAACTGAATCGACAGCGGTCCGGCGGCCGGCGACGGCGACGGCGGGTGGCCGCCTACTCCTCTCTACCTCGAGCAGCCCCGCCCTTCTTTCCTAATGAGGCAATGGCACCTACGGAATCAGCTAGCTGTCCGGCGGCCAGCCACGGCGCACGGATGAGGGGATGCTTGCCTCCCCCACCTTCTACGCCTGCCCGAGCGAGGAGGGGATGGGGGCGACGGTGCGCCTCTTATCCGTCATCCGCCAGCTTCGTCCTCATCTGCGTGAGGTATGATCTTCATCTTCACCCTGTCCTGCCTCTGCAATTTCTAGGAAAGCTGCCATTTTTATTAGAGCCGTGATTGTGCCTAAATCCCAATCAGGAATGTCTCTAAACCTACAATGTTGATTAAGTCGATGAAATTGAGGTGCAAATTACTCTGATTCTCATTGCTTAGAAATTATTTTGTATCTTTGGTGAAAAACTTGGAAACACCACCTAACCCCAAACTTCGCTCTCAGCTTAGCACCGGCCACGTGCTCAGTAGAGGACTAATAGAATGTTTTCTTCTTTCTTAAAAAAACACAAAGGAAAGAGGACCAAAAAAAAATTGCTGCATCGGAATTTTCTGCTAGCAGCATTTAATCGCTTGGTCAGTGTTCTTTTCCTAAACTAACTTGTATGCAGGATTACTTCTTTCTCCAGATAGAATTATAATCGCCAATGTTTTTATGCTGGTTTGGTGTCCTTGACTAGGCGATAAGGCTCTGCGCCTTGCTGCCTAAGCCTCTAAGGTGGGACGCCTTAAAAACAATGAAACATATATAGTATTGCTGCCTTGACTGCAACTTTTGTTCTTCTATATGTTGTTGAATTGTGTCTATAAGTTTATCTCAATTTATGCCGGATTGCTTGTATATTACAAACTCTATTATTAGGTCACTACAAATTTACAATAGCCTTGAATTTATTGTTATTAAATGATATCATTATGCTTGAAGTGAAGCTCGAAACATTTCTAAACTTTGTACTTGGGAGGTATAGTTGGTTGCCAGGAGGATCCTACCTTTATACCGCTAGGAATATCTTTAGCGGGACAAATAGTTGGTAGGAAGGATATGTTCTGCATTATTCAAGATATAATTACTTCATATGTTTTTGTCTATAAACTGTTAAAAAATTGGGCTCACATGACTTCATTATTTTTTATCCTGACCTCTGGACAAGAGTTTCTTTTGTGGGGCTCATATGTTGAAATTTATAATGATACAATATGACATATCTTGTCAAGCTATGTATTTGATTGCTGCTGATTTGCAACACGAAGACGAATTATCCACTCTATATTGGAGCTTCAAATACATAGATTTGCTACCTTATTTTTGAGGAAAAATGGCAGGTGCTCTGCCTTTGCATTATAGATAAAGAATTTACAAGGGTGCTGCTATTAGGCAGTGGTTAGGATACAAAGGGCTGGGCCTTAATCTGGCTCAGGTGGTGGTCTACAGAAAGCTATGCGTAGTTGAATCAGATCATAGATCATCGATGGGGCGATCTCATCAGTAGTTGAGGAAGAGTGCTGGAAGATATGACGGTTGCGCTCATTCCAGATATTCCACGCAAAATACATTGCTTGCTGGGCATCTTGCTTGGAACCAGAGCTATGTTGGCTCCACCACTCTTGTGATGAGAGAAGCTGCGGGTTGTTTGATCTTGCGGCAACATGAGGACTGAGTTGAAGACAGTTGTTCAGCTTGAAACGGACTTCACCAGTGAAAGGACAATGGCAGAACAGGTGAGCCGCTGTTTCGTCAGCCTGATCACAAAGAGCGCAAGTGGCATCGTGATCACAGCCTCTCGCTCGCATCCGATCAGAGATTTGCTACCTTATTGGAAGCCGTTTGTTTCTTATCCTTATATGATAAGACATATACGACCAGGACTCCCATGCCTTGTACTCCTAATTATGATAAATCTGATGTAGAAAGGCTTGCCCAGAAAGAAGCTTAAAATGGTAACAAATAGTACTAAATTGGAATAAACTTTTTTCCGAAATTACTCATTAAT
Organism: Secale cereale; assembly: GCA_902687465.1. Taxonomy (NCBI): domain Eukaryota; kingdom Viridiplantae; phylum Streptophyta; class Magnoliopsida; order Poales; family Poaceae; genus Secale; species Secale cereale. The sequence goes on from LR738712.1 coordinate 803,968,488, forward strand.
ATGTTTAGTAGCTGTTCATGCTTTTTTCCGAAGTCAGTCTTTCCTTACCAGCCACTAATAATTGTACCCTCTTTCTTTCTATTCACTTAGGGTACTTATGTGGAAAGGATTAAAGAAGAGGTCATTTTGTCACCTGCGCATGCACTCTCTCTTATAGCATCTGGAGAAGGTATTTGCTTTATATAGATAACATCCGCTCCTTTTCCCACATTGTGACCGATTGATAACATCCGCTCCTTTTCCCACATTGTGACCGATTGCATCCAAGGAGGATTTTCCTCACTTTCATGGAGATTGCTTCATTTCCAAGTATGTCTTTGTGATTTTTGTGCCAAAATTTAAACCTGCTACAGTAAAAGTGGCTTGCTGGTGAATGCATGTACTATGTGTGCATCTCTGTCTTTGACCATCTGCAACTCCGTGTGTGGGTGCACCCAATGCTTTGGCAATTCATTGATTGTTGTATCTTTGTACACCTTGAATCACATTGACCTTGCATTGAATTATTGATGCCATTGCGTCTGGCAGAGCACAGATCTGTTGGATCCAACTGCACATTTCTGTTGGCTGTAATGTTTGCATCCAGTGCACTGCCAAAGTAGTTAGTGCTTACTTAGTCTGCAAAACTATCTCTCAATTGTTCCTTTTTTACGGACAATGGCAGGAGCTCTGCCTTTTTCATTAAAGAATCAGGAAATCTTTACAGGTTGAAGCCAGCTGGGATGAAACGAAAAGGAAAGAAAACAACAACTCAGGCAACTACTCCCTGAAAGCCAGCATCTGCGACTAAAGATTTGCACAGATGAGAGAAACTATGAAATATAGGTTAAGCGTATGCTTCGAGCAGGGACGCGCTGCGTGTTAATATAGGGCACTAGGCCGGTTGTTTACAGAGAGGATATACATGCGGCTAGGTAGGATTGATCTCCAAGGAAGCAATCCTAACAGCCTAACAACTCACGCCTATCTAATCCCTATACAGTTAGCTATACGGTTTATACAATACCGTAGATTACATTGCTTAACACTCCCCCTCAATCACAACTCTCTATGTTGAGATTGTGTCTAAAACCTTCAAGTTGTCTCAAATCAAGGGGTTTAGTAAACCCATCTGCAACTTGATCACCAGTGGGTATAAACCTGATATTCAGCAATTTGTTGGCGACCCTTTCTCGAACAAAGTGATAGTCAATCTCGATATGCTTGGTCCTAGCATGAAAAATAGGGTTAGCTGACAAGTATGTAGCCCCAAGATTATCACACCAAAGTGACGCTGCCTGAGGATGACGAACACCCAACTCAGTTAACATATTTTGGACCCAGATAACTTCCGCAGTAGCATTTGCCAAAGCTTTATATTCAGCTTCTGTGCTAGACCGAGACACGGTGGCTTGCTTGCGAGCACTCCATGAGATCAAATTACTGCCCAGAAACACTGCAAATCCTCCCGTTGATCTCCTGTCATCAGGGCACCCAGCCCAATCTGCATCTGAAAACGCACTTACGAGTGTAGAGTCTGACTTCCCAAGTTTAAGGCCATGACTGCGTGTTGCTTGAAGATATCGTAGTATTCTTTTCACGGCTGTAAAATGCACACTAGTAGGAGCATGCAAGAATTGACAAACTTTGTTAACAAAGTATGAAATATCTGGCCTAGTTAACGTCAAATACTGCAAAGCCCCTACAATGCTTCTGTACTTGGTGGAATCCTCTGTGCCAAGCAACTGTCCATCATGAAGAGACAATTTTTCAGAGGTAGATATAGGTGTAGGTGAAGGCTTACATCCTTTCATGCCTACTCTCTGAAGTATATCCTGAATATATTTTTCTTGTAACAACACAATTCCACCTTGCACACGTTTTACCTCAATTCCAAGGAAATAGTGAAGATCACCTAAGTCCTTGAGTGCAAAGTCCAGGCAAAGATCCTTGAGAAGAGCTTCAACTGCCTTGGGTGACGAACTGGTGACAACAATATCATCAACATAGATGAGCATAAAGATAGTGACACCATGACGATGATAAAAGAACAGTGATGTATCCCCCTTTGAAGGAACAAAACCAAGTGTTTGTAATTTTGAGGAAATCCTAGAGTACCAGGCTCTAGGTGCCTGTTTCAGTCCATACAAGGCCTTGTCAAGCTTGCAAATATGTTGCCGTAACCGCGGATGTTCGTACCCAGGAGGTTGCTTCATGAAGACTTCCTCTTCCAGAACACCATGCAAATACGCGTTCTTGACATCTAGTTGTCGCAAGCACCAATTTCGAGATACTGCAACTGAGAGAACTAGCCTGATGGTGGCTGCTTTGACTACAAGACTAAAGTGTCCTCGTAGTCAATTCCGTACCTCTGCTTAAACCCCTTGGCCACCAAACGTGCCTTGTACCTGTCAACACTGCCATCAGACTTTCTTTTAACTTTGAACACCCATTTGCAATCTATCACATTTCGACCCTTGACAGGAGGAACCAAGTGCCAGGTTTTGTTCTTCATGAGGGCAGTATACTCTTCGTCCATTGCATCCTTCCACTTGGAGTCACCGAGTGCTTCACCTAGATTAGTTGGTTCACCTGTAGCACAAAAAGATCCCCAACGAATGCAACCATCTTTATATTGTTTTGGTTTAGTAATACCACTTTGTGACCTGGTGCGTGCTCGAGTAGGAGGAGGTGGAGCAGGCTGAGCTAAACGCTGTTGAAGTCGATTTGACGCAGAAGACACATCTGAAGAATCCGCAGAGGCAGAGAACCCCTCGCTAGATCCCTGTAGCAAGTCCGGCGCGCCATGCAGTGACATGTCGCCATGCAGCGGAACGTCCGGCGCGCCATGCAGAGAAGAGCCGGACGCGCCATGCAACGAATCGCCCGACGCAGCCTCTCCTGAAGCGCCAAGTGGCAAGCCATCATTGGGCTGCAGCGCACCACCGCCCAGCCCTGTCGCGGTGCAAGGCCCATGCGCATGGGACCCACCTGGTCTCCTGGACGCTGGCGCGGGCGTGGATCCCATCGGGGATTCGCCTGTCGAGGCATGGGACCCACCTGGTCTCCTGGATGCTGGCGCGGGCGCAGATCCCATCGGGGATCCGCCTGGCGAGGCTGCGGCACGGGATCCCGAGGAGATATTCCCGCCCAGATCAGCTCCGGGATCGCCGCTGGAATCTTCTGTGCCAACTCCATCCATATTTTTTGTTTGCTGCATAAAATCAAGAGAATCCTCGCCTATTTCTTCGTCAGTTTCCTGCATACTTTCAGCATTAGTGTTAGATATTGACATATGGTCATTAGGGCCTACTACACCCCCGGGAACAAAGGCTGATGGGGGAAGAAGGTGAGATGGAAGGAGAACAGGCTCCTTGCGAAGTTGAGCGCCGGCGTTTGGATGGAGTTGGGAGAAAGGAAAAACTTGCTCGTCAAATATCACATCACGAGACACATAAACTCGTCCAGTAGAAACATCTAAGCACTTATATCCTTTGTGAAGACTGCTATACCCTAAAAACACACATTGTTTGGATCAAAATTCGAGCTTGTGTTTGTTGAAGGGGCGAAGGTTTGGCCACACCGCGCAACCAAAAATACGAAGAAATGAATAATTTGGCTTTGTTCCAAAGAGACGCTCAAGCGGTGTTTGGTTGGCAATAACTTTACTAGGGAGACGATTGATAAGGTAAACTGCCGTGAGGAAGGCCTCATCCCAAAACTTCAAGGGCATGAATGCATGGGCGAGAAGTGAGAGACCGACCTCTACAATGTGTCGGTGCTTTCTTTCAGCAGAACCATTCTGCTGATGGGCATGCGGACAAGAGACATGGTGGGTGATTCCAATGCGGTCAAAGAAAGAGTGAAGCTTTTGGTATTCACCCCCCCAGTCAGTTTGCATAGTAAGAATTTTGCGACCAAAAAGACGTTCAACATGCTTTTGGAAGAGGTGGAATTTTTCAAACACATCAGACTTATTCTTCAGCAAATAGACCCAGCTAAATTTACTGAAATCATCAATGAAGCTCACATAATACTTTTGTCTGCCTACAGAAATTGGGCCAGGACCCCACACATCGGAAAAAACAAGCTCTAAAGGAGCTTTCGACTCACTAGTAGACCTAGAATAAGGAAGTTGATGGCTCTTGGCCATTTGACATGCATCACAAACTAGATGATGATCTTGTTTATTTGACACTGGAAGACTAAAGTCACGAAGAATTTTCTGCACCACTGGGAGGGAAGGATGCCCTAAACGCTTGTGCCATCGTGAGGTAGATGGTTTTGCCACGCCTAGCACTTGACGATGAGGAACACCCTGACGACCGGATACAGGAAACAGACCATCTCTACTCTTGTTTTGAAGAATGGTGCTCCGAGTGGCCCGATCCTTGACAAAGAAAATTTCAGGGTAAATCTCAAGGAAAGCATGATTGTCTTGCATAAGACGATGAGAAGAAAGTAAACTTTGGTCAGCTTGTGGAGCATGTAGGATATTGTTTAGAGCTAAAGAGGAACCATTTGGGGTAGTGAGGACCGAATGACCAATATGCGCAACATCCATACCTTGCCCACTTGCCGTGTGAATTTGTTCCGTGCCGGTGTAGCGATCACGAACAACGAGCTTCTCCAACTCTCCTGTCACGTGATCAATAGCACCGGTGTCGAGATACCAATTGGTATCAACTCCATAGGCATGAGCTGCGTTGGCCGAGCGCTGTCCTCCACCACCGTCGCGTCCTCCATTGCCGCCGCGTCCTCCGCCACCGCCGCCTCCTGCGGGGTTGCGGACATTGTTGTTGAAGCTGCGATCAAAGCGTTTCTTGCAGCGCCAGGTGCCGTGCCCTTCGAGTTTACAGATCTGACACTTCTCACGCTCACGGTCACCACGGTCACCGCCTCCAAAACCGCCACCAGGATGGTCAGCGTTGTTGGTGAAGCCGCGGGAGCTGCCTCCATTGTTGCTGCAGCCCCTTGGGTTGCCGCGACCTCCACCCCTTGCCGCCAGATTGGCAGAGTGGAAGGCGGTATTTTGGGCGGCGATGCGAGCCTCGGCCGAGAGCAGCAGAGAGAAGAGTTCGCTGAGGCCAATCGGCTGCTCTGTGGCGGTGCGGGTGGAGATGGCGGAGACGAAGCCGTTGTAGTCGGGTTCGTGAAGGAGACCTTGCAGGATGTGATCAACAACATCATCTTCATCCAGCGGCTTGCCGGCAGCTGCCAGCTCGTCGGAGATGCTCACCATCTTGGTGAAGTAAGCGGCAGCGGTCATGTCTCCTTTGTGGGTGTGCTCGATGGCAGAGCGGAGTTGGATGACCCGCGCCCTTGACTGCGAGGAGAAACTCCGCAGCAAGGCGTTCCAGATCGAAGCGGCGGTGGTGTGGGAGCTGACCTGCAGAAGAACCTCACGAGAGAGCGATGAGACCAGGAAAGTAAGGATATGTTGGTCTTGGGTAACCCACACAGCATGCTCAGGGTTCGGCATTGTCGTGGTCTCCTTCTTGCCGGCGTTGTCCTTCTCGGTGATGATCATGGCGGCGGGCTCCTTGATCGAGCCATCCAGATAGCCCATCAGCCCTGCCCCCTTGATGTGCGGCAGGACCTGAGCCTTCCACACCAGGAAGTTCTCCCTTGTCAACTTCTCGGTGATGGTGTGACCAAGAGAGGCGATGGAGGGCGTGGCCATGGCGGCGGATGAGGAGGAGGTTGACATCTAGATGCGAAGGAAGAGAGAGGCTCTGTATACCATGTGAAATATAGGTTAAGCGTATGCTTCGAGCAGGGACGCGCTGCGTGTTAATATAGGGCACTAGGCCGGTTGTTTACAGAGAGGATATACATGCGGCTAGGTAGGATTGATCTCCAAGGAAGCAATCCTAACAGCCTAACAACTCACGCCTATCTAATCCCTATACAGTTAGCTATACGGTTTATACAATACCGTAGATTACATTGCTTAACAGAAACCACCTCATCGGAGGAGGATTCCTTCTTATCAAAACCCCTACGATGACGCTCTTTCCACAGATGCCACACAACATATGCCAATTTGATTATCACCTGCGTGCTCTCTTTTTCATATCTTGATTCATGAGCAGCTTTTCTCTACCATTCACAGATGGGCCAAGAGCTGAGAGCGGTCTCAGATGGTCAGGATGCAAGGAGTCGAATGCAAACCAGGTAGTCTTGTGCCAGTTGGTAATTCCTAATATGCTTATAATTGCATACTATTTCAATCATCCTACTTGTAGTTGTAGTCTATTTTGTTACAATCCAGTAACTTGGTACTCCCTCCGGATGTGAATACAAGTCGGGCACGGGTTTTAGGTCCTCGGTTTGACTAGCGAAACTTGCGTCCTATGCCATGAAAATTTCTCTAGATTCATTATCGAATAAACTTTCTGAACATATTTTTTAATGGCATATTATACATGTTTTGCTAGTTATTTCGATGACCTAAATTCCCATGCCAGACCTATATTCCCGTCTGAGGGAGTAGAATTTATGGTTTGTGCATGTTCTTATTATTTGCATTTATATTTTTTTTTCAGAACTTAATTGATCTTGCTGGGTTTGAGAATTACAAGACTTGACCAATTGGATTACATCGTGAGGAAGGTTTGTTTTTTGAGGAAATGGCAGCACTGTGCCTGTTCATTAAGAAGGGAGAAGCATACAAACTAAGATTACAAGTATGTGCAGAAGGAATGTGCCGGAAGTTCGGTTGGAAGTGAAAAAGGGGCTCTGTCAAGCAGTTCAGTTACTCCTGAGACTAGAAAACGAGCTGGAACATGCTATGCTTTCAAGCAGTTCGGTTGGAAGTGAAAAAGGGGCTCTGTCGCTGCATGTTTCAAAACCTTGCAGTCCAAGCCGGGTCGCACCCAGCCAGTGGGAAGCTCCAGCTGCAGGAGTCGTGAAACTAAACTCTGACGCAGCTTTTCGGCAGGAGACCGGGGAGACGTGGGGTGGTGCGGTGGCACGCGACTCTCGGGGCTCTGTGATTGTGTGCATAGGTCGACGCATCCCCCAATGCTCTTAAGTGGAGGAGGCTGAAGCGTCTGCTGCGCTGATGGCGATTTCAGAACTCCAGAATTTGTACAGGGGACCCCTCATCCTAGAGTTGGACTGTGCTGTTGTGGCAAGGAAGCTGAAAGAGGTTAAACCGAGCAGGTCCGCATGTTTTGCCTTGATCTCTGACATAAGGGGCAAGCTGGCTGGATTTACCTCCTAGTACAAGATTTCAAGGCTGTCCAGTTCAAGGATATGGAGTCTTCTTCTTCAGGGGATAGGTTGACATGCTGCAGCAAGCTCCAAAGATGAACAAATTGCCTCATCTGGGCCTCCGTTTTGATAAGCTGAAAGCCTTTAATCCACTGTTGATCATGAAGAGCATGTGCAACTGACATTTTCTTTACAGAGCTAAGGGCGAAGAGGTCCGGAGCAATGGAGCTGGGGGACTGCCCTGCAAACCAACAATCAGCCCAGAACCTCACCGTCTAATCCAATGCCAATGATGATTGAAGTTGAGGCATCAAATAGGCTGAATGGCTAGATAAGGGGGTGTTCCAAAGCCTATGCTCTACAGAATGTTTACCTGATATCCTCCTTGTCGCATGGGATTGCAGTGCCCCACTAAGGTCTGTTGTGGTCAGTCTACTCAAACCACTTCCAGCGCAAGTGCAGATTATGTCCAAAGCACGTGAGGTCAATCAATGATACCTAGTCCCCAAGGTGCTTTGGACGGTATGTAGTAGCCCAGCTGACAAGGCAAGCGCCAGCGCTAGCCTGAATTTCTGACTTACAATGGAGTTTTCGCCGGATCTTTTCAATTAGTTTGGTGTCCCAGGTCCCCAACTTAAAGACAGTGAGCAGATAGACAGGGATGGCGGAAAGAACCGAGTTAACCAGTGCCAGGCGAGCCGCGCTGGAGAGCAGCTTGCCCCGCCACCTCGGAAGCCTTGCAGTGTTGAAGATCAATGTCATGGCACTGTATCGGATAGACAATACTCTTATCAATGTTTGCTTTCAGCACTCATATTGGATAGACAGCACTCTTAACGATGCAAGCATATCCACCACCTTTGGCTGAATCCCAGACGCTAGAGCATCTCAAACATGTAAGTTCAAGACACGAGTCAAAAGCACCCGCCATCTCCAATTTAAGTAGAACAGACGGCTTCTTTTTCTTGAGCAATTCTTGGATACTGTTCTTGACATAAAGAAAGTTGTCATGAATGCTTCGGTTTTGATAAATCCACTTTGGGGGGATGGAATTAGCTGCTGAAGAACAGGGGAAAGCCTGTTAGCCAAGAGTTTGCAGACGATTTTGGCCGCCATGTGCATCATGCCAATAGGCTAGCAGTCCTTGACCCGGACGGCTTTGTCAGACTTAGGCAGAAGCAAGATATGAGCAGAATTCAGCAGGCCTCAGTGCTTACCACACAGACAATGGAACTGCACAATTGACTTAGTTGAATCCTCCTTCACCATCGCCCAAATCTCGTCTGAGAAAGCGTCGTGGAGCGATGAGAGATTCAGCCTGGAGATAATCCGAGTTTAGAATGCAGTCACGGGAACAGGGAGAGACGAGGGAGGCAGAAAAGTTGTTAGTGAGTCCCCTCAGTTCATCTGCTTGCAAGGACCACTGCCCTGAGTCAGTATGCAGAACAGGAATGAAGTTGCGGCGCCTTCTGCCATTATCCTTGAGGTGGAAGATTTTAGTAT
>LR738712.1:803977341-804012922 GCA_902687465.1 Secale cereale
TTTCAGCCCGATCATCCTTGATTGCTAGCGGATGCAAATACCTCGCACAGCAGCGAGGCACACAGACTTTTTGTTTGAGAAACTGACGAAGGCTTATGTCTGCGATGGTGAGGTTCCGGTGATCTTGAGCAAAATCCAGCCCCAGAATGCCCTGCTAGGCAATGGTAGATAGAATGGTGATGTTACCTACACGAGCACGAGCCCAAACTCGCAAAGATCTGCCCAGCTACGAGAGTCCGCAGTGGACAGCCCACAGACAGAAGAAAATGCCTGCTCACCCTTGTACCTGTAAGTATCCAGTAACTTGTGCTGCTGATGATTTCTCTCTATCGTTGTGATCTTATTGGCATATTATATACAATATTAACTTTGTATCCCATTTCATCAAGTTGTCCCCAATCTGCTGGGATTATCTTGCTGCAGTTGCTCGTAGCACTATTAAGACAATGTTTTGCATGCTTGTCAGTCTCCCTTGTTAATTGCTACAACCTGTATCACATGATACTTAACCTTAAATATAAATGACTAAAAGAAAGGGGTACATCTAGGATTATGATTTACATCTTTGTTTGTTTATTCAGGTCTTCTCATGGTATCGTAAATCTGCAGAGTGAACTTGATGTAGTTGCAAATAGTTGATTGCTGCAACCTGGTAATTGCTCGTAGCACTAATAAGACAATCTTTACATGCATTTCCATAGTTAATTGCTGCAACCTGGTAGTTGCTCGTAGCACTAATAAGACAATCTTTACATGCATTTCCACAGTTAATTGCTGCAACCTGGATCAACGAGTCCACTGGCTGTCTTGGGAGAGCATGATCAGATCAACAATGAGCGGTTTGGTCTTCGTGATCAAAGTTGATCCAGAGGCTGGGGAGCATGTCTGCTAGAGTTCTCAAATTGAAGTGCTACCCTCATGAGAGTCTGCTGGGCACAGTTCTTGCGACGGATGCATCGCCAGCGTGGAGGGGGTATAGGGCTCGGTCTGCGGCTTCTGAAGAAGGGACTGATATGGGGCGGGCAACGAAAGCAACATTCAGATTGTCAAAGACAACCGGATCCTTCGGGTGTCAGTAGGGGCGTACTGGAGCAGGAGCCAGATTCGATGGTGGTAAACCAACTGACAGACCAAAGAGATGAAAAGAGTGGAAAACAGATCTAGGAGTAATTAATACTGTATTAAACAGGACCCTACTGTCCATACTTTTAGAAGCTCACATTTCCATTCGTCTTCACTCATTCACTACTGTGGCAGGGCCGCAGGGGCTTCTTTCTCAGATCCTTTTTTCTTGGGGTTGCAGGATTTCAAGCTCAACATGCAGAAGAAGCTGAAACTTGGTTTCAAACTTTCAATGCAAAAGTAAAAAGAAAGGAAGAACACCAGAAATCGAATAACTGAAGCAAAACAAGGCAAGGCTCAGAACTGTACTCAGAAACCACAGCCAAGATCTGTCTTGAGAATCAATATTGTCAAGTGCAGTTTAACAAAGAATTCACCAGTCAAAACTGGTTCCGTTCTAACACTGTAGGTGTATGGACTATGTAGTGTAGGAGACTAAAACCATGAACATCGTAGCATAATGTTCTAGCGATTGTTCACGTACTGAGTGTAACAAAAAGTACCAGCACGCGTGTGGTAAGTCTCGACGAGCAAGTGTGTATACGCGGGTGGCGTGTGTTGTCTAGCTAGGCGCCGATGTGGGGTGGCGGCAGCATCCTCCCCTCGGCGGCCACGGCGCGCCAGCCGCCCTGCAGGTAAAGCATCCTCCTCCGCGCCGTCCTCCCCTCCTTGGCCTTGGCGTGCAGGATTACTGCTAGACATAGGAAGAAGCCTGCAACTCCAAGCAGGGCGGACACCGACAGCAGCTTGCCGCTCGCCGGCGGGTCGTCATCGGGCGTCGTCGTGGGCGTGCCGTAAGCCAGGTCGGGGACGAGGGCGGGCTCAACGAAGATGATCGGTGATGGTGGTTCGGGAATCTCCGGCGGGATTGGCCGGGGTGGCTGAGGAGCCGGCCACCCGGCCCTCAGCTTCTTGTACAGGTAGACATAGTAGTCCTTGTTGGTGGCCAGGCTGCGCAGCCAGCCCCACTCCTTCTGATGCTGTGGCCGCGGCGCCATCGCCTTCCTCGCTTGGGCGCGCGCCCACCTCCATAGCCACCCCACGGGCATCGCCATCACGCCCTGCAAAAATACAACAAAGAGACGCTGATTAATGTCACCACAAACAGCTACTCCTACAATGCATCGTCGGTTAATTTCAACTTCAACACAAGAAAATAAACAGCGTGGAACAAGAATCTAATCAAGCCCCGCGGTACAAATCTCATCGACAAAGGAAGGATGATTCGGTTTCTTTACTGGGGAAAGAGATCATCCACCAAGGTTTTGGCAATTTCATCCAGCGGTGCTTCTCTAAATCAAGAAACTTCACGGGCATTGAAAACGAATCCAATCAAGCATCGCTAGTTAATTTGGTTCCGTTCTTGATTGGGGAAATAAAACCGGATCATCCAGTAGCATTAACTGAAAACGAATCTAATCAAGCCTCGCGCATGATGACACATCTCACGGAAAACGCCAACGATGAGGAAAACTCGCTCAGAGAGTCTCTGCTAAACCAAATCGAACACGCGCAAGAAGCAACCTAGCTAACGCCTGCTACTACGCGAAGTGCGCCGCCGCCAAGAAACTAAGACCCGGCGGATCCCGCCGCCGCCTGCTACCACGCGAAGTGCGCCGCCGCCAAGAAACTAAGACCCGGCGGATTTCGCCACCGCCTGCTACTGCGCGAAGTGCGCCGCCGCCAAGAAACCAAGATACGGCGGATTCCGCCGCCGGTGGCATTCCACCACGGCGGGGAGAGCTTAGGGTTCCCCGCCGGTTGGGAGAGAGCGGGGAGGGGGAAGTGGGGCGAGACCTGGGGAGATGTGGGCGCTGAAGCCCGCCGCGTCCGATCGCGTGGAAGCCGGCCGCCTCGGGTCTCCGGTAGGCCGCGCGGAGGCCGGCGTCTGGTGAGGCCGGCGTCTGGTGAGGCGGGAGGCGGGAGGCGGGCGGTGAGGTCGCGTGGAGGCAGGCCTGCGTGGTGTGAGGCGAAATCGAAAGGGAGGGAGGGAGGGGGAGCGAGAGATGGTTCCCGTTGGGCTACTTATAGGGGACCTACTAACCATATGGCCCGGCCCATCGCGCAACAGCGGGCACCTCCTTCGCTTTGGGGTCTGGTCAACCGTTTAACTAAAAATTATACTATTGTCTCAAAAAATAAATAAATTATACTAGTATATTTCCTCAAAAAAAATACTAGTATACTCCCTCTGTTCCTTAATATAAGTCTTTTTAGACATTTCAAATGGACTACAACAAACGGATGTATGTAGACATATATTAAAGTGTAGATTCACTCATTTTGCTCCGTATATAGTCACTTGTTGGAATCTCTAGGAAGACTTATATTTGGGAACGGAGGGAGTATATATCAGAAAAAAATGAATAAGACAAAAGGGGGGGAAAGTTTTGAATTTAAATAAGTTCATGGATTTGGAAAAAATCAACAAAGTTCATGAAATACGAAAAAAGCTCATTAGTTTGGAAAAAGTTCAACGATTTTGCTAAAAAAAACTAACCAGATTTTCAAAAAGGTTCACGGATTTGAAAATATCTCATCAATTTTGATAAGAATTTTAATGATTTTGAAAAGGTTCATCAATTTTAATCAAAAAGGGTTACGTTGCATGGAGGTCGCATGGCAAGGCATAGATCTTGGTTTTGAGTTTTAGTTGCTGGAATGATGCTACACCCTGCTGCCTGCATGTGTTCTCCTAATGTCGATCTCCGCCAAGGTGGCACTGCCTTTTCGTGTCACTGTTCGGATGATTTCTTCACTGGGAACAATTGTGGTCGCTCTGAATGTGTGTTATGCAGATCTGGCTCTTTGGAGGACAGAAATCATCTGTTTTTCCAATGTAATTTCAGTGTTAGAGTTTGGAACTACTTGCAGATATATTGGTCTTCCAGCTCTGATATGGTGGATATTGCTGTTCAGGCCAGAGAGGAGTTTGCTAAACCTTTCTTTGCTGAAGTGGTGGTCTTTTTAGCAATATTTTATTAAGAAAAGAGCAACCAAAGTCATATCTGGATGGTTAGAAATAATAAGATCTTCAGAAAGATAAGACCATCTTTTGGTAGATGGAAGGCTGGATTCATTCATGATATCTCCCTCATGGCACACAGGATAAAATCAAGACACAAGGAGGAACTTCTTCACTGGATTGCTTTCCTGCCACCTTGAGGATTCTTGTTTTTGCTCTCCACTATAGCTTAGTTTAGCTTAGACTTTTATCTTTTTGTTTTCACTGCTTGTGGATCTGTACATATGACTTTGGTTGCTCTTTTCTTAATAAAATATTGTGGGGCCAAGCCATGTACTCCCTCTGTAAACTAATATAAGAGCGTTTAGATCACTATTTTAGTATGCTAAACGCTCTTATATTAGTTTACGGAGGGAGTAGTTTCCATGGTCAAAAAAAAATTTTGGTCGCTCTGGTTTCACTAGTTACGAAGAGTTTGGATTTGGATTGTTTTTGCCAGTGATGACATCATGACAACCGGAATGCGGGGGCTACATAGAGGATGCTGGCGTGCAGCCCTCGGCGCGGCCACCACCCGGCCGTGTCGTGTTCGGCATGGTCCACTCGCCGAATCATCACACCGCGAAGTCGCCCCGCTCGCCACACCGCATTTAACCAGCTAGCCAATCTCATCAGCGTTATCTTCCTTCCACCTTCCCCTGCCTCTCCATCTGTGGGGCGTGCTGACGCTCAGGTTTTTGCCACTGGGTCGTTCATATGGAGCAATCCGTGAAACAACAAGCCACGTCATGGTATATATTTGAGTGGGTCGTCCTCGTTGAGACCTTCGCCAATGACCGGGTCGGCTACACGTCCATGTGGTGTCTGTCGCGCTGGCGCACTGTGTCCTACATGGTTCGGACTGCGCTCAACGAAATCGACCCGCCCGTTTGGGTCGAGGGAGCACGCGTCGCGGTTGGTCGCCTCATGTTTGTGTTGCAAGGAGACATGCAAAGAACAAGATTGGGATCTATCCTCTCCAACCGTGGTGGCACATCTCTGTGGTCTATGGGCACGACGACGACATCCCCGTGCCCGTGCCCTCTCGGTATTATTTAACAAATCTGGCCCTTTGTTAAAACTAATGCCACATTTGGCCCTTTGACGAAGCTATTTGCAAAATCCGCCCCTCAGGTTGGTGCCAAGGAGGATGGCGCCGAACGTGTGCAAGTCGGCGCCAAGACATTGCCGTAGTCAGATGCTCTGAGTGTCGGCTCCAAGAAGCTCGGAGCCCACCTTGCTCCAGCGCTTGATTCTACTGGCGTCGACCTGCACAGGTTCTGCTCCATCCTATTTGGCGCCAACCTTGGGGGGCAGATTTGCATATAGTTTAGCCAAGAGGTCAGATGTGGCATTAGTTTCGGCAAAGGGCCAGATTTGTCAAATAATACGCTCTCTCGGGTTTGAGGAGAGAAATCGCTCGCTCGCCTGCCTTTTGGTGGCTCATGCCCCGTGTTCTTGCTAGTAGCTACTGTACTACTATGATTAAACAGGTAAAAGCTGGCCCTCCAAACGACGGCTCTGTAGAATGGGACACTTTTGTACTAGTAGTCTACTAGAGAGTGAGACGCTCTTTGATGCATGTCCTGCCTATGAGTAATGTACTAGAACAGCGAAACTGATCAGCTTAATCATCTTTGTAGCCCATGAACAGACCTTGAAATTTGTATCTTTTGCTACAGAATGAGATACAATTTTTTTTAAGTAAATGCTCGATGGCATCTTTGAGATGAGGCGCAACATTCACGCTTTAGGCTACCCATAGTGGGAGTAACATAGGTAGTAACATCACACATATCTAGATAAAAAAGATGATGTGGCAAGCAATAAATGAAGAAAGAGAGGCATGTGGTAACATAGCTAGTTACTACTAGTATGAGTAACATCACACATATCAAGGTAAGATGAGTCTATGACCTAATAAATGAAGTCTTCCATGTTACCACACATATGTTACTCCCCACTATAGAGGTAGTAACATAGAGTAGTAACATGCCCATGTTACTACTCTATGTTACTACCCATTATGGCTAGTCTTAACAAATCGGTTGGTTCATTCCAAATTAGGGACTGTGCCTGATGCATAACTTTCTGGGAGAGGGTGAGATATATAACTCATTAATTGCGCTAATCTGTAAATGTGTGCGACGGCACGGGGTCGACAGAAAAACAACGGTTGCAAAGGCAAGTAAACGATTGACCATTAATGATAACAGAAAAAGACAGTTGCGAAAGCGATCAAATGATTGGTCATTCATAGTATCCGGAAGAGACAACGCGTGTACGGAATTTATGAAATGACCATGCAATCCTTTATGTGCGTGGGAGTGGGACAGAGAAGAAGAATACTATAGCATACTATATCATTAGGTGGACCGTCAGAGTGATTAACTAGGCAATAGCTAGTGGGCCCATTTTGTTCGCGCATGTCGTGGCAGAATGCCCCTGTCCGCCCACACAATAAATGCGGCGGCGCTGTACACCTGCGGCGCGTCCGCACGCCACTCTTTTAAAGCGCCTGGCGGGTATATTAATGCGACGTGTTTCTTTTGTTTCAGCCGGAAAATGCGACTTGTTCCGCGTCGATTGATGGATAGAGCACCCAATTCTGGCACCTTCAGGTGGAACCGTCGCGCACTAGCACTATGCTACTCCGAGACAACGTACGCGCACCGAGCCGGCCGCGCGCGGCGGAGGAGGAGCACCGGGGCCACGTCCATTGGCAGACACACATGAGCGTCTAAGAGCATCTCCAACCGTTGGCCCCACAGGACGCATCGAAAACCATCGCTTGGGGGCGAGCCGGCACTAGTTTCGGCTTGGGTGCCAGTTCGTTCCCAGTCGCCGGCCCCCTAGGTCGCCCTCAGGCGCCGATATCGGCCCATTTTCGGTGCTTTAAGCCCATTTTCGACGCTTTTCAGCCTATTTCCGGTGCAAAACGGACCAGGCTCGATGTTGTCGTAGATAGTTCACATAGATAGATAGATAGTTCACATATATAGATAGATAGGTCACATAATCTTAACCCTACGATAGATAGATAAATAGATAGTTCACATAGTCTTCTTCTACGACCTACTACTACTAGTCATTCTCTGACTCGGACTCTTCCTCGGTGATGTCCTCCTCCGACGTCTCAGCGTAGGCGTCAAGGAACCGCTCGTCGGTGAAGTCCCAGGAGGACGCATCTCCTAGATCGACGTTGGACTTAGCGACCTGTGACGACCCCGGCCCGACCGTGCACTAATCATACACGCAAATTCACACGATCAAGCCTAAGGACTCACGTGAAGGAATCACAGCACAACTCTAAAACATAAATAAATACATACAAGTCATATATTACAAGCCAGGGCCTCGAGGGCTCGAATACATAACATGATGTCTCACACATAGTCAGCGGAAGCGTTAGGTATCTGGGTACAGATACAACACAGTAGAAGATAGGCCTTTTACAAAGGCGGGGCAAAATAAAAACTACGATCGAAAAGGCGCAGGCCTCCTGCCTGGGACCTCCGATCCTACTCCTGGTCGTCGTCCGCCGGCTCCTCGTAGTAGTACTCGCCGGCCGGGTAGTAGTAGTAGCCAGCCTCGGGCTGGTAGTAGCAGTCGTCAACGGGGGCTGCAGGCACCATGGCTCCGTCGTCTGGTTTATCATGCGGGTAGGACAAAAGAGGAAGCAAAGCAACCGTGAGTACTCATCCAAAGTACTCAGCAAGACTTACATCAGATCTATACTAGCAATGCATATTTTCAAAGGAGGCTTTATGTAGGTGGACTAGACTGCAGAAAGTCAGAGTAGAGAGGGGAAAAGCCTAGTCCTAACGAAGACTAGCATCTTCAGAGTCTTGCAGCAATGAGAAGGGAAACAGAATAGTATCATCATAATAATGTATAGTGTTTGCAGCAACATCATCTTCATATCTCATATCTCAAGTCACCAGTTCTAGTTGTACCGAAGTGGATACAACTCCGAGTGTCCGTTACCGTAGGACAGGCTATCGATAGATTGTTTCTTCCCTGCAGGGGTGCACCAAGTTACCCACCACGCTCGCTTAACTCCGGCCGGACACACCATCAGGTCGTGCCCGCCCTCGGCTAAACAATACGCCGCAACCCGACCGGATACCGCCAGAGAGGATCGAGCACGCCGGACTAAACCTATGCCCCCAGGGGTCTGAGCCATCGCCCCGGACGCTCCGCACGTTGCGAGGCCGTTCGGTAGCAGACCTAGCAACCCCTTATACAAGCGCAGTTGCATCCTAAGTCCAATCCGAACGGACCGCTCAATCGCTGACGTCGTGACGACTCCGGCTGATGTATACGACGCAGAGCACCCACTCACACCCACGTGGTGGTTAGTGCTATCGGCCCGGAGGCCTCTCGGATCAAATATCCAAATCGCTTAGTGTGTTGGGAGCGCGCGGTAACGAGCAGAGCCTACGATACTGTTGGCCCCGTCGTCCCGTCTCGAGGACTTGTGACAAGGACTGGAAAAGACCGGCCACGCCTCGTAGTTATCTCGCGGGTACCCTCACTGGTCACCCGACTCCACAGCTCACGCCTCAAAGGCACTCGCGGGTACCCCTCTGGGTCAACCCGCCTCCATCCAACATGTGTAGTAGTAATCTTCAAAGTGTCATCAGACGCACGATACCTCTGGCCGCACGCCTTTGTTCCTGGCGACGTCCGGCCTCGGGGATCGATACGTCTTTAAACACGGTGTGGTGAATCAGGGCATCCGTGTGGTTTCATGCCGATGAGGAATCCGAGGAATCACCCTCGTTGGACCCCTAAACGACAAATCCCGATAAGGTGGTACCGGAGGAATCACCCTCGGCGGTAATCACCATAGCGGATGCACGACAAAAGCTAAGTCGGAAGTGGGAAGAGGAATCACCCTCGGTAACCCACAACGAGCTAGCTAAAATACAGGGACAACATCAGAAGTGAGTTCGGAGGTATCACCCTCGTCACCCGATGTTAACTCTGCGGAGTCGAGCATATTAGGAGGGGGTGTGCGGTGATGTGAAGAAGGTCAGGGGTAGGGGCTCGATCGCTTGATCGAGGCAAGGGTACTATGCGAGGCAACTACGAGAGTGTGGGTCCATAGCAGTGCTTCCCAACCTATACTAAGCAGTTTATGAATAACTGCAGGTATCAACAATTTAGCAAAAACAGGCTATGCAACAGTAATAGGAGCAGTAGCAGTAGCAGCAATTCTAATGCAAGAATAAGAGAGAATAGACATAGGCGATATCGGAGATGCTCAAGGGGGGGTTTGCTTGCCTGGTTGCTCGGCAAATGAAAAGGAACAACGGCGGTGAAGTAGTCGATCACCAGGGCACCGTCAGCGGTCTCGGGGTCTACCGGGAAGAAAGGGGGAGAGGAAACAATATAAATACACAGTAACGAAAGTAATCGCAAAACATGACGATCTAACGCAGTGCTACCGATAACGGAGAAGGGGAACCCATTCGGGAAAGTATTCCCGGTACCGGATCTGTGTCGGACAGATGACCGGAGGGGGACGGTTGCAGGTTTACGGTGTTAGAGGCAGGTGGCAGCTAGGGTGCAGTGCAGGGTTGCCTAAAAACATGTCTAGGTCATATTAGTTATTTTTAAGAATTTGTTTGGATTTATTTTAATAAAGTTGAGCACTATTCATTCATCGAAAACAGGTCAAAAGTTCCATGTTCATCTAGCTAGGAGCATCTGACGGGAATACGGAGGGCGTATCTAGATTCGTATCGAAATTCTGAGCAACTTTCATATATAAATTATTTTCATCGGAGTTACGGATTAAAAGATATGATTTTTCAAAGTTTATTTGAATTCTGGAATTTATTTTAAAAGCAGAAAAGGATTTATTGCGTCATGCTGACGTCAGCACTGCATCAGCAGTCAACAGCCGCACTGGTCAGGTCAAACCTGACCAGTGGGTCCCACCTGTCATAGACAGTGGTCATAACAGGGTTTATTTTATCTAAACAATGATTAATTAGCGGCTGGGCCCCACATGTCAGTGTCTGGTAGTTAAACTAATTAAGTTTTAATTATTAAAACGTTTTAATTAGCTAATTATGCGGTGGGGCCCGCGTGTCAGCGACTGGGGCTGCCCAGTCAGCACGTTGACTGGTCAACCCAGTCAACGGGGGCCCTGGGGCCCACGGGCAGTGACCCTGGGGGTGGCCCCAGGTCAGCCTCGCCGGCCGGCCGCGCCGGAAACGCGCCGGCGACCTCTCCAGCGGCGGTTCCTCGCCGGAGTTGGTCGGAAAAACGCTACGAAGCGCCGTTCGGCTCGTTTTTGGGCGCGTTGGATCGGCCGTTCGAAGCCGCATCCAGTGGTGGGGTCGTAGGGCCGGAGGTGGCCGGAAAAACACGCCGGCGTCGAGCTAAGCGGCGGCGTTTTCGGGTGATCTTCGGGAACTAGGCTAGGAGTCACGGGGAGGCTCGGGCGCGGGCTCGTTGGGCTCCTGGGAGCACCAGGAGCTTGATGCGGTGCTTAGCCGGCCATGGCAGTGGCTATGGCCACGAGCACGAGCTCGTCGGCGGCGGCCAGAGCGCGGCTACGGTGATGGGTAGCTACGGCGTTCCCTAGGCGTAAAGAGAGGAAGGAGGAGAAGAAGCTCACCGAGCAGGCACCCACGTAGGCCCGGCGAGGGTTTAGTAGCTGCAGGCCGGCGTCGGGGAAGAAAGGGGTCGTCGGAGCCCGAGGAGGAAGACGAGCTTGAGGAGCTCGGCGCAGGGGCTCCCAGCTCCTCCAAGCAGCACCCGAGGACGTGGTCGAGCACGGCGGAGCTTCCGGGCAACACCAGCGAGCACGGGGGCGCCGGTGGCCACGGGAACGACGACGGGTGGCTGCGGTGGCGTACGGGCGACGGATCTGGAGAGGAGAAGAGGCTCGGCAGAGCGAGGGAGAGGGGGGAGAATGAAGGAGGAGGGCCAGGGGAGAGGAACGGGGCCGTCCTTATCCCCTCCACCACCTGCTCCCGTCGGCGTGGCGAGCGGCGACGGCGCGGCGAACTCGCAGCCATGGAGACGACGACACGAGGGGGAGGAGCAGGTAGGTTGGGCTGGGCCGGCTGGGCTTTAGTGCACAGTAGGCCTGAGGCCTTTTTCTATTTTGTTTTTCTGCTATCTCTTTCATTTATTTCACAGAGAGGAAGTAGAAATGAAGGGCCACCAGAGGTCTTGCAAAAATTGTAGAAGTTGATCTAAATGATGGGTTGCAAAATTACCCAACACCAAAAATTGGTTTGAGCATCTTTGAATCATTTTTGAATTTTACAAAAAATGAAAAAGCATTTATTAGTGCTGTTTTAACACTGTTTAAATGCCCTAGCCCATTATTTGAGTTGCTGGTGATGTTATCTTCAACAACAGCATTTGTTTTGGAATATTTGCTAAATAATGAACATTATTCCATAATTTTTGGAACAACATCATTTTGCACTTGGTTTTGAATTTGAATTTTCAGAGGAGTTTTGAAGTGATTGTTTTAACCACTGTGATTATGCATTGTAAATGATGGTGACATGTGATGATTAAGAGGTGATCACTGTGTTGTGATGCTGGGGATGTTACAAATCTCCTCCACTACAAGAAATCTCGTCCCGAGATTTACGTGGGGAAGAAAAGGGTAACTTCGGAAGAACGGACCTTTTACAAGGTCGATTATCTGGCAGATAATCCAAGGGATGTGGCAGAAATATTTCTCGAGTTAAAACTTAGGAAACATCGAGAGCAACGTATAAAGGTTCATTAAGAAGTTTCAAAAGAAGGGACATCTGATCGTCACCTGAATAGATTGTGAAAAGGGGTTCAGAGCATCGGGAATAGATCATGTCTCGAAGGGTGGCTCGTGATATCACACAAAACCAAGAACCAAAAGATAGTTCGGAATCGAGGATGTACAGGAGGGTCAGGTTCCGATCGTGTAGAACCGTGGCGAGAGACGATCGAAAGTAGGGAGAACGGTGACATTTTACCGGTCACGACAACAAGGTATGTCAGGGGCAGTCTGTCAGTTATGTCGGTAACATCGCCGGTACCAAGGGCGAGGGACGAAGAGAACCATTTTCCTGCTCGTTGAACGAGGCGGACCGATAGGCAAGGTTCTCGTCCATCGGTGGTTACCGGAATGTCATCGACAAAGTAACAGGGTCTAGCTGACAGAGTGGTAGACCAAGATGTTTTCACAAGCAGGGAGTTATTCCTGCTTATGTCATAATGATCTTAGAAAAGGTTAAACAAACAAATGGAAAGGAAAATGTGATTAATTGATTAATCACGCCAATGGAAAGAGATATGTGTTTACACACAAGTTTTAGGGGTATATCATTTCGCAAAATAGAGCGGAGCATGATATACATGATAGGGCAGCAAGTTCAAAAACATTTGGATAAAGGGACGAGAGAAGAGTCTTGATATTACCCATACGATGTGGTGTGGATAATGGATCAAGAAACATTTTGTCGAGAGATTTCACGAGGATGCCATCGAACAGCGACGGCATCGATAAAAGGAACGATGAAGCGAGAGGGTTAATGGAGCCACGGATACGGCACAAGCTCGAAATCAAGCTTGTTGTTCGAGGTGAAATGATAAAATGAAGAAGGTCGAAGTGAGCTTCGCTCTTCGTCGGAAGTTGTGCTCTGGGCATAAGGACCAGATAACACAGTTAAGAGTAGTTCGATAATAATATAGCCGATCAGGCTAGGAATGAGGTGATGGAGTGATGGACTTCCCAGTAACAAGTAGTAGGGTTAATACCCGAAGGTAAATCAGAATAAAGGTTGGACGGGTGAAAAGATCTGCAGAAGACAAGTATTTTTAGCTTATCCGGGAAGTGAAATCAAGGAGAGGATATGGTCGAAACCATGATTGCAAAGGATCATTTCAGAGATACAAGATGAACTTGTACCAAGGAAGTAATTCTTTTTACGAGCAGCTTTCATGATAAGTTCTACATCGGTTCCATGGGCATGAACACAAAGGTTCAAGGTCGACTCCCACTTATCCAATGCATAACCTTTCATTCACTTCTCGTTTTCGAAGAAATTGTAGAGTCGAAAAATTTATTCGACGGAACGCGAGTAGATATAACCCGCATAGCTTTTGATTCACACAGACTAAGGGAAGCATATGTTCAACCCATCGGGGCATCTTAGGAACATATACCACAAACTTCAGGGGTAATGAACTCGAGCTCGGAAGCAGAGCATGGTTGACAAAGTCAAGGGATACAATGTTTCGAAGGCAATAGGTATCAGGGGAAAAGCGCTCAAGATTTGTTGAATATAAAGGACTTTGTCGGATATTAACCCAACGAAATTCAGGTGGTCGACTTAGGATCTGATGTGAGTATCGGTACTCAACCAGAAAAGAAGGAATGCAAAGTTATCGAATTATAGAAACATCGGTATAATTCGACGTTTGGGTACAGGGGAATTATAATTCCAAGACGAAGGACCAGAAGCAAAGGCTCTGATCAAAAGAAGGATAGGTTGAATAGAATTTGATGACCAATCAATCATGGATTGATTTACCGAGAACCAGCTCATATCATCCTGAAGGACGTCCGAGCCGGAAGGATGGATTAGTAGGAATCAACTGATGATTACGAATATTCGCAATATATGTTGAATCAACAGGATCGGAATGATAGGGACAAGGGATATCAACGATGATTACTTGACATATGGAACTAACCATAATGCAAGCAGGTAAAAAGAATCTCAAAAGCTGTAGGCTGCAGAGGATTCTCGAAAGATCAGATAGCAATACGAAGTATTTCATGGAACACAAGAACAACTGGAGATGAATGGATCCACAGGGATGTGAGGAACTATCCGCAGTGCGAAAGAAGCTGCACGACAGTAGGCTCAAAGGATTTCCGGATTAACGAGGAGTATTTCGGGTATCTCGTGCACGAAGGAGTAACTGAGAATGAAGAAACAAACGGCAAAGATGTGTAGCTATTCCGGTGATTACCGGTAGCAGGGAAATTGTAAGAGCAGTGGACATAGGGTCTGGGAAAACTTCAGGAAGTATCTTCGGAGTTTTCAGATGATGGCACGCCATCTTCTGTAACGAGGGGGCTTTCCGGGAGAAAGCAGTTACGAGATCCTAATGTCCGAGTTAGTAAAATCGTTTAACCCGAATAGGAGAGAAATTCAGAGTCCCAGAGTAAAGACGAGGAATAAAAGATACTATACCACCCAATTGGCGACGTGGGCCCATAAGCCACACAGCCAAGTTAGTAAAACATTTTTGGACCTCTAGACTCGACTTCGGCCAAGGAGTTGGAAAGGGGGTTCCTACAGGCAGTCGGCTCTGATACCAACCTGTGACGACCCCGGCCCGACCGTGCACTAATCATACACGCAAATGCACACGATCAAGCCTAAGGACTCACGTGAAGGAATCACAGCACAACTCTAAAACATAAATAAATACATACAAGTCATATATTACAAGCCAGGGCCTCGAGGGCTCGAATACATAACATGATGTCTCACACATAGTCAGCGGAAGCGTTAGGTATCTGGGTACAGATACAACACAGTAGAAGATAGGCCTTTTACAAAGGCGGGGCAAAATAAAAACTACGATCGAAAAGGCGCAGGCCTCCTGCCTGGGACCTCCGATCCTACTCCTGGTCGTCGTCCGCCGGCTCCTCGTAGTAGTACTCGCCGGCCGGGTAGTAGTAGTAGCCAGCCTCGGGCTGGTAGTAGCAGTCGTCAACGGGGGCTGCAGGCACCATGGCTCCGTCGTCTGGTTTATCATGCGGGTAGGACAAAAGAGGAAGCAAAGCAACCGTGAGTACTCATCCAAAGTACTCAGCAAGACTTACATCAGATCTATACTAGCAATGCATATTTTCAAAGGAGGCTTTATGTAGGTGGACTAGACTGCAGAAAGTCAGAGTAGAGAGGGGAAAAGCCTAGTCCTAACGAAGACTAGCATCTTCAGAGTCTTGCAGCAATGAGAAGGGAAACAGAATAGTATCATCATAATAATGTATAGTGTTTGCAGCAACATCATCTTCATATCTCATATCTCAAGTCACCAGTTCTAGTTGTACCGAAGTGGATACAACTCCGAGTGTCCGTTACCGTAGGACAGGCTATCGATAGATTGTTTCTTCCCTGCAGGGGTGCACCAAGTTACCCACCACGCTCGCTTAACTCCGGCCGGACACACCATCAGGTCGTGCCCGCCCTCGGCTAAACAATACGCCGCAACCCGACCGGATACCGCCAGAGAGGATCGAGCACGCCGGACTAAACCTATGCCCCCAGGGGTCTGAGCCATCGCCCCGGACGCTCCGCACGTTGCGAGGCCGTTCGGTAGCAGACCTAGCAACCCCTTATACAAGCGCAGTTGCATCCTAAGTCCAATCCGAACGGACCGCTCAATCGCTGACGTCGTGACGACTCCGGCTGATGTATACGACGCAGAGCACCCACTCACACCCACGTGGTGGTTAGTGCTATCGGCCCGGAGGCCTCTCGGATCAAATATCCAAATCGCTTAGTGTGTTGGGAGCGCGCGGTAACGAGCAGAGCCTACGATACTGTTGGCCCCGTCGTCCCGTCTCGAGGACTTGTGACAAGGACTGGAAAAGACCGGCCACGCCTCGTAGTTATCTCGCGGGTACCCTCACTGGTCACCCGACTCCACAGCTCACGCCTCAAAGGCACTCGCGGGTACCCCTCTGGGTCAACCCGCCTCCATCCAACATGTGTAGTAGTAATCTTCAAAGTGTCATCAGACGCACGATACCTCTGGCCGCACGCCTTTGTTCCTGGCGACGTCCGGCCTCGGGGATCGATACGTCTTTAAACACGGTGTGGTGAATCAGGGCATCCGTGTGGTTTCATGCCGATGAGGAATCCGAGGAATCACCCTCGTTGGACCCCTAAACGACAAATCCCGATAAGGTGGTACCGGAGGAATCACCCTCGGCGGTAATCACCATAGCGGATGCACGACAAAAGCTAAGTCGGAAGTGGGAAGAGGAATCACCCTCGGTAACCCACAACGAGCTAGCTAAAATACAGGGACAACATCAGAAGTGAGTTCGGAGGTATCACCCTCGTCACCCGATGTTAACTCTGCGGAGTCGAGCATATTAGGAGGGGGTGTGCGGTGATGTGAAGAAGGTCAGGGGTAGGGGCTCGATCGCTTGATCGAGGCAAGGGTACTATGCGAGGCAACTACGAGAGTGTGGGTCCATAGCAGTGCTTCCCAACCTATACTAAGCAGTTTATGAATAACTGCAGGTATCAACAATTTAGCAAAAACAGGCTATGCAACAGTAATAGGAGCAGTAGCAGTAGCAGCAATTCTAATGCAAGAATAAGAGAGAATAGACATAGGCGATATCGGAGATGCTCAAGGGGGGGTTTGCTTGCCTGGTTGCTCGGCAAATGAAAAGGAACAACGGCGGTGAAGTAGTCGATCACCAGGGCACCGTCAGCGGTCTCGGGGTCTACCGGGAAGAAAGGGGGAGAGGAAACAATATAAATACACAGTAACGAAAGTAATCGCAAAACATGACGATCTAACGCAGTGCTACCGATAACGGAGAAGGGGAACCCATTCGGGAAAGTATTCCCGGTACCGGATCTGTGTCGGACAGATGACCGGAGGGGGACGGTTGCAGGTTTACGGTGTTAGAGGCAGGTGGCAGCTAGGGTGCAGTGCAGGGTTGCCTAAAAACATGTCTAGGTCATATTAGTTATTTTTAAGAATTTGTTTGGATTTATTTTAATAAAGTTGAGCACTATTCATTCATCGAAAACAGGTCAAAAGTTCCATGTTCATCTAGCTAGGAGCATCTGACGGGAATACGGAGGGCGTATCTAGATTCGTATCGAAATTCTGAGCAACTTTCATATATAAATTATTTTCATCGGAGTTACGGATTAAAAGATATGATTTTTCAAAGTTTATTTGAATTCTGGAATTTATTTTAAAAGCAGAAAAGGATTTATTGCGTCATGCTGACGTCAGCACTGCATCAGCAGTCAACAGCCGCACTGGTCAGGTCAAACCTGACCAGTGGGTCCCACCTGTCATAGACAGTGGTCATAACAGGGTTTATTTTATCTAAACAATGATTAATTAGCGGCTGGGCCCCACATGTCAGTGTCTGGTAGTTAAACTAATTAAGTTTTAATTATTAAAACGTTTTAATTAGCTAATTATGCGGTGGGGCCCGCGTGTCAGCGACTGGGGCTGCCCAGTCAGCACGTTGACTGGTCAACCCAGTCAACGGGGGCCCTGGGGCCCACGGGCAGTGACCCTGGGGGTGGCCCCAGGTCAGCCTCGCCGGCCGGCCGCGCCGGAAACGCGCCGGCGACCTCTCCAGCGGCGGTTCCTCGCCGGAGTTGGTCGGAAAAACGCTACGAAGCGCCGTTCGGCTCGTTTTTGGGCGCGTTGGATCGGCCGTTCGAAGCCGCATCCAGTGGTGGGGTCGTAGGGCCGGAGGTGGCCGGAAAAACACGCCGGCGTCGAGCTAAGCGGCGGCGTTTTCGGGTGATCTTCGGGAACTAGGCTAGGAGTCACGGGGAGGCTCGGGCGCGGGCTCGTTGGGCTCCTGGGAGCACCAGGAGCTTGATGCGGTGCTTAGCCGGCCATGGCAGTGGCTATGGCCACGAGCACGAGCTCGTCGGCGGCGGCCAGAGCGCGGCTACGGTGATGGGTAGCTACGGCGTTCCCTAGGCGTAAAGAGAGGAAGGAGGAGAAGAAGCTCACCGAGCAGGCACCCACGTAGGCCCGGCGAGGGTTTAGTAGCTGCAGGCCGGCGTCGGGGAAGAAAGGGGTCGCCGGAGCCCGAGGAGGAAGACGAGCTTGAGGAGCTCGGCGCAGGGGCTCCCAGCTCCTCCAAGCAGCACCCGAGGACGTGGTCGAGCACGGCGGAGCTTCCGGGCAACACCAGCGAGCACGGGGGCGCCGGTGGCCACGGGAACGACGACGGGTGGCTGCGGTGGCGTACGGGCGACGGATCTGGAGAGGAGAAGAGGCTCGGCAGAGCGAGGGAGAGGGGGGAGAATGAAGGAGGAGGGCCAGGGGAGAGGAACGGGGCCGTCCTTATCCCCTCCACCACCTGCTCCCGTCGGCGTGGCGAGCGGCGACGGCGCGGCGAACTCGCAGCCATGGAGACGACGACACGAGGGGGAGGAGCAGGTAGGTTGGGCTGGGCCGGCTGGGCTTTAGTGCACAGTAGGCCTGAGGCCTTTTTCTATTTTGTTTTTCTGCTATCTCTTTCATTTATTTCACAGAGAGGAAGTAGAAATGAAGGGCCACCAGAGGTCTTGCAAAAATTGTAGAAGTTGATCTAAATGATGGGTTGCAAAATTACCCAACACCAAAAATTGGTTTGAGCATCTTTGAATCATTTTTGAATTTTACAAAAAATGAAAAAGCATTTATTAGTGCTGTTTTAACACTGTTTAAATGCCCTAGCCCATTATTTGAGTTGCTGGTGATGTTATCTTCAACAACAGCATTTGTTTTGGAATATTTGCTAAATAATGAACATTATTCCATAATTTTTGGAACAACATCATTTTGCACTTGGTTTTGAATTTGAATTTTCAGAGGAGTTTTGAAGTGATTGTTTTA
Source organism: Secale cereale (assembly GCA_902687465.1). NCBI lineage: Eukaryota > Viridiplantae > Streptophyta > Magnoliopsida > Poales > Poaceae > Secale > Secale cereale. The sequence continues at coordinate 803,996,105 of LR738712.1, forward strand.
ACCACTGTGATTATGCATTGTAAATGATGGTGACATGTGATGATTAAGAGGTGATCACTGTGTTGTGATGCTGGGGATGTTACACGACCGCCCTACGCGCTCGCTTGTCCTCGCGATAAGCCGCTCGCTCCTTCCTCCTCTTCTTCCTCTCCGCCCTCCTCTCGGCCAAGAACCGGTGCTCGTCGATGAAGTCTTGCGGGAAGTTTTGGCGTCACGTCGCCATGGCTTCCTCATCCATGTCGGCCAAGTTGAGACGGTGCGCCCGCCTACGATTCTTCCGACGATCTTCGTCGGTTCTAAGCCGTGGGGGAGGCGCCAGCTCCTGTGCCCGCTCCAGAGTCGGCACGTCCGTGAAGTACATGTCCCAACGGGAACGCCGGAGGCGCCACGCCGCAGCGTCGTACGCGCGGGCGCCCTCCTGAGCGGTGTCGAAGGTTCCGAGGCGGAGGCGCACGTCGCCCGAATGAATCTCAGCGGAGTAGGTGCCGGACGGACGAACCCGGACGCCGCGGTAGCCCGCACCTCCCCGGCAGCGAGGCGGCATGGGGGCGCAGTGCGTGTCGGCGACGAAGAAGCCAGCGGCCGGAGGGGCGCAGTGCGTGGCAGTGCGGAGGAGAGTGCGGTGGGCGATGGGGCTGCGGTGTGGGCGTTCACCGGCGAGGTAGGATGCTTTTATAGCCGGAGCTCACGTGGCGAGTGGCGCATGCCAGGCGACACGTGGCGGTCGCCCGTGGTACCGGGCGACGCGACGGGTCGCTGGGCGGCACCAATGGCAGGCGACGGCTCGGCAGTGCGGCAGCTTTGGCATTGATTCCCGCGGGAACCGAGGCGATGAGGACGACGAAGCAGCACGTCGCTGACAGGGCGGGCCCATCACATTCGCGCCAAAAAATGCCTCACCCGGCGCCCCCAAGCGACCCCAGCGCCTCGGGTTCGGGTTGGGTCCGCCGACGCCAGTTTCGGCCCAATCCGGCGATTTTCGAAGTCCTGGTGGCGCGACTGGGTCATTTTTTCGGCGCCGGCGCCTAAAAAGTGGCCTTAGGGGCCTGTTGAGGGCGCGGCTGGAGATGCTCTAACATGGTGACGTCGACGCAACTGCGAACGGATTATGGTTCCACTCAACACACGTCAAGAACCGATCAAGCCCATCCTAGCGAACTTAATCACTGATCTAAACGCTTTTATATTTCTTTACGGATCAAAAAAAGGATGGTGCCGTGCGCCACTCCTCTTGGTGCGTGCGTGCGTGCCTGGACTCGACCAGTCGGTGCCGAGTCGAGCGACCGGTGGGGAGTCTGCTCGTACCTTGCACTCTGTTCTGTATTTTCTAGAACCCTTTGCGCTCTTCTGTTCCGAGGGGCTGAGCTCGCCTCCTCCCTCGCTAGCTCGCTCGCTCGGTTACTGTCTCTCTGTACCGCGTGTCTGTGACTCTACGTGCGCAGACCCCCTCGAAGGGAGCCTTTGTAGCCAACCAAAGAGGCAGTCCGTAGTCAGAACCAGACCCCACGGAGCGACTGAATGGCACCAAACCACAAAAAAGCCAAGGCGCAACTCGTTTTTGATTTGGTCCTTTTTTCTTTTTCTTTTTGAGTGATTGATTTGGTCTTTTTTTCTCTAGTTAGTTGATTGGTAACATGCGATTCTGCCATGTCAAAAAAGGGTACACGTCCTACTAGTAGCAAGCGCATAGATGGAACTAAATTCGTCTATACGCGAAGCGTTTTCTTCCCCTTCGCGGCTAGGTAATCCTTCAGACTTCGCCGGCAAACCTGTGGATTTCCCTTTTCTCTGTCCGCCACTTCAGCGATCAGTGTTGGGGAGGGAAATCCCGGTGCCTTCTCTCCAGCCGGTAGTTTAGGTAGGGTAGTTTAGAGCATCTCCAGCCACGCCCCCAAGAGCCCCCCCAGAGCCGCTTTTTATGCGCCGGCAGTCTAAAAATGGCAAAAAAAAAAGACCCAGTCATGCCCCCCCAAGCGCCGCCAAGACCTCAAAATAGCGCCGGCAATCCCAGGCGAAACCCGGCGCGCTGGGGGGCTGTTGGGGGCGCCGGCGAAAGCAACAACCAATCATATTCCCCCACGCGTCCTTTTTCTTGGCCCACCCAATCACTTTATGCCTAAAATTGTCCTGGGGACACCAACGGCTGGGAAAACGTACTCGCCTTTCATCCGGCGAGAACGTTTTGGCCCCCAGGACGTGCTATTTTTGGCCCGGCGATTGTCCTGGGGGCCTCCAATGGCTGGAGATGCCCTTAGTCCTCGCAGGTGCTGCGCTCGGAGGATGGCAGTGCTTCTTCTTCGAGTTTGTCATCCAGGCTTCGATACTTCTCGAGTTGGTCCATCTGAACGTACTCGACAGAGCTCTGTTAGAATATGTACCGTAACATGTATATGGTATTTGAATATACCGTATACACGCATAGATAGGTTGGGGTTGCGTGAGTTGTACTCCTAGGTTGTTAGGGTTGTTCTTGATTGATCTCTATCTTTGTATAGATCGTAGCTTGAAGATCAATCCCGTAACAACCTAACAAACCAAACTTGTAATCTGTCTGTCTATATGAACGCGCAACGCGTCCCTGCTACGACATACATTCAACCAATTTTACATGGTATTCAGAGCCTAATCCTCTAGCACATCCAAACCCATCGCCATGGCCTCAAGCTCCACCGCTGCCGCCGCCGCACCTGCACTCATTCCCATCACCGATCGCCTCCATCGCTCAAACTTCCTGGTGTGGCGTGCTCAAGCGGGTATGGACATCCAAGGCGCCCAGCTCATCTCCTTCATCGATCCAGAGAGGGAGGAACCGGCGCGCAAGCTCACCGACAAGGAAGGCAAACCCACTGATGTGCCCAACACGGCGTATGAGATCGCCAAGGCTCGGGATTCCCAGGTTCTGAGTTTTTTTGTTTAATTCTGTCTCACCTCCTATGATAATTCAGATCGCCCATTGTACCTCGGCGTCCGCAGCATGGAATGGCAATTCATCTCTCAGATACAGACACACTTGGTGCACACGAGGACCACCCTATCCATGACAAAGAAGGGGACCTTGACAGTTGCCGAGTACATCGGCCGCATGAAGGTGCTCGTAGATGAGATGGTTTCTGTCGAAAAACCTCTCACCGATGATGACATGGTGTCATACATCCTCATCATCCTCGACTTCAACTACATGGGCTTCGTCTCCTCCCTGTGCGCTAGGTCCGAGCCAATCAATGTAAATGAGCCCTACTCTTTGCTCATCAGCTTCTAGAGCAGGCTCACCATGTTCGAAGGTGGAGGTCGGTCCTCTCACTTCTCTGCCAACGCCGCCTCCTGCGGCGGCCATGGTGGCTTCACACGCGATGGAGGTCGTGGCGGCAACAGAGGTGGCCGGAGAGGAAACGGTGGCGGTGACCGCGGCCAAGGTCGTGGCGGTCGCGGGAATGGAGGAGGCCGCAATGATTTTCCAGAGGTCGTCTGCCAGATCTGCTCCAAACCGAACCACGTCGCCATGGAGTGCCACCGCCGCTTTGACATCCCCTTCACCAAGGAGAAGAGCGCAGGAGCTGTCAACACCAACACCAACTCCTACGACGTCAACACCAATTGGCATGTCGACACCGGGGCAACATACCACATCACAAGTGAGCTGGACAAGCTCACCATGAGGGAGAAATACTCCGGCCAGGACCAGGTGAATATGCCAAACGACGCAAGTATGAAGATTAGCCATGTTGGTTAAGCTTATATTCATACCCCTACTCGCAGTCTCCATCTTAAGAACATATTGCATGTGCCTAAATCCACAAAAAATCTGATTTCTGCCCATCGATTTGTGTCATGATAATCATGCTTTTCTTGAAACTCATACTCACTACTAATTTGTCAAGGATAAGGCAACGAAGAAAACCCTCCTTCAAGGCAGATGTAGGGGTGGCATCTATCCCCTCTCATCTACTCCTTTGAGTACAGGTAGGCAAGCTTTTGGTGTCACCAAGGTCTCTCCGTCAAGGTAGCATAGTCGATTAGGTCATCCTTCACCAACAATCGTGATTTGAATAAATAAGGCGTATGTGATGGTTGTCAGAAAGGCAAGAGTCGCCAGCTTCCCTATCTGAATCCTATCCGTGTTTCTAATGCTCCTTTAGAGCTAGTTTTCTCACATGTATGGGGGCGTGCTCGTGATTCCATTAATAGAAAGAATTATTATGTGAGCTTCATTGATGATTACAGCAAGTTTACGCGGATTTATATTCTTAAACACAAGTCTGAAGTTTTTAAAGTGTTTCATGAATTTTAAGCTCTTGCTGAGAGACGCTTTGATCGAAAAATCATCACCTGCAAACCGATTGGGGTGGTGAATATGAACGGTTAAATTATTTCTTTCGTTAAATAGGCATCACTCATCATGTTTCATGCCCTCATGCCCACCAACAAAATGGTTCGGCTGATAGGAAACACAACTATCTTGTTGAAGTTGGCCTTTCACTTTTGGCTCATGCCTCCATGCCCTTGAAATTTTTGGATGAGGCTTCCATAGTAGTCACATACCTCATTAATCACACCCCTAGCAAAGTGAGGCTTCCATGGTTGTCACATACCCCGACAACCACCTTGGATTCGCTATGGCTACAGAGTCTGCAGGGATCCGCCTTAGATCCGGTGCATCTGGAGCGGCTAGAATGGGATATTATCCATCACTAGCAACCGTAGCTGCCTCGGTGCCTATGCAGCGTACAAGATCACAACATGGTATTTCTCAATCCAAAATATGTACAAATGGTACGGTCAGGTATGATAAACATCGGTTTGTAGGTCTTGCTGCTACAGGAGAGCCAAATAATTGCATGAAGCTTTGGTAAGTAAAAATTGAAAAAATGCAATTGATGAGGAATACAATGCTCACATTAAAAATAAAACATGGCATCTAGTTCCTCCGGCAAAGGATAGAAATATCATTGATTTTAAGTGGGTTTAGAGAATTAAAAAGAAGGCTACTGGAGAAATAGATAGATACAAGGCTAGACTAGTTGCAAAAGGCTTTAAGCAAAGATACATCATAGATTATGAGGATACTTTTAGTCTAGTTGTTAAAGCCGCTACTGTCGGACTTGTTCTATCCACTGCAGTGTCAAAAGACTAGAGTCTTCATCAGAGATGTGCAGAATACATTCTTTCACGGCGTTCTAGAGGAAGAAGTGTATATGAGACAATCTCTTGGGTATGAGGTGAAGAACAAGCAACACTATGTCTGTAAACTTGACAAAGCTTTATATGGGTTGAAACAAGCACCTAGAGTATGGTACTCTAGGTTGAGTGAAAAACTCCAAAAGCTTTGTTTCAAAACATCAAAAGTTGACACTTCACTATTCTTTTATAACAAAGGCAGGATCGCCATTTTTATGCTTGTGTATGTTGATGATATTATTGTGGTCAGTTCATCACAGGAAGCAACAACAGCATTGTTGGAAGATCTCAAGAAGGATTTTTCCTTAAAGGATCATGGTGACTTGCACTATTTCTTGGGAATATAGGTAAAGAAAGTAAAATATGGTATACTCTTGACTCAAGAAAAATATGTTTCATATGTGTTAAATGTAGCAAGTATGCTGAATTGTAAAATATCAAACATGCCTCTCTCCACGTCAGAAAGGCTCTCTAAAGAAAATGGCGAACAATTGGGGGCTGAAGGGTCCACAAACTATAGGAATGTGATAGATGCATTGCAATACTTGACTTGACAAGGCCTGATATATCCTTTCCTACGACAAAGTATGCCAGTTTCTGCACTCTCCTACACGTGAACATTGGACTGCAATGAAAAGAATTCTCACGTACCTTAGAGGAACTATGTGTACTGGACAAAGTTTACCAAGTCAACCTCTACCTTGGTGAGTGCCTTTTCAGATCTGATTGGACAGGGTGTCTTGATGATAGAAGGTCAACAGGTGGTTTTACTTTTTTCTTTGGTCCAAACTTAATATAGTGGAGTGCACGCAAACAAACTACCATGTCAAGATCCAGCACAGAGGCTGAATGCAAGGCTTTAGCCAATGCCACGGCTAAAGTGATATGTTTTCAAACTATACTCGATGAACTAGGTTTAAAACACTCACCGGTTGCTTGCTTGTGGTGTGACAATATTGGTGCTACGTATCTTTCAACAAATCCAATGTTTCATGCAAGGACAAAATACATCGAGGTTGATTATCATTTTGTGCGTGAAAGAGTAGCCAAGATGTTACTAGATATTCGTTTCACGGCGATCATCTATGTACATTGTCTTTCTAGCATGACAAAGCTTATTATTATCTTTTGTAGCCCTGAGCTGAGCTAGAGATCAACTATAAAACAACAAGTTCATGATCTATCTTTTGTTGGAAGGACAGAACGATGAATGGAGTTGGCATTGATATCTAGGAGAAATAAATATTTAATAGAATCTTCGAGAGGACCGGCAATATTCAGAACTACTGCAGCATTCATGCTTCAGAATGATTTATTCATTCCGGTTAGAAACCTGGCTTGATTCATGGCAAAATTGATGCAAGGCATGGCCACATACTAGTAGGTCATCAGTGAGAATGGATAGAAAGGCAATTTGGACCAACAGAAATAGATGTCAGTTGGTTAGATTGCATAACTACATAGGTAGAGAAATACTTCGTCCATCTTGGTTTACTACTGAACTTTCTCGTATTTTGTGTCAAATTTTAATTATAAATTTTACTAATAATAAAATATAAGTTGTATGTCACATAAATTATACTCCCTCCGTCCGGAAATACTTGTCATCAAAATAAATAAAAGGGGATGTATCTAGATGTATTTTAGTTCTAGATACATCCCTTTTTGTCCATTTTGCTGACAAGTATTTTCAAATGGAGGGAGTATTATGAGAAACCCGTGTTGAATACAAATCCACCAGTATACCATTACAAAATAAAACTCATATTTGGTTGATGGTGGTCAAATTTAAAGATAAAATAAGAAGGTCCAAATAAAATATAAATGAAGAAAGTATATCATTAAGTGCACGAACAAATAAATACGGGCCACATGAGAGACAAGGACAACCTTGTCTGATTTCCGGAAATAGAAAAAATTGCTGGCCATTAATGCTAACCATAAAAAAGGGTTTTGAAAGCTATAGCAAATGATTGTTCGTTAATGAAAAGAGAAAACACAGTTGCGTAAGCTAGCAAATGATTGACCATTAATGATGACAGAAAACGACAGTTGCAAAAGGCAAGCAAATGATTAGTCTGTAGGAAACATGACAGCACAGAAAGTTATGCACGTAACAAATTGAAAATATATTTTTTTACGGATCTCCATGCAAGATCAAAGGAATATAGTATTGACTGAGACATAACGAAGTCTAAGTCGACTAAGACTGAGCAAAACTATTGAGGACATGTACAATGATTGATAAGTAGTCTTCTCTTAAGTCTTGCATGTAATTTACAGATGACAAAAAAACATGTTTATGGGTTATCTCCTAGTCTTATCTTCAATAACTACTTATTCCTAAAAACTGGATGAGTCATATTGTGCCAAGACATCATCTCTTGTCTTTTTTTAAATAAGAGAAAACAAGCCTTTTTTTATCATTTCTCTCTCTTCCACCTCATTATCCTACGTGGTATTCTTAAGATAGAACCATAGTATATGCCTGAATGATGCTACACTCACGGAGGGATTAATTGCGGCCTTCACGGACTAACAGACGTGGATAATTGAGATTGGACAAGTGGGGAGGATGGCCCTACCCCCACTGAAAAGGGGGGGGGGGCAAGAGAGATTAGTTAGAAGAGAATCACGTAAAAGGATTATCGGTATATGCCTTGATAAATTGGCCATGCAACCAATCACGTCAAGGACATTTGGTTGTACTCCGCATTTGGCTTTGGAGCGAGGATCTTCCTCTCCTTTGTCCGATCGGCCGACAGCAACTTGCCGGATCAGGGAGTGGACCATTCCATGCGATCGAGTAGGCCCACTTAACTATACCATCTGAGTAGAATAAGACGCCACTCATCAAATATATAAAAAGACGCACATAACTTTTTTTTGAGGTGTAAAAGACGGACGTAACTTTTTATTACTCCCTCCGTCTAGGTGAGTAAGTCATCTTACGAAAACCAAATAATCCCAAAACACTTAGGCGCGATGCATTAACTCCCATCTCGTTTTTTGTTTCTTAACATAAATAAAAGAATCAACCAATAAGAAATGTGGGTTGTGTTTGCTTTTAATGACTTGAGGCTACCAAACAAAACATGCAGTGGTCAATTCATTACATGCAATGCTATTAATTAGCAAATGAACATTAACTTCTCTTGTTTTCCCCTCTACCTTGGTCACAGTGCACAACCTAAGATGACTTACTTACCTAGACGGAGGGAGTAGTACTACTCCCTCCGTCTAGGTGAGTAAGTCATCTTACGAAAACCAAATAATCCCAAAACACTTAGGCGCGGTGCATTAACTCCCACCTCGTTTTTTTGTTTCTTAACATAAATAAAAGAATCAACCAATAAGAAATGTGGATTGTGTCTGCTTTTAATGACTTGAGGCTACCAAACACAACATGCAGTGCTCAGTTCATTACATGCAATGCTATTAATTAGCAAATGAACATTAACTTCTCTAGTTTTCCCCTCTGCCTTGGTCACGGTGCACAACCTAAGATGACTTACTCACCTAGACGGAGGGAGTACAACTAATGAGCAATTTCACACTCTCTATATATTTATCTCTCTCTCTGGGAAGTTATGCGCCAAGCCAAGTCCCAAACTGAAATACATCAACTATTTTATTGCAACTCCTCTCATAGGTTCTACTCCCTCCGTCCGGGTTTATTGGGCCCTAAGACCATTTCTCTTGGACCAAGGCACATAGTAACTTGCTCACATTAATCCTTTCATCCTATTCCCAAAGCACTCTCTCACATGTCAACTCTCACATGCAGCCAATGGAAAAGCATGCATGCAGCATATTTATTATTCAGTCATGGGACTAGCAACAATAACTTTCTCTATGGCCAATGAAATAGATGCATGCATGTATGTTTCCAAAGTAAGGCCTTATAAAAAGGGACATGCTCATGGTGCTTTTAGGCCTAATAAACCCGGACGGAGGGAGTACTGAGCACTAATTTTATTTTATTTATGTTTTTGCTATAAGTGCCAACTCCGCTCATTCAATCCACCGTCTCATTATTGTAGCAAAAGATAAATCTTCAACGTATTTTTTTATAAAGAGTGAAATCCATTTTTGTACCCTCTAGTTTCACCTTGTGACAACTTTTACCCCATTTAGCACAAGCAAAAGTTCTTAATTTTTACTCCATTTACCAAAGCTTGTGCCACACAGTAACCCCCCCCCCCTATTTATTTTTCTCAGTTCCCTGCTGCTATGCATGCCACATTGGCGGCTTCTTTTTTCCTATTCTTTTGGCTGGTTTTCTTATACATAATCAAACCAAACCGAACTGCACCCCACCACACCACTCCCAGGCAAGTCGCACCACCACCTCACGCCGCTCGAGCCAAGCCCCAGCCCTCCACCTTCTACCGGCACCCTGCTAAAGCCCCTCGCCACCACGCGTGGGAAGGAGAGAGAGGCGATCCTGGCGACAGGGATGTTGGGGAGCCTGCAGGTGCTGATGTTGAGTGGTGTTAGCCCGTGAGCGCACTTAGTTCAGCATGTCATTCACGCCATCAACGATCACCCCATGGTCATGCGGGGAATGCTCGTCCCATTCCTCGTCCCCGTCGTGCTCTCCTTGGTTCCTTGGTTTAGGTCATCGGCGTTATCCACTTAAGCAGCTTCATCGAGGGCGTCAACGGCTCCTAGTTCAGAACAAGATTGTGAAACCCTCACACCTATAGAATCCCAACTCTCGTCCAAATCTAAGCGGGACATATTACTTTGCGTGCCCCTCATGTTCCACCATCCACTAATGCCACGCCACCCCCATGCCTCTCCGATTCGTTGTTGTCGGAGCTCGGTTTGATAGGAAGTCTCACTCTCTCATGTTGATCTTGTGGTCGTGGGCTCGAGAGTGGTTTGGGGCAAGATTTGGGTGGCGGGGAAGCAAGATAAAGAACGAGCATGTCGGTCCTGGAGGATTTGATCCAGACGATTGAGATGTGCATTTGATCAAAATCACCAAGGAGAAGGTTGCCCCTAGTAGACCCCAACCTCGACCCGGTGAGGCTCGTGCCTGGCATCGGCGGGTTGTACTTGAGGTTGTGGATGAGGTCGAGAACAAAGAGAGAGTGGTGTGTGCATCCTCGCCACCAACCATGAGTGCCCTGAGAATCTCTGGGCACATCTCGATGCCTCCACCGATATGACCGAAGCACATGATCCTTCCTTGTTCATGTCTCTATCTTAAGGAATTGAACCGACTAATTGATTGATGAATTGCTTATGTACGTTATAATGAACAGAAAAGAGGAAATGAAACATTGCATGCACATTCAACAAAGAAATTGGACAACTATGAATAAAAGGGAGTAATTGTGGCACAAGTTTCATTAAAATTGGTAATAATAAGAATTTCTACTAAATGGGTAATAGCTGTCATAAAAATGAAACTAGGAGGTAAAAAATGAAATTCACTCTCTTAAAAGGTTTTTTAATGAGCTTTATCACTAGTTATGTCAGACTACCCAAATTTGCCACTAGAGGATTCAATTACTAAAAAAAATGCCATCCTTTCGTTAGACTTGTGCTAAAAAATGCCACTCGGCACTGTTACCGTTGGTCAAAAGCCAATGACTAGGATGAAATTACAAAAATACCCCTGGACCCCACTTGTGACCGCTCTGTATAACATGTGGTCTCTAATTGGTAGCACACGGAGAATTAAATTAGAAGGAAACTAACGAGATGTGGGGATTCGATCACCCACGCGTGAAGCAATTTTTACTTCTAATTTCATTCTCTGTTTACTGAATACTAGAACCCACAAGTTACAGTGAGTTGTAGAGGAAACATTGACTTGTGGGGTCTAGGAGTATTTTAGTCACTTCTTCCTAGTCAATGGCCTTTGATCACGCAATAACACTGCCAAGTGGCATTTTGAGCACCCACTTAATGAAAGGATGTCATTTTTGTGTAGTTCAAATTTGTAGTGGCAAAATTGAGTAGTGTGACACAACTGGTGGCAAAACAGATAGAAACCCTTTATAAAATGATACAATTTTCAGGCTAAGCTCATGGACTTGGTAAAAAAATTCTACCCATAGGAGACCGTCTAGGCATCAAGTATGTCCCATTCTACAAAAGTGGTACAATCTGAATGTGTCGGACGCGCGAACCAAGGGTAGCTCATATGGTTAGGTTTGTTGTGGTGGAACCAGCTCACTAGGGTTCAAGTCTTAGACTTTGCACATGTGCTTGAATGTTCCGGCGATGACTTTGTCGATCTCGGTATATTTTGCCGGCTCAGTATCTTAGAGGGGCTCATAGGTACTTGATGTGTGTGCGCGTGTCATAAGGGTGAGCGTATATGCGTGTTTGAGCATCTGCAATTGTACCATGCCAGTTGAACTTAGAGAGAATCATATGTGCCTTTTTTTGACACATGCATGCATGGCAGCACACGTACGTTGCCCATCAATCGACCAAATCAATTTTGTGTGGCTTTGCTGCCAGTCAGTCGTTTTGAGGGTTTCTCGCACGTACACAAAACGTCTTGAGGGTCCGCTTCTGCCGGTTTAATTAGTACTAGCAAAAAAGCCCGTGCGTTGCAACGGGAGAAAAATAATATGGTACAGCCCTATCCTGAAGCATGGCTCAGAACCCACCACAACTTCACTTCCTCTATTTGAACATGGCACTCCATTTAGTAATAGTAGCTAGTTCAAAATTATTCAGCCCATATACTATCTGGTTAATTCCTGTAAAAATAGATTAAGAGGTTAATTAATTGGTCATCCCTTTGAATAGTAATGCTCACCTTTTGTGATATTTGGATTGGATGGTGAACTTCAGAAACTCACCTCATCTCCCCTTCTTCCTAACGTATACCCCCTTCGCTAGTCTCATGAAGATGAGATCTCTGAAGAATCAACATAGTACATGTAGAAAGAAAATAGTTATGTACCAGTTGGAAGCAACCCTATGCATGTCCTCACTCATTAATAATCTTAGGCCATGATTGCATCAGCATCCAATTGTTTTCGGTCTGCTACATGGATCAATTAGTTTGGAATGATGACCAAAATATCAAACTATTGGATGAGATTGTTTTCCGTCTGCAAGACAGATCATTTTTCTCGAAATAATCACAAAGCTATCAAACTACTGGATGGAATGAACTATAGAAAAATCTAGGGAGAGCTATTCGAATGAAACTATCGGTGTGCAGAAGTACAACTTTTCAGCAATGGTAATAAATAGAATGACCTAGACGCATGACAAGCAATGTGACAATGAATGTTCTTTGCGTAAACATTTCTTCAGCTAGTAACAAATATGTAATTCGCCATATGATATCAATACCGTGGAACATATAAGTATGTTCTTTTTCAAAACATAGCACAAGGAACCAAACCATCTAATTAGTCGGTTCACATAAAATCAATCCACATACTTGATAAACTAAGTAATTAACATTCGCAGCTATTGCTATATTTTCTTGTTAGGAAAAGCAATCAAAATTCCCAAAGGCGTTAAGTTGTCACATAGTTGTATGTCTGTGTGTCTTGTCCAGAAGGTTTAAGCAACTGCCAAATGTGGCCTTTAAGCAAGTTGAGATTACTTTTTGCGGAGAATAAATATGATCCCAAAAGAATAATTCCATGTGGCAGCTTGCAAAATAAATGCGCTGCCGAGTAATTAACTTCATAATTAAGCACACAAGCCAACCATAATCAAGCACACAAGTCATCTGCATCTTCGCCTAAAAGAATACATCTACATTAGTACCGTTACACTAACATGTCGCAACAACACGTTATTTCAGCATTATTTTCCTGGAATATGTACAGTGTAGAGATGAATGTGTGGAACAAAAAAGAGACGTGGCATTATGGTTGGTACCTTGAAGAAGACCTTGCTCTTGAGCTGGTTGTCCAGTGCTCATGAACTGAAAGAAACAAGAAGACCAGGATGAATAAACAACCAACGACACACAATTTGCTGATATTATAGGCCCTGCCGATTGATTCACAGACAAGCAAAACGCCAATCAGACCTCATCGAACTGTACTTGGACGCTAATGCCATGATCGGGGCTAAGGACCATCTCGTCCAGCGTCTCCATGACGGCCCTGCCGATGGCGGACTGCCAGTACAACTTAAACGCCCCCGCAATCCCTACTCCGAACCCTCTCCCTGGTAATCAACATTATCAGAATTCAGAACAACACCAACATTTTCAATTCCAGTCAGACGGCCACACCGTCACGCTGGAATCCAAAAAAATCAAGCAGATAACTTGCAATGATTTCTCTGTTCTTAATACACTTGTTGCCATGCTTGTGTTGTACAGTATGTACAACATCTGAAAGTGTTGTATTTTAGCTTTGTATATGGTGAACAATGTATGCACGGGGAGTCGGGGATCTAAAAAATCAATCTAATCACATAGTATAACCATCCAAGTACGCACCCATGCATCATCATGAAGTAGTGGAATAAGACACCTGACAGCTTAAGGGATCGGACTCGCATTGCTGAATTAGCACCACAACCAAGCCAGGTCGTAGTTGTGGGTCACGGTGGTGAAGAGGTGGACTGAATCCGCCTGGATACAGATTTACCGTGCATTGCTGGACCATATATTTGTGATCCTTCAACTGTAGTTACACGTGTGTTCAGTTACTTCAGTAGAGGTAGCATCGTATAATCGGAATCAGACCATCTTGGCGATGTGCCGTGGAAGGGCACCTTCTAGAGTTGTACGTGCTTCACCATGAACTTGTAGGAGCCCCCCATGTTGTTGAGCGGCCCGCCGGCGTGGTCCTTGCAGAGATCCTTGACGACGACCTGCCATGCCCAAATCAAAACCTTCAACAGCGCAGGCGCAGCCACTTGGATTGACAGACAGATTGGGGGAGATTCCAACAATTTGCTTATCTATTAACAGACAGAGGGAGGGAAATGATTCGCGGCGCAGAGGAATGATTCACTTACCGGTAGTCGTCGCCGAAGGCGTCCTTGATGGCTTCGGAGGAGGCGCGGTGACCTCCACCGGTGTCGCTCGTGAGGATGAGGACGTTCTTGCCGTGGTTGGCGCCGAGCTACACGAGCTCGACGGTGCCCTCCTCCTCCTCCTGCCAGAAGGGCTCGTCGTCGTCCTCGAGCCCGGCGAGCGACGCAAGGGAGACGGAGGGAGAGGAGGAGGAGTTGCCTGCGCGGCCCGCGGGGGAAAGCTCTCCGGCGTAGGAGGGGAAGTGTTGACCAGGCCCAGTTCATTCATCACGCGGTTGACAGGGAACGATCAACACGGCCAGTCAAGCGGGCCGGACGGAAGAAACTTAGCGACTTATACAGACGAAAACCAATAACCTCTTTATTAGTAACGCTTTAGTACCACCTCGAATATGTTGTAAATTCAAATTGAAAGCGTAAAATCATGGGAAGAAGCGTATTGTGACGGTGAACCCGACAGACTCGTTTTGTGCTTTATTATTAGGTGGTAAAGATAAAGACTTTTTTTTTGCATGGGAATACGTGTCTCATTCATATTATAAAGATCAAAGTATAAGTCACGTAATGACCGACATGACAAAACTGAAAAGATAGAAGAACATCTCTGAGTTTGACACCAACGCCCGTCACCTGCCTCCAGCACCACCATAGCAGCCACCGAAAAAAAAGAATGACGGGTCACCTCCTCACCCGAGCTCGACGCGGCTCCATCGCTGATATACAGCTTTGCGGACCTTCAAGGTGGCTCACCAGAAGTGAAACCCTTACCGCTGAACGAATCAGACCGGGGCAACACCCCGGACACGCAATCGAACTCCAGATATGGCACCCCACCACGACTAAGACGCCGAAGGAGGAAACCATACCTGCTATCCACGAACCACGAACCCAGCCCACGTCCCGTCTTCCAGATGTCGTCGATGCAGATCACAATCTGCATCCGCTCCTGGACTACCTCCCAAGCTCCGCGCCGACACTGGAGCGAACGTCGTCGCAACGGCGGAGCCCGAGGACACAGGTCCACCGCGAGGATGCCGCCGCCGCCACGCCATCCTTACTTGAACATACTGGTTTCCAAATTCATCCCCAACCATAGGACCGATGGCCTCGTCAGGGATGAATCCGAAGAATCTTTATTCAACGCCGTCATCGTCGTCGCCAAAGCCAGAACGATGAACAACCTAAAAAACTAGACTACGAAAGAGTAAAAGTGATCCACGTGCGTGAATCCGACGACCCCCCTCATCATCGGCGACCGAGGTCGCCGGCGGAGGGGAGCCGCCAGAGGACGGCGCTAGAAGATTGGTCCCCCGGCGACGGCTAGGGTTTCAGCCGCGGAGTTTCCTTTACCTGTGGTAACTACCGCCGCATGGTAAAGATAAAGACTAGGGGCAGGTGAACGAGACCTTCGGAACTCAGAAGAGAGCCACGACCGGATTCGTGGACCCGACCCCGTCCGACCGAGCCAAGTTCCGTACGTATGCCCGCATGCATCCGCGCACGCACCGAGAGGCGTGGAGTTTCGAAGACCCGCATAATCTTTGTTGTGTCCACGTAATAGTTGAGCTCTTTACATAACTAGTAAGTTTGCACGTGCAATGCACGTCTCAACCAATGCTAATTTCAACAAATAGTCCTACTATGAATGACACCCGCATAAGTAAACCATAACAAACAAGCATTCAAAGATACAAAGAAATACACTTAAAGAGCTTGAAGATGAACATAACCACCATAAATGGTTCGCTATCATCATGTAAGTTGAGGAAAATTCAAAGAACACAACGACACATCAATTTCTATCTGCGCAGCTCCTCTCTGAATTGGACTTTCATATTTCTTGCTATCTTTCTCACAACATACTTGGCTTCAGAAAAAAACACATAATGTAGCCTCCAGAAAGAGTGTAATGCCCCGGATGTATTACTTTCCTTTTTGGGTATATAATATATCTCCGGCTTCATCTATTTCCATTCCGGGTTCTTTGTCTTTCGGGTTTTCGTCGTTTTGTTGTGTGAGTGTGTGGCATTCATTCATATCATGTAGACATGTGCATTTCATTGCATTTGTGTTCTGGGTTGCATCCGGTTCGTCGTGTTTCTTCCCGTTGTCCGTTTCGCGTTCCGGAGCTCCCTCACGTGTCCGTGACGTCCCGTAGGCCTACTTTGTTGTTCGGGCGTTTTACGTTACCGGTGTGCCGCGAGGTTGTTTTGTGTGTTGTTGTTTTGTTGTGTGCAACCCGCCTCTCAAATCTCGTCTCGTTTGGACTCCGTTGACTTTTCCCTCCGTTGTTCGTGTGGGCCCGAAGTGCCTTCGCTTCGTGTCCCGGAAATACCCCTACTGCTTTCTTTTATCTCCGTCTAGGCCCTTTAAAACTATCCCCGCGATCGGATCCGTCGGATCGCGATCGGAGGGCTCCTAGCGCCCCTAAATCTCTCCCTAACCCTAAAAACTGCTACATATAGACCCCCCTAGTCTATTTTGGGCATCCCTATCCCCTTCTTCTTCCTCCTCTAGATCCCCTTCTTTTTTTTTCTTTTCTTTCTCCAGATCCAAAAGTCTTCCCGGATCCCGAGGGGATCCACCGAAGGAACCGCAGCCGCGCCGGGATCCCCTCGAGGAGCACAAGGTCAACGCATCGCTCCATCGCCGGGGGGG
>LR738712.1:804013007-804052145 GCA_902687465.1 Secale cereale
CCGCATCGGGCCCCGCCCGAGCGACCGCATCGCCACCGCAGGCCATCGTCCCGCATCGCTTCGCCCCGTCGGGCCCGTACGTCGCCCCTCCCCGGCCCGTACACCGCCAGTGGCCGCGCCGGGCCCGTCGCCCCTGGGGGACCAGATCGCCGCGCGCCACTGGGCTCGAGGCGCTCGCCAGGCCGTCGCCTCCCAGGCGCCAGCAGCCGGCCCACTCCCGAGGCGAGCCGCCGCCTCCTGCCTCCCTGGGCCGCTCCCCGCGCCGGGCCTCCGCTCCACGGTGGGCCGCCGCCGCCTCGCCTCCAGCCTCCACCGCAGGCCGCCCACCGAGCCGGGCCACCTCCAGCCGAGCGGGCCGCCGCTCCTTCGCTGCGCACCGGCCGGGCCCTCCCCTCCGCGCAGCCGGGCCGCCTCACCCTGCCTCAGCCAGATCTGGGCCGCCGCCGCCGTGGGCTAGATCCGCGCGCACCGGGCCCGACTCCGCGTTTTTTTCCAGATCCGTTACTGTTCATCGAGGTTGACTCTTTTCCACTAAGTCCCAGATCTGCTTATCTGAAATGCAAACTTTGACCTGCTGTAACTTTGTGCCCGTTGCTCCGTTTTGCGCATGTAGCATGTCCAGATGTTCGTGGAGATGTCCTCTACGTTTTACCTGTTGTAGTCATGCATGTTAGATGTCATCTTGACACTTGTTTTGCTGTTGCAAGAGTGCATCATGATATAAACTGCTGTTATGTGTTATTTTTGTGCCACCTTTGACATGTGATAACTTTTAGCTCGTTTGTCCAAACGATGCAAATGACATGTCCACGTGTTCGTCTTGCCACGAACTACGTGATGCTTGTGATAGGTTGCATGGTAGATTTATTGTTGCCTTGTTATCATCGTTGCAAAGTGTCATGTTCACATGTTGTGTTTTCACTTGTTATGAAATGCCATCTTGTTGAGCTCGTTGCAATCGTTGTGTTCACCTCTATCATGCATGCTTGTGTGTTTCGGGATCACCTTCATGTGCACTTTGATGAGGTGCTTACCCTTTGTCATGTTTAGTTTCGAGGTGACTCAAACATGCTCTTTTGTGTGCTAAGATGATATTGCTGTTTTGGGACTTAGTGATTTTTCACTAAGTCTGAAATCTGTAACGTTCCGATGCCATGTTCGTGTGATGTTGTAGGACAAAGCATGTTAGTTTTGGGGTGGATTTTGATTGATCCTTGTAGTATATATTGTTTTCTTTCCATTCATGTCCTCACATGTCCATTTGAGTGGCTGTAGCATGTTTATCTTTTGCTCTAAAGTTTCAATAAAATTCTGCTGCCAGAATTTTATTTCAAAGTTCTATATGTCCAAGATCATTGCTATTGATTCGTGACTCCGTTGGGGGTGCACTTTGGACCTAGTTGCTGTACTATATATCTAGTTTGTGTTCATGTCCTTTGCCATGCTTTTTGGGTGCTGTAGCTTAATTATTTTGAGCTCCAAAGATGCTATGTTGCTGTAATTTTCAGTTTTCGCTCAAATCTTGTTTCGGGCATAACTTTTAGCCCGTAACTCCGATTTCAGCGAATCTTATATCAAACTTGGGTGATTTTCTGTGTAGATTAATAATATCAGGTTGTTATCTTGTTTTGAGGTGTTTTGCTTGAGTGATGTTTTACGTGCTCCATGTGCATCCTTAGTGCATCCATCATGCATTCATGTTTTTCGAGTGCGCATTTCACCTTGTTGATTGGTGCTTGGTGTGATTGTTTTGTTTAGAGCCGGAAGCTGAGACCGGGTACGAAGTTGAGCACGAGGTTTCCAACGAGGTTGAGCACGAGGACCCTTCTTACGATCCGAACGACTTCTCTTCAGGCAAGATGACCGAACCCCGATAACATTACTATCTTTGCCTATTGCTAGTAGTCTCGATCTATAGTTTTGCCTCGATGCCCATGTTCTTCTTGTCAGCCTCCTACTTGTAACCAATTGCCATGTTTAACCACCCTACCTATGCAAACCGTTGCTTGGCTAAGTACGCTTCGCTCAGCCCTTCTTATAGCGTTGCTAGTTGCAGGTGAAGTTTGAAAATGCTTGCTTCATGTTGAAGTCTGGTTGGGTTATATCACACTATATAAATGCTTAAACTGAAATCATCTATATATTGGCAAGGGTGGAAGGCTAAGCCTTTTGCTTGGTGATTTGTTCCACTCATGCCGTTAGGATTCGTATAAGCCGGTTTTATGTTCCTTGATTATGCGTTCCTAACACCGTTGGGGTGTATGGGACCCCCTTGATAAACCGCTAAGTGCTAAGTCTTTTCCAGCAAATCCCAACATTGGTACTATTTGCCTAATAACAAACTAAACATGCATAGGGAGTAATTAACCCTCTTTCTTAATCAACAACCCCGGGCCAGTGCTCCACATGAGTGTTGGTCCGAAACGGGGGTTCTACGGGGCCGCCTTGGGGCAACCCGAGGTATCTGGTATCCACCCGTAGAATCGCCCATCCGGTCGTGTCCTGAGACCTAGATACGCGCGGCTACGATCAGGGTGTCGACACGCCTGGAGGATTTGCTAGATTAGCCTTACCTTAGTTCGGTATATTTTGAGCACGGGATTCCGAGGATACTCGGGTCTTCCCACTTTGGAGTTGCGACTCCGCGGATCGTGGGCTTGTAATGGGTCAAGTTGGAACACCCCTGCAGGGTTTGAACTTTCGAAAGCCGTGCCCGCGGTTATGTGGCAGATGGGAGCTTGTTAATTCCGGTTGTAGATAACTTGACACAATGTTACTAATACACTACCAGCGTGTGTTCCGTGACTGTCAATTTCCGAATAGGGATTCGGGAGTTGAACACGGAGGGATTATGATTGTGGAGCTTGTAGCTAGGATCACTTCGTGATCACTTCTCGCCGATGCCTTCTCTTCTCGCTCTCACTTGCGTAAGCTAGATGCTAGTTGCTACTGCAGACTTGTTCTTTCTTCAGCCTTTCCCTCACCTAAAGGCTTAAATAGTTCTGTTACCCGGGAACGGGATTGCTGAGTCCTCTGTGGCTCACAGTTACTTCACACACCAGATGCAGGTCCAGCTGTGAGCTATCCAGGTGATGGCACCGAGCTGGATTGGGAGTACGACGAGGAGCGTAGTCGTTACTATGTGCGCTACCCGGACGATCAGTAGTGGAGTCTCTTACTAGGATTCGATCTGCCTGTGGTTTATTTATCTGAGTTTGGTACTTTGACTTTTGGCTTTTGCCCTTAGAGGGTTGTAGTGTTCTTAATGTATGATGTTTGAGACTTGTACTGTAATTCTGTGACGTGGCGAGTGTAAGCCAACTATTTTCAGTTTACTTTCCCCTCTTTTACATGAGTTGTGCAAAGATTACCAAACTTGAGATCATTCTAGGATGGACTTATGCCTTTAAGTCGTGCCTCGACACGTAGGAGGTATAACTCCATCCTGGGCATTACAAAGAGCTAAACTAAAGAAGTTTTGCACATGATAAAGGTAACAAACAAGAAAAACCAGGGCTATCCCTAGCGCCAAGCAGCCCTGAAGGCCTTAACCTCGTCCCTAAATATGGAGAAACCCACATTAGCCGATGCCTCTATTGCTTTAAAAGTTCTCCTGTTGCGTTCTTTCCACGTATTCCAATCTGTGTCCAGGGCCCAATCCAGCGGCCTCCTTTTATTGACAACCGGCGCCATTGCAAATACATTGGCCCACCACAACATAACTGAGTTCTCAATTAAATCTGCAGCTGCAATGGAAGGGGTCGCCAGGGCCAGCAACTGCCAGATCTAACTCGCAAAAGCACAACTTAAATGAGCCGCAGATTCAGGCATCAGATTGCACATGTTGCACAACGGCGAGTGGGGACTTCCCCGGATCGCAAGCTGGTCACAGTCCAGATTTTGCTCCGCACTTTGTGCTTCCAGACTCTCTCAAGGTCTGGCTTCAGAATTCTCCCAATGAGCTGAGCTCCATATGCAGAAGCAGCCGAATACATCAGCAAAAGAAATCCAATGAATCTTATCTTCATCAGTTGACACTTGGAAGGACTGTACAAATATTGATAGAACTTTATGTCAAAGTGCATACAACTTATTTTCTGTATTTAAAATCATGCTTATATGAAAATATCAAAATGGGAGCTGAGCCAGTAATCCAATATGTATATGGGTACGACTCAGTCATTTCTGAACTTCTAATCCTCTACGTACATACCATTTGTTGTAAATGAAATATATAGCAAATTTCCTACATGCACAGCCAAAGAAATATAATTCCATGATTTTTTTTTCAAGTATGCCAATCAGTTATCCCTGTACCTTGAAATACATATTCAGTTAGATGGCAAGTAAACATAACTATATTAAACTGTTCATATGTCAAGTTTTGACAACATGTAAAGGAATGAAATTTCATCAGCAAAACAACCCGTCACAAACCTCATTGTGCGGAAGCCGGTTGGGGATTTCGATCACAAAATCGTGCAGCTTATGATCAATGTTTTCGGTGGCCTGTGGCGAGGCGTAGGTGCTCAGAATGGCTGAGATGGCCGTGAAGTAGCAACGAAGGAAGTTGAGTTAGTTCAGAGTATGTGCCATCTCCAGGCTGTCCCGGACTTCCATCACGAGCTACAGCCGGACTTGCACAGCTGCAAAAAAATTAGTCGAACGGATGGTCAGACGTAGGACCATTGAGCCAAGAGAAGCACCGATTAGAGAGCAAGTATCATGGCTTTCAAAATTTGCAACTTGTGATTGAACAGGTGTCCTTTATGATGAAACTCGACAGTAAAGGAGCAGGCTGATCCAAAAGTTCTAGGATGGACGAACACATTCAGGATAATAAGAAGACATGGAAAAGCTGAAATTGTTCGAGGCACGCCACAAGAGGCGGAAATCTGACACTACAAAATGTACATTTGAAAGTGCAACTAATCCCCGGGTGGTTTTGGTAATTAATAACAACATATATATCATTGAACTAATATTTACTTGAGAATCATTTCAGAAAAGTTCGATGATATGGGTATGGAAATGTCTGAAGAAGTGGACCCCTCAAAATGCTAAGACAAGCATTGGCAAAAGCTCAAGACTCTATTTTTGGTTTAGTGATCAAAGATCACATTGAGTCCATAGGAAAAGCCAATACTATTAAAAGGGGATGAGGTTGTGTTAATGATCTAATTGCTCAAGTGCTTGGTGATCTAGCTCCCTCAACTATCAGCACTCTTCACTACTCAACACACTCATAAGTAATCTCGGACAAACCGATTCTGCAAACTCAGTCCCACCGAGATGAACCACCTCAGTTATTCCTCCAAACCCTAATTTCTCGGTCCATCCGATTTTGAGTTTCGGTCTCACCGAAAATGGACTGCCAACCTTCTGTAACCAATTGACATCACTTCGGAATATCCGAGTTGTTGTTTTCGGTCCCACCGAGATGGCAAGCTCCAACCTTTGACTCACTTCGGACACACCGAGATGGTATTTTCGGTCCCACCGAAAATCCCAACGTTCACTATATTTGAACTTTCGGTCTGACCGAGTTTTCACTTCGGTCTCACCGAGATTGGTCAAATGTGTGTGTAACGGTTGGATTTTGTGTGGAGGCTATATATACCCCTCCACCCCCTCTTCATTCGTGAAGAGAGCCATCAGAAAGTACCACCACTTCTACCATACACTTTCTGAGAAGTGAACCACCTACCCTTGTGTTGAGATCAAGCCATTCCATTCCTACCATATGAAACTTGATTTCTAGCCTTCCCAAGTTGCTTTCCACTCAAACCTTTCTTCCACCACAGCCATATCAGTGAGGAGAGTTGAGTGTTGGGGAGATTATCATCTGAAGCACAAGAGCAAGGAGTTCATAATCATCAACACCGTCTATTACCTTTTGGAGGGTGGTGCCTCCTAGATTGGTTAGGTGTCGCTTGGGAGCCTCCGTCTTCGAGATGTGGAGTTGAACCAAGAAGTTTGTAAGGGCAAGGAGATCGCCTACTTCGTGAAGATCTACCCCGAGTAAGGCTAGTCCTCCGTGGGCGTAGGCCATGATGGAATAGACAAGGTTGCTTCTTCGTGGACCCTTCGTGGGTGGAGCCCTCCGTGGACTCGCGCAGCCGTTACCCTCCGTGGGTTGAAGTCTCCATCAACGTGGATGTACGATAGCACCACCTATCGGAACCACGACAAAAATCTTCGTGTCACCAAACTGCGTTTGATCTTCTCCACCTCTCTTTTACATGTGCAATTTACTTTCCGCTGCTTATACTCTAGAATTGCATGTGTAGGGTGATACTTGAATTGATCTTAATTGTGAAACTGCCAAAAACTTTGCATGACCTAAAGGCAGATTTTTTATATTGTCAAGTAGTCTAATCACCCCCCCTCTAGACCTACTTTCGATCCTACAAGTGGTATCAGAGCTTTGGTCTCCATTGCTTTGGTTCCCATTGCATTGGACTCCATAAGCTTGGTTTCACAACCTAGGAGAGTATGGCGTCTAGTGAGGGTAATTATCGTAGAGGTCCTTACTTTGATGGTACAAATTTTGCTAGTTGGAAGCATAAAATGAAAATGCATATTCTTGGTCATAACCCAGCCGCATGGGGCATTATTTGTGTTGGTATGCAAGGTGAATTCTTCGAGGAAGGAAAAGTTCCGGATCGCGAAGCTACACCGGAAGAGTTGCGGATGTTGCAAAACAATGCTCAAGCTTGTGACATTCTCTTCAATGCTTTGTGTCCCGAAGAGTTCAACAAAATCAGCCGTCTTGAGAATGCTAAAGAGATTTGGGATACTTTGGTTGAAATGCACGAAGGTACTGAATCTGTGAAGGAATCAAAGCTAGATATTCTTCAAGGTCAACTTGACAAGTTCAAGATGAAGGATGGTGAAGGAGTCGCTGAAATGTACTCTAGGCTTGCTCTCATCACAAATGAGATTTCCGGCTTAGGAAGCGAAGAAATGACCGACCGATTCATCATCAAGAAGATTCTCAGAGCTTTGGATGGAAAGTATGACACCGTGTGCACTTTGATCCAAATGATGCCAAACTACAAGACTCTCAAGCCAACTGAAGTCATTGGAAGAATTGTTGCTCATGAGATGACACTTAAGGATAAGGAAGAGCTTCACAACAAGTCAAGTGGTGCTTACAAACCTACAAGTGATGCTCCTACTACCTCAAGTGAGAAGCTAATTTCCAATGAAGAGATAAGCCTAATGGTCAAGAACTTCAACAAGTTCTACAAGAATAGAGGCAAAGAAAGAAGCTCAAAGTCTAGATCATATGATGAAAAGAGATCTTCTAGTCGTGATCGAAACTGCTACAATTGTGGAAGACCCGGACACTTCTCAAATGAGTGTACGGCTCCCCACAAGAGAAGAGAAGAATCTCCAAGAAGAAGAGCAAGAGATGAGTCACCTCGGAGAGAGAGAAGGAGCAGAGATGATCGTTATGAACGAAGACCCTCTCGGAGAAGCAAGGATTCGGAGAGAAAAGACAAGTCATCAAGGAGCTACACAAGAAGAAAACATCAAGCTCATGTTGGTGAATGGGTCTCCGGCTCCGACTCTGACAATCAATCCGATGGAAGCTATCACTCCGACTCCGACTATAGTCAAGATGAAGGTGTTGTCGGACTTGCACTAGTATCCTCCAACTCAAACTCCTACGACTTATTTGATTCACCAAATGAGGGAATTGGAAGATGCTTCATGGCTAAAGGTCCCAAGGTAACACACCCTGAATTCATTGACTTTGATAGTGATGAGGATGACTTGCTTGGTGAAGATGAGCTCTTGCATGATAAATCTAGTGACCTTAGTAATGATGAAAATGCTAGTAGTCTTTATAGTCGAGAAGAGTCGAATGACAATGCTATGAAGGAGATTGAGCGTCTAACTAAAGAACTAAACACTCTTAAGTTAGCTCATGAAACAACTCAAGAAGATCATAGAGAGCTCCTGAGATCTCATGAGAAGCTACGCTTCGAGAAGCTCACTCTAGAGCAAGAACATGAGTTTCTAAAAGCGATCAATGACGATCTTCGAAAGAAGAGTTCTTCATATCTTGCCAAACGACTTCTCTTGTCTAATTTCTTGCCACCTATTAAGACTAAGCATGACAAACATAAGAAAAATTCTTCCTCTAGTAGTAACAATGACAATGTTAAATCAAATGTTGTTACTTCTAGTAGTTCTCTTGATTCCACTAACAATGTTTCAAGCCAAGTTACACTTGAGCAAGAAAATAGCTTATTGAAGGAAATCATAGAGAAAGGTGTCTACAAGAGTCTTGCCGGAAGCAAGAACTTTGAGGAAATTGTTCGCAAACAAGGAAGGCACCGGAAGAATCAAGGGATTGGTTTTGAGCGAAAGTTCAACGCCGAAGGTGTTGAGTGGGAAGAAGGTCAATACCCTACTCCACAGTTTGTTTCACAAAAGGAGAAGTATGATCCTACTTCTTCCAATGTGGAACAAGCTCAAGATGACCTTCCACCACAAGACCACAAGCTAAAGGCCAAGGACAAGCTTCAAGAGGAGATTGATGCATTCATTGAAGCACCTCAAGCCATGGTCAAGTGGGTTCCCAAGGACACATCAAGTTCTACTTCGTCAAGCTCTACTACAACATCAAGGATTCCCATCAAGATGATGTGGATCCCAAAGAAGAAGAACTAGTAGGTTCTTGAGGGTGACTCCGCCAACAAACTTCACTCATATTCATTTTGGCAAGAACTTGTGCAATCAACTTCCACATTATGCACTAGTTCATGGAGTCACAAACCCTCTTGTTGGTATGTCAAGGGACAAGGTAATCATTGCTTTCATGGACATCATCTTTTGTGTAATTCACTCTATGTCTATGGATATTCTCGTTTGTTCCTTGTGGGACTAACCCATGTAGGTATTGAAAGTGCCCTAATCCAAAGGATTGCTCCCAACTCTTGATGATCTGCATCAACATTGAGCATCCACATCTTCAACATCTACATGAAGTCTTCTACGACAACCCAAGGTTAGTTTGACCCTTTAAAAGGGGTTCTCACATCTAGGGGGAGCTTTGCTCTAAAAATTGAGCAAAAGCATCTCCAAATGATGTGAACACATAAATGCTTTATGTAAAAGTGGTAACCCCACTTGTGCTTAAACGATGAGTATGACCTATGATCAAATGTTCTCATTTGACTCCTAAGTCAATATACTCATATATAGATGACCTAGTCATCGACAAATTGTGTGCTAGTAGCTAGAGTGATTGGTTGTGCATGTTTGACACATATTTCAGTTGCTATCTTATTGTGTGAGCATGTTGAATGCATGATTTCATCCATTCAAGGACATCCATTTGTTGTTTTGATTGTTTTGTTTTCTTTTTCTGGCCAAATGGATGGACAAGAATGCCTAAGCACCTTTCCCTAGCTATCTATGCTTTCTTGTCTCAAATTCTATTCATGCTCATATCACAACTTTGAACAAGTCTTTTTCGGACAGTCCGAGTGAGGAGCACTCGGAACCACCGATTCGTCTAAGGCTGACTTCCAAAACCTTCTAAGTCCATTTCGGTCTGACCGGCTTCTCAACCTCGGTCCAACCGAAACGCTTAGACTGATCTAGGTTTCATCTCGGTGAAACCGAGTTCAAACTCTCGGTCTGACCGATATGCGTAACTGCACAGCAGTTATACATCTCCGTGACACCGAGTTTTTCAACTCGGTCCCACCGACAGCATGGGGTTATATATACCTGAGGGCTGCGCGCGATTCAATTCTTCAAACCGTTCGCCCCCAATACCCCTGCTGCCGTCGCCCTGGTCTACGGATCGTCGCCGTCGTCGCCTGTGCGCCCTCGCCGCAGGTCTCCGCCGCCGTCAACGGTAATCATCTCCACCGTTGCCGCCGTAGAGGGACACCACCAAGTTAGGGTGTGTCCCGATCCCTTTTCGTGCTCCCCTTCCGATTCTTGCACGATAGGCTTGCCATGATTCAATCCACGTTTGAGATATTCCCTATACATTAGTTCAGATCTTCTAGTTTCGAGCAAAATTCTTAGGTTTAGGTTTCCACGGAATGCATCTCGGTGAAGCCGATTTTTGAAACTCGGAATGACCGATTTGGACTCTGGCCATTGCACTGCATCATTCGGTTTAACCGAGTTGTGCCAATCGGAATGACCGAAGCGTAGTTTCAGTGAAACCCTAAGTTATCGGTAGGACCGAAACCCATTTCGGTCTGACCGAAAGTGGTGTGTAGGTTTCTGTTGAGCACTTCGGTTGCACCGAAACTTGAAATCGGTTTGACCGAAATACATTCTGTGAAAACTCAAAACTAAGTTTTGAACTCATTTTTTTTGCAAAAACCTCTGCAGTTGTGATAACTCTTCTACTCTGCCTATACCTTATCTTTTCACAGGTTTTTCAGCCATGTCAGATGTCAGTGACAGCCAGAACAGGTCTGAATCACCGTTTGCTGAAATTCCAGAGGCAGATACAAGTCCTGCTAGCAGCTCCAGTGATGATGGTGAGAGGAGCACCCCTAGTGGTTTGCCTCCTGCAGCCACCAGAACCAGGAAGAAGAGAACTTCTGATGATGAGGACTCTGACTTTGTTGCTGAGGAAGTTACCTCCAAGCCAAAGAGGAATGTGGTTGCCAAAGAGCATCAAGGGCAGCAGTCAAGGAAAGGCACAAGCAAAGTGAAGCAGTCAGCAGTTGCAAAGAAGCTCAACTTGAAAGAGCCTGCTCCAAGCAAGGTGAAAAAGACTTCCAAAAGGAAGAGGGTAGTATATGCTGAACCTCAAGTTGATGCTGCAGAAGAAGAAGAAGAAGAAGCACCCCAGCCTCCTCCTCAGAAAGCTAAGTTCATGGGTGATGCTATTCGGGCTCAAGCCTCCTCTAAGCCCAAGAAGCCTGCTCAAGCCAAGGCAGCTCCAGCCAAGCCCAAGAGAACAACCAGAAGCATTCCAGCTTCTGAGAAGAACAAAGGTGAGATGCCACCGTCTGAATCAGATGAAGAGCATGTGTTGCTTAAGCTCCGTCCCAAGTTGCCACTCCACAATGATGCTCATCCTCAAGCTGAGGACATGAAGGCAAGGAAGGACAAAGGTCTCAGGCTATGGAGACAGTCTGATCCATATGCTGTAAGGAGAAGGACTGCTGTGGACCCCAGATTCCACACCAGAGAACAGCAGGATTTCTATGAGACCGTGCTAATGGATAAGAAGCCCATTGTTGCTGACACCAGGTATATTGACAGTGAAGAGCACCGGGACTTCTTTCCCCATGTGCATGAGAGCTTTACTGCATGTGGAGTTGCTGATTTTGTGGGTCAAGAACTGACAGCTTGGAATGACGAGATGATCATGCAGTTCTATGCCACAGCCCACTTCTATCCTGATGGCAAGATCACCTGGATGACTGAAGGTCAAAGGTTTTCTTCGACTGTTGAAGAATGGGCAGAACTTCTGAACGCTCCAGTGCAGAGAGAGGACGATATTGATGTCTATGGGATTCCTAAGAAGAGTCATGATTCCATGAAGAACATGTACAAGGAGATCCCGGCTGCTGATTTGGAAGGATGGAAGCTTGGCTCAGTGTACTATCTCCAGGCAGGTCTGACCACCACTAACACTATTCTGAGGCATACATTGATGCCTAAGTCTGGAGACCACCGGATGATTCGAGGCTATTCTATCAACATGCTGCACATTCTCGATGAGAAGGCACCTTTCAAGGTGATGGACTTGATGGTAGAGACCATTAAGAGGACTGCAGCTGACCAGAAGAGGTCGTGTGGGTTTGCTCCGCAGATTCAGATGCTCATCAACGCCAAGTTTGGCACGGGCAAATTCATGTTGGATAGGAAGCACTTGCCACTGCAGCCAGAGCATGAGGACAACGTAGTTGTGATGGATGAAGAGGATCCTACCTCAGTTGAAGGACAGGCCAAAATCGAAGCTGCGAAGAAGGCTAAAGCTGACAAAGAGGCAGCAGCAGCAGCAGCTAAGCCAAAGAGCTTTGGAGAACAAATTCTTGAAGCTACCCAAAGGATTGAACAATGCCTGGCCAGCATTGAGCAATCTCAGGAGAGCCTAGAGAGGATTGTCGAGGACAAGATCCACGCTCTGGACGTGAAGCTGACTGAGATTCAGGTGTCTGTCAACAAGCTTGAGGCAGACATGGAGGAGACAAGGCAGGAGAGAGCAGAGCTTATGCAGGATGATCTAGTCCAGGACTCTCATCGCCAGACTGCTCAGGTTCCCAGAGGATCCAGATCTGCAGCTATCCCAGTGACAGACTCCAGGGCTACCACTTCAGCACCAGCTACAGCTCCAGCAGTTGCTCCAGCTCCAGCATCCACTCCTCCACCGCAGACATCAGCAGAAGTCTTCGCCGATGCAGCTATCTCTACACCGACATCTACCCAGACGGGAGCCGCCAGCAGAGCCCGCAGTGACGCTTAGCTCTATACCTTTTCGAACTTTTTGGTAACTTGTTGCCAAAGGGGGAGAAATTGTTATAGATCATAGGGCTTCGAGAGAGAGAGTGCTCTTTCGTCTTTCGTTCTTTTGCCGGTTTTCTTTGAGATACAGTGATTTCTTTTGGTTCCTGAAACTTTAAGTGTGCTTGCTACTAAGTTTGATGCTACCTTAATGAGTGCTTAGTCATACTATGCTTTAATGTGTGCTTAATGCTTATCCTATGCTATTCCTTATTGTATGGCTACTTACTCTTGTCTTGGTGATTGAGTGCATGTTACTAATTCTTATCATTTTGTGCGCTCCACCAAGATGTATGTGACATGGAAGAGTGACCCATAATCCTAATCGATTGTGCATTTGCATTCAAACGCAAATTTTAAATAATGCACAAATTTAGGGGGAGCTCTTGTTTATCACATACTTCTCAAAGCGACGATATCATTCATTGATTATATCTTTTGTCGAAGCTTTGATCTATATGTTGTCATCAATTACCAAAAAGGGGGAGATTGAAAGTGCAACTAATCCCCGGGTGGTTTTGGTAATTAATAACAACATATATATCATTGAACTAATATTTACTTGAGAATCATTTCAGAAAAGTTCGATGATATGGGTATGGAAATGTCTGAAGAAGTGGACCCCTCAAAATGCTAAGACAAGCATTGGCAAAAGCTCAAGACTCTATTTTTGGTTTAGTGATCAAAGATCACATTGAGTCCATAGGAAAAGCCAATACTATTAAAAGGGGATGAGGTTGTGTTAATGATCTAATTGCTCAAGTGCTTGGTGATCTAGCTCCCTCAACTATCAGCACTCTTCACTACTCAACACACTCATAAGTAATCTCAGACAAACCGATTCTGCAAACTCAGTCCCACCGAGATGAACCACCTCAGTTATTCCTCCAAACCCTAATTTCTCGGTCCATCCGATTTTGAGTTTCGGTCTCACCGAAAATGGACTGCCAACCTTCTGTAACCAATTGACATCACTTCGGAATATCCGAGTTGTTGTTTTCGGTCCCACCGAGATGGCAAGCTCCAACCTTTGACTCACTTCGGACACACCGAGATGGTATTTTCGGTCCCACCGAAAATCCCAACGTTCACTATATTTGAACTTTCGGTCTGACCGAGTTTTCACTTCGGTCTCACCGAGATTGGTCAAATGTGTGTGTAACGGTTGGATTTTGTGTGGAGGCTATATATACCCCTCCACCCCCTCTTCATTCGTGAGGAGAGCCATCAGAAAGTACCACCACTTCTACCATACACTTTCTGAGAAGTGAACCACCTACCCTTGTGTTGAGATCAAGCCATTCCATTCCTACCATATGAAACTTGATTTCTAGCCTTCCCAAGTTGCTTTCCACTCAATCCTTTCTTCCACCACAGTCATATCAGTGAGGAGAGTTGAGTGTTGGGGAGATTATCATTTGAAGCACAAGAGCAAGGAGTTCATCATCATCAACACCGTCTATTACCTTTTGGAGGGTGGTGCCTCCTAGATTGGTTAGGTGTCGCTTGGGAGCCTCCGTCTTCGAGATGTGGAGTTGAACCAAGAAGTTTGTAAGGGCAAGGAGATCGCCTACTTCGTGAAGATCTACCCCGAGTAAGGCTAGTCCTCCGTGGGCGTAGGCCATGATGGAATAGACAAGGTTGCTTCTTCGTGGACCCTTCGTGGGTGGAGCCCTCCGTGGACTCGCGCAGCCGTTACCCTCCGTGGGTTGAAGTCTCCATCAACGTGGATGTACGATAGCACCACCTATCGGAACCATGACAAAAATCTTCGTGTCACCAAACTGCGTTTGATCTTCTCCACCTCTCTTTTACATGTGCAATTTACTTTCCGCTGCTTATACTCTAGAATTGCATGTGTAGGGTGATACTTGAATTGATCTTAATTGTGAAACTGCCAAAAACTTTGCATGACCTAAAGGCAGATTTTTTATATTGTCAAGTAGTCTAATCACCCACCCTCTAGACCTACTTTCGATCCTACAACATTGTGGGGCAACACATCTCTGCTTAAATTCTGCAGGTAATCTGCAACCAATCGGAGTAACAACGGGCCACATATCTTGGAAAATAGCGAGCCAGAGATGGGATGGAGGCAAAGATACATGCTCGGTATGGACAAACCGGTGAAGCTCCTCCCCACGAAGCACCGCCGGATGCAGGATTCTCGTCGCCGCCGCACGGAGAGACGCGCCATCGTCGCTGGCCTGGAAAGAACAAAGGTGGGGGAATGAACAAGTCACCGCCGTACACTTGCTCGAGAAATCAGGCTGGGTTCGACGCATCGAGCTACAGGGACCTACCTTGCCCATCAGAAACGGTTAGGGTTCCTGGCTCGCTTGTCCGCGTGCCGGCCCGCCGCCGCCGCCGCCGACGACGACGAGTAGAAGAATATGTCGTGATCTTGGTGTGGGTGGTGAGGCAGCCCGCGGGGTCGGCGGCGGACGGATACGGTATGGCTCTTGCCTACTCGATGGCCTGTAGCTTCGCCATTCCATTCGCGATGTCCCAGTAGAAATCACCATCGTCATGGCCACCAGATCGAAGGTTTGGGTGGAGTATGGAGGCGGCGACGGTGTTTGGCTGAGGGAGATTGTGGTCTGATCTATCGCAAGGGGCAGACGTGCGCGTTGATTGAGATGGCAGAACATTGAATCAGAGTCGTCGGATTGAATGGCAGACCACGGAAGCAATATGTGCGGTTAGATTTCGTTAAATGAAGTTGATCGTACGGTGCTGGTTGTCCTGTGTACACTTTGTGGTGTGTCTGTAGAGGAATTAATGTTTGCTCTTTTAATAGTAGTATAGATTAGCACACCAAAATTTACTACGCCCAATTCGGTAGTACTCCCTCCGGTCCTTTTTACTTTGCACATTGAATTTGCGCAAAGTCAAACTTTGCTAAGTTTGACCAAATTTATATTAGAAATTATTAGCATCTATAATATCTAATAAATATAATATGAAAATATATTCTGAGATGAATCTAATGATATTGGTGTTGTTATGTGAATGGCAATAATTTTTTATATAAACTTGATCAAAGTTGGATGAGATTGACTTTAGAAAAACCTAATACGCAGAGTAAAAAGGACCGGAGGGAGTAGAATGGTAAGATGGTAGTACTAGCAGTTGCTTAATTACCTAACTACTACTCATTGTTTGGTAATTGTCGAATCGGTCATCACGACGATGAAGAACGCGAACCAGAAGTCAGACATGTCGCACTCGATCGGAGCGACGGTGGCAGTGGCCGGGGCGTTGTCGTCGGGCTCGGTCGGAGCGACAGTGGTCCGGATGTTGTCGCCGAACTCGGTCGGAGCAACGACGGTAAACGTCGAGTCGGGCGCCGCGGTCGAGTCGTCATCGTCGTCGTCGAACTCGTCGATCCTGGTGTTGTTGGCGAGGCGCTGCTGGTGTAGCCTATGCGCCATGAAGATGAGAAGGGCCGAGCACACGAGATAGAGCAACAGGTTCATCCAGTCGGCGTCTTGGACATCACCCTCTGGCTTCGGAAGGACAGGCGCCGGGGGATCGATGATGACAGGAGGGACAACACCCTTGGCTTCGGAAGGACAGGGCGCTGGTGGATCGATGATGACTGGAGGCGGCGGCACGCTCTCGAGGGTGGGGGTGCAGACGAGGACCGGGGCGAGCCGGGGTGGGGCGCTGGCCATCATAGCGTCAAGCAAGCTCGGTGGAGTCAGGCGGCTGCGACGGTAGTCTGAGAGTGGCCCGGCTAGGGCGTGGCGTACAGTGGTGCACGGAAAAACAGGCCTTGGGTCGCCCCTGATAATTTCCCATCCCAGCCTCTGATATATTTCT
Organism: Secale cereale; assembly: GCA_902687465.1. Taxonomy (NCBI): domain Eukaryota; kingdom Viridiplantae; phylum Streptophyta; class Magnoliopsida; order Poales; family Poaceae; genus Secale; species Secale cereale. Next base: position 804,029,334 of record LR738712.1, read on the forward strand.
TTGACCAGCCGATGAAGAAAGATTCCACGCCACGGCGACTGCAGGCTCCATTGTCTGACATCACGTTGCACAGACATTAGAACATGAGATCGTTAGGAGAAAAAAGAAAGATAGGCAAATGCGTTGATCTATGTAGCAGAACAATGCAAGGCATATGAAAACAAGACCCCAAAAAACAAACAATGATTAGCCATGGGGTGAAACAGCATTAATTAAATTGCAGCCACATTAATTACTAATTAGATGCTCTTCTAAACTGAAGTACAGTGCTGTTGCTTGTAAAACCAAAGGGACCACATGGAAGGAAATTAAAATAAAACAGTTGATGGCACGGCGGCGCTGCACAAACATTGAAAAATCTGGAAGCTTCTAAACCAAAGCACAAGGAAGGAAATTAAAATAAACAGTTGATGGCACGGCGGCGCTGCACAAACATTGGAAGATCTGGAAGCTCCTGATTATTAACCACAAACATTAGAGGATCCACGGGAATTAACTAGGCAGTAGCAATCATTAGGCGGCGGCGGCACATGAGAGCCATCAGTTACATGTGTTGTTCGCCTCATCAAGCTGCACTTCCACGCTAGGCGCGCGAGATCTACGAACTATAGCAACTGGCAGCCAGCACGGATAATAATCGACACATGGAAGCACGGATCTACGCCGGACTGCACGCCGCGGTGAAGCTGGGAAGCAAAAAATGTTTTACTACAAGCTACCGAATTGACAAAGGCGGCGGCAGCTACTACCAAGTACTACAATAGCTCGCCTGCAGCGGCCGTGGAGAGGATCCATGCCTCCACGTCGCCGGTTCGGATCACCGCACCAAATCTGGTACACACGCACATGCGCGCAAGCCGCTCACGCAGTGGCGCCGCTCGCCAAAAAACAACACCAATCACGCGAGCACGGGGGCAGGGAGGGAGGGGATCTGCGTTCGGGCGCTCACCTGCGTGGCCGCGGATGCCCCCGCCGATCTGCCGCCGGCGTGGCGTGGCGTGGGGTGGGGTCTGGTGGGGGTTTTTGGCCCAACGGGGGGGAGAGACGGGGCAAGCGAGCGACTGGGAAAGACAGAAAGCGAGGGGCCGGGGGCGAGAGAGGGAGAGGCTGGGAGGACAGTATATAAATAAACAATAAGAAGGGGATTTGCTAGCTAGATTCTGCCTGCTCGCCGGCGCGCGTTATCACTCCATGAAACCAATCTCTTATCTACAAAAAAAAACCTTTTGATCTGTTTAAAATGAACCTTATTTTTCCAAAAACAAGGATAACCCACTGTCTCTGCATCGAGTGATGCACACAGTTATTTTTAGTATATTGTTTAACAGACACTGACAACATGATTACATGTATCAACGCAAAGCCAAATTCATGGTGATCTATGTCGCTACACCTACTAGTTTGCTGAATTGCCTTGACCGCACCAACACACCATCTAATCCGGTGGCTTCGTCAAGCTGCCAACCTATCTAGCTGATCCCTAGCGTGCACCGCATGCGCATGATCCAGAATCTGTTACCCCGATATTACAACGTCTCAACTTTAGGAGAGGTCAACACAATTTACCTTGCCAGGCCCAAATGTTGTCGACATCACCATGACGCCAGGCAGTGTCACGACCCCGCTCATGTCCATCAACACACATCCAACAACGATACCCTACTGCGCCATGCAGTGGCGGAGACAGGGGGACCAGCAGGGGCCTAACGCCCCATAACATCTCATATTTGTTCCTAATCATCTAATGAACAGTGCACAATTGGTGAGTATTTTGCTGCTAAAAACCTACTTTCCAGTGATTTGGCCCTCCCCAATCCGTTCTAACAGCCCTCGCCCCCCCTCCCCCCTGATATTTTTTTCTTGGCTCCACCACTGGCGCCATGCCACCGAGACACACCATCGCTGACGCGATAGATGCCACACCGCGTGACCTCCTAATCCAGATCGTAATCAACACCAACCCAACGGTGTCCACCAGCCAACTATCTCCCAAGGCGGCGCCTTCAAGAAGGAAACTATGTCGAAGGCGTCGCTGCCACCACCGTAGTTAGGGCTTTCATCGGGGAGATACATTACGTGGAGGTAGAAGCATATCTGAAAAATGTCTCCATGGAGAAAAAGCGACGCCCTTGGGATATTTGTGTGCCTAGATCACAAGCAATTGAGAAATACTCCCTCCGTTCTCAAATATTTGTCTTTATAGACATTTCAAAGGGACCACAGGGGAGGAAATTAAAATAAAAAAGTTGATGGCACGGCAGCGCTGCACAAACATTGGAAAATCTGGAAGCTTCTAAACCAAAGCACAGGGAAGGAAATTAAAATAAACAGTTGATGGCACGGCGGCGCTGCACAAACATTGGAAGATCTGGAAGCTTCTAAACCAAAGCACAGGTAAGGAAATTAAAATAAAATAGTTGATGGCACGGCGGCGCTGCACAAACATTGGAAGATCTGGAAGCTCCTGATCAATAACCACAAACATTAGAAGATCCACGGGAATTAACTAGGCAGTAGCAATCATTAGGCGCGGGCGGCACATGGGAGCCATCAGTTACATGTGTTGTTCGCCTGATCAAGCTGCACTTCCACGCTAGGCGCGCGAGATCTACGAACTATAGCAACTGGCAGCCAACACGGATAATAATCGACACATGGAAGCACGGATCTACGGCGGCAGGCGTCGGACTGCACGCCGCAATGAAGCTGGTAAGCAAAAAATGTTTTACTACGCGCTACCGAATTGACAAAGGTGGTGGCAGCAACTACCAAGTACAACGGCTCGCCTGCGGCGGCCGTGGAGAGGGTCCACGCCTCCACGTCGCCGGTTCGGATCACCCCACCAAATCTGGTACGCACGCACAGGCGCGCAAGCCGCTCACGCAGTGACACCGCTCGCCAAAAAACAACACCAATCACACGAGCACGGGGGCAGAGAGGGAGGGAGGGAGGGAGGGGATCTGCGTTCGGGCGTTGATACGTCCAAAACGTATCTATAATTTCTGCTTGCTCCATGCTTCTTTTGTGTGATATTGCTATGATATTGATGCACTTCCATGCACTTTTGATCATATTTGGACTAACCTATTAACTCAGTGCACCACAGTGCCAGTTCCTGTTTTCTGCTGTTTTTCTATTTCAGGTTTCCCCCATATTAAAAGTGCTCCAAAAATTCCAGGAAAAATATGAAGGAAATATGCCCTAGAGGCAATAATAAAGTTATTATTTATTTCCTTATATCATGATAAATGTTTATTATTCATGCTAGAATTGTATTAACCGGAAACTTAATACGTGTGTGAATACATAGACAAAACAGTATGTCCCTAGTATGCCTCTACTAGACTAGCTCATTGATCAAAGATGGTTATGTTTCCTAGCCATAGACATGAGTTGTCATTTGATCAACGGGATCACATCATTAGGAGAATGATGTGATGGACAAGACCCATCCGTTAGCATAGCACTATGATCGTTTAGTTTAACTGCTATTGCTTTCTTCATGACTTATACATGTTCCTATGACTATGAGATTATGCAACTCCCGAATACCGTAGGAACACCTTGTGTGCTATCAAACGTCACAACGTAACTGGGTGATCATAAAGATGCTCTACAGGTGTCTCCGAAAGTATTCGTGGTGTTGGCATAGATCAAGATTGGGATTTGTCACTCCGAATGTCGGAGAGGTATCTCTGGGCCCTCTCGGTAACACACATCACAATAAGCCTTGCAAGCAAAAGACTAATGAGTTAGTCACGAGATGATGTGTTACGGAACGAGTAAAGAGACTTGCCGGCAACGAGATTGAACTAGGTATAAAGATACCGACGATCGAATCTCGGACAAGTAACATACCGTTTGACAAAAGGAACAACGTATGTTGTTATGCGGTTCGACCGATAAAGATCTTCGTAGAATATGTAGGAGCCAATATGGGCATCCAGGTTCCGCTATTGGTTATTGACCGGAGAGATGTCTCGGTCATGTCTACATAGTTCTCGAACCCGTAGGGTCCGCACGCTTAAACGTTCGTTGACGATATAGTATTTAATGAGTTATGTTTGTTGGTGACCGAATGTTATTCGGAGTCTAGGATGTGATCACGGACATGACGAGGAACTCCGGAATGGTCCGGAGATAAAGATTAATATATGAGATAATAGTGTTTGACCTCCGGAAGGGTTCCGGAATTCACCGGAAGAGGTTCCGGATGTTTCCCGAAGTGTTTGGGTACAAGAACACGTTATTTGGGCCAAAAGCGAAAGCACACAAGGTTTTTGGAAAGCGCAAAAGGAAGTTTTGCGGAGTCCAGGGGCCAGACGCCAGGGTCCCTGGCGTCTGGGTCCAGACGCCGGGAACCCTGGCGTCTGGCCCTGGAGTCCGAGAAGGACTCTTGCCTTACGGGTGAAACCGACTTTGTGAAGGCTTTTACTCCAAGTTTCGACCCCTAGGCTCAACATATAAATAGAGGGGTAGGGCTAGCACCCAAGACAGATCAAGATACACCAAGCCGTGTGCCGGCTACCCCGACCCTCTAGTTTATCCTCCGTCTAGTTTCTGTAGTGCTTGGCGAAGCCCTATAGAGATTGTTCTTCATCAACAACCGTCAGCACGCCGTCGTGCTGCTGGAACTCATCTACTACTTCGCCCGTCTTGCTAGATCAAGAAGGCGAGGACGTCATCGAGCTGAACGTGTGCTGAACGCGGAGGTGTCGTACGTTCGGTACTAGATCGGGACGGATCGTGAAGGTGCACGACTACATCAACGGCGTTGATAAACGCTTCCGCTTTCGGTCTACGAGGGTACGTAGACACACTCTCCCCTCTTGTTGCTATGCATCTAGTAGATAGATCTTGCGTGATCGTAGGAAAATTTTGAAAATACTACGTTCCCCAACAGTGGTATCAGAGCAAAGTCTATGCGTAGATGATATGCACGAGTAGAACACAATAAGATTGTGGACGATACTAGTCATACTGCTTACCAGCATGTCATACTTTGCTTCGGCGGTATTGTGAGATGAAGCGGCCCGGACCGACATTACGCGTACGCTTACGCGAGACTGGTTTCACCGTTACGAGCACTCGTTGCTTAAAGGTGACTGGCGGGTGTCTGTCTCTCTCACTTTAGCTGAATCAAGTGTGGCTACGCCCGGTCCTTGTGAAGGTTAAAACAACACATACTTGACGAAACATCGTTGTGGTTTTGTATGCGTAGGTAAGAACGGTTCTTGCTAAGCCCGTAGCAGCCACGTAAAACTTGCAACAAACAAAGTAGAGGACGTCTAACTTGTTTTTGCAGGGCATGTTGTGATGTGATATGGTCAAGACATGATGAGTTATACGGTTTTGTATGAGATGATCATGTTTTGTAAAGTTATCGGCAACTGGCAGGAGCCATATGGTTGTCGCTTTATTGTATGAAATGCAATCGCCATGTAATTGCTTTAGTTTATCACTAAGCGGTAGCGATAGTCGTAGAAGCAATAGTTGGAGAGACGACAACGATGCTACGATGGAGATCAAGGTGTCAAGCCGGTGACGAAGGTGATCATGACGGTGCTTTGGAGATGGAGATCAAAAGCACAAGATGATGATGGCCATATCATGTCACATATTTTGATTGCATGTGATGTTTATCTTATTATGCTTCTTATTTTGCTTAGAACGACGGTAGCATTATAAGATGATCCCTTACTAAATTTCAAGGTATAAGTGTTCTCCCTGAGTATGCACCGTTGCGAAAGTTCGTCGTGCCGAGACACCACGTGATGATCGGGTGTGATAAGCTCTACGTTCAAATACAACGGGTGTAAGCCAGTTTTGCACACGCAGAATACTCGGGTTAAACTTGACGAGCCTAGCATATACAGATATGGCCTCGGAACACTGGAGACCGAAAGGTCGAGCGTGAATCATATAGTAGATATGATCAACATAAGATGTTCACCATTGAAAACTACTCCATCTCACGTGATGATCGGACATGGTTTAGTTGATTTGGATCACGTGATCATTTAGATGACCAGAGGGATGTCTATCTAAGTGGGAGTTCTTAAGTAATATGATTAATTGAACTTTAATTTATCATGAAGTTAGTCCTGGTAGTATTAGCATATCTATGTTGTAGATCAATAGCTCGTGATATTGCTCCCCGTTTATTTTATATGTTCCTAGAGAAAACTAAGTTGAAAGATGTTAGTAGCAATGATGCGGAATTGTTCCGTGATCTGAGGATTATCCTCATTGCTGCACAGAAGAATTATGTCCTTGATGCACCGCTAGGTGACAGACCTATTGCAGGAGCAGATGTAGACGTTATGAACGTTTTTGACAAAAACTCGATATGATGACTACTTGATAGTTTAGTGCACCATACTTTACGGCTTAGAATCGGGACTTCAAAAACGTTTTGAACGCCACGGAGCATATAAGATGTTCCAAGAGTTGAAATTAGTATTTCATACTCATGCCCGTGTCGAGAGGTATAAGACCTCTGACAGTACTTTGCCTACAAGATGGAGGAGAATAGCTCAACCAGTGAGCATGTGCTCAGATTGTCTGGGTACTACAATTACTTTAATCAAGTGGGAGTTAATCTTCCAGATAAGATAGTAATTGACAAAGTTCTCTAGTCACTATCACCAAGTTAGTAGAACTTCATGATGAACTATAATATGCAAGGGATGACGAAAGGAATTCCCAGCTCTTCGCGATACTGAAGTAGGCGAAGGTAGAAATCATGAAAAAGCATCAAGTGTTGATGGTTAACAAGACCACTTGTTTCAAGTAAAGGGCAAAGGGATAGAAGGGGAACTTCAAGAAGAATGACAAGCAAGTTGTCACTCCCGTGAAGAAACCCAAAGCTAAACTCAAGCCTGAAACAAGTGCTTATACTGCAAAGGAAATGGTCACTAAAAGTGGAACTGCCCTAGATACTTGGCGGATAAGAAGGATGGCAAAGTGAACAAAGGTATATTTGATATACAGATTATTGATGTGTATTTTACTAGTGTTCATAGCAACCCCTCAGTATTTGATACTGATTTAGTTGCTAAAAAGTAGTAACTCGAAATGGGAGTTGCATAATGAACAGAAACTAGTTAAAGGATGAAGTGACGATGTGTATTGGAAATAGTTCCAAGATTGATATGATCATCATCGCACACTCCCTATACTTTCGGGATTAGTGTTGAACCTAAATAACTGTTATTTGGTGTTTGTGTTGAGCATGAATGTGATTTGATCATGTTTATTGCAATACGATTATTCATGTAAGAGAATAATTGTTGTTCTGTTTACATGAATAAAAACTTCTATGGTCATACACCCAATGAAAATAGTTTGTTGGATCTCGATCGTGTGATACACATATTCATAATATTGAATCCAAAAGATGCAAGGTTAATAATAATAGTGCAACTTATTTGTGGCACTGCCGTTTAGGTCATATTGGTGTAAAACGCATGAAGAAACTCCATAAAGATGGACTTTTGGAATCACTTGATTATGAATCACTTGGTGCTTGCGAACCATTGCCTCATGGGCAAGATGACTAAAACTCCGTTCTCCGGAACTATGGAGCGAGCAACAGATTTGTTGGAAATCATACATACTGATGTATGTGGACCAATGAGCGTTGATGCTCGAGGCGGGTATCGTTATTTTCTGACCTTCACTGATGATTTGAGCAGATATGGGTATATCTACTTAATGAAACACAAGTCTGAAACATTTGAAAAGTTCAAAGAATTTCAGAGTGAAGTAGAGAATCATCGTAACAAGAAAATAAAGTTCCTACGATCTGATCGTGGAGGAGAATATTTGAGTTACGAGTTTGGTCTTCATTTGAAACAATGTGGAATAGTTTCACAACTCACGCCACCTGGAACACCACAACGTAATGGTGTGTCCGAACGTCGTAACCGTACTTTATTAGATATGGTGCGATCTATGATGTCTCTTACCGATTTACAACTATCGTTTTGGGGTTATGCTTTAGAGACAGCTGCATTCACGTTAAATAGGGCACCATCTAAATCCGTTGATACGACGCCTTATGAACTGTGGTTTGGCAAGAAACCAAAGTTGTCGTTTCTTAAAATTTGGGGCTGCGATGCTTATGTGAAAACACTTCAACCTGATAAGCTCGATCCCAAGTCGGAAAAAATGTGTCTTCATAGGATACCCAAAAGAAACTGTTGGGTACACCTTCTATCACAGATCCGAAGGCAAAATATTCGTTGCTAAGAACGGATCCTTTCTAGAAAAAGAGTTTCTCTCGAAAGAAGTGAGTGGGAGGAAAGTAGAACTTGATGAGGTAATTGTACCTTCTCCCATATTGGAAAGTGGTACATCACAGGAAATTGTTCCAGTGATTCCTACACCAATTAGTGAGGAAGTTGATGATAATGATCATGAAATTTCGGATCAAGTTTCTACTGAACGTCGTAGATCAACCAGAGTACGTTCCGCACCAGAGTGGTACGGCAACCCAGTTCTGGAAATCATGTTACTAGACCATGATGAACCTACGAACTATGAGGAAGCAATGATGAGCCCAGATTCCGCAAAATGGCTTGAAGCCATGAAATCTGAGATGGGATCCATGTATGAGAACAAAGTATGGACTTTGGTTGACTTGCCCGATGATCGGCAAGCCATCGAAAATAAATGGATCTTCTAGAGGAAGACCGACGCAAACGGTAATATTACTGTTTACAAAGCTCGACTTGTTGCGAAAGGTTTTCGACAAGTTCAAGGAGTTGACTACAATGAGACTTTCTCACCTGTAGCGATGCTTAAGTCTGTCCGAATCATGTTAGCAATTGCCGCATTTTATGATTATGAAATCTGGCAAATGGATGTCAAAACTGCATTCCTAAATGGATATCTCAAATAAGAGTTGTATATGATGCAACCGGAAGGTTTTGTCAATCCAAAAGGTGCTAACAAAGTATGCAAGCTCCAGCGATCCATCTATGGACTGGTGTAAGCATCTCGGAGTTGGAATATACGCTTTGATGAGGTGATCAAAGCATATGGTTTTATACAGACTTTTGGAGAAGCCTGTATTTACAAGAAAGTGAGTGGGAGCTCTGTAGCATTTCTAATATTATATGTAGATGACATATTGTTAATTGGAAATGATATAGAATTTCTGAACAGCATAAAAGGATACTTGAATAAAAGTTTTTCGATGAAAGACCTCGGTGAAGCTGCTTACATATTAGGCATCAAAATCTATAGAGATAGATCAAGACGCTTAATTGGACTTTCACAAAACACATACCTTGATAAGATTTTGAAAAGGTTCAAAATGGATCAGTCAAAGAAAGGGTTCATGCCTGTTTTACAAAGTATAAAGTTGAGTAAGACTCAATGCCCGACCACTGCAGAAGATAGAGAGAAAATTAAAGTCATTCCCTATGCCTCAGCCATAGGATCTATCATGTATGCAATGCTGTGTACCAGACCTGATGTGTGCCTTGCTATAAGTCTAGCAGGGAGGTACCAAAGTAATCCAGGAGTGGATCACTGTACAGCGGTCAAAATTATCCTTAGTAATTGATGACTAAGGAAATGTTTCTCGATTATGGAGGTGATAAAGAGTTCGTCGTAAAGGGTTACGCCGATGCAAACTTTAACACTAAATTCAGATGACTCTAAGTATCAATCTGGATGCATATTGAAAGTGGGAGCAATTAGCTAGAGTAGCTTTATGCAGAGCATTGTAGACATAGAAATTTGCGAAATACATACGGATCTGAATGTGACAGACCCGTTGACTAAAACTTCTCTCACAAGCAAAACATGATCACACCTTATTACTCTTGGGTATTAATCACATAGCGATGTGAACTAGATTATTGACTCTAGTAAACCCTTTGGGTGTTGGTCACATAACGATATGAACTATCGGTATTAAATCACATGGCGATGTGAGCTAGATTATTGACTCTAGTGCAAGTGGGAGACTGAAGGAAATATGCCCTAGAGGCAATAATAAAGTTATTATTTATTTCCTTATATCATGATAAATGTCTTTTATTCATGCTAGAATTGTATTAACCGGAAACTTAGTACATGTGTGAATACATAGACAAAATAGTATGTCCCTAGTACGCCTCTACTAGACTAGCTCATTGATCAAAGATGGTTATGTTTCCTAGCCATGGACATGAGTTGTCATTTGATCAACGGGATCACATCATTAGGAGAATGATGTGATGGACAAGACCCATCCGTTAGCATAGCACTATGATCGTTTAGTTTAACTGCTATTGCTTTCTTCATGACTTATACATGTTCCTATGACTATGAGATTATGCAACTCCCGAATACCGTAGGAACACCTTGTGTGCTATCAAACGTCACAACGTAACTGGGTGATCATAAAGATGCTCTACAGGTGTCTCCGAAAGTATTCGTGGTGTTGGCATAGATCAAGATTAGGATTTGTCACTCCGAGTGTCGGAGAGGTATCTCTGGGCCCTCTCGGTAACACACATCATAATAAGCCTTGCAAGCAAAAGACTAATGAGTTAGTCACGAGATGATGTGTTACGGAACGAGTAAAGAGACTTGCCGGTAACAAGATTGAACTAGGTATAGAGATACCGACGATCGAATCTCGGGCAAGTAACATACCGTTTGACAAAAGGAACAACGTATGTTGTTATGCGGTTCGACCGATAAAGATCTTCGTAGAATATGTAGGAGCCAATATGGGCATCCAGGTTCCGCTATTGGTTATTGACCAGAGAGATGTCTCGGTCATGTCTACATAGTTCTCGAACCCGTAGGGTCCGCACGCTTAAACGTTCGTTGACGATATAGTATTTAATGAGTTATGTATGTTGGTGACCGAATGTTATTCGGAGTCCCTGATGTGATCACGGACATGACGAGGAACTCCGGAATGGTCCGGAGATAAAAGATTAATATATGAGATAATAGTGTTTGACCTCCGGAAGGGTTCCGGAATTCACCGGAAGGGGTTCCGGATGTTTCCCGAAGTGTTTGGGTACAAGAACACTTTATTTGGGCCAAAAGGGAAAGCACACAAGGTTTTTGGAAAGCGCAAAAGGAAGTTTTGCGGAGTCCAGGGGCCAGACGCCAGGGTCCCTGGCGTCTGGGTCCAGACGCCGGGAACCCTGGCGTCTGGCCCTGGAGTCCGAGAAGGACTCTTGCCTTTCGGGTGAAACCGACTTTGTGAAGGCTTTTACTCCAAGTTTCGACCCCAAGGCTCAACATATAAATAGAGGGGTAGGGCTAGCACCCAAGACAGATCAAGATACACCAAGCCGTGTGCCGGCTACCCCGACCCTCTAGTTTATCCTCCGTCTAGTTTCTGTAGTGCTTGGCGAAGCCCTGCAGAGATTGTTCTTCATCAACAACCGTCACCACGCCGTCGTGCTGCCGGAACTCATCTACTACTTCGCCCGTCTTGCTGGATCAAGAAGGCGAGGACGTCATCGAGCTGAACGTGTGCTGAACGCGGAGGTGCCGTACGTTCGGTACTAGATCGGGACGGATCGTGAAGGTGCACGACTACATCAACCGCGTTGATAAACGCTTCCGCTTTCGGTCTACGAGGGTACGTAGACACACTCTCCCCTCTCGTTGCTATGCATCTAGTAGATAGATCTTGCGTGATCGTAGGAAAATTTTGAAAATACTACGTTCCCCAACAAAATATAGGAAAAATCAGCGTACAGGAAGCTTCGCGAAGAACCAAAGATGGGCCAGAGGGGAGCCAGGGGAGGCCCAGGCGGCCACCTGGCGCGGCCCCACCCCTGGCCGCGCCAGGGGGGCGCCTGGGGCCCCTGCTCTACCTCTGGCTGCCCCCCTTCGCATAGATATCCCTCTCGTCCTGAAACCCTCGAGGACAGAACCCTTTTTCGCGATCTCGCCTCTGTTCCGCCGCCGCAGCGCTTCCAAGATCGGGAGCATCAGGAGAACTCTTCCCGGCACCCTACCGGAGGGGAGAACCACCACCGGGAGCTTCTCCACCACCATGGACGCTTCCCGAATGAGTCCTGAGTAGTCCACCTTGGACCATGGGTCCATGATCAGTAGCTATGTGATGTTCTCCTCTCCTCTTTGCTCTTCATGGTTTAGACCTCGTGAGCTGCCCTACATGATCGAGGCACATATGTAATCTTTCTGCTGTTGCTTTGCTGAGTTTGCTGGGATCTGATGGATTATGAGACTATATTCAGATTGTGGTTGAGTAATATATTTGATTCACCTCTTTTATATCTTTGTTCTTGAGTAATTCTTGCATGTTCTCCGTTGCTGTTTATTGCTTTGGCCAAGTAGTAGGTAGTAACTCCAAGAGGGAGCGTTATGCTTGATTGTGGGTTCATGCCCCCTGATGACTAGCTTGAGTAACAGAAACATGAGTCTAGGGGATGTGATGTTGACACAAGGGAGAAAACAACGGTGCTTATACTTGCGGGTGCAAGGATTGTTTACTTTATGCAAAGTTCTTTTAATGCAGTTGTCTGTTGCTTTGAGTTTACACTTTGGGTGGGATTCGCAACTTAATACCAGCGAGATGTTCTGGATAGATATCTCATGGTGGATGATTAGTAGTAGATGCAGATGGATTTCGGTCTACTTGCCTTGGCGTACCGCCCATGCTTTTGAGCCTCTACCTTTCTTTGCAGCATAGTTAGCATTGGTTTGCGCACATAATCCTGTCAATTGCCCAGCTGTAATTTGTTTACCTCGCTTTGCTGTTTTATCATCTTTTGGCAGAGAGACATCACTAGTGAACATCATGTGACCCCGGTCCATATTACCACCATTGATCACACCTTCTATTTACTTCCTGTTTTTATTTCCTAGTTGCAGTCATAGCTATCATTATTATCTCTTGTGTTTGATCCTTTGTAAACAACAAGGCCGGAGGGATTGACAACCTCTCTGTACTCGTTGGGAGCAAAGTTATTTGTATCTGTGTGCAGGTCCCGTCAACCGCTAAGTTTCTGGCGCCGTTGACACCTACTTGTCGACCCTCGGAGTCTCACGGGATTTGATCCTTGGTATCTTTTCCAAGGGAAATTTGTCGCTACGCTACATCTCAACCTTCCACTTGGGGTAATCAACGAGGGGCGAGAAGCCATCAAGCAAGTTTCTGGCGCCGTTGCCGGGGACTCCACTCTTCAAGATTGGGGAGTTGCACGCTATCTTTTATCTTTGCTTTTTAGTCTCGTTAGTTTACCTTTCAGTTTTTTGCTTTAGTGTCCCTTACCAAAAATCACAAAAATAGTTATCTTGCTTGCTGCTGCTATGGGTTCCACCGAGAACACCAAGTTGTGTGACTTCACTAGTCATAACAACAATGACTTTATCTGCACACCTATTGCTACACCTGCCACTTCAGCACCTTCTTATGAGATTAAACCTGCTTTGTTGAACCTAGTTATGAAAGATCAATTCTCCGGTGCTGGAGATGATTCTGCTTTGCACTTAAATAATTTTGTTGAGCTCTGTGATATGCAAAAGTACAAAGAAGTAGATGGTGATATTGTTAAGCTTAAGCTTTTTCCTTTCTTCTTGAGAGGAGGAGCTAAAATCTGGTTTCAATCCTTGCCTAGGAATAGTATAGATTCTTGGGACAAGTGCAAGGATGCCTTTATTGGGAAGTACTATCCCCCTGCTAAAATTATCCAATTAAGGAGTAACATAATGAATTTTAAACAATTGGATAATGAACACGTTGCCCAAGCTTGGGAACGCATGAAATCTCTTGTCAAGAACTGCCCTACTCATGGTTTGACTACTTGGATGGTTATCCAAACTTTTTATGCAGGCTTGAACTTTACCTCGCGGAACTTGTTAGATTCGGCCGTGGGAGGAACCTTTATGTCAACTACACTTGGTGCTGCCACGAAGCTTCTCGACGAGATGATGACCAATTATTCCAAATGGCACACCGAACGCGCTCCAACAGGTAGGAAGGTAAACTCTGTCGAGGAGATTTCCTCCCTAAATGAAAAAGTTGACTTGATCATGTCTCTACTTTCCAAGCAATCTTCTATTGATCCTCATGATGTTCCTTTAAATTCTTTGATTGCTCAAGATCAAGTAGATGTGAACTTTATCTCTAGAAACAACTCCAATAACAATGCTTATAGGAGTAATTTTGGTAGCAACCCAAGACCGTTCCCCTCTAATTCCTATGGGAACAACAATGCTTATCCTAGCACCAAGAACTCCACTTCTGAACTAGAGATTATGATTAAAGACTTCATCACTACCCAAAAGGCCTTCAATAAGAGTGTAGAAGAAAAACTAGACAAACTAGATAATCTCTCTTCGAAGGTAGACAATTTAGCCCATGAGGTAGAGTTGCTTAAAATTAGAACTTCTCCTCTTGAGGAGAGGAAGACCACTCCTATGAATGCTATTCAAGTGCAAATTAATGAAAATATTAGGATGATGGCTAAACTTAAAGAGAGATGGGCGAGAGAAAAGGAGGAAGAAGATAGGATTAAGAGCCTTCCTACCCACCACACTGTTGCTACTATCCAATTTGTTGAGGATATCCAAACTCTTAGCACCCAATGCACTCCTAGTCCCATTGGACCTATTAATGGTGATGCTATGACCTCAGCCGTAGAAGAAGAAACTCCTATGACCATAGAAGCTACCAAACAAGTGAGCCTAAAGGACACCACTACCACTTTACTTGATAGTAGTGACCTTGATTTTGATAATTGCACCCTTTCTGAAGTTATTGGTTTTCTTCACAAGATGTCTAGAGATCCCCACACTAGCACACTTAATCATGCCTTCACGGAGCATATCACTAATGCTCTTAAAGCTAGGGAGGAGAAGCTTAGGGTAGAAGCCTCCATACCTAGAAATCTAGAAGATAGTTGGGATCCTATGATTAAAATTAAGTTGAATAACTTCTCTTGCTATGCTTTATGTGATGTTGGAGCTAGTACCTCCGTTATGCCCAAAAGAATGTATGATATGTTTGAATTGAAACCTTTTGATCCTTGTTCTTTTGGTGTTCGTCTTGTTGATTCTTCCGTAAAGAAACCTTTGGGGAAGATCGACGATGTTCTTATCATTGTCAATGACAATTATGTTCCCGTTGATTTTACTATTATGGATATTGAATGTGAACCTTCATGTCCAATTATTTTGGGACGTCCTTTTCTTCGCACCGTTGGTGCTATCATTGACATGAAAGAGGGGAATATAAAATTCCAATTCCCTCTCAAGAAAGGGATGGAACACTTCCCTAGAAAGAAGATTAAGTTGCCTTTTGAGTCCGTTACACGGGCTAGCTATTCTCTTACTCTTGATAAAACTTGATCTTCTCTTTTTGCATCATGCCTAGCTTAAAGGCATAAAAGAAAGCGCTTTTGGGAGGCAGCCCACAACGAATTAGGTTTTATTTTGCTTTTGTTGTGTCTTGATGTTTGTTACTACAGTAGCATCATCATTGTATCTTTTCTTTTCAGCTTTGTGCCAAGTTTAGCCGCCGATTGCAAGGAAGTTCAAAAGTTGTGACGTGCTGTCCAGAAAACAGATTCTGTCCTTGGACAGAAAAATTCGAATAAAATCACCAGATCATCTTTTTGATCTGAATTTTTTTGACAGCGTGCTCTATACAATTGGCTTTCGAGCGTCTGTTCTGAGTCTTTTGATTTGAGTTGCAGAAGTGCCCAAAAAATTATTTACTACATGCTGGTCTGTTTTTCACAGATTCTGTCCTGTTTTGCCTTTTCTTCGTTTTGCAAACCTTGAGCTTGCTTTTTCTTTGCAAAAACCTTTTGGCAATCTTGAGAAACAGTAGCTCTTCAAGATTATCTTT
The DNA here is from genome assembly GCA_902687465.1 of Secale cereale. Classification (NCBI taxonomy): domain Eukaryota; kingdom Viridiplantae; phylum Streptophyta; class Magnoliopsida; order Poales; family Poaceae; genus Secale; species Secale cereale. The sequence goes on from LR738712.1 coordinate 804,045,178, forward strand.
ATTTCCAGTAGGGAAAATTTATTTTATTGTGGGTACTAACCTCGCTAATCAGATTATGATGAGTTATGTATGAAGGGAGTTTTCAAGTGTGCGAGGAAAGATGATAAAAGAAGATTCAGGAGGGTCAAACGCTCAAGCTTGGGGATGCCCCCGTGCACCCCCAAGAAATATTCAAGAAGACTCAAGCATCTAAGCTTGGGGATGCCCCCATGCATCCCCTTCTCCATCAACAATTATCAGTTCGTCTTTCGTTCCACTATATTTTAATCACTTCATGCGTTATGTGCTATGCTTGTAGCGTCTTGCTTTTAGTTTCCTTTTTAGTTTTCTTTAGCTTTGCTTGCTGTTCATAACAAGTTAGAACCCAGCTTTCTTTGTGTGGGAGAGGAACACGCTCCACTTCAACCTAGAACACAACATAGGATTTTCATGCTTATCTTTGCTGTGTGTGTTCTTTGTCTTTCCATAGCTGCTGTCATGTTTAGCTCTTAGTTTTCATGCTTTTCTTTTTAAAGAGCTTTTGTTTAGTTGGTTGCTGAACTCTCTTGAGTTTTCATGTTTATCTTGTTAAGAGAGTTTTCCTGTTGCACTGAGTTGTGTGTCTTAACTTAAAGTAGGTAATTGAGGTTGCTATTTAATTTTAGTAGTAACTTGCAATAGTTTTGAGGTATTGCCATGAGTAATGTCTGAACTTTTGGTGTCAAGAGCTTTAGCCTATTAGTGATAGATGTCGTATTTTGGGCAATCCATGTTTATTTTCGAAAACCTACAAAATAGTTGAGAACTTTAGCTACTAGATGGATCACTAATCTTTGGAGTGATCGAATATTAGAGTACACTCACGTACCATGAGTCGAGGATGCGCAAGGATAACCAAACCCCCATACACTCCTCCTCGGGGTACTTGTCTCTTTGTGAACCTCCTAATTAGATTGAGAGTTACCGATAATAAGTGCATGAGTTCTTCGGACTAATGTGAGTATTCGAAAGTTGACACTTCTACCTAGCCATATTTTTCTAGCCTCTTCGGTACCGTGCATTGCCCTTTCTCACCTCGAGAGTTGGCGCATACTTCGCCGGTGCATCCAAATCCTTGGCACGATACGCTCTGTCATCATAAGACTCATTATATCCTTCCTCAAAACAGCCACCATACCTACCTATCAAGGCATTTCCATAGCCTTTCTGAGATACATTGCCATGCAACATCCATCTTCTCATGACTTGATCTTCATGTCATACATGCTTTTTGCTTGATCGATGAGCCACATGATAGTTGGGCCTTGCGCTAATCATTGCTACATGACGCGCTAGTATCATTGCATATCCTGCTACACCGGCAAAGGCATACATTTGCATACATCATGATAGTTTCATTTTCTTTATGTTGAGTACTTTTGTAAAGTGTGAAAGATCTTCTATACTTCTTGTAATACATAGAGTGTTGCCCCTAAAGTGAGGAAAAGATCCCAAAGAGGACAAAATCAAAAGATCCCAAAGAGGACAAATGAGAGTTAAATAGAAAGAGCCATTGAGGCCACACAAAAAAATAAAAATAAAATATAGAAAAAAGAGAAAAAGAAATAAAAAGAGAGAAGGGGGCACACTACTATTCCTTTTGAGAGATCCACGCTCGTACTTCATCTTATACCTTGTACTCCATAGAGATTATCATTCATGCATATAGCTATGTGGGGACCTTCACACTATAGAACTTGGCTTGTATATTCCAATGATGAGCCTCCTCAAAAGAGCTCTAGGTCTTCTTGAGCGAGCAAGTTGGATGCACCCCCACTAGTTCCATTGGAGAGCTTACCTTAGCTCATATGTGCATCCGTTGCATGGCAATCCCTACTCCTCACATCATATCTATCATTTGGCTTTCTCTCGCCTATGATTGTCCTCATTGATGTGAGCCTTTCACACATTTTTTGTCTTCCCCCTTCATCATTTTTCTCTCTTTGCCATCCTAAGTGTCAACTTTCTTGCTTACGCTCATCCATTGCATGAGTGCTCAAAATATCGAAAGGGAGTGGATCATTTTGACTTGTACCTGGCTAGTGGTCTGGGGATGAGTCAAGATAAGATTCCAAAGAAGACCAAGTGTGAAACTTTACTAGATTAAGTTCTCAACAATACAAAAACTATGTTTTACTCTCTCGTATATCCATATACCCTTTCTTGCACGCAAACACCATTTGGAGACATTCGAGTCATGGACAGCGAGAGCTCTTGCACCTTTATGTTCTTATGTTGCTTGTTACAATGCTAATATAAACTCTTGCTTGTTATGACTTGAATTGAATTACATGCCTTGATTGCTTTACTTAAAAGTTCTTATATGGTTGATAGCATGTCACCACAGAAATTATGCTTGTTATCATTTACCTACTCGAGGACGAGTAGGAATTAAGCTTGGGGATGTTGATACGTCCAAAACGTATCTATAATTTCTGCTTGCTCCATGCTTCTTTTGTGTGATATTGCTATGATATTGATGCACTTTTGATCATATTTGGACTAACCTACTAACTCAGTGCACCACAGTGCCAGTTCCTATTTTCTGCTGTTTTTCTATTTCAGGTTTCCCCCATATTAAAAGTGCTCCAAAAATTCCAGGAAAAATATAGGAAAAATCAGCGTACAGGAAGCTTCGCGAAGAACCAAAGATGGGCCAGAGGGGAGCCAGGGGAGGCCCAGGCGGCCACCTGGCGCGGCCCCACCCCTGGCTGTGCCAGGGGGGCGCCTGGGGCCCCTGCTCCGCCTCTGGCTGCCCCCCTTCGCATATATATCCCTCTCGTCCAGAAACCCTCGAGGACAGAACCCTTTTTCGCGATCTCGCCTCTGTTCCGCCGCCGCAACGCTTCCAAGATCGGGAGCATCAGGAGAACTCTTCCCGGCACCCTGTCGGAGGGGAGAACCACCACCGGGAGCTTCTCCACCACCATGGACACTTCCCGGATGAGTCGTGAGTAGTCCACTTTGGACCATGGGTCCATGATCAGTAGCTATGTGATGTTCTCCTCCTCTCTTTGCTCTTCATGGTTTAGACCTCGTGAGCTGCCCTACATGATCGAGGAACATATGTAATCTTTCTGCTGTTGCTTTGCTGAGTTTGCTGGGATCTAATGGATTATGAGACTATGTTCAGATTGTGTTTGAGTAATATATTTGATTCACCTCTTTTATATCTTTGTTCTTGAGTAATTCTTGCATGTTCTCCGTTGCTGTTTATTGCTTTGGCCAAGTAGTAGGTAGTAACTCCAAGAGGGAGCGTTATGCTTGATTGTGGGTTCATGCCCCCTGATGACTAGCTTGAGTGACAGAAACATGAGTCTAGGGGATGTGCTGTTGCCACAAGGGAGAAAACAACGGTGCTTGTACTTGCGGGTGCAAGGATTGTTTACTTTACGCAAAGTTCTTTTAATGCAGTTGTCTGTTGCTTTGAGTTTACACTTTGGGTGGGATTCACAACTTAATACCAACGAGATGTTCTGGATAGATATCTCAATGTGGATGATTAGTAGTAGATGCAGATGGATTTCGGTCTACTTGGCTTAGCGTACCGCCCATGCTTTTGAGCCTCTACCTTTCTTTGCAGCATAGTTAGCATTGGTTTGCGCACATATTCCTGTCAATTGTCCAGCTGTAATTTGTATACCTCGCTTTGCTGTTTTATCGTCTTTTGGGAGAGAGACATCACTAGTGAACATCATGGGACCCCGGTCCATATTACCACCGCTGATCACACCTTCTATTTACTTCCTATTTTTATTTCCTAGTTGCAGTCATAGCCATCATTATTATCTCTTGTGTTTGATCCTTTGTAAACAACAAGGCCGGAGTGTTTGACAACCTCTCTGTACTCGTTGGGAGCAAAGTTATATGTATCTGTGTGCAGGTCCCGTCAACCGCTAAGTTTCTGGCGCCGTTGACACCTACTGGTCGACCCTCGGAGTCTCACGGGATTCGATCCTTGGTATCTTTGCCTAGGGAAATTTGCCGCTACGCTACATCTCAACCTTCCACTTGGGGTAACCAACGAGGGGCGAGAAGCCATCAGGCGCTTACCTGCGTGGCCGCGGAGGCCCCCGCCGATCTGCCGCCGGTGTGGCGTGGCGTGGGGTGGGGTGGGGTGGGGTAGGGTTTGGTTGGGGATTTTGGCCCGACAGGGGGGGAGAGACGGGGCAAGCGAGCGTCTGGGAAAGATAGAAAGCGAGGGGCTGGGGGCGAGAGAGGGAGATTTTGGGAGGGCATTATAAATAAATAAACAATAAGAAGGGGATTTGCCAGCTAGATTCTGCCCGCCCGCCCGCCGGCGCGCGTTATCACTCCATGAAACCAATCTCTTATCTACAAAAAAACGTTTTGATCTGTTTAAAATGAACCTTATTTTTTCAAAAACAAGGATAACCCGCTGTCTCTGCATCGAGTGATGCACGCAGTTATTTTTAGTATATTATTTAACAGACACTGACAACATGATTACATGTATCAACGCAAAGCCAAATTCATGGCGATCTATGTCGCTACACCTACTAGTTTGCTGAATTGCCTTGACCACACCAACACACCATCTAATCCGATGGCTTCGTCAAGCTGCCAACCTGTCTAGCTGATCCCCAGCGTGCACCGCATGCGCATGCTCCAGAATCTTTTGCCGCGATTTTACAACGTCCCAACTTTAGGAGAGGTCAACACAATTTACCTTGCCGGGCCCAAATGTTGTCGACATCACCATGACGCCAGGCAGTGTCACCACCCCGCTCATGTCCATCAACACACATCCAACAACGATACCCTACTGCGCCATGCAGTGGCGGAGACAGGGGGACCAGCAGGGGCCTGACCCCCCTAACATCTCATATTTGTTGCTAATCATCTAATGAACAATGCACAATTAGTGAGTATTTTGATGCTAAAAACCTACTTTCCAGTGATTTGGCCCTCCCCAATCTGTTCTAACAGCCCTCGCCCCCCCCCCTATATTTTTTTCTTGGCTCCGCCACTGGCGCCATGCCACCGAGACACACCATCGCTGACGCTATAGATGCCACACCGCGTGACCTCCTAATCCAGATCATAATCAACACCAACCCAACAATGTCCACCCGTCAACTATCTCCCAAGGCGGCGCCTTCAAGAAGGAAACTATGTCGAAGGCGTCGCCGCCACCACTATAGTTAGGGCTTTCATCGGGGAGATACATTACGTGGAGGTAGAAGCATATCTGAAAAATGTCTCCATGGAGAAAAAGCGACGCCCTTGGGATATTTGTGTGCCTTGATCACAAGCAATCGAGAAATACTCCCTCCGTTCTCAAATATTTGTCTTTCTAGACATTTCAAAGGGACCACAGGGAAGGAAATTAAAATAAAACAGTTGATGGCACAGCGGCGCTGCACAAACATTGGAAAATTTGGAAGCTTCTGAACCAAAGCACAAGGAAGGAAATTAAAATAAACAGTTGATGGCACGGCGGCGCTGCACAAACATTGGAAGATCTGAAAGCTTCTAAACCAAAGCACAGGGAAGGAAATTAAAATAAAACAATTGATGGCACGGCGGCGCTGCACAAACATTGGAAGATCTGAAAGCTTCTAAACCAAAGCACAGGGAAGGAAATTAAAATAAAACAGTTGATGGCACGGCGGCGCTGCACAAACATTGGAAGATCTGGAAGCTCCTGATCATTAACCACAAACATTAGAAGATCCACGGGAATTAACTAGGCAGTAGCAATCTTTAGGCGCGGGCGGCACATGGGAGCCGTCAGTTACATGTGTTGTTCGCCTGATCAAGCTGCACTTCCACGCTAGGCGCGCGAGATCTACGAACTATAGCAACTGGCAGCCAGCACGGATAATAATCGACACATGGAAGCACGATTCTACGGCGGCAGGCGGCGGACTGCACGCCGCTGTGAAGCTGGGAAGCAAAAAATGTTTTACTACGCGCTACCGAATTGACAAAGGTGGCGGCAGCGACTACCAAGTACTACAACAGCTCGCCTGCGGCGGCCGTGGAGAGGATCTGCACCTCCATGTCGCTGGTTCGGATCACCGCACCAAATCTGGTACGCACGCACAGGCGCGCAAGCCGCTCACGCAGTGGCGCCGCTCGCCAAAAAACAACACCAATCACGCGAGCACGGGGGCAGGGAGGGAGGGAGGGGATCTGCGTTCGGGCGCTCACCTGCGTGGCCGCGGAGGCCCCAGCCGATCTGCCGCCGGCGTGGCGTGGCGTGGGGTGGGGTTTGGTGGGGATTTTTGGCCCGACGGGGGGGTTGGGGGGAGGGGGAGAGATGGGGCAAGCGAGCGACCGGGAAAGACAGAAAGCAAGGGGCTGGGGGCGAGAGAGGGAGAGGCTGGGAGGGCAGTATATAAATAAACAATAAGAAAGGGATTTGCTAGCTAGATTCTGCCTGCCCGCTGGCGCGCGTTATCACTCCATGAAACCAATCTCTTATCTACAAAAAAACCTTTTGATCTGTTTAAAATGAACCTTATTTTTTCAAAAACAAGGATAACCCGCTATTTCTGCATCGAGTGATGCACACAGTTATTTTTAGTATATTGTTTAACAGACACTGACAACATGATTACATGTATCAACGCAAATCCAAATTCATGGTGTTCTATGTCGCTACACCTACTAGTTTGCTGAGTTGCCTTGACCGCACCAACACACCATCTAATCTGGTGGCTTCGTCAAGCTGCCAACCTGTCTAGCTGATCCCCAGCGTGCACCGCATGCGCATGCTCCAGAATCTGTTGCCGCAATATTACAATGTCCCAACTTTAGGAGAGGTCAACACAATTTACCTTGCCAGGCCCAAATGTTGTCGACATCACCATGACGCCAGGCAGTGTCACCACCCCGCTCATGTCCATCAACACACATCCAACAACGATACCCTACTGCGCCATGCAGTGGCGGAGACAGGGGGACCAGCAGGGCCTGACCCC
>LR738712.1:804058760-804091362 GCA_902687465.1 Secale cereale
CATCACGCCGCCTCCTTCTTCGTGGGCCGAGGCACCCGCCAAGTGCTCGACAAGATGTCACACTCGACGGTCGTCCAACAACAAGCTTAATTGAGAAAACTAGCTATTGTTGCCGATGTCGAGGAGGAGGAGGCGCTGAGCACCGTCATTGTCGCCTCCTTGGTTGAGGCCACTGGAAGGGTTTTCGTCGAGGAATGAAGGAGGAGTACGGAGGAGGCTTTGGTCGAGATTGCTGAGTAGTTGGTTTTTTCAAGAACATGAAACCGTTTTGTGTGCCTTTGGCATTAAGATTGGAAAAGATGGTATGAAGATTGTCCGGTATTAATCACATGCGATCAACACCAAACGCTACCCATGAAGATTACATATTTCTACCCCTCAGAGTTTTCCACCTAGCAAACTCATCTAATTTTAGCTATCATTGGACTGAGAAGCAGCACCACCTTATTAAAAATCCATTTCGTCAACTCCAGCAAAATCGATTGCAAAGTGAGGACGACGAGCTAATTCATCTCGTGATGCCCACTAGCTGCAAGAGTGACATTCACCTCGTGCCCACACTAAGTGATTGATGCGTCCACCGATTGGGTGGGGCAATGCAACCTGAAGGGGAGGAAGACTCAATGAGCTGGTTGTTGAGGACGAGGAGAGAGCAAGGCTGCCATGTCGATTTTCTTCGACAACTGCGACGACTACGACCCCAATTATATGTGGAAGACCCACAAAGGGTAAAAAAGGAAGGAAGCCAATAACAAATGTAATTAACTATGCACTATCGAGGAGAGCAGAAGGTACTACACCCAGTTCGAGTTGTAGAAGCGGGAGAAGTAGTTTCCGCCATGTATTTGTCAATTTATGTCGAATTACACAGTTTTATGTCATGTTTCTCTCGCTAAAGCAGTTTCACCAAGTCGTGTGGTTATGTTTGATTAGTACTTCCTGTGGTCCATATTACCCGTATATAGAAAAATCAAAGATAAGTAATATGGATCGAAGGGAGTACTATGTTGACCATGTGAGTAAAGTTTATGTTATGTTTGTTTGAGTACAGTTCACAGTGTGTTCGAAATTATGCTCAGTTTTAGGGATAGGCTAGATGCGCCTTCTAATGCGCACACATTGTTTTCTACGAATTTAAGTTTTGAGACTATATTTAATTGAAATTTTAGGGATGGGTTAAGAGTTGAGGTAATTGCCGGTGAAACTTCTTGCCGTCAAACTCAAAAATAAAAGGAAAACGTACATAACTACTTACTTCACTGCCCGAGAATGGATATTAGAGCAAGCATGCACGGAAGAGCTAGCTTGTTGGACTGATCAGCACACATGCACGTAGAAAAGTGATGGTGCATGCATGCACTGGCCTGGTGGGTCGGATGACGTATCAAGGTGACGTCAGAGAAAGTATGTCCATGTATGTCCGATGACCGGAAGTGGCATTGCGAAACAAAACCATCAGCGTATAGCGAGTTACCCGAGAAGATAATTAAATCAACATGTTCGTTGATTTCAAGTCTTCTACATCTCGTTTCGTATATGTTGATTCATACAAAGCTACATTCACGATACGCTTATCAATAGTATATAGCTTTGTATGAACCATCCATTTTGGTGTAGTTGTTACTCCCTCTGTAAACTAATATAAGAGCGTTTAGAATAGTAAAGTAGTAATATAAACGGTCTTATATTACTTTACAGAGGGAGTACATGAAAGTCCTTGAAAAAATTGTGCGGTGGTATTTCGTTAAAAATAAGGGGATACGTCTCGAATTTTAGCTGTGTTTTATGCGGAACCCAATGTTGTTGGGCACGCCTTGTGGTAGCACAAATCCACAGATAGAGATTGTAATATTTCAATGGATTTTTTTTATTTTTTTATCGAGAACACCTCGAAAGGGGCAGGGGGTTCCTGCATTTCATTGAGAAGAAGAGAGTTGGTCCAGTTTATAAGGAAAACCAGACCCGAAAACCTAACATTCTCGGCTAATCAGGGAAAACCAAAAGAAAACCCAAAAAGAAAGAAAAAAAAAAGAAAACGAGAAAAAAGGCACTAGAACTTGGGGACAGGGACAAGACAACTGCAGCATCAAGGGACATCATCAGAGCCAGACACCAAAGCACCCAAGCCCAAGGCAGTTAGACGAGGCTCAAGTGCAACCAAAATGACTGCCACTCGCCGAAGGGAAACTGTCCATACCGAAAGACTACTCTGACTCGGCCTCAAAGAATCATGTGCTAACATTATCAGGTGGAACGAAAGACACTTCGACGGATTTTCACCATTTATTCCTAGTTATAAAGTTGTCACCGAGTTTGCCCCATTTTGATTATTATTTTTGCTACTCACTTTGTACACTAATGTAGGACATTATGTTTGCAGTTTAGTTTGAACTACAACAACAATGTCTTACATTAGTGTAGAGAGTTATTATATTTTATCCCAAAGTTGTTATATTGTGTCTTACCCTATTCAAGAAATTCGTATCGGTTCTGACCGGACAAGCCCACCTATCAAGCTGGCGTGCCTTGTGACTCTGACTGGGACGCCCAAGTCAGAAGCATAAACCAGCTGTGTGTGGCTTCTGGAAATAAGCGACTTAGGGCATAAACCAGCTGTGTGTGGCTTCTGGAAATGGGCGACTTAGGGCATCTCTCCAACGCCAACCCGCAAATGTCTTGGTATATGTTAGTCTTTGTGTCCGGACGTGGTCCGTGGACAGGATATCGAAGGGCTATTTCTTCGGTATTTCTCCAGCATTTCATCGAACAGTTGATGCGCAGCTAGGGACGCGGGGGCCTCCCCTCACACGCCGGCGACCGAGCTTGCTGCAGAAATACTACACGTACGAAGCTGGCTTTCCAAGCAACGAAAGCAACATGATTGATCTGTGCAAATACGTACTAGCAAAAGAGACAAAATGGCCGCCGCGATGGCCAGCCTCATGCCAACGAATAGAAATAGCAGCCACGGAGCAGCCGAGCACCAGCGTGAGTCCCGCCATGCGCGCACGCCGCCCTCCGATGGAGCTACTCCGCGCTCGCGTCCTGCTTGGCTGTGGCTGTGGTCGAGCACGAGCAGCTTGTCTGTGCACGCGCCAGGAACGCGCTCGTTCTCGCCTTCGTGGCCTCCTCCTCCTCTGCCCATCTCTACCTCGCGCCACCTCGAGCGGAGACATGTCCGTCCGCAGCAGCGAGCGACCGGGCAGTGTGAGGCGCGCATCCGGAGGCCGAGCTCCACGGGCGCGGCGTGGCAGGGGAGATGCGTCGTGCGGCCAGCCACAAACGCGTTCACCGCCGGCCACATCTTCCGCACCTCGCCGGAGGCCTTCGACGCCGCAACCGCCACGTTCGTGGGCATCCACGACGAGGGGCCACTCGAGTGGCGGATGGAGGCAGTGGTGGCTGCGCGGGGCGACGCGGCTTAGAGAGAGAGAAAGGAGGCTGCGCGGGGAGAGAGAGGGCACGTGGTGTGCTTTCGTTGGCTTGCACGATGTGCGGACTCCCGCAAATCGCCTCATATTTGTCTCTAAAATACAGGAATTTGAACGTCTGAACTACTCCACTAACAAATACGGGTTCCGAATAATTTTTTTTAGGATGTACCGGTGGACAATCCACCATCCATCGCTTTCCTCAAGATCCGTGCAGTTTTTATACTCTCTTTGCAAATATGATACTACACATAGCAATACATGCACTAGTGTAAGATAGTGTCAGCTTTTACAGAAGAGAGAGAGTTAGAGTGGAGACAACGTTGCATGCATACACTCACTCACGCTGTACATACGACATGCATTTTATTTCCTCATATTTTTAATAACTCGTATCTTTTGAACCAAACATCCGTTATTGAATTTTTTTGTATATTTGATTTTGTGGTGACATGATCTTCTAAACAAGATCAATTTCGGATATGTTTGAAATATATTTTATTTTATATGTTTCAATTATCTCTAAAATCACTTTCATAAAACACTAAATTGTTTCACAATTTCATTAAAAAAATCTAATGTTTCACTCATTTTCACAAACTGGGATTTGAAACTCACAAAGACACACATATATTTGATATAGTAGTAAATTCGACGCAAATGAAAAAACGAAGTTCTCATATTTCAAATAACTAATTTCACATATTTTGGCGCGGGGAATAAGCACCTTGACAAACACACTATAAAAATTGAGTGAAATATGTGGACAACAACTTAGACGTGTTTGAAATAATCAATTTCACATATTTTAGATAACCTAATTCACATATTTCACTATGTTTTTATTTTTTTATTTCAAATATCTTTTAAATTGCTTTTATAAAACATAAGATTGATCCGCTATTTCATAAAAATGTTTTTGACTGTTTCGCTAATATCAGTTAAGAAACCATTTCACTCGTTTCAAAAATCGATTTCTTACATTTCATAAGACAGATTACTTTCATTTGCAGATATCAATCTCACTGCAAATTTATGAAATATATTGAAATGTATTCCGCTCATTAAAACTATCAGTTTCAAACACTGGAAAATTAGTTTCACAACAAAAAATGGTTTTATTTCACTTTTATTCAAATACCTTATTTCACTCATTTCTTAAAACATACTGCACTCATTTATAAAATATAGCTTTCACCCATTTCACTAGTTTCAGGAAACACATTACACTCGTTTTAAAAAACACATATTACACTCATTTCACTAGTTTCCAAAATAAGTATTTAACAAATTTGAAACAACGCATTTCACTGATTTGGAAAAGTGATTTCACTCATTTCGAGAACCGATTTCAATCATTTTGAATATTGTAATTTGAAATGAGTGAAGCTAATTTTTTGACATGATTGAAATAGTAAAAATTAAACTAGTTTAAATATATTCAAGATTGGTCTCATTCTAAACATCTTATGTTCAAGAATTTGAATATATGAAAATTTTAAATAATAGAACAATGCTGTAAAAAATATTGGCCATCTAAAAATGTAAACAAAAATAAAATGCATGCACTTGTTTGAGAGAGAGGAGAGATGATGCATGCATGTGTGCATCCCGCTGCAAAAAGTACTGCCACTCCTGACATGGGCCCTATTCATCTGACATTGATTTGACTATATACAAAAGATTAACTATGCCAATACATGATTATACATATGAATGGGTCCCGCTTAGACACACATCACAAAACATGTGAACGGTGGATGTGTAGCCGGTAGCTCCCAGCACCGGTAAAAAAGACTTTGCGATACGGGTCCCTATTGTATTGCAAAAATAAATAAACATGTTCGCTCGGACATATACCGGAGTTCTGTGTGTCTACCTTGAAGATGCCCTTTGCTCGCTTCCTCGCAAAGACCCAAAAATGCCTTTGTCAGTTCTATGTATCTAACACTACTACAAAATGGACATAGAAAGACACATTTACCGTACATCCTTGTATCGAACAGTGTGCGATGCTTGCATCGTAAACGGTTGAGTTATCAATATGTATGCCAGAAAATTAAACGTGTGCCGTGGCCCAACCATCGAGCACAATTTTGAGAGGCAGACCATGTGTGGTGAGGCCTCTCTCAATGCTTCACCTTATACAAGTGCTAAGTTTTTCATGTAGGCAAAAAAAATTATGTGGCATGTTATTTAAGAGGAGAGAGATGAGTGTGGTGACCTCAGGAAGAAACAATGCTAAGCGCGTGAACCTAGGCAAAACATTTAAAGGAAGGAAGCCCACCAGTATATGAAGAGCTTTAATTGCTAAATCATTAAATGAAGCAAGCTTAGAGCATGGTTAATAAATATAGCCAGCTGATGACTATGCGAAACCGCCATGTCATCTATAGGCATTATCTATATGCACTCATACAATAGTGTGAGTTATAAGGTTGGCTATTGCATTAGAATTTTTTTTCCATCTTCTCTCTATATCTTTCTTCACATTTATTGCATTACCTAGGAATGCGCATATAGCTAGGCTCATACATGAGAGGCCACTCTCCCTACTTTTTCATCTCTCTCCTCCACATAGACAAAAATGTCATGTAAGCGGGCTAAAAGCCCACTATTGTACTTGCTCTTAGCAACCACACTCATTTAATATGATACTCAACCCCCTCTCTCTTTATTTAATTCTATGGCACATCATCAAAATTGCCTAGTTGGCATGCATGATATTACTTATGATACTCCCATTACGGGCAGCCTTAGAGCATGGTTAATAATACAGCCAGCGGTCGGTTATAAGAAGTTGCCATATCATCTAGAGCCAACCTTATAGTCGGCATGCACAATAATAAGTTCTAAATGTGTACTATTTTATTAATAGTTGGCTCACCTTACATCCTCACAAAACGTCTTGGGTCTCGCGTGTTACAGCCGGCTACTCACCAAAAGCCCGTTTCTCTTCTCTCTCCTCTTCTCTCTCTTCCAAGTAAGCAAAAATATAATATTCTATTCCTTATAACCCACTTATGTCACCTTATTGTACTTGCTCTTATGATACCGTATCATATTAAATGAGTGCTAGTATGTGTCATGCATGGCAAAAAATAACTATCCTATGATACTAACATATGATACTATTCACTACGTATGTAGTATCATACACTAGTAGAGCATGGTTAATAATATAGCCAGCTGCTGGCTATATGATGTTGCCATGTCATATATAGCCAAGCTTATAGCCAACAAGTACAATAGCTAGATATAAATATGTACTACTTTGTTGATACATGGTTCACCCCACTCTCTCACAAAGTACCTAGGAGCACGTGCTGCAGCCGGCTGTTAACTAGTAGCCCGCTTCTCTTCTCTCTCCTCTTCTCTCTCTTCCAAGTAAGCAAAAATATAATATTTAATGTCTTACAGCCCGCCTACATCACCTTATTGTACTTGCTCGTATCATGTGCATGATACTATTATATGATACTCTCCATTACAACCAGCCTAAATGAGCGCGTTGCGGACAGAAATGGCGACCTGTACGGTGAGTGGTGACGGACGTCAAAGCACGGGCGACGAGCGCGTAACGTCGGCTGGTGGATAGAGAACAGCTCAGGTCGGCCCATCAACTCCATTTGAACAGCTCAGATCCCCAAATCAAAGGAACAAGATCAGTCGGTGCTAAAGATGGCGAACGTGAATCAAGGTCCTGATCCGCTTGCCTTGGAGCACTGCCGCTACCTGCATCAACTTCAGAGCTCACATTATCTACTTGCCCCGGTGCAGACATCTCGTCTCGCACACAGGTCTTCTGATCGCAGGTAAGCTGTAGATTAGTGTGAGCTCTCCGGAGGGTATGCAGCCCCTTGTTAATTACATCTTCCCTTGCGGAGCCCTCTCCTCTCAAGCGGTTCGAAAATCAAATTGAATGGTTTCCTGCCCATGGCAGCAGGGATGCGTTGACACCTGTTAAGGCGACAGTCACATTTAATCACTGGTACCACTGTCCAGCTGTATAGTGGAACCTGATGCCAAACAAATTTTCAAAGAGCTGAACAGAGAAAACCAAATGAATTTTCGCTCAGGTAAGGCCATATAAAAGATTTAAACTACAACTAAAATGCAGTTAAATTCACTAGTCCTCTACCCGTGCGACTGCACGGGCTAGTTATTTAATCCAAGAGATCAAGTGGAAGTATTGTCAATATTCAAATGGTTATATTTATCAGATGCATGTCAATGGATGCTGATGCCATGATATACATACAACTTTACAAAAGTGTAAAACAGAACTTGACTATATAGTATCAAGAAGAGAAATTGAGTTGGCCGCGATTAATTTAACTTTTTTTCCTAATGAACTGAAAACATAAAGAAGTTTGAGATACATTTCTCACTCTTCAATTTGCACTTAAACGTGTCTACTTTTATTAGAAAGAAAAACAAAAACCTTGGAGTAATTAAATGTACATGTCACCTTGCTTTGTAATTCTGAGAAATAACAATATAAATTAGATATAAAAAGGTGCAGCAACATGCCAATATCCAATTCAAACATATCAATAGCTTCTATCGACTGACTGCTATATATTCTAGTTTTGCAGTGAGATTTTGATGATTCTTGCGAAGAAACAAATGGGATTTTACCAACGAATTTATTCTTACTAATAACATGATATGGGTAATAGAAAAATGATTAGCTTAGTTATTTAATGGCTGGGCAGAACGTTTGTAGTTACATTTAATTTTGGTGTGAAAAAAATTGCACGAAAAAAGACGGAAAAACACACGCCTTAGTAGAGGAGAGGCTATAAGGGTTTCTTGATGAACAAATATCTCTCTCTTTGCATCATAGATTTCCAACATTGGAGACCAAATAAGCATATAAGATATTAGACAATCAACTCCTCTGAACAAATTATAAGAAGCACCCAGTCCTATTTAGGAAAATGCCACATGACGCATGTACGTGCTAGTGAGTCTACTATTGTTTAGCAAAAAAGTTGTTCTCCTATGTCTTTCATCAAAACATGGTGGGAAAACTGAATACTGGTGTCTTTCATCCAAATATATGTGATCACACTAAGGGTGCGATCAGTATCATTAAGCTAAATACTTCGAGTCCAAATGGCAATTCCAATTTTTGAGGAAAGGTAATATATTTTTGTTGACAGAGTATATATATTCGTTAGAAGTTACAACACCTCTTATTAAAGTCTTTCGGACACGAACAACCAAGTTAAAGTTAGAAGAAGCTAAAACAAAAAGGTCAACTAAGCTATCAGCATCGACGTGTACTCTATGTGACACAAAGGTGGACTTTTCTCCTGAAACATGCAGTTGACATACATGGGAACATCTCAGTACAACCCGCCTCAGTATTTTCACTGGGAAGAACTGATTTATGTTACCATGGAAAAACGATTATGTAGCTCGGTTGTGATGCAGACACCTGCTGTAACATTGAGTGATGCACCAATGTCCCATACAACACATTTTCCTTTAATCATCTAGCAATTCACTGACATCAAGATCACTGATAACTAAATTCCAACCTTATTGAATATCCCATGCAAACAGCGTTGTAATTCTTATTCTTGACACTGGGCAAGTGAATTGGTCGCTGGCGATAATCCTTGTTTCTTAATAAGCATGACAATTATAATATTCGATTAACTATTACCTATGCTGCCAAATTACATTGTCCATGGATTCTAAGTAATTACTAATGACCTATGTTAAAATGGAGTGATGTACAGAGATCATGTGCCGAGAACCGATATGAGAGACTGGCTGCAAAATCATACAATGCATCAGTAATTCTTCTTGCCATATTAATATCATTATTGTTGCAGACGTGCATAGCATAGCATGCTTCTGAATTCTGAGTGCACTCCTGAAAAAGTTGTTGGTGGTTCAGCTAAAACTAAACGTAGGAAAAAAAGGAAATAATCAAAATTAAATTCCTGCAATGATGTGAATATATGTGCGGGATGGTAGCAAGAACGAACACCCCTACAAACTGAAATTTGCGTGCAAGAGTGCAGATGAGAAAGAGGCATAACCTAGACACCACACGCTGCGGGTCGTCAGCTTGGACATGATGACCTCCTTGCTGTAAAATTTGATTAACATGTAAGGCTAGTTACCTCCTCGTGTTATCATCCATCTTCGTCCACATATATGTTCTCAATTTTTTCTAGAAAACGGTGGAGGCCCTCGGCTCCTGTAGGAGAAAATTTCATGTCAATTCAATTGGTGTTTCCCAGCCAAATGACCTGCGGCCATTCATGATATTGGTAATAAGATGCAAAAAGAAATTCCAACATTGTTGAATATCCAGTAGATCTCTCACTCAAGGATGGCCCGAGGACGCGTGGAGGCCCGTACGCTGTTGCGTAGTCAGCTAGCTTCGAATTCTACATATTTAGGTACGTAGGCTATGTAATCTACTATATATATATAGGAGTACATGTTAAGCAATACAAAAAACATCCACTATATATGTACATGTGGCCATCGAGGGATATCTCGTGTGTGTGCGTGAGCTCCTTTTTCCGGCCGACTGGCCGCTGGTACATGTGCGTGTTTTGACGCAGCTTGCGGAAGCTGCACGCAGCAGTTCAATCCTTGGAAGCCAGGTTGCTCCGTTGATTCGTCTTGTAACACGAACCAATCGGACGGAGACCGGAGAATTGGAATTTCGATCCAGCCAGCCAGAGGAGGAAACGGAGATGGCGAACAATTGAAGGAACAGTTTTGCTAAGTCTCAGTCGACTGAGACTTCGTTATGTCTAAGTCGATGTTATATTCCGTTGATCTTGCATGGAGATTCGTACAAGAATTTTCTTTTTCAGTTTTTTCAATTTTCTTCATATATACTACACTTGACTTAGACTTGGTTAAGTCTCAGTCGACTGAGACCTAATCACACCCTTGAAGGAAAGCCGGAGGATTGTATTCTCGTCCCCCGTCAATCGAGGAGGAAACGGAGATGTCGTAGTGATGGTACGGGGGGAGGTGGATTAGGGAGAGGGAAGAGGATGCATCAGCCATCAGGTCGTGATGGGCGGATATGGTGGGTGTAATACATTTTCTTCACGTTTGAGGGGTTGGCTTAGACTACAAATCGTATATGTCTATGACTCTTACCACGATTGTAGATTTCATCATCCATAGATTTAACAATCAAAGGCTATATTTATCTAACAGGTTTGCTATTTCACATCTAGATGTGACATAGACAGACCCTTTATCTAATTGTGAGAACTAACGTGGTGGCTCACGTTTGAGGGGTTGGGTAGGACTGCAGGTCGTATATGTCTAGGACTCTTATCACGATTGCAGATTTCATCTAAACCATAGATTTAACATCTAATGGCTTAATTTATCTGTTTGTGAGAGTTAACGTGGTAACTCCGTTGGTGCCTCCAATTAGTAGATACTAGTCGTGTACCCGTGCATCTGCACGGGCTAGTGTGGTCTAAAAAAGATAAATAAATGTACTAAAAGCATTTCTTAGACATGGAAAATAATAGACTTTTGAACGATTCATATTCGAAGCATGGAATTCGGTTTGTTAAAAAAGAATACTTTTTTTACATCATAAATTCTATGAAATGGTTCCAAATTCCAAGGTACAGCAAATCAGAGACTATAGTCATGGAAGAAAACACATGATACAAAATGCATTTTTTATTTGTTACCATAATAAGATAAAATGTTCCGTTCTTGTTGTATAAGATAATTTTTTAATGAAGCGTAGAATATTCATTGGCTGGTATACTACATATTGCAAAGAGCCTTAAAGTCTACACCCTACGGTGTGTCTTGTTTAGATAAGATAGACAAATAAGTCAAGTTTGTTGGAAAAAATGTTTAGCTTAGTAAAGGACCCCAATAGCCAGGGAACATCAGCAAGGAAAGGATGCCAATTGCGAACGTTTTGATAGACATTTTAGTTAGCGAACATGAGAACTATGCTGCATTTCTATTTTTTGCGAAAAATTTGTGGTACTTGCAAATTTAAATTGCCATCTTTGCTCATCCTCGTGAGCAAAAGAATTGCCATCAAAACGTTCGCAATTGCCACCCTTCCTATGGAAGGCTCGCTGGATAACATTCAACTAATATTGTTTGTAAACCATGAATCTGCAAGAAGAATGGACAGTGAAGTTACTATAAACATTTAACTGTCATATAAAGTGATGTAGTAATACATTGAAAAGATTTGATCACATCTTATTTTGGGCGCAGTCACCTCAATTATTGTCTTATGCTATTTTTCATATCTTATTTGTGAGCTTATATGACTGAAAATCTGGAAGAGTCTGTGAACTTGGAAAGTCGTAGAAACTACATATAGGTTTTTTAGTTATTCATAGATACTTACATTTATCCCACTACAAATATCCGAGCTCCATTACTCGTTACTCGGTACCCTGCATACTTTTTTTTGGCAAGGCCATCATGGTGAGATTTATTCATTAAAAAAATAGTTACATGATTCAACCAGATTCACAAAGATAAAGCTAGTCAAACTCCGCTTAGTTTAGATGTTCAATCTCCAAAAAATATACGACTTAATTAGAAAAAAACATTTTGTATATGGTAAATAAGAAGCAGTCAAATAATATTCACCAGTCATCATGAACAAAAGTATTCAGAGAAAGATCTTCATACACATTTAATGTTGGAACCAAATTTGAAATTTAATTGAAAAGAAAGTGTTTTCTAATAGAAGTAGTACAAAACTAATCGAATTAGGCAATGGATTAGTAATTCCATAAGCTAACCTACCTACGATAAAATCACTTGACAAAGGACTCCCTCGGAATTAATCTCTGAAAGTAGGAGGACAAATAATTATGAGCTCCTGGCTCAAGAACACCTAATTGCAGTATCATAACAAATGTCTGAAAAGGAATGCTATATTAAAATGACCATAAAACTGCTTGATATATATGGGAAAATAGAAACCACAAAGAGAAAGTTATTAATACACCATAGAATAATTTGAGCAAAGTTGCTCGTACAGGTTTGAACATGCTAGCTTCGCATCAGATACTATAGCTAGTCTAAACATAAGAGACCATGGCATGAGAGACGGCACCTTTGGCGGTGTGTGAGTTTCTCATTCCCACAAACACCCATTGTCATGTACCTGTTTGCATAGCTCATGAAAATAAGAAATGTATTTTGTGAAGTGATTTTTCATGACAGCTAGGATAATGTCATAACGACGCTGATGAGTTTTTAGATTTTTGGTTCTGGTGAATTTTTATATTTGGCCTGCAAACAAAACAAATAATAATCTATAAGTTATTGGTCTGTCGGCTTCATTTGAACAACTTGTAAATTAGGTGGTCCTAACATAGAGCATCTACAAAGAGAAATTCTGTACCATGGCATATGGATTTTCTACCAACTTATTAAATAGTATATATATTTGTGTACCAAGCTAAAATAAAATGGAAGCGTAACACAACATTACTCCAAGAAAATAATAAGCTAAGAGCACATCTTCAATCACGGAGTTCTGCTCAGTGCTCGATGCATATAGAAATTTAGTGCCACGATTGATCTCCCTCCTCGTTTTGCTTTAGCATAACGCCATTCAATACCTCTTCTCTTTGGGGGATGTGAAATCTTTACTTGGGTCTCCATTTCTTTGTCTGCAAATCAATTTATGTTTCACCAATTTTTTGCATGTAAAGGTATTGGATTACCTGATGATATTCAAATTGACGTGGACTCTAGTTGCACCTGTAGATGATATGAAGACGGCTTACTATTAAACAACATGAGCAGAAGTAATCAGAGCCAATCTAGGTGTAATAGTAAAAAAAAGATGATCTAGTTGCTGGATGCTCTTGACCATTCCTTCAAAATAGCCAATATCCGAATTAAATCAAGTACAGTTGCCAAGATATACGAAAATTATAATCGTTACTTGCTCGATCAAGTATGTATTGCAAGAATAAAAATACATGAAAATCTGGACGTGCAGATGTGGTATGAAGAGCCAGAGACTTGTACAGTGCCAATTCTTTAGCGAGAGATGAGGGTCGATTTCGTTTGCAGCAATTGACAAACTGATCTGCATGCAACAGAATAGCTACTGTCACTTAATGAG
Organism: Secale cereale; assembly: GCA_902687465.1. Classification (NCBI taxonomy): domain Eukaryota; kingdom Viridiplantae; phylum Streptophyta; class Magnoliopsida; order Poales; family Poaceae; genus Secale; species Secale cereale. The sequence continues at coordinate 804,072,321 of LR738712.1, forward strand.
TATAATATAATCTATGTGATTCATTGGCAGCGATAAGAATCCGTATATGGCATGTAGAACAAATATCTGCAGAAAAATCCCTATGGACTGTTAATTAGAGAGTATGTATGCCATGTATCCTAAATTCAGGACCTTGAGCATTGGTTTGAAGGTTATGTTGTTAGCTTTTATATATCTTTTATCAACTGTAAACCTCCGCAATCATTAGAAAAGAAACAACTCATGCATAGAATTTTCACTCAATATTACCTCGAACACATGGGGAACAGGTCCAACAGGTAGATGAAGGAGGTATGGCTGGAATTGGCCAGACAAAAGGGGAATTTTGAAAACGTTCATTCTATTATGATGCGAGGAGTAACTCATGCAGATGGGGATAAATTTCTTCCTTGTTATGTCGTCGACACCAAACTCAAGTTATTGCTGCTTGCAAAGCATGAGCATGGTGGGCGTCTCTTGTTGTGGTTGCAGCCTTGCAGGCCACATTGATCTTTCAGTCGCAGAACCTCGCATCTTCCTTGGTCAACCTGTTTGACACATCTGCAATAAATACGATAGCTTTGTAAGGAGATAACAAAAAAAAACAGCAATTCAAAGCTCCATTGCCCTTCTTCATTGGCTTCTCCTGCAGTGCGCTGAGATCCTTGACGCTGCATTGCACTGCAAAAAAATCATAATTTCAAAGCTCCATCGCCAGATCGTCGTGAAAAAGACCCCGGGATCACGGATAGGTTGTCCCCCACATGTACGTGGTCTTGGCTCTTCTGCCTGACGCATGGCGGAGGTACATGCTCAGCAGCTACTACAGAGTACAGACCATATTATGCGGCCGAGGTAATGCCCAGGCTTAGGTGCCTCGTAGCTGATCTCAGCGGGGCAGCCGTGTAAGATGGAAGGAAATAAGCGGTAGAAAGCCAACCAAGTAGAAGCGCTCTGGGAGAGGTTTGAGATTCAATCAATTAAGAGCATGAGAAAAACTGACTTAGAATCCAAGGGAAAATATGTGGTGTTTGATTCAAGTGTAAACTGGCAGGAAAAACATCAAGATCAAATAGATCTAAGAAGGAATCCTGATCCAGATGAGCAAAACGAACCTGGTCCTTTCTAAATAATCTTGATTCGATGAACACCTTGAGGACTCGGGATCCATGCCTGAAGCAAAACGAACCTGGAACTTTCTAATTAATATTGACGATATGTTTTTCTGTGATTAACTAATACTCCCTCCGTTCCTAAATATAAGTCTTTCTAGAGATTTCACTATGAACTGCATACGGATGTATATAGACATAGTTTAGAGTGTAGATTCACTCATTTTGCTCCGTATGTAGTCTCTTATTGGAATCCCTAAAAAGACTTATATTTAGGAACGGAGGGAGTAGTAGGTAGATAGATTGAAGAGAGACAGACATGAGAGTTTGAATGGGATACATATAAGAGAGAGGTGTGCGGATACTTATAAGAGAGAGGTGTGCGTGAGAAGGAAAGAGAGAAGCGTGAGAGATTGGGATACATACGGGAGAGAGAGGTGCGTCAGAATAAAAGAAACGTGACAAACCGTGGCAGCCAAAAAAAATACCTGAGAGATTGCGTTAAGTTTTTTTTCCGAGTGCGTTAAGTACTGAATCTACACCGTAATAATTCGGCCCCATCAAATCAACGGCCCGTAAATTCTGATTAACGTGGTAATTTCTAGGGAGTCTAGAATTAGTATAGGTATAGATAAGATGGGAACATGCACGCCGCACATTAGATGCCACTCAAATCCATATATATTGTGCACATCACAGTGACAATCTGATAATAATCAACACATATTACTGAGGAACATTTGACACTACAGCAAAAGACCCAGTCATCTACTACGTAGCTAACAGCAACGGAGCCCTCAACAATACAATAAAAAAAAACTTGATCTAACAAGGTCACCCGCAAATTTCATTACCCTCCAAAGTAGCATTTTCAACATGCAGCACACCTTTAGGCTTGATGCACTGTGACCACGGACGCCACAGTTTTGAGCATTTTGCTTCTTTTCTTTCTTTTTGAGGAAGATCATCCCTCTCTGCGCATGTGGTGCTCTTGTGACCTGGCTGCGGACATATACTACAGAAGCGAGAGTACGTTTGTTTGCCGTTAGTAGCTTGTGCATATGCCGCCCGTTTGTACTTTTTGCTTTTTGCACCGTGATCATCATATGGAGGCTTGTCCCTGCTGGTGGTTTGTCGACCGAGCTTTCGTTTTTGTTCAGGAGCCTTTAGCCCCATGTGTTGAAAATATGAGCAATTTACCAAGTGATTTTACTAACAGAAATACTAGATAAAACATTACTAATATAGAAGAGATAAAACAAGTCATGCGATCTAACAAAGAGAAGGTAAATAATATCTGCATATACAAACTAGAACCAAACATATCTAGAGCAGACAGTAGTGCTAGAAACTAAAACAGAACCTCAAATAGAGAGAGTATAAGAACATACGTAGCAGGAGCAGAAGCCCCGGTCTTGGGTGCAGTGTCCTCGCCGGCCATGTCGTCGAAGAGGTTGTCAACGTCAGGGAAGAAGTCGTCGTCGGGGAAGTAGTCGCCGGCAACCGGATCATCCGTGATGAAGCAGCCAGTAGTCGCGCCGAGCGCTCCCCAAAAACCTTATCACCCTTCTCCCATACATGACTCAAAAGTTGCGGTTTCGGAGGCCTACTGTCCCGACCTGCGGTGCACGCCGCAAGCCGGGATGAGGAAGATAGCAGCAGCACAAAGATGGAACCGATGGCGAGAGGCGTCAGCCGAAGAGGCGCGCCGGTCGGATTCAGTGTCCACTGTCCACTACAGAAAAACATTTCAGCTTCTGCATGACCTTTCGTATATCTGTAGTGCACGCCGCAAGCCGAGATGAGGAAGACAGCAGCAGCACAGAGATGGAACCGATGGCGAGAGGCGGCAGCCGAAGAGGCGTGCCGGTCGGATTCAGTGTCCACTACAGAAAAGCATTTCAGCTTCCGCATGACCTTTCGTATACCCGTAGTGTGTGACAAAAATTTAGACATCGGCTCGGCTCATTCCCGCAACCCGCGGAGGAGGAGCGCACGTGGATGTCCCTCTTGTTCTCATGCTCATACAAGTGAAGAAAGAACCTCCCTTATAAAGAGGTCCAACTCCCTCTAAACTAGCAATGTGAGACTAAACTTTAGTAGTATCCCTTGCCTTGCACGAGTGGGCTAAGTAGGCCTCTAGTATTTATTAAGAATTTCTGAAATTAATATTGGGCTGGCCCATAAGTAGATAAAATTCCAGCACCTTGTTCATTTGAATTATGTCTTCTAACTCCATTCCATCCTGGACAGAGGCTATAGGGGTTAGTTTATCCATTGTTGTCCTCAAGATATCCATTGCACACTCGTATGCTTATGTATTTGCATTTCCCAGTCTAACAACTTCAAGAGCATGTGTGACAGATTTGAATGTCTGAATGTTATCGAGTTCACAGAAATGCTATCTTTTTGAAGATGTGCAAAGTGGTCTGGTAGTACATCCCTTGCATCTTTTGTCCAGCGTTTCAGTATATGCTCTATACCGAGGAAGTCGAGCACCTGCAAAAACATATAGTATGCTTAATTATGATGTTCAACGGAAAACAAAAAAAAAGGTTTTTTTGCAAGGAAAGCATGATCATCATAGTTAAATTTTGTCACCTTAATTGCATGGCAGCACAATAAGCATGTGTGCTCAAAATTATAAGACTGATACGTCATTTTTATGCTTACAGAGAATTTAAACCAATGCTTACCGAGCAGCCATACACTATCTCATGTATACATTTTGTTCTCTCGATGTTGAGCCTGCTCTTCCCATATCATATTCCAAATCCAATCCCCCAGGAATACAAATTGTAGCAATAATACGCCTCACCGAGACTCCAAGTGAATCAAAATTGCTTCCTACTGCAGGAACTACGACGGTTTCAGTCTTCATCTGCGCATAAGTTCCCGATGTTTTCACCAGGGCACTTATTCTGGCGGCATAGCGTGGACGTTCAGCAGGTACATGTCCAACACGGACCTGGGGCAATTGAGAAAAACGATTTACTCATGCATGACAACAACTGAGAAAATGTGTATTTAGCTATGGTTACATGACATGTCCGCCGTGCATAGCAAAAGAGATCGATGTCATTCAACACAAAACTGCATGTAGTGTACCCAAAATTGAGGGATATCCAAACTACCAACGCAGCGGCACATCCATATACCTATTCATTCTGCCAGGCGCCTGAGAATCGTCTTTGCTTGTGGATTGCTCTGAGTTTGGGGGAGACAAGGTCATCCCCTCGCAAGTGTTTTTCAAATCTACTCCCTCTGTAAACTAATATAAGACCGTTTAGAATACTAAAATAGTGATTTAAACGCTTTTATATTAGTTTACAGAGTAAGTAATTATACTATCAGCACCGCGTCGGCCACATCACCAATGTTGTACTCGGCGGCCGCGCAAACCAGAGTTTGGCTGCTTCCGCCCTCCAGTATCGACTCGCCGCCGCCAAGATCCGGCAGGGGAAACCTACGGGATGAAGGGAACATACAACTAAGTTAGTCGCCTACTTGCAGCACGTCCGTCGCTACAAACCAAAGAGTGGCGGAGCAAACATACCTATCAATTGGATCTGAAAGGAACTCGCATCCATCGTCGCCATTGCTCTGAGCTTCTCGTCTCGTGAGGTGCCCGAAGGAATGGTTTTTTTTTTCTATATGCGGCCAGCAGGGCAGGGTTGGACCCATGGTCCCATATACTCCCCAGCAGCGTTACGGGACCGCATTGTTCGACAGTCTCTTGTTTATGCCCCGCCAGCAGCGACATGTACCAACGGCACACATGCACGGTGTACCTTTATAGTCCCGTCTTTTCAGACGGCGCCACACACGTAAGCTACCGTTGCACGTTGCGTATCCGTCCCTGCCATATACGATCGAATTCAATACGCCCATCGACGCGTCATTGTCCCGTTCGTACGTGTAGCGAGAGCAGGCGAGCTCGTCCGCTCTATCGCTGCTCTCGATGAGTGCCGCCGTATTCTATTCAGATGGTATAGTGGGTCTACTTGATCGCATGGAATGGTCCACACCCCGATCCGCCCAGGCACAGTTGCTGTCGGCCGATGGGACAAAGGAGAAGAAGATCTGGTCCTCGCTCCAAAGCCAAATGCGAATATTTAATACTTCCTCCGTCTCAAAATAAGTGACTCAAAAATGAGTCAATTTTGTACTAACTTTAGTATAAAGTTGAGTCACTTTTGAGTCACTTATTTTGGGACGGAGGGAGTACTAACTTTCTGTGGAGTATTACTTGCATGTTCTCGACGTGAAGGGTTGCATGGTCATTTTAGAGCATCTACAACCACACATAGTAAATCCGACCCCTCAAACGTCCGCGGATGTGTCCAAATGCGTCTGCGGGCACTGATCAGGCGCCCCTCAAATAATGTAATCCACATCCGGACACCTCAATTATCATATCTCAAATCCATACAAACTCATGCAACTACGTCGATACACATACATTGTCCGGCTGGTACATCACTACTAACTAAACATGCCATCGGATTATCAAAATTTCGCATGTTTGGCTATGGCGGAGTTCATCCACGGCTACCCTTGCCCTTCCCGGCACCCTTGTCGTCCTTCTCGTGGAAGTACCGGTTAAAGAGTAGTACGGATCGACCGGGATCTTCTCGTCGCCGGAGTTTGTCCTCGCCATCATAGGCCGCCTTCTCCTCCTTCGATGGCAGTCCGACCATGGCACCGACCGTCCTGATTGTGCTCTCGTGCGAGGGCTCACGTGTTCCTCCGCTGTCATTTCTTCACAATGCATGTGCGGATGGCTTCCACCTCTGCGGTCGCCCGCGCCGCCGCCATTTCCGATGCGATACGGGCCTCGGCGGCCCTTATCCTCTCCTTCACACGGCGGGCCGCCCGTTCCCGGTGGGACTCATAGTCTGCTCGACCGGTGATCAGGAAGGAGAGGGGTTCCGGCTACCGAGACAATGAGGATCCAGCCCCAGTGGACCGGAGCGCCCGTTGAGCCGACGCTATGGAGTTGCAGTGGACAGATCCGTCAGTCGGCTGTGCATTGTCCTCCCGGGAGCGGCGGAATGCAATGCGGACTACCATTGCCTCCTCCAACCCGCACGAGATGACACCCCAGTCGACTGATCCGGATTGGTCACAGTCCGATCCGCTGCCTGCCATGCCTGAGAAGGCCGGAAACCGCTGAAGGTGAGCTTGGGTGGCGGAGGAGAGTGAAGTAAAGTGGCTAGGATTTGCTCCAGCGAGTGGATGGGGACGCATATATGTGCGGTCGGATGGACCGGGTCAGGCGTGGAGGGCGTGCCCGGGCGCCCCCATATCCGCCCCATATTTGGGCTGGATATGACGTGCGCCGGTCAGCCCGCTTGTTTGAGGCTCATTTGAGGCATCAGTCTAGGTTAAAGTGACCGGGTGGACCGCCCGGGTGTTTGAGGCACCTGTCTGTAGATGCTCTTATCAATTTGCTCATTTTGCTGCATGCATGAATCTCGGTGATGTCATGTTTCCTAAGAGCCAATCATTTGCGTGCCTTTTGCAATTGTCGTTTTATTTTCTGTTATCATTAATGGCCAATCATTTGCTCGTTTCGGCAAGTGTCATTTTTTATTCTCAACAATGGCCAATTATTTGATATAGCTTTCAAAACCGTCTTTTTATAGCATTAACGATCAATCATTTTTCTATTTCCGCATATCAGACAAGGTTGTCCTTATCTCTAGTGTGGTGTGTATTTATTTGTTCTCGCAGTTAATGTTATTATTTATTTGTTTATATTTATTGGGACCTTATTATTTTATGTTAACATTTGACCACCACCAAGGCACGAACCAAGTATGAAGTCTATGTTATAAAAAGTATACTAGGGATTTGTATTCAAAAGAGGTTTTGCATAACATAACTTGTGTGATGTATAACATATATTTTATTATTAGTGAAATTTGTAGTCAAAATTTGATGCAAAATACGAGGAAGGTCAGTAGTAAACCAAGATGGACGAAGTATTTTCTGTGCCTATGTAGTTATGCAATCTAACCAACTGACATATATTTCCAAAATTGCCCTTCTATCCATTCTCACCGATGAGCTACTAGTATGTGGTCATGCCTTGCATCATTTGCCATGAATCAAGTCAAGTTTCTAACTGGAATAACTAAATCATTATGTAAGTATGAATGTTGCAGTAGTTCTGAATGTTGCCGCTCCTCTCAAAGATTCTATTAAGTATTTATTTCTCTTTCTAGATATCAATGTCAACTCCATTCTATTGAATGCATGCTACGACCAACTCATTCAAAAGTCCGAACTGATGAAGGGAGATTGGCAATATATTTCAACACTCCTTCTCATATCGAGGTTGTTTAATCCTTAGACGTGTGATTGATGTAGGTCACAGAATTGTTTTATTTAATACTACCTCCAGCATAGCGCCTCGGAACTAAAAAAATCATACCTAAACTACTAGCTGGAGTGAAGCCACCGGGATTTCTGTCTCCAGCACCGGAGCTCAGGCCTCGGAACAGAGTGCAAAGTAGTACTACGAGCGGACTCCCCGCCGGTCGCTGCTGCTGGACTCGGCTCGGCCCCGACCGGGCGAGCCAAGGCACGTACGCGCGCACCAACAGGAGCCAGCCCTGCCACACCGTTGGAGGCACACCGTTGGAGCGGAAGGATACATTTGGTTTGAGACTAAGGGGTTGTTTGGTTTGTGACTAACTTTGTCAAAGATTGCCACATCTAAGGTTAGGCAAGTTTGATCAACTAATGTGAGTGTTTTGTTCAAGCCACACTTTTGGCAAGCCACACTTAAGCCTCATATGGCATACATATAAAAGGTGTGGCAAGATTCCCTTGGGCTTATCAACTTGTGGCTCTCATTTTGATGAACTAACCTTAGGCAAGCTTGGCAAAAGTGTGTGTCAAAGTGTGGCAATGTTAGGCCTAAAACCAAACAGCCCCTAAGTTTGCCAAAGGTTGCCACACCTAAGGTTAGGCAAGTTTGACCAACTTAGGTGTGTGTTTGGTTCAAGCCACATCTTTGGCAAGCCACACTAGGGTCCCACATCACATACACTCAAAAAGTGTGGCAAGATTTCCTTAGGTTTGCCAACTTGTGGCTTCCATTTTAAAGAACTAACCTTAGCCAAGTTTGGCAACATTGTATGGCAAAGTGTGACACTCCTAGGCCTATAACCAAACAGCCCTTATTGTGTGGGCCGAGTGGACCACAAACAGGGAGATTCTGCCACGAACAATTTGGGCCCACTGGTGCCTAATTAATCACTCTGACTGTGCCCGGCTGTGTGCATGTGAGAGATACGCGCCCTATTCCCAGGACCGGCCCTGGCGTATGGCCGCTGGGGCGATGGCCTAGGGCCCAGGCGGGGAGGGGCTCATGATGTACTCCCTTCGTCCCAAAATTCTTGTCTTACATTTGTCTAGATACAGATGTATCAAGTCACATTTTAGTATTAGATATATCCGTATTTAAACAAATATAAGACAAGAATTTTGGGACGGGGGAGTAGTACATATACTATAGCCCAGCAAAATATAGGTAAAAAATACGAAAGAAAAGAAACGAGATAGGCTAGGCACATCAGATAGCTAGCGATCGATTATCGAAGCATCACGCTCGTGATTCACGCGAGATGCCACGCACGGCTGCTCGCTTTCCTTCGTCTCGTCGGTTCGTCGACCGTGAACGGTCGGCCTGCTCGCTCGGCGCCTCGCTGCCTATTAGAGACTTTTTAACCAAACAGGAGGGACTACTTGGGATTAAAAGTTATTTTTTAGGACTAAATGAAGAAGACTCTCAAGGAGAGTCTTTTTTAGGACTTTTTGGAACTTTTTCGACAATAACCATCCCTGCACCCATTGCCCCGCCGCTCCATGTTGTTGTTTAATAGGGGTAACATGGTCTTTTACATGTCATTTAATAACCTCTAGGGAGGGACTAGGGACTTTTTAGTCCCGGAAACAAACAGGAAGAGACTTTTTAGGGACTAGGAATTTTTTAGAAAGGACTAGAAAAAGTTTTAAGACTTACGAATTAAACAGTCTTGCCTAAGACTGCCAACTGATGCTCTCTCTTCGTTTTCTTTCCTTTCTCAAACACGTAAAAGGTCGCCTGGTCATTTCATAAATTCCGTACACGTTGTCTTTGTGTTGTCTGTTCCTGCTATTAATGACCAATCATTTCGTCAGTTGTCTTTTTCTGTTATCATTAATAAACAATCATTTGATTGCCTTCGCAACTGTCGTTTTCCTGTCGGCCCGTGCCGCCGTCGCACACATTTATTGATTATTACAATTAATGAGCTACCCTAAAAAACACAATTAATGAGCTATTTAATTCTCTCCAGAAAGTTATGCATCAAGACGTGAAGGGTTCAGGGTTGCATAGTCATCTTATCAATTTGCTACGTGCATGAATTTCCTTGTTGTCCTGTTCTTTGAGGGCGAATCATTTGCGTGCTTTTTGCAACTGTCGTTTTCTTTTTTGTTGACATTAATAGTCAACCATTTGCGCTTCCACAGCTGTGTTTTCTGTTCTCATTAATAGACAATCATTTGTTATAACTTTAAAAACAATATTTTCACAGTTCGTATTAATGGCCAATCATTTTCCTGTTTCGGCAAATTAGACATGGTTGTCCTTGTCTCTCATGCGGCCCGTATTTATTTGTTCTTACAGTTAATAATTCACTTCTTTCATTTATATTTATTGGGACCTCTTATTTTATTTTAATATTTGACCACCACGGACCAAATTTGAAATTTAAATTATAAAAAGTATTCTGATGGATTTGTAGTCAAAAGAGGTTTCTTATAAAATAATTTATCTGGCATATAACTTATATTTCAATAGTTATTAAATTTATAGCCCAAATTTGATGCAAAAAATACGACGAAGTTCAGCAGTAAAACAAGATGGTGGAAGTATTTCTCTGCCTATGTAGTTATGCAATCTAACCAATTGACATCTATTTCGGTTGGTCCAATTTGCCCTTTTATCCATTCTCGCTGATGGCCTACTGGTATGTGGCCATGCCTTGCATCAGTTTTGCCATGAATCAAGCCAAGTTTCTAACTGGAATAAATAAATCATTCTATAAGCATGAATGTTGTGTTAGTTCTGAATGCTGGTGCTCCGGACCCTGCAGATGTTTGAGGTGTTGGTGTTGAACATCTGGACCTTCAGCCCCAGCCCAACAAGCTTGAAGACTAGGAGGTCGTTGGGGACAATCTTGTATCGGCGGCAGAAGTACTCCCAGCCGCGACCAAGCACCATGTGCCCCTTGAACATATGCACCTGGACCCAGAACTCGCACCACTTGTTGGTGGAGAGGCTGGCGACGCGAGGAGGGCTGCTGGCCAGCCATTGCTTCATCACCAGCCTAAAGGCATGCGGGATGACAAGCATGGTGATGTCCTCATGGTCATGGACCTGCACGTAAAACCTGATAGGTTCCCGTGCACCCTCCTCGTGGCTTGTCATGGGCCAGCTGCCAGCGTTGAGAGACATGCTCATGTACTCCACCCTTCCAAGCACCACCACACTTTTCACCCATCGGTTCGTGGGGATGAGGTCCCCCACTTCCTCTCCGCCGATGACAACTTGCACTACTCCGCTGACTCTGTCCCACTCCATCTTGATTATCTTGCCAGCATGGTAGACGACAATTAGCAACAATGAAAGATGATCATTGACAGTGCAAATCTAGCAACAAGTGGTTGTGCAACAAAGAGCTGGCAATCTTTAATGCTCGGTGATCAAAGTTAACATTAATCGGTGCTCCCAATGTTCATTACTAGCATTGATCATTGCTACCACTGATCAAAGCTAACAATGACTAGAGCAAGCTATGGTCCAAAATGCACATGGACATGCATTGTTCTACTCTAATCATGTGTATCCTACTACTATTCTTGGCATTCATGTATGTCCTACTACCATGCACATGCAATGTCCTATGTTGATCATGCATTCACGTAGCCTAACAAAAGCATGCAATGTCCTAACAACAACAAGCAATGTCCTATTAGAACAACACCCAACACACTTGCACAACATACACATTATGGTAAGGACAGCAGCATCACTAGCTCATCCTATGAAGAACATCAGTACACAACCATTCACAGTCATCAACAACAACAACATCCTATGAGCATTCACAGTCATCAACAACAACATCAACATCAAGAACCATGCTTAGAAGATCACTCACAACATCAACAACAATACCATTTGGAGTGAACAAACTAGCATTCACAGTCACGAATCTAATCTACACCCTAGCATTCAACGTAAACAATAAGAACATCATCAAGATTCATCCCCAAAATAGTGGATTCAGATCAAATCCGCTCGAATCGAGCGCATCAGATCAAATCCACTGTCCACAATCTAATATACACCCTACGAACCCCAACTACGGATCAAGGGGGAGATCAGAGGAGCTTACCATGGGGGTGCCGATGGAGCGTACGCCGGCCATGGAGAAAACCCCTGCATGAAGAGTGGTGCCGCCGCTGGCAGCGAAGAAGAACCCGACGTGTTGATGGTCGTTGTCGTCGACCTCATCGCGCACCGGCTAGACGAGGAGCCCGACGCTGTGCAGCTCCCCCTACACCGGACGCAAGGGAGAAAACCCTCGAATGGGGGTAAAAAAATACCCCCATAAGAGGGGCCGACAAATGACGGAGCCGGTGGGTATTGGTATTGAATACCCGCCGGCGTTGAGCCCAAGTAGAGGAGCTCCCGCTCTGGTGGCGGAGCCAGAGCGACCGGCAGCGGCGCTGTGTTGGCCTGTGGCGACCACATGGTGCAGGACGGAGAGGGCGCATGAATTGCCGCCGCGAGATCCCGTCCGGAGGCGGCGAGGCCGGCAATCCACCTCTCCTGGATGCGATTGCTGCCAGCGATGACCGAAGTGGGTGGGGCGTGGCGAGACGGCGGCTCTGCCATTGGAGAAACCGAACGACGGTTGGGGGGAGTGCGTGTGAATTGTCGAGCGTGGTGAGAGGAAGGAGCGAGGGGAGTTACGAGATGTCCCGTCGTCTCCCGTGCTTCCCCACGCATGCAGGCGCTCGTCACGCGTGGCTCGAGCGAGTCAGGCTCGCAAAAAAATGACCGATTCGGCCATTCCTTTAGAGCTAGACCTAGACCTGCTTTGAGATTCATCAATGCAACTTTTGAATGCAGCCTAAACAATCAAAACGGCTCAAAAAAATGGCCAGCAGGGCTGGCTGAACCAAATGCAGCCTATTAAACGCATCCCAAGATGAGTGGCCGACCAGGTCGGTGTCGCGCCTATGTGTGCTGCCTGCCAGCCCTGCCAGTTCTTTTTCTTTTTGCGAGAAGACTTTCAATCTATTTACTAATTGTCATGGCAGTACAAAGAACACTAGAAATAATAAAAATTACATCCAGGTCAATTGGTGCGGAAGCATGCCAGTAGAATTCTTCGCATGTCATCTGCTGACAGGTCACGCCGTGCGGTAACAAATGTTGTAGCGAGCCGGCTATGGGCATGTATGAATATGATCATTCATGTACGTAGCAAGTGGCACGTACGATAAAGGTCACTAGGGTGGGCTCGATCGCCTTCCGTGGATCCGTAGTCCGTTCGCCGTCACGTCGACGTCACCGTGTTTGATGCTCACCAGCGTGTGCCAATGGACGTGGTTTTTGTGTCGGCCGCGGCTCGCGTACGTTGGTACTAGTGCTAGGGCGTGACGGTTCCACCTGAACGTGAGCCGATTGATTTATTTATTTTCCATCAATCGAGGCGAACAAGTCGCATTTTCCCGCAGAAACAAAATAAACAAGGCGCTTTAATTAATTATCTACTACCATTATAAAAGCACGAGAAGGCAGATCCAACTCAACGTATTAACCGTCTAATTAACGATCTAACGGTCTAAAATCTCTGTTAACGAAAACTTTCGTTAACGAAATCTCCCTCTCGCTAAGGAAATATCCGTGAGAGGGGTCGACAATCCAACAACGCACGCACGACCCGCACGACGCTCCCTCCTCCTTCCTCCCAACGGACGCCACAGCACGGGCCGTTCCTCCCGCACGCCGTCCGCCGCCGTTTCTCCCGCAGCCGTTAGCCGCCACCGCGGGCCGCCGGAGGCGTTCCTGCCGCGCCGTTCGCCGCCCTTCACTGCGGAGCCGCCAGCCCGCCGCCGGGGGAGCTGCCCGCCGCCCCCTTCGCCGCGGGAGCCGCAGTCAGCGGAAGCCGTTCCTCCCGCTCCGTTCGCCGCCCAAGCCCCGCTCCCTTCCCGGCCAAATGCGAGCATATCAAGTAATTTGGCCCTCTTATCCTCTGTTTCACATTTGCCACTTGCCAGTGTTTGCGTTTGACCCAAAGGGATTGAGCAACTTCATAAACGCATTCTGAACAGCTAGGTGGTCATAGAACAGCAATAATTGAGGTGAAATAGCATTGTTGTGGGATAATAGCCATGCAGAAAAATAATTGCCTCGGTTAAGTAGCATTGTTGTGGGATAATAGCCATGCAACTACACTGATTAAGGTGAAATATCATGATCCATCGCAATGCCAAACGCAACATTGAAAGGGTTAGAGTCTGATTTTTTTAGTTTCTTATCTCTTAATATGGTTGACAAAAAAAATATTGTGTTACTGAAATTATGTTCTAAATGATGTCAGGAATCTGCTGAATCCAAGTCACCTTTTGTCACTTTTTTAGATGTACTTTTTATATGCAAAAACCTTATTTGTTTCCCTTAATCCAAGCAAGACTTGAGAGTTTACTTGTTTCACTGAATCCAAGCAAGACTTGAGAGTCTACTTGTTTCACTGAATCCAATTAAGACTTGAGAGTTTAGACTTACTTGTTTGCAACATTTAAGAATTCAGTTTCTCAATATTAAGATCCATGTGTAGCTATGATCAGATGGGTATTTGTAAATGTGGTAACAATACAAAGGTGGAAGATTGATATTTGTCATATTCTTGCAGCTTGAATAAATCATCAAATAAGCGCTTGCAGCATCTTCCATTGGGGAAAATGTGCATTTGTGCAACATATTATATAATTGATTGATGTGACACATTTATACAATATGAATTTGGATACACAAGGCGCTTTGATTAATGAAAAGTAATATTAAAATCATTTGTAGAGGCCAGGAATTAGAACTTTGTGTAGAACTTTGAAAATTCCAAATACAGTATCATGCCGAGATCCCAAGGGCATGACCGGCCAGGGCACCAAAGAGCGCAGAAGTTATGGCCCGCCTCTCTCTGTAGTCTGTACCATCTCGTTGTGTCGCTGTGATGATGTTATGGTTGTGTTCCATAGTCTGAATTCTGAATCGCGGTGCAGGTCTTGGCAGCACCCAATGGCAGGCTGAACGACGTGGTGGCGTCTTCAAGCCCTCAGGTGGCGTCGGCGGGGCAGTGGCCAGCCATGGGGCTGCAGGATTACAAGAATGCCAACATGTATGGTGCTGGCGCTGACGCCTACCAGCATTACTATGGAGGTGAGGCACCAAGGCACCATTTAGTCTGTTGCTGTTGAATTAGTTATCTCAGTGCGCGTTTGTAGTTAAATCATAAATATTTGTCTGAAATTGGTGATAGTCTGATAGCAATGCCTTTTGGGATTTGCAGGCTGGGGGGAATTATTCAGTGTATGTGGGCCTTGACGGAGCAGAGTCACTTAACCTTGTGAGTGTTATATCCTCTACTTACATGCCTTGCAGACACTTGGGTTTACCTGCTTTCATGTCCCAATCTTCCTGGTTGTTATCAGCTGTGGTATGCATGAATCTATGAGAGGAATGTGGAATCATCTCATTTTCATTCTACTTCCAGTCAACTAAGCTTACTTATAATGAGGCAGCTATACTGATTTCATTTGTGTTTTTCCACACAAATGTACAATTTAACTTTTCATAGTAAGTATTCCGCATCATTGGTACCTTAGCATGCTTCTGGAGTTGAAATTTGATTTCCTGGCGTGGTTTTGGCAGTGCTGATGGTACAGGGCCAGTGACGGGTGCTATGTGAAGTGCAACTCTATCAACAGAGAAAAACTACTCTTGAACTAGCATGTGCATGTGATTCGGTCAACTATGTTATTTTGAATTTGATGGATCCTTAATTCCTAAACTTTGAACGTGATGGATCCTTTGTCATTTTTGTTGAAGGTTGAAATTGTATCCATCCCTCTTGCTGGCAGTACATGAATAGCATTGACGAGGCAACAAAGCTGATGCATGCTTGTACATTGGGTCTGATGTTATTACCAAGGTATGGGATAGATAATACATGTATAAAACCATGTCGACTGAAACTACAATTAGTCTTGCTTGCATCTATACTATTATATGTTGTAGTCCAGTGATAACATATCTAATTAGCTGTCTTTTGTTGCCTCATCGCTGAAAATCTGAATTTCAGTACCAAACCGCAGACTCATGCCGATGTATATTGCGAAATGTTGTGAAGGCATTTGGCTTCAAACCAAATGGAAGTCTATGATTTTGCCATCAAACAATGGTAGGTGACATAGCTACAAACCAAACAACGGAGACTTTCCAATATCTTGGCCATGCCCTTTTGGTTTGGCTATGTCCATTTTTGGCAGGGCTAGATGGGGTTCAGAGAAAATATACCCAAAATTATTCCATGTATTAGATGTAAACTAAGTTTTTGATGTCTTTATTTTTGGGTTCTGATTGTTATCCTACAAAAACAAGACGAGAATTATGTAGGCTAATGAATTTGAAAGCATATTATCATAGCTGCAGTATTTATCAATGTCTTTGAAAGTTGATTACACACTTTCTGAAATGGCCAAGATATAATCTGTTGTCACCAGTCTACAGTACACACCAACTACGGAAGGCGGTGTTTAAGAGATATCATCACGGAAAAGCACTAAGACCATTGTCTTATCAAGATGTCGCAGCTTTGAGTAATTGTGTAGGTTATTTTAGTGTGAGAGTTTATAATTTTTTAGTTGCGGCTTAGCTACTGTTTGATCCAGTTTATTGTGGCAAACTTTTGGACCAGTCCCACTTTACACCTATGTCTTATTTTATGATTATTGTATTTCCTTTAGCGCTTCTACATTTCAGTAAGTCACTGTAAAGTATCTTCTGTTTCTGCAGATACATAAGTCGGTGTACTCACACATCATCTTCAATTTTTGTCATCCATATCATTGCTCTTGGCCATTGTCGGCATCATCAACACCGAGCACCAACGACAAGAGCCCAGTGGTGAACAAGGCCAAGAGAATCCTGGGAAGCTGCAGCCTGCAGCTGAAAGTAGCACTGGAGGTGGTGCCCGGGAGCAGCAATGCAGGCATAACTGGCCTAGAGGAGCGGAAGCGGTGGCTGAGACGAGCACAGGAAGCAGCGGTGCAACAGTTGGGTGGAGCGGGTTCGGGAGAAGTGGAGGAGCTGGTGGCCGGGAGCAGAATCGTTGATAGCGGGATCAGAGGAGGCAACAATGGCCGGAGCAGTAGGAAACGAGCATTGAGTTCGCCTAGGAGGCAATTTTGTCCATGTACAAAATACGAAGAGGAATGTGTACATGTACTGCTTTAATTGGTGATATAGCTGCACACTTTCTCCTGGAAATTTCTTTCACTTGACATGATAGTCATGATATTTCTTTGTTACATACTCCCTCTGTCCCGAATTACTCGTCATAAATTTATCTAGATATGGATTTATCTAGACACGTGTTAGATCTGTATCTAGATAAATATAAAACAAGTAATTGAGACGGAGGTAATAGAAATTTCATTCTTATATGTGAAGGAACAAATTATTGTATTTCTATTTAAAATTACACAGTGCAAATTTGATAAGGCTTCTCCTCATATTTCCTTCTATAGCATAATGGCAGACATTTATAAATTTTTCTTTTCTGTTATGTTTAAGCCAGCTGATTCAATAACTTGTAGATAGTAAATTAAAATAAACAAATTCGCAAATGTAAACTCATTATCCTGTTATTTTTTGTTACATTATATTCTTCCATTGGTTGAAGGAGAGATCGCTACAATTATATCGAACGGTCTATAAAAGAAAGTCTTTGTTGAAGACGAGAATCCGCTATTTTTTGTTATTGCATATAAAAATTATAATTTTATATCCTAACAGACGTGCGTTGCACGTGCATGCTTACTATATTACTAAGAGAGTGGCAGGGCATCCACGCTTGCGATCCTTGTTGGGCGCGGCCGGCCGTGCGCGCGGATGGACTAGTAGAGTAGTGGTCCACGGCTTCTGTCTTTATTGTATACTAGTAAAGATGCTTTGCACGTATCATAATGAAAACCTCTAGTCCGTATTTTAAATTTTATACCATTTTTAGTCAAATTTGTTAGATGCGACGATGGGTTGGATGCTTTGGGGGTTTTAGGAGGTCTATTCACAACCATCCTCCATGTCTCGTTTTCTTATGTTATCATCGTTGAATTCCAAGTCGACTAAAATTACAGCTAATTTTGTTCTAAAATATGGCATATGAACCTAAAGTCAAGTATAATAAAACTAAGTTTTCAAATATTCATACACAATAGAATAATCACTATCATGATGCGATGCAAAATATACATGTTCGAAAGTGTCAGACAAAACATCCCCGTGAAGTACTCCATAAAATTTAACATCTAGAGACCACAAAATGACCTGCATGATTACAAAAATTTATTATATTCAATAAAAATATCAATGAAAATATTATTAGTTTTATAGAACTTTGAAAAGAATGATGACTGAACCACACGTACAAACCAGAAACTTTCAATTTTTTTTTTTTTTGCTATAAGACTTAGTTTTCAAATAATGATACACCATGAAATAATTAGTATCATGATACGATACAAAATATACCTATTCGGGAGTATAGGACAAAATATCTCATGTAAAGTACTCCATATAATTTAACATCCAGAAACCACAAGATGACCCGCATGATTACAGAAATTTGATATAATTAATAGCAAATATCAATAAAAACTTATTAGTTTTTTAGGTAAAATGATGACAGAACAACACAACAAAATCAGACACTATCAATAAGAGCATCTCTAACAGACCCCTTATAAGGCGAACCCTTATAAGGGGTTTACAATTCGCGTCATAGGTCATATACGGGCCAATTTTATCATCGACAGAACATAAACCTTAAACGAAACTGTAAAATTTGAAAACAAGGATTCCCGTGAGAATTGAAGAACACAAACTTCATTCATCGCTCGATCAACGCTACATATAGAAAGTTATTTTACATGTTGGGTGCGGTCCTAGTACATACGCAAAATCAAAGCTCAGCAGAGCTCACCGCTGTTCCACCGGCGCTCACTCATCGTCGGAGGAGGAGACAAGGTCGGCATACTTCTTATCTTGCTCCTCCTGCTCGCGACGCCATTGAGCCTGCTTTGCGGCGAATTCGAGTGCAGTGGCGAGCCCGTGCTTGAGCAGGAGGTCGCTGAGCTACTCTTCCCGCCGGCGACGCGCGTCCTCCTTCTCCTGGTCGCATGTAGAGCACTCAGCGAGCGCCTCTTCAAAGGCATTCGCGTCCGGCCCAGCGAGGTAGTCCTCCGGGACGATGACGCCGCGGCTGCGCAGGGGTTTCTCCACCCCGCTTGATCTTGACGGCATGGCGGCTCGGGGGATCCTCTCCTCCCTCGATCTTGACGGCGTGGAGCGAGGAGAGCTCGCCGTGCTTCCTCTTCACTGGCAGCAGCGGCGCACCCGACGACCTGCCCGCGTCGAAGCGATGCGCATGGCGACGGTCGTGCTTCTCCGTCTCGTGACAGAGGGACCGTGGCACCGGCAGCCCATAATTGGTGTACCGCTTTGCCGCGCGCTCGTGCCGTGTCCGAGGTCACTTAGCGCTTGCGCTCCGGATCCTTGCCGCCATCGCGACCGCCAGGGCACGACATCAGAGTAGATGGGT
>LR738712.1:804091423-804106572 GCA_902687465.1 Secale cereale
ATTTGCGCCGGCGGGGGATAGGGTTCGGGCCCATATAGCGGTCGCGAATCCGTAGATATACCGCGTGGGGATCGTTTTGCGTACCGCCGTAAAAAAAGTTTATGGGCCGAGCGACTATACAGGTTCGGCTCTGCCGAATAAACAGATCGAGCCCGTATAGTCGCCGGAATTTTATAGTTCACGCGGGTATACAGAGTCTGTTAGAGATGCTCTAAAACAAATTGAACAACGTCCGACTCGGTGGATGATCTGTTCAATATGGCGGCTTAATGAGGCCACACAAAGCGAGCAGAGGTCTGATTGCAAAAAAGGAAAAAAGCATGCATATACTTACCTAAGAAACTCGATCCTTCTAGAAATCACTTCGGTTTGTCCAGTGATGTGCGTGGTGAGAGACACCCGTCACTCACAGCTGACCCATCTGTTCGCTTTATCCGTCGCACGCCGCCGGCCGCCTCCACCGCAGCACGTCGCCTCCTCTCCCGGCACGACGTCGCCCGTCGCCTCCCCCCATCCCCTACCCCCACCACGGCCTCGCCCCGCCGGCTCCTTTCCCCACCACGGCCTCGCTCCGCCACCTCCTCTCCCCAGCACGGCCTCGCCCCACGCCTCCTCTCCCCAGCACGGGCTCGCCCCACCGCCTCCTCTCCCCAGCACGGCCTCGCGACGCCGCCTCCTCTTCCCAGCTCGGCCTTGCCTCGCCGTCAACCCCGTGGACCTTCCCTAGATCGACTCTGCAGCCGCCGTCCTACTGTGTCAGAGCAGATCGAGATGTGAGCTGCTGGACACGGCGCGGGAGCAGGCATGTCGAATTGGACCGAGATCCAATGCGTCTACGTGCCCGCCGTGTTCATCGCCCCCTCCACCCGTGCTTGGCTCCCACAGTCGCTCCGGGAAGGAGTTTGCAGCTTGCCTATATGCTCGGTTGCTCCAGGTATGATGTTCGATTAGATGTTCTTAATGCAGCAAATAGAATAATATGCTTGAGGCAACCATGTTGTGATAAAGCTGATTCATTTGTGGATTTGAACCCTGGGTGGCTTAATTTCTCACTATCAGCTAGCTGTAATTGATATTGAGTTGTTGCTTTGTGGGGCAGTTGCACAATTTGAGTGGTATTCTCATGTTATAATGTCACATTATTACTGGCACAAAGTAATAGAGAGTTCCAGGAAAGCTATGCAGTGGAAAAATGACCATAATAGCATACCAAATGTACCTATTAAGCATAAATGCACTGAGTTATATTAGGAGGCGTACCTATCCGTTTGCACTCTGTACTTAATATATTCTTCTCTTTTCCATGTTGTAACATTTAGACCAGTCAACTTATCAGAGTTTAATTCCATGTGCCTGGATGCATATTTGAATAAATCCTCCAGTCCTTCCAGCTGTTGCACCAACAAATGAAAAAAGTATAGGCATCACAAGTGAGAAATAAGAGAATAATCTTGTTATGAAAAGATGGGGCGGTAGGACTAACTACTAACCGTATCACTGAGGTCATTGTGGTGCATTGTTGTGCCTAGAGTGTCAAGCACTTGAACGCATAGTTTTCTGACATTTATAACACATAGGTACCCATGAACGTTGCCCATGTTTATGGAATGAATATATGAAGAAAATGATTCTTTTAGTAGTACTCCTATGTGGACGAATCGGCCGTTCTCGTTCTAATTCATAAAATATGTAGAATACTAAGACTAACCATACAATTTTCCAAATACTTGACTCTCTGTAATACCCATGCTGGAGCAACATCCGAGTCATCAGAGGGCAGATAGCCACCGATATTTATCATCTTAGAGATGTATGCATTCTCTAAGAACACACTTCCAACTGACCTTGTAGATGCTCTGTAGCACTCATGAAATTTATGTATGTATTTATTACCTATAGTTTGCAGCCCTTCCGTGTCGGGTGTTTGTGCCAATTCCTCATCCTTAGCTGCTACCATTTGTTGACTTGTTTTGTTGTGGGTTAATTTCTGAGAACAATATAAAAAGAATGATCCCTATATATAAGACATAATATAATTAGAGTTATTTGGGAGATATAGTTGGAAAAGAAAACTCACATGTGTATGTTCGCAATCTTTGGCCTCTCTTTTTGTTATAATTTCTTCAAGAGGTGTATATTCTGGGCTCTTAGTGCAGTTATTTTCCTCCACTTCATTATTTTTTAGTATTTCACTTGGCTGAAACACATGGTAATAGAGAGAAAATCTTTCTGATATGATATGTACTAAAAAAATCACAAACTGATCTTAGAATTAGAATAGTGATGACATGTGGAAAGAAAACTCGCCCCTGTCGATTCAGGGATTGTATGTCCATACTTTGTATCAGAGCTTGTAAAAGCATGTTTTGTGGACCCTCAGTAACGGATTATTGTGTAGCCTTTGTGGACTGTGATTTGTATCCTCTTGTATGGTTATGACCTCTTCAATCTGCTTATTTTCTGTACCTTCCATCGTGGATTCTTCTTGTATCACCTTTGTGGACTCGGGGTTTGTATCCTCGTCTTTCGTTATCACCTCTTCAATCTGCTTATTTTTTGTACCCTCCATAGTAGATTCTTCTTGTATCACCTCTGTGGACTCAGGATCTGTATCCTCGTCTTTCGTTTTCACCTCGTCAATCTGCATATTATGTTGACTGGTCTCATCCTCCCTCCAATTTGTTGCATCTGGTACGTATCATTTTTGTGTAGCCAATCACAATCTTCATCAGCTATAGAAATATGGAGTGATTTTCAGTTAGGAAATGAAACATTGGACATCATGTGTGTGATGTAGCTGGCATCCCGCCGCATCACCTGTATCTGATTGAGTTTGTTCTCCAATTGTAATGACAACTGTAGATTTGGCTCGACGCCGTTTCTCACGTAGGCTTTGCAATTTCCCTTCTTTATGTTGCTCATACTGTGCATTTCCCCTATCCCTCTTAAGTGCTTGTTTTTCTTCTGTAGAATATAAGTGTAAATTAGCTACAATAGACAATATGAGCCCTAACTATTTTCCTTACTTTTTTTCTTTCTGAAAATTAATGCATTTTCCTGATGTGAACCACAATTGATTACCATATTACACCCTGCATCTGTAGGATTGAGGTGGCGGTCGTAACCCAGTAAGTTGGGAGGACTCAATGCCAGAGTCCACATTATTGATGTTTTCCTTGTTATAAACGGCACTGTCTGGTGTTTTTAATGAATCTTGACCATGAAGTGGAATCCTATCACACATTACAACGTCAACAGGTATGCCTGCATGACCATTGTATGTACATTGTCAGTTGTTGGCTCACAAAGTAAGCTATTATGTTTGGTTAGAAAAAACATCACCTTTCGGCCCTGGTGTGTATCGTAACTGGGTTACAGCAGACTGCGCATTGGGCTTCTCCGCGGTGTCCTCTGTCAGGAAGAATGATCATTAATATGATATTACTTGTGATTCTTGAATTGTATCATAATGAACAAAGAAAATGGACAAACCAGGAGATATGGCCACGGGTGGCTTAGATGGAGTGTTGTTTCCATTTAGAATAGCACATGTAGCTTTCTTACGATCCCTTACCTCATGTCTCCTTTGTAATGTCGCATCCCTGTTAAGTGCATACCTTTCCCTTTCCCTTTGTCTCTTCAAATCTTTTGGATCTGTTTTTTGACCTGCGAGGCAATGAAATCTTCAGGATTGAAAAGGTCCAAGTAGGTAAGAGTTCATGATATATATTAACCTGAATTTGCGCACCCACTATGCCGAGAGGATGCCATGTTGTCTTTTCACTGAATCTATTTGTAAATCACTTCTTCAACCATGTTGTCAAATTGTGAGACAAACAACGAACAATTCTACGTAGATCATGATCTCCTGTAGGTATAAAATTATCTACTTGTGCTCTACAAATCATAGATTGGCAGTGTAATGGTGACAATTTCCTTTATCTTGTGGCTGATCATAAGATGTGCAAATTCAAATGATCTAACCTGTGCAATGGCAGGGACAGAAGCACTCTGATATGGACCTATGTCCTCGAGACGGTGCGGGTCACCGGGGTGAGGACACCGGAGTTAGGGCAGCGCGCTAGGATGGCCAGAGGTGTCCTCGAGATGGCGGGCACTGGGTCGAGGACGACATGGAGATCAGATCTAGGGCAGGTCTCCGGGAGGGGCCGACGCGGCGGCACATCCACCGGGGTGAGGAGTTCACGGACACCAGGGGGGCGAGGACGGCGGGGCGAGACAGGTTCGTGGGCTGGTGGCGGCGTTGATAGCGGAGGGACTTTAATTTCCTAGTGGTACCATCATTGGGCTGTGTAGCATGCCGAACGGGGGAGTCTGCCGGGCAGAACATTTGTTTTCAACCGTCGATCTGTTTCTAGTATGCCTGATGTAACGTGGACAGTTGGATGCCACCCAGTGGGTTTGATCGGACGTGGGTGGTTATCCTGTGTGCAATATGTGGTGTGGCTATAGAGGAAATCATGTTTGGTCTTTTAATAGTAGTGTAGATAGGCTGGCTAGGCCGCAAACAGGGGATTCTGCCGAAAACAATCTGGGCCCACAAGTGCCTAATTAATCACTCCGACGGTGTACTCTGCCTCGTGATTTCGGATCTCTCCTCCTCTACTGGCGGCGGTGTGCACGTGAGATACGCGCCGCGCGTCCTATTCTAATCGATCGCATGGAATGAAGATGCGTCTACACAGCGGCCGGCTGCTCCCTGGCGTTCCGGAGCAGCCGGCCAAAATAGGAATTTTCTTTAAGTATTTGTCTTCCTCATCTGATTAAGAAAAAAAATTATTGTTGTAATTGGCTAAACAGAAACAACCCATCAACAGTGCATTAAATGATCCACATGCATGCATTCGGTTGTTGGCTTTTTTCCTGCATGGCGTGACACGGATGACTTTCTAATATTTAATTCATGATTTATGATTTTTGAAAAGCCACAACTTTTAAACCACGAATCCGAATTAAGATCCGTTTCCACAATTGAATTCCTTGCGACGTGCTCTTCGAAACTAGATAGAATATTTTGTGTGCAATTTTAGTACATGTTTTGTGGAACCATCTAGCAGTCGATGTGCAACTAACCACAGTGGATGTGCAACTTCGCACCTACCATGTGGACGTGCAGTTTTTACTGATGGCACCTCCACCCCCAAAACTACCCCCATGGAGTGAGATGTGCAACTTCGTCTCTTGCCGAGGCCAGCTGTCTAGTAGTTGACGTGTAACTTTTCTCCTACCCGTGGATGTGCTTTCACTATTTACTGCATCGGTCAACTGCCTAGCAGTATTTGTGCAACTTCATATGCTGTCATGGCCAACTATCTAACAGTGATGCACATCTTTCTCTTGTATCACTCGTGGATGTGCAACTTCGTGTATTGCCCCGACCAACTACCTAGCAGACTATGTCCAACTTCGTGTGTTGCCCCGGCCAACTGCCTAGTAGACTATGTACAACTCCGTCTGTTGCCCCGACCAACTGCCTAGCAGACTATGTGCAACTCCGTCTGTTGCCCCCGCCAACTAAAAGTAATATGTATCCACAAGTAGGGAGGGGAAGGAGTTGCACATCGACTAATAGACAGTTGGCGTGAACAACAGACTAAGTTACACATTCCACTGGTAGGGGAAGTGAGGAAGGGTGTGCCAAGATTGAAAAACTATATATCCAATGGTACGGAGGAGGGTTTGCACACCGACTACTAGGTAGTTGGCCCAGGCAGTAGACTAGTTGCACAATAGGTTCCCATGGTTGTTAGATTGCAACCTCATAGAAAGTTGGATTATGCAGCTCTAAAAATTAGTTCTGAAAAAAGTTGCATCATTCAGTATAAAAGTTGCACAGTACAGTACTAAAGTTGCACCATATAGCATCAAAGTTGGCATTTAAATTTTTTTTTTGTCGAAACATACTCATGTGCGATCTAGTTTCAAATATCTCGTCGCGAAGAATCCAACAGTGAAGACGGATCTAAATTTCGACACATGATTTAAAAGATATACCTTTTTAAAAATTTGAAAACCCAAAATAAATGAACATAGATCTGTTCCATCCGACATGACCAGTATAATTTACATTTAATGGGAACGATGCTACCAACCAAAAAAAGGTACACATGCATGTGGCAGAGCGTCGGCTCGTTCTCTCCAATGAGCGCGCGCGCACTTTTAAGATTCCAGGTGGAATGAATGGTCCACTAGCTAGCCGACCTGTCATCCCATCCCATGCAGAGTACCGCCAACTGATGCTCTTTTGTTTTTTCATGGGAATGCCAGGTGATGCTATTCTCGCACGTAAAGGGTTGCATAGTCATTTCATAAATTCCGTACACGCACGTGGTTTTTGTTGTCTGCTTCTGCTATTATCAAAGACCAATCATTTGGTCGCTTTCGCAAGTGTCCCTTTCTGTTATTACTACTGACCAACCATTCGCTTGCCTTTGGAACTGTCATTTTCCTGCCGCCCCCACATTTATTGATTAGTGCAATTAGTGAGCTCTCTCTCTCTCTCTTCAGAAAGTTACTACCCGGAAGAGTTTGATTCTTCTAGCAAAAGAGACCACTCCAAGTTCGTGGGCTACAAAGACGATTAAGCTGATCGGTTTAGCCGTACTACTCATAGGCAGGACATGCAGGGGATGGACCGCAGTCGCCTTCCTTGCAACGGAAACGTGAGGCGACCCACCCAGCGCACCTGAACGATTCACCCAACCGGCACGTGGACGTGGTGCTAGTCCACCCGGGCCAGCACGCCCTCGGCCCTCCCTCTAAGGACGCCGACGGCGATCGAGCGCGCCAGGACGCGTGCTTCAAGTAGCCGAGCTGCCTACTGTTCCTGATGGGCAATGGCCCCCTCCGGCGTCCGGCCCTCCTTGGGCCGCGCCGTACAGGAGCGTCGGGACGACATTGTCGCAGCAACCGGAGCACCGGTTGCCTCGAAGCCAACCCATGCCGAACATGGCGCGGACCAGCAAGGCGCGACGGCCGGGTGGTGGCCACGCCAACGGCTGCACGCATGCTTCCTCCTCTATGCAGCACCGCATCCAGCGCAACCAAACACATGCCTCCTTTTCCCCCAAAAAAAACACACATGCCTCCTTTCCCCCCCAAAAAAATACACATCAGCGGACGCGCCCGGACACGTCCGCGGGCAGTGATCGGGCACACTATAAATTTCACTTCTCGCACCGGGCATCTCATACTAGATTCTTATATCCACGCAAAGACTTGTAAAACAAGTAGAACCTACATACTAGGTCAATCCTATCTACTCCTTGTCGGAGATCATGACGATCTTCGTGCCCGGCTCCGGCAGCTCCGGCGCCTCCGGCTGCTCCGCTCTGGTCTCCTCCGCCTCTATCTCCGCGATGAGCTCGGCGAAGAGCGCGTCGGTCTCCACCTACTCCCGCTGGAGGAACTCTCGGCTGGCCTCCACATAGGTGTCATCCTGGATGGACTCTAGGATGGCCTGCTGCTTGGCCATCTCGTCGGACTGGAGGACGGTGATCTCCGTCTCCGCCTGCTCCATGTTGAAGGGCGGTACCTGCTGGTCTGGCTGCTCCATCTCCTCCTCCTCCTCCTTCGGCTCCAGCGAGTCCAGTGGCAGCCCGACAGCGATGTGGTGGCGCACGTGGCTTTCATCACCCGGATCTGCTGCTGGATCTCGTAGCGGCACTCCGGCGTCAGCATGGCATAGTAGGTTATCTTGCTTCGGACCATGGTGGACTGTCGGAGCGTTGGCAGAGCGCCGGAGCGAGAGAGGGAGGAGGTGGAAGGGCTTGGATTGGCGGAGCGGAGAGGGGCAGTGGGTGAGTTAGCGTTGCGGGATGCCGGCCGACTTAAATAGCCGGATGTTATCTTCGGCGGCGAGCTGGAGTGGCACCACGCGGCGTTCCCACCATGTCGATGGACGCAGCGTCCGTCAGACCGTTTGGTTTCCAAGTCGTTTCCGTGTGGGGCCATGCCGTCGGGTCGACGTGGCGGGCGTGCCCGGGCGCACCGTGCGCCCCCATATCCGCCCCATATTTGGGCTGGATATGAGGGGTGCCGGTCAGCCCGAGCGTTTGAGGGTGGTTTGAGGCGTCCGTCTGGGTCAAAAAAAACGTGACCGGGCGTATGAGGCGGGTTTGAGAGGTCCGGTTGTAGATGCTCTTAGGCGCGACGGTCCGGACTGTTCTGCCATCTAACATGGTCCAATATTGGTCCACGGATGGGTCCACCTTTTTTCGTAAAGTTGAGACAAGTTGGGGGCTTTACGGCCATCTGGGTCGCTGTCATGCCGGCTTCTAATTGCTGTGGCCCACCAAAAACCCCTTCCACCTCTCCCCCGCTTTCCATCCAACGCCTCCGCTACTTGTTGCGCTGCATCCATGCTGGTCCGAAGTATATTCAGTGACCAGCATTGATGCCGAGCAACGTGACCGGAAACGACCTCTTGAGCGTCGCCGCTTCAATGCGGAGACCGCGTCCCGAGAAACTAACTTCGACCGCCGTTCCGCATTGAAGCGGGCTGATCGACCCCTTCGCACGGCCTGGCCACGTTTATTTAAGCCGCGTGCCAGCGACGCACTGCATCATGCCAGGCGCGTGCACTGGCTGTCCGCACCATGCAAAAAGAACCGGAGTGGCTCCTCTGCGAGCGCCAGGCTACGACGACCACCGGGCCCCACCGCTGCTAGAGGGACGATGATCCCACGGACAACGACGGCGGTGAGGCCAGACGTATGAGGTGGTGGTCCGGTACAATAGTTTTTTTAGTTAAACGGCTGGAATAACGGTCTATATGTAAATTATTTCAGAACTTGAATGAAATCCAACGAGTTTACTTCAATTTGTCCTTTAAAAAAAACTTGTTTGAAATTGTTTGAAGATAGTATGGATGGTTAACTCCTGCATCCATGTCAAGATGCCCTCACAGAAGCGATAACAAACAGGAACATGACTTAATTACTACCTGAATCTCCTTGCAAATTGCAGTGCAGAACTTCAATTACAAAACATGTCTCTCTACAGAAGTCATAACAAACGTAGCAAGTTCAGAAAAGAGCAGAAACACAAGCTAAAGTACCCATGTGTATGGATATTTTTCGCAATAGGGCTGTCATCACTGGTAAAAACTATCCAAATCCAAACTCTTAGTAACCTGACGAGATCATCCGACCAGCGACACGAATAGACATTGCCAGCGTGTTAAGTATGTCTCTTAACACATAATAAGATCAGTTCTACAAGTAAAATATGCTCTGCCCACCTTGCGGAGATCGCCATTACAAGAACACATGCCAGGCAGCAGGGTGTAGCATTATTCCAGCAACAAAAAACTCGAAACCAAGATCTATGCCTTGCCATGCGACCTCCATGCAACCTAACTATGTATATAACCTAAACCTGCAAATTCCAAACAGCATCCTACTCTATCTTGTTATATGGCTCCTAAAATCAGCTATCCTGATGCGCCAGGTGCCTTTTTCGCATCTTTCAAGCCATCGCCTTGCTCTTCCTTTCCTCGAGCGCGCTATTTCTGTATCAAATTCCTGCAGGAAATATGTATGAAACCTACCTGTGGCAGCACATGGTATCAACGGAAAGTTTCAAAGGGAACTCACACAGGGATTTTGACATTGAAATGGACATATTGATCCCCATAAGAATATGAGCTTCTTGGCTTGATCCTAGCAGACACGATGTCTAGGATTATATCACACATTAACCTCCACCAAGGCACAAATTGCCTGGATCGCCGTCGACGTGAGTGGTTTCTTGTACATCCGCAAATAATACTTCATCTTCTCTTGCACATCATCCTCGGTGACTTTCTTAGATGTCGTTCCCTTCGGTAGCTCCCCAAAAGCCTCCACCAACCTATATTCAGCACGCTTGGCAGTCAAGATGTTGCAGCTTATGTTTTTCTTATCCAAAAGTCCACTACGCCTCTGGGAACAAGTAGATGCCCCTTCAATCTGCACACGAATCGGTGCTTCGAGCAAGGACTGCGGTGCTGTGCAACTGAAACTACTTAGGGACTCATCCAGCAAGGTGGTTGAAGCCGCACCTTGAGGCATGTCCTCGCTCGCTGTGACTATCTCCCCACCCGTACCTTGCTCCTCCTCATGTTGAATCTCCATCTTGTGCAAAACTACATCCAAAGTAGGAAGAACATCTGCAGACTGTGCCATAGTAGCCAGTACTCAGATGAGCAACCGGCCACACTAGTCACACTGACATCCTTACCACAAGCAACAACGAGAGGCGCCGGTTCCTCATGCTCACATCAGGGAGGAGGCGGACCCATCGGTGCCAAGGAAGAGAAATATACTCCACTATTCCTCATAGTCCCTCCCTCACGCACCTCAGGAGACCAATTGATGTCCGGCGAAGAAACAGCTCTGCCACTGATAGCCTCCAGCCGCTCTAAGAGGCTCAAAACCTGAACCGCCCAGCCCTGCAGAGCGAACGCCATGTCGCGGAGAGGCTGAAAGACCTCCTCTGTACGAGCGGCATCCAGGCCTTGCACCTCGGTGCGCACCTCGATCTGAGCTGCAAAGTGGGGTTGCAGTAGCCACAGTTCAGCAGCAATAGAAGACTTGACGAGGTCGGCTAGACTCGAGCAGGGGGCGCCGGAGTTGCTACAAGGTGCCTCATGAACGAACACAGCCGGAGAGGTAGCAACGGAGGCCCACGAGCGATGCCGCGGATGGAGGCGTGTGGTAGGATGGCACATCCGGTGGCCGACGTGGAGATGCCGCAGGCGAGGGGGAGTGGCGGGATGAAGCTTGTCCGGCCGAAAGGCATTTCGGGCACTCCCGTTTGCGGTGGCCAGAGATGCCACAGCCTAGGCATCTTATAGGGCTGCGGCAGTTAGCCACGAAGTGCTCCTACCCCAGGCAACGGAAGCAGAGGCCATACGTTCTCCTCTTGAAGGCGGGGGAGAGACCGGCCCCTTTCCTAGGAGGCGGAGCAGGCGCCTTGCCTGTACATGAATATCATCTTTCTCGCTTTGATCCTCACGAACCTGGAACAAGAATAGCATTACAAGGATCAGTTGTCCATCAGCAGGTATACCAAACAAGAACAATGCTGACCTTTAAGGTGACCATCTGGATCTAATTGACTTTAATACAAAAAAAATGCACTTTAACATAGAAGTACTTGCTAACTATAAACAATGTTACTGTGTGCGCCTAAGATAAAATGAACCAGGAGCAAAATATAAACAGTCCAGTGCAATTAAAATTTTCCTCTTACGACAACCATTTGACCAGGTTAAATATCAACCTTAACATACAGCAAGAACTTCAACATGAGGTAGGAACATGCAACAGTTACCCGAGTCGCATTTTAAGACTGCATCTACATGACTATCACCTATCTGTCGCAAGAATACTGTATCCTCACGAACCATCAGCAAACAGCAAACAGCAAGCAGCAAAGACCATCAAGCAAACAGCAAGCATCAAAGACCATCAAGCAAACAGTAAGCATCAAAGACCATCAAGCAAACAGCACAAGGACCATCTGGATCAATTTGTCCTGATCTAAGCACTTCCATGACATTCCTCATCATCCGTACCTGCATTCATATCAATTTAAACTGATTTTATTCCTGGCACAGCATCTGCACGACTTGCAAAATCCTAACAACTTGAAGTACTAAAATCTCCAGCTCTATCACCAACCTCTTCTCCAGCGCCGCGTACAACACCGCCTCGCCTCCCCCTCCCTCCACCGGAACCATCTACTAGGTGGCAGCGCAGATGAGGAGGGACTCGGGAGGCCGCCAATGCCGTCCTTCCATCGCCGGGGCTCGTCGGCTTGGTAGTGACGGCGACTGGATCGAGTCGATGGGGGCGACGGCGACTGGATCCTGGGGGCGACGGCGCCGAGATCCTGGTGGCGACGGCGACGGCGACGGCGACCAGATCCGGTCGATGGGGGCCATGGATTGGAGGGGGAAGCGGCGGAGTTGGCGCGGGCGAGTTTGCTGCCGGGTTAAGGACAACGGCGGCGACCGCGGTTGTTTTCAGTGTGGGCGGCGGTGATCGGGCCAAAAATTTGAGAGAAGACAAGAGATGATAGCTTAGCACAATTTGTCTCACCATGTTTTTAGGAATAACTAATTATTGAAGATAAGGCCAAGAGATGACCCATTGTAGACTTGTTTTTTTGTCATCTCTAATTTACATGCAAAACTTAAGATAAGACTATCTTAGCAACCATTGTACATGCCCTAAAAAAAGAAAAATACTGTTGTACCAAATACCCAGTCATTCCATTTGGTCAGTCATTCCAATTTACATCCAGTACCACAAGTATACATCAATTAACCACAAGTTTCGTACTTATCATATCTCTTGGCAGGTCCACGACTAGAAATCAAGACAAAAAAGGACTTTCCGCGACAAGACAAAATCGATGCACCCGTAACAGTAAGAGTGTACTACCAGAAGACTGGCCGAATGCCACACCATCGATCTACTCCGTGGTGGTTCCTGCAAAATCGGGAGGAAAACACAGGCTGCCAACAAACAGGATAAACATGAAGAAACGAGCCCTCGCGCGGGCCTCCTCGTCGATGGCGTCAGGCTCGGTGGCGTCTGGCTCGATGGGGTCGGGAGTGGCGGCTCAGCCTCAGGTACGTCGAGGCTCCCGGCGTCGGGCGTCGGTGGCGTCGGCCGTCCGATCGTGATGTGGGCGAAGTAGAGTGCCCCGGCCACGAGGGCGAACCCCACGGCGCTCCAGCGCTTGGCGTAGTTGAACTCGTCGGCGGCAGGCGGGGGCAGCATAGGCGGCACGGGCGCTGAGGGGCCCGCCAGCACCGGAGGGAACGAAGGCGCCTTGAACTCGTCGGCGGCAGGCGGGGGCAGCACAGGCGGCACGGGCGCTGAGGGGCCCGCCAGCATCGGAGGGAGCGAAGGCGCCTTGAACTCGTCGGCGGCGATGACCGGCTTCTGAAGCGGGCTGGGGAAGGCGTGTACGAGGGAGCTCGGCGGGGGAAGCGGCCCGGGCAGGACGTCCCTGAGGCTCGGCGCAGCACACGAGCCGGAGAGGACATGCTGTAGGTAGTAGCCGGCGCCGGCGGGCATCGGCCCCTCGAGAATCGACTTGACCGTGGGCAGGGCGGGGTCGTGGCGTGGCTTGTTGTCGTCGTCCTTCATCCATTCCTTGCACCACCTCATGACCTGCTCGATGGCAGCCTTGTTGAGCAGCTGGCGGCCGAAGGCGCCCCACGCTCTGTACACGGCCATGCCGGCCGGCCTTTCCATGGCCTCACCTGCGCCATGGATCACAATGACAGAAATCGCAATGAGAGAAACCAACTAAACAGCAAATCGACGAGATATTTCAGATCTTAATCGCGCATGTTCTACAGTAGTTTCTACCGGAATAATTCTCGCACTGCCCACAAAATAAATAATCAAACACAATATTAACGGATTTCAGGAGCGCATCAATCATCATCCAAATAAATAAATCGTGACACGAGTTTGCATTTCCACCCAACTACTCGAGACAGAAAATTAACCGCAAAGGTGAGACGAATCGGAAAAATCAACCAGCGCGAGGAGCACTACTACTACGTAGCTAGATCCCACCGCCACGAATCTGGCAGCCGAGAGAGCAAAACCACCAGAAAATCAAAACTAAGCACGACTAGAGGCTCTGTTCGTCGATCGATCTCGATACGCGCAGCACCACCCGGATCCACGCACGCACGCACGCATGCACGCACGCATCAACAACAAGCACGCGGATGAGATCGGAGCGGTGCATATACCTGCTGCCGTCTTTCGCTGCAGCGCAGGGTGGGCGTGGGCATGGCCGCGGCCGCGCAGTGCAGGGGAGGGAGGGAGGGAGGGGAGCAGGGCCGGTCCAATGTATTTTTGGGCGCAGGGCATAATTGTTTTTCATATTAAACTTCATACTTATTTTAAACTAAGTGTATCATATTACAATTGTAATTCATATTTTTTATTACTTAGCCACATAAAATGTTTTCAAATAACATTTATATTATTAATTGATATGCATCTTTAATGTATATAATTGAAAATTTTAATTCTACAAAATGAACAATTTATGATGTACCAAAACTTTTCTTTATTGTTAAGACAAATCTTCCATATTTATATTTTTAATATTGCATAAACGATGTAGTGTATACACATTTGCATATACATGCGTGTGTCATATATCTTTTAATATTATATTGAATATTATGACAGAGATTTGTAAATTATAGACATAGTAACAAATATTTTTATAGCAATTTCTAGTGTATATTAGGTGGTCATATTCATGGAAACTTCTAGGGCACAGAAAATGTGCCTTGTATGATAGGTTCAGTAATTCGAAGAACCAAAAATGTTGTTGATTATACTTTTACGCATTATTTGATTACGTAACATGCTCGTCCAGATTCACTTGATTTGGTTTGGTGCAAATGAGATGCCTAGACGTTTATCGAATTAAAAATTGTGCGTTGGTTTAAACATTGAAATCGAGATATCATAATTTTTATTATGATACTAAGACATGAATCGTAAAGAGAGACTAATGTATTTGAACTCAACTCCGCCAGTCGGATCGGTGTGCTTAAGCGTGGTATAACTTATCAGTATGTGGTATGAACTTATGCTTCTGCAAATTGAGGCTCTATTTTATCTATTTAATAATCTTTCAGATGTAATGTATACTCAATAGATCTTACTAGTGTTTTAGTTGGGCCCCTCCCCTCTTGGGGCCCGGGGCGGTCGCCCCTCCCTTTTGCCCGGCCTATGGGCCAGCCCTGGAGGGGAGGAGCGTGGTGAGGCCCGAGCGTGTGGCGTGGCCGAAGCGTGTGACGGGCGAGTCTGCTGCCTTCCCGTGCGAGACGCGGGCCATTAAATAAAGGCCGTGGGTCTGCTTGCAGCCGACGGATCCGTCCCGATCGGACGGCTCTCCGTTGGCCGCCCAGCTGGCGTGACCCGACGGTGCACCCCAGCAAATCTAGCTGGATCTCCCGTCCCGCGCGGACGCCCCCAGTGTTTTTTCTTCTTCTTTCTATTCTAGTTTGGCTTATAATCATTACACTTTGTACTTGGTCATTTATTAAAACCCATCCGTCATTGTTCCATAGAGAAACAATAGTAAGCTTTTAC
>LR738712.1:804107002-804313455 GCA_902687465.1 Secale cereale
GGCGGCACTACCATTGAAGTCCATCTTTCCTACACTTGGGATTGGGGGACCATAGGAGGACTGGTGGAGAAGGTGACAGTGACGATTCAGTGGAGTTGCGGAGCAACTGCTCATTGATGCTTTTACATGATCGTTGTTGAATGCCTATGGGTCAACCGACTACTTTGTTGATTAAGTTCTCTATTTTGAGCGTATATGTTCTTGATCTACATGGCATCCAGTTCGCCGGTTTTAGATTTTTCTTTGTGGGGAATTAGTTTTGCTTGTTGTTCATCTTGTTGGTGTTTTTGTTGTGCCTGACTGATATGTTGCATGTATAACCGTTTTGGGGGTGCATGGTGACATCTGCTCTTGTGAAATGTAATGATTATTTAATAAATATCAATATACTGCAGCCGATTAAATATACATGAATATATATATAAAGTGTGTGTTCAAGTTGATCTATATTTGACAAAGCTGTAACAAATAAAGAATATAAACTAGGTAGGAAATGCACCATTCGATTTGTCATAGAAAATAGTTTCATCAGAGATAATATTTTTTTGAATGACATTTATTTTATAACATGTGCAAATAAAATAATATTGAATTGTTACATCTAAAAGATATTTTCATTACCTACCATATCCTACAACTTTTTGACAGGAAGTTATATTTTGATTTGTCCCGTCACAGTGTACGGGCAATTAACTAGTCTTACATGAAAACAATTATATCATTTTTTATAGCTTATGTTCCACAAGACATGTTGGAGATTTGATTTCTAAATATATATTGTATAGAATATAAACTCATTACTTCAGATTTAAACTATGTTAGAAAGTTATTGAGAAATGGAAAATCATATATCTTAGCATAAACAAATTGAACATGACATAATTAAACATGATGTGGTTTGGGGAAATTCAAAGTCCAATTCGATTGCACTGCATGTTGCTCCGATCTTTGATGCGTGGATTTCTCCTTTTTTTTTAACCTTTTTTTCTTCATTTTCTATTAATCCACATCCACCCTCTCATGTAATCTACATATTATTTCAATATTAAGAGAGTTACGCGTCAATGTTACACTCGCACAAGTTGGGATATATAGCTATGTTGTGTGTAGATACTTGCACCTAGCCGAATGTCAAGTTAGTAAAACACGCACCGACAATATTATCTTTGGACGGCTTGTATCACCCGAACAACAATGGACAATAACTTTGATAGCTGACATCGAGGCCACCTCCGACATCGTGGGTGTGTGAACCGACATGATACAATATCATTGTGCATCCATCATTGGACCACATGTGATATGCACGGCAACGCAAGCATACATGCATGCATGCAAAGTGGCAGAGCAAAAAAAATGAACGGGAGGTCCAAAGTGATGGCAAAACAGGTTGGGGAGGGCCAAACATTGGGAAAAATAAGATTTTAGCAGCAAATAATCACTAAGTGTGCATTGTTCATAAGCAAATTATCAGTAAATCACTGATGTTAGGGGGACCAGTGGTCCCCTTGTCACCGCCACTGCGCATGCATCATTGTAACTACATGCATGTAAACAAACATAGTATAAATTTGGCGTGTCTCTATTGGCAGACTAGACATGATATACACGCCCCAATGGTATACAAACGAGTGTATTATAACTTTGTTGTGCAACCTTCGTCGGACAACACATGATAGACATGTTGACACATGTTATACATGTATACATGCAACCATCCAACCGCATGTAGATGGGCATAGTATAGATTAATCGTGTTGCAATTGTTGGACTACACATCAGATATGCACGTCTCGATTGTGTGTCAATAGATATAGTATAGCTTTTCTGTGCAACCGTTGTCCGACTACACCTTATATGCATGCACCCTTCCAAATATGTATTGGCGGGCAGTGTATGTGTTTGTCGTGCCACCATTGTCAACGCCATAATATAGCTTCATTGCGCATCCGTTGGACTACACATAATATACACGCTAGCGTATGTATACATGCATGCACCATTCCAACTATGTGTCGATGGGCTTGGTATAGGTTTGTCGCTGGGTCATTGTCATATTGCACATGATATGCACTTCCTAATTGTTTCTCAATTGGCATAATCTAGATTTATTCTACGGTCGTCAATGAAACAACACATGATATGCACGTCAAAGCATGTTTACATGCACGCACCCTTCCAACTACACGTCATTGCGAACAATATATGTTCATCGTGCGATGATTGTCGAACTAGAAATGATATATGCACTACAACACGTTTGTGCACGCATGAACCATTTCAACTCCGCAGACATGGGCATGCATGCATGTACCCTTTCAACTCCCACTCACGCGTGGGCATGCATGCAGGTGCCCCTTCAACTCCCTTCGAACGGTCCTTGCGTGCATAACTAATTTTGGACGCATAGAGGTATATGTTACTGTTAAAAGTAATGATGCGTTAATAAAAATTAATAGACTGTCATTGATTAAATATACATGACTTTCTATAAAGTGTGCGGTGAAGTTGATTTATATTTGACAAATTACTAACAAGTAAACTACTTGATAAATTAGGTAGAAGTTGCACAGTTTAATTTTTCATCGAAAATAGTTTCATCAGGGGCCATATATTTTTAAATGCCATTTATTTTCTAGCATTTAAAAATAAATAATAGTGAGTGGTTACATCTAAGAGAATTTTTTCAATATAAAAAATATCATCCAACTTTACAAACTAAAGTTAGATTTTTGCTTTTCCCGGAGTAGCGTATGAGCAATTTACTAGTCTTCGATGAAATTCTATATATATCATGTAGCACATTTAGGAGATTTGATATCTAAATATATATTGCATAGAATAAAAACTCATTACTTAAGATTTAAACAATGTTATAAATATAATGAGGCATGAGAAAATATAAGTCTTACAAAAAAAATTGAACATGGCATAATTAAATACCATGCGGTTTAGTGAAATCCGAAACCCACTTAGAGTGAACGTTATGTTGCTTTGATCTTCGACACATGGAGTTCTCCTTTTTCTTTACCCTCTTGTCTTTATTTTGATGTTACACTTAAACAACTTGGCGTAGCATAAGTAGTTTGTAGATACCTGCTCCTTGTTGAATGTCAAGTTAGAGGAACATGCACCGACAATATTATCTTTGGGCTACTAGTATCACCCTGAACACCAATGATCTATAACTTCGGTAGATGACATCGAGATCAACCCCAACATGGTGGGTTGGTGAACGTACATAATATAACATCATTGGACCACACATGATATGCACAATAACGCAAGTATACAAGCGTGCATGCATCAACCCAACTACGTGTCAACAGGCACAATATAAGTTTATCGTGTGTCTATTGTTGGGCTACACATGATATGCATGTCATGTATACATGCATGCAAGCATCCTTCCAACTACGTGTCGACGAGCATCGTATAGGCTAATCGTGTGTCCATTGTCGGACTACACATGATATACACGTCTCAATTGTTTATCAGCGGGTATAGTATAGCTTTGTTGTGCAACCGTCGTCAGACTACACATGATATGCACGTCGGCACATGTGTGTCTATACATGCATGTACCCTTCCAACTACATGTCGACATGCAGTAGCTTTGTATTGCGACCATTGTCAGATGACATAGTATAGCTTCATTGTGCAGTCGTCCTCGCTACACATAATATGCACACTAGCGCATGTATACAAGCATGCACCTTTCCAATGTGTTAGTATAGGTTCGTCTCGCACTCATTGTTAGGTTACACATGACAAGCACGTCCTAGTTAGGTGTGAATTGGTGTAATATGGCTTTGTACTGTGGTCATAGAAAAAACTAAAAATAGTGGTACAAAGAATAGAAAAGGAGGTGGTAAAAGGGCAAAATCAAGCTCAGTTCTGAAAAGTCTGCTACAAACCAATGTTGCAAGTTGTCCACATCCCGAAGCATCTAAGAATACATGTGCTATACATGATAGCCCAGCAAAGAACAGAAGAAGCAAAAGATGTCCTCTGTCGAAGAACACAAGAAGCAAACAGAAGCTGGATTGCACTCATGTGTCAAAAATGTGAGAGATTAATTATTTCTTTTTGAAACATTATGCATACTTGAACCTTGCTATTTAGCAGATGCAACTAAATGTTGCATTATACTATGTTGACTTGTGTAGGCCTTGCTTTTGAGTGGTCCATATACAGGGGCGGGGACAGGAGCCCGGCCCCCAAGGCCTGGGCCTAGGGAGTGAGACCCAATTCCTTTGGTGATTGTATGATTACCCAGGACGTGAGGCTCAAATGCAAGGACAATTCTCGAAGCGGCCCGGGACCTGCTGCCGGCCTGACTCTGCCGCTGTCCATATACATATGTGAACCTAGCTGTTTAGTTGGTGCAACTACATGTCACATTCTACTATGTTGACTTGTGTAGACCTTGCTTTTGGGTTGTCCATATGCATATGTGAACCTTGCTATTTAGTTTAGATGATGGATTTGTACTCCTATGAACTAATTTGTTGATATTTGGAACTATACTACTAGTCATGATGCCATTATTGTGCATACTTATGTCAAAAATATTGTGTAATAATGTGTGATGTCGGATTACACATGCTATTCACATCATACTTGTGTATCAATGGGCATATATTAGCTTTGTTGTGCAGCCATCATTAGACTACACAATATATGCAAGCCGACGGATATATAATTGCATGCATACATCCTTCAGACTATGAGTTAGCCTACAGGGTGTAGGTTTACCGTCTGGCCATTATCGGATTACATCATATAGTTTCATTGTGCAGTTGTGGTCGTACTACACATAATACGAACACTAGCATGGGTATACATGCATGCACCCTTCCAACTACGTGTTTATGGGCTTGATATAGGTTCATCGCGTTGTCATTATCAAATTACACATGATATGCACATCCTAATTGCGTGTCAATTGGCGTAGTCTAGCTATGTTCTGCCACCATCATGAGAACTACCCATGATATGCACGTCAGTGCATGTATACATGCATTCATGCACCGTGCCAACTATGTATCAATGGAAAAAAAGCTTCATCATGTGGCCATTGTCGAACAACACATGATATGGATGCCCCAATTGCATGTCCACATGCATAATACAACTTTGTTGTGTATTCGTTGTAGGACTAGACATGATATACACATCATCACATTTATGCATGCATCTATACTTTCAACTATATGTCGACGAGCATAGTATACCTGCAATATGAAGCTATCATCGGACTACACATGATATGCACTAAAACACATGTGTGCATGCATGCATGCACCCTTCAGTAAACCAGACATGCATGTACCATTTTAGCTCACTTCCAACGATCTTGCGTGTATAATTTTTTTTGGTGCATTGTGGCACACACTCTTGTGGAATGTAATAATTATTTAATAAATTTCAATGGACTATCATCAATTCAATATACATGACTTCCTCTAATGTGTGTGGTAAATTTGATCTATATTTGACACATAACTAACAAGAGAAATTGTACTGTTGGATTCTACATAGAAAATAGTTTCATCAGAGATAATATTTTTTAAATGCCAGTTATTGTCTAATATTTATAAATAAAATAATAATGAAGGGTCGTATCTAAGATATTTATTTAGTATTTAAAATATCATCCAACTTTAACTTGTTATTTCATGTATCAGCGTACACACAATAACTAGTCTTACGTGAAATGTTATATCTTTTTTATGGATTATGTCCCACAAGACATGTTGGTGGTTTGATTTCTAAATATACCTTGTATAGAATATAATCTCGTTACTTAAGATTCAAACTATGTTAGAGATTTACTGAAATAGAAAAACATAAAAAGTAAACATGACATAATTAAACATGATGTTATTTAGTGAAAATCGAAATCCACTTAGAGTGCACTGCATGTTTCTTTGATCTTCGAGCATAATTCCTTTACCATTTTGTCTTTTATTTCTCTTAAGGCCCCTCCACCAATCTGCACACTATTCTAGTGTCCAGAGAGATCGGTGTTGATGTTTACAATTGCACAAGTCAGACAAAACCTATGTAGTGTGTAAATACTCTTGATCTTGGCCCGAATGCCAAGTTGGCAGAACATGCACATACAATATTATCTTTGGATGGCTAGTGTCACTCAGAACATCAATGATCTTCAACTTTGATAGTTGACATCAAGGTGACATCCAGCATGGTGGGTGTGTGACCACTAGTATTGCATGCATGCATTATTCCAATTACGTGTCAACGGACATAGTATACATTTATCGTGTGTCTATAGATACATGTCTCCCAATTGTGTGTTGACAAGTAGAGCGTTGTTGTGCACTTGTCTTCAGACTACACATGATATGCATGGCAACACATGTATACATGCATGCATGCATCCTTCCAACTACGTGCCGACGGGCATAATATAGCTTCTTTGTGTGGCCATTGTCATACTACACCTGATATGCATGTTTCAATTGTGTATCAATGGGATGGTATATCTTTATTATGCAACCGTTGTTGGAGTACAAATTATATGCATGTCGATGTATATATGCATGCATGCACCCGCCGAGCAGAGTATAATTTGTCGTGCGCCCCATTGTCGAATGACATAATATAGTTTTTTGTGCAACCATCATCGGACTACGCAAGATATGCATGCTACCGCAGGTATACATGCACTCCCACCTCCAACTATGTGTCTACAGGCATACACAATCAAATTACGCATTATATGCACGTCCTAATCATGCATTAATTGACATAGTCTAGCTATGTTTTGTACTCGTTTGTCGAAACTATGCATGGCATGCACATCAATGCAGGTATGAATGCATGCATGCACCCTTCCAACTACATGTCAGTTGGAATAATATAGGTTGTGGCCATTGTTGAGCGACACATGACATACATGCCCCAATTGCACATCCACGGGCACAATATAGCTTTGTTGTGTGTTTGTCGTCAGACTACGCATGACATGCACGTTAGCACATGTATGCATGGATGCATGGATCCTTTCAACCGAGTGGCTGTCGTACTATATCTTTGACATGTAGCTATCATTGGACTACACATGATATGCACTACAACATTGTGTGCATGCATGTACCCTTTCAACACCCTTCTAACGGTCGTTGAATGTATAACTATTTTTGGTGTGTGGTGGTATGCACTCTCGTGAAATGTAATAATTATATAATAAATACAACTATACTGTTATCAATTAAACATACATGATTTTCTATAAAGTGTGCGGTCAAGTTAATATGTACTCTATTTGACAAATAAATAACAAACAAACTACTTAATAAACTAGGTAGAAATTGCACCATTGGATTTTTCATAGAAAATAAGTTCATCTGTCATAATATATTTTAAATGCCTTTTATTTTCTAACATGTATAAATATAGAAATAATGTACGGTTACATCTAAGAGACTTTTTTAGTATCTAAAATGTCATCCAACTTTATAACGAAGTTATTTTCTCATAGCAATGTACTAACAGTTAACTAGTCATAGACACAAATTTTATACTCCCTCTGATCCATATTAATTGTTGCTCATCCAGTGCAAAACTGTACTAACTCAGCAGCAATTAATATGGATCGGTCGAGTACAAGTTTTTGGCTCATGTCCCACAAGACATATTGGAGATCTGATTTCTAAATCTGTATTATTTGGAATATAAGCTCATTACTTGAGATTTAAACAATGTTAGAAATTGATTAACGAATGGAAAAACATAATTCGTAGGGAAAAAGTTGGACATGCCATAATTAAATGTGATGCGATTTAGTGAAATTCAAAATCCACTTAGAGTGGACTACATGTTGCTTTGATCTCTTCTACGCATGGATTTCTCATTTTTCTTTACATTTGTGTCTATATTTTCTCTTAATCCCCTCCACCCTCTCATTTAATCTACACATTGTTCTAATGTCCATAGAGATAGGTGTTGATGTTACACTTGCATTACTCGGCATACCTTATGTAGTGTGTAGACACCCGTTCCTTGCTAGATGCTTCCTCCTCACCCCGAATGACCAAGGTTAGGGCATCTCAAACACATCTCAAAAAATTGTTATCAAAAGTTGGTAAAGAAATACTTATAAAAGTGGTGGCACAAGCTATGTCAGTATACACTATGGCTTGTTTTGATATGACAAAATCTATATGCGATGATCTAAGCTTGATGAAATGCACTGGTGGAGTCAGTTGGATAGGCAAACTAAAATGCACTGGTCCCATGGGATAAACTGTCGAAGCTAAAAAAGGATGGAGAGGTGGGTTTCAGATATCTATATTCATTTAATCTAGCTATGTTAGCTAGGCAAGCATGGAGAATCATTCGACATCCTTCATCACTATGTGCTAAAGTGCGCTTAGCAAAATATTTTCTAGGAAAGTCAATTCTGGAAGCTACTCCCAGGAAGGGTATTTCTTATATTTGGCGCATCATCTTGAAGGGCACACATCTATTAAAATGAGGCATTATATGGAGGGTTGGGGATGGTAAAAGCATAAAAGTTTGGAGTAATCCATGGGTCCCACGAGACGACACAAGAAAATATCACACAAAAAAGGGCATAGCCTTATAAACGGAAGTTTCTGAACTAATTGACCCTTTCACAAGCTCACGGGATGCAAATTTTGTCCGACAAACCTTCCTACCTGAGGATGCAAATGTAATTCTACAAATACCCATCCATGAAGATATAAACGACCATATTGCTTGGCACTATGACAAAAAGGTATGGTCTCTATTAAATCGGCATATAAAGTGGCAGTGGATACTCAAGATCAAGAATCCCTTTTAGGCCTGACATCTTCTTCTATTGCGGATAATAAGTTCAATTGGAAGAAACTATGGGTGCTGCCACTACCAGGCATGGTGCTACATTTCTTATGGCGGATCACCACCTATAGTTTGCCTCTATGTACAAAACTTCGGTGCATAGGTATGGATAATTACAACATTTGTCCTTTGTATTGTAGATACAACTAAGATGATGGCCATTGTTTCCTAAAATGCTGAAAGTTAAAAGGCATATGGAAACATGCTCTGGTAGAACACATTAGGCTTTGACTACTCGAATGCCCATATTCCTTTAAATTCATGGCAAAATATTCTTGAGCTTAATGAGGAAGAAAACTTGAAAACTTGCATTCTCCTTTGGATTTGGTGGCACCAGAGAAACAAAGGTAATGTGGGAGACATAATCAAGTCGAACAATGAAATATGTTTCTTAGTTAACCACTATCTTCTTAATGCTCTTAATAATGTGCAACCAAGCAAATGTACAAGATAGAACATGCAAAGATGGACTCCTCCATAGGGAATTATGAAGGTTAACACCGATGGTGCCTTCCAAGATGAGGCTCATTATGATAGCCGGGGCTTCACTCTAAGAAATACAGGTGCATTATTAGTGGCTGGAGCAGGGAACCTGGAAGACTTATCATTAGCACTTCAATCTGAAGCACTGCTGATGCTCCATACTGTGAAGGTTGCAATTAATTAGGATGGGATGTGACCGGCTAGTTATAGAAACTGACTCTCTAGTGTTGAAGAAGGCTGTAACGTCAAATACGTATGATCTTTAAGATTTGAGATTTGCTAATGATGACCCACAAGTATAGGGGATCAATCATAGTCCTTTCGATAAGTAAGTGTGTCGAACCCAACGAGGAGCAGAAGGATTTGCCAAGCAGTTTTTAGCAAGGTATTTGATAACCCACAAGTATAGCTGATCAATTGTAGCCTCTTTCGATAAGTAAGAGCATCGAACCCAATGAGGAGCTAAATGTAGAACAAATATTCCCTCAAGTTCTATCAAACAGCGATGCAACTCTACGCACACTTGACGTCCGTTTTACCTAAAACAAGTATGAAACTAGAAGTACTTTGGAGGTGTGATAGGATAGGTTTGCAAGATAATAAAGAGCACGCAAATAAAAGCTAGGGGCTGTTTAGATAAAGAAACAATTAAGCTAGTTTTAGTAGAGAGCTTTTTGTCACCAGAAAGTTATTTGTCCCTAGGCAATCGATAACTAGACCGGTAATCATTATTGCAATTTTATATGAGGGAGAGTCATAAGCTAACATAGTTTCTCTACATGGATCATATGCACTTATGATTGGAGCTCTAGCAAACATCCATAACTACTAAAGATCATTAAGGTAAAACCCAACCATAGCATTAAAGTATCAAGTCCTCTTTACTCCCATACGTAACAACCCACTTACTCGACTTTGTGTTTCAGTCACTCATGCAACCCACTATAAGAGAATCATGAACATATTGCAACACCCTACAGCGGGGATCCCTCATGCTTGCGCGACACGGAGAGCACCATAGGACAACACCAATAATAAAACATACAACTCAAACCAATCATGATCATCAATTAACCCATAGGACAAAACGGATCTACCCAAACATCATAGGATAACCACACATCATTGGATAATAATATATAGCGTTGATCACCATGTTTAAGTAGAGATTAC
Source organism: Secale cereale (assembly GCA_902687465.1). Lineage (NCBI taxonomy): Eukaryota > Viridiplantae > Streptophyta > Magnoliopsida > Poales > Poaceae > Secale > Secale cereale. The sequence goes on from LR738712.1 coordinate 804,117,533, forward strand.
AGCAGAGAGAAGCGGTGTTACAACGCTGCATAGAGGAGAAGAGAGTTGGTCTTGACGATAGCGAGGTTGTTGGTGTATATCACCGTCACGATCCTTGCCCCGGCGCTCCTCCAGCGCCACCAGGAGAGAGCCCCCCTCCTTCTTCTTCTTCCTTGACCTCCACTAGATGGGAGGAGGGTTTCCCCTCTGGTCCATGGCCTCCATGGTGGCGGAGGGATGGCAGCCCCTTGTATGTTAGATCTATCTATCTGTTTCTCTTTGTTTCGCGACCCCGTTTCCGGCCTTTCACCATTTCTTAAATTCCCGGAGATCCGTAACTCCAATTGGGCTTAAATTTTAACATGATTTATTTGGATATTATGTTTCTTGCGGCGAAAGAAGGGCACCAACCTCCTAACAGGTGACCCACAAGCCCTCTAGGCTCGCCTAGGGTAGGGGCGCGCCCTTCAAGCTTGTCGCCCCCTCGGGCACCGTTTCACGTTGATTCTTTTTCCAAAAAATCACAAATATTCCAAAATAAATCTCCGTAATTTTTTATCGCATTTGTACTTCATTTGATACATATTTTCTGTGAATAAAAAAACACGTGCAACATACAGGAACTCGCACTGGGCACTGGATCAATATGTTAGTTCCAAAAAATGATATAAAATGTTGCCAAAAGTATGTAAACGTTGTATAATATTGGCATGGAACAATAAAAAATTATAAATACGACAGAGACGTATCAGCATCCCCAAGCTTAATTCCTACTCGTCCTCGAGTAGGTAAATGATAAAAAGAGATAATTTTTGATGTGGAATGCTACCTAGCATAATCTTGATCACGAACTCTAATCATGGCATGAATATTAAGACACGAGTTATTCAAAGCAATAGTCTATCAATTTGACATAAAGACATCAATACTCGGGCATCCAAACAAATAATCATGTCTTTCAAAATATCCATGCTAAAGAACGCTATCCCTACAAAATCATATAGCCTTGTCATGCTCCATCTTCTTAACACAAAATATAAATCATGCACTACCCCGGTGTCAGCCAAGCAATTGGTTCATACTTTTTAACATGCTTCAAGTTTTTCAACTCTCATGCAATACATGAGCGTGAGCCATGGATATAGCACTATGGGTGGAATATAATGCAGTGATAGAGGCTTATGTAGAGAAGACAAAAAAGGAGAAAGTCTCACATCAACTAGGCAGATCAATGGGCTATGAAGATGCCCATCAATCGATATCAATGCGAGGAGTAGGGATTGCCATGCAACAGATGCAGTAGGAGTTGTAAATGTATGAAAGCTCAAACTGAAAACTAAGTGGGTGTGCATCCAACTTGCTTGCTCATGAAGACCTTGGGCATTTGAGGAAGCCCATTATCGGAATATACAAGCCAAGTTATATAAAAAAATTCCACTAGTATATGAAAGTGACAATAGAGGAGACCCTCTATAAGAAAACCATGGTGCTACATTGAAGTACAAGTGTGGAAAAAGGATAGTAACATTGCCCCTTCTCTCTTTTTCTCTCCTTTTTTTCTCTTTTTTTTTGGTGGGCACTTTGGCCTATTTTTTCTTGATCTCTTTTGGCCTCCCCTTTTTTATTTCCTCACATGGGGCAATGCTCTAATAATGATTATCATCACACATTTATTTACTCACGACTTGATATTACAACTCGCTAAAACTAATACATGATGACACTATATGGATGCCTCTGGCGGTGTACCAGGATGTGCAAAGATCTAGCATAACAAAGATATAAAAAAATGGACAAGCCATGAAAATATCATGCTAGCTGTCTTACGATCATGCAAAGCAATATGACAACGAATGCTCAACTCATGTATATGATGATGATGGAAGTTGCATAGCAATATATCTCGGAATGGCTATAGAAATGCCATAATAGGTAGGTATGGTGGCTGTTTTGAGAAAGGTACAAGGAGGGTTGTATGCACCGGCGGAAGTTGAGCGGTGCTAGTGATGGAAATATGCCCTAGAGGCAATAATAAAATGGCTATTTTTATATTTCCTTAATCATGATAAAGGTTATTATTCATGCTAGAATTGTATGGACTGGAAACCTAAATACATGTGTGAATACATAAACAAATATGTGTCCCTAGTAAGCCTCTACTAGATTAGCTCGTTGATCAAAGATGGTTAAGGTTTCCTAACCATAGACATGAGTTTTCATTTGATAACAGGATCACATCATTAGGAGAATGATGTGATGGACAAGACCCATCCGTTAGCTTAGCATTTGATTGTACAGTTTATTGCTACTGCTTTCATGTATGTCAAATACATATTCCTTTGACTATGAGATCATGCAACTCCCGAATACCAGAGGAATACCTTGTGTGCTATCAAACGTCACAACATAACTGGGTGATTATAAAGATGCTCTACAGGTATCTCCAAAGGTGTTTTTTGGGTTGGCATAGATCAAGATTAGGATTTATCACTCTGAGTATCGGAGAGGTATCTCTGGGCCCACTCAGTAATGCACATTATAAGAAGCCTTGCAAGCAATGTGACTAATGAGTTAGTTGCGGGATGATGCATTACAGAATGAGTAAAGAGACTTGCCGGTAACGAGATTGAACTAGGTATGAATATACCGACGATCGAATCTCGGGCAAGTAACATACCGATGGCAAAGGGAATAACATATGTTGTCATTATGGTATGACCGATAAAGATCTTAGAAGAATATGTGGGAACTAATATGAGCATCCAAGTTCCACTGTTGGTTATTGACCGAAGAGGTGTCTCGGTCATGTCTACATAGTTCTCGAACCCGTAGGGACCGCACGCTTAACGTTCGATGGCGATTTGTATTATATGAGTTATGTGATTTGGTGACCGAATGTTGTTCAGAGTCCCGGATGAGATCACGGACATGACGAGGAGTCTCGAAATGGTCAAGAGGTAAATATTGATATATTGAATGATAGTATTCTTATAACCCACAAGTGTAGGCGATTAGTTGTAGCCTCTTTCGATAAGTAAGAGTGTCGAACCCAACGAGGAGCTAAAGGTAGAACAAATATTCCCTCTAGTTCTATCGACCACCGATACAACTCTACGCACGCTTGACGTTTACTTTACCTAGAACAAGTATGAAACTAGAAGTACTTTGTAGTTTTTGTGGGATAGGTTTGCAAGAATATAAAGAGCATGTAAATATAAACTAGGGGCTGTTTAGGTAAAGAAGCAATAAAGTTAATATAGCGAGTGTGGAAAAGTGGTGGTAGGAGTTGCAAAATTGTCCCTAAGCAATTGACTACGTTACTAGACCGATAGCAAGTTTTATGTGGGAGAGGCCACTGCTAGAATGTCATCCCTGACTTGGAATTCTATGCACTTATGATTGGAACTATTAGCAAGCATCCGCAACTACTAACGTTCATTAAGGTAAAACCCAACCATAGCATTAAGATATATTGGTCCCCCTTCAATCCCGTATGCATCAATTTCTATGCTAGGTTGAAGCTTCTGCCACTCTTGCCCTCCAATACGTAGTCCTATCAAAATACAACTAAACCTATGGTGTGATCCACGCGCGCGCTCATATGATGGGCACCAAAGGACAGCAACATAACCACAAGCAAATTAAATCAATCATAGCAATTCACCAATCACCGATAGGACAACGAAAATCTACTCAGACATCATAGGATAGCAACACATCATTGGATAATAATGTGAAGCATAAAGCACCATGTTCAAGTAGAGGGTACAGCGGGTTGAGGGAGAGTGGAACGCTGTAGATAGATGGGGGAAGGTGATGAAGATGTTGGTGAAGATGACTGAGGTGTTGGTGTAGATCGCCGTCACACGATGATGGCCCCGGCGGCGTTCCGGCGCCACCGGGAGAGAGGAGGAGAGAAGCCCCCCTCCTTCTTCTTATTCCTTGATCTTCTCCCAGATGGGAGAAGGGTTTCCCGTCTGGTCCATGGCCTCCATGGCGGCGGAGGAGCGAGAGCCCCTCCGAGATTGGATCCGTCTCTCTGTCTCTCTCTATTTCTGCGTTCCCAGATTCTGGCCTTTCACCGTTTCTTAAATTCCCGGAGATCCGTAACTCCGATTGAGCTGAATTTTTGACACAATTTTTTTCTGGATATTAGCTTTCTTGCGGTGAAAGAAAGGCACCAACCGCCTTACAGAGTGGCCACGAGGGCCCAGGGCGCGCCTGACCCCCTGGGTTGCGCCCCTCACCCTCGTGGGACACTTGGGCATCGTCTCATGTTGATTCCACTTCCCAAAATTCACATATATTCCGAAAAAAATCTCCGTCCGTTTTTCTCCCGTTTGGTCCGTTTGATATGGATATTCTGCGAAACAAAAAAATGCAATAAACAGGAACTGGGACTGGGCACTGGATCAATATATTAGTCCCAAAAATAGTATAAAAAGTTGCCAAAAGTATATGAAAGTTGTATAATATTGGCATGGAACAATTAAAAATTATAGATACGACGGAGACGTATCAACATCCCCAAGCTTAATTCCGGCTCGTCCTCGAGTAGGTAAATGAAAAAAAGATAATTTTTGATGTGGAATGCTACCTAGCATAATCTTGATCATGTAATCTAATCATGGCATGAATATTAAGACACGAGTGATTCAAAGCAATAGTCTATCATTTGACATAAAAGAATTTAATACTCGGGCATCCCAACAAACAATCAAGTCTTTCAAAATATCAATGCTAAAGAACGTTATCTCTACAAAATCATATAGTCTTTTATGCTCCCTTTTCTTAACACAAGGTACCCCTCATGCCCATCCCGGTGTCAGCCAAGCAATTGTTTTCATACTTTACTTTTTCGAACCTTTTCAACTCTTCACGCAATACATGAGTGTGAGCCATGGACTTAGCACTATGGGTGGAATAGAAGGTGGTGATAGACAAAAGGAGGGAGAAAGTCTCACATCAACTAGGCAAATTACCGGACTATGGAGATGTCCATCAATCGATATCAATGTGAGTGAGTAGGGATTGCCATGTAACAGATGCATGATAACCGATAAGTGTAGGCGATCGCAACAGTTTTTGAGGGTAAAGTATTCAACCCAAATTTGTTGATTCGACACAAGGGGAGCCAAAGAATACTCTTAAGTATTAGCAGCTGAGTTGTCAATTCAACCACACCTGGAAACTTAGTATCTGCAGCAAGATAGTTTAGTAGCAAAGTAATATGATAGTGGCGGTAGCGGCAATAAAAGTAACGATAGTGTTTTTGTAGTTTTTGTAATAGTAGCAACGGAAAAGTAAATAAGCAACAAGCACTATATGAAAAGCTCGTTGGCATTGGATCGGTGATGGGAAATTATGTCGGATGCAATTCATCATGTAGAAGTTATAACCTAGGGTGACACAGAACTAGCTCGAGTTCATCAATGCAATGTAGGCATGTATTCTAAATATAGTCATACGTGCTTATGGAAAAGAACTTGCATGACATCTTTTGTCCTACCCTCCCGTGGCAGCGGGGTCCTATTGGAAACTAAGGGATATTAAGGCGTCCTTTTAATAGAGTACCGGACCAAACATTAACACATAGTGAATACATGAACTCCTCAAACTATGGTCATCATCGGGAGTGGTCCCGATTATTGTCACTTCGGGGTTGCCGGATCATAACAAATAGTAGGTGACTATAGACTTGCAAGATAGGATCAAGAACACACATATATTCATGAAAACATAATAGGTTCAGATCTGAAATCATGGCACTCGGGCCCTAGTGACAAGCATTAAGCATAGCAAAGTCATAGCAACATCAATCTCACAACATAGTGGATACTAGGGATCAAACCCTAACAAAACTAACTCGATTACATGATAGATCCCATCCAACCCATCATCATCCAGCAAGCCTACAATGGAATTACTCACACACGGCGGTGAGCATCATGGAATTGGTGATGGAGGAAGGTTGATGATGACGATGGCGACGATCTCCACTCTCCGGAGCCCCGAAGGGACTCCAGATCAGCCCTCCCGAGAGATATTAGGGCTTGGCGGCGGTTCCGTCTCGTGAAACGTGATAATTTTTTCTCCCCTATTTTGTTCTCCCCGAAAGTGAACTTATAGGATCTGGGGATACGTCGGTGGAGCACCAGGGGGCCCACGAGGCAGGGGGCGCGCCCCCACCCTCGTGGACAGGGTGTGGGCCCCCTGGTATGGATCTTCGTGCAGATATTTTTTATATTTTCCAAAATAAATCTCCGTGGAGTTTCAGGTCATTCTGAGAACTATTTATTTCTGCACAAAAACAACACCATGGCATTTCTGCTAAAAACAGTGTCAGTCCGGGTTAGTTCCATTCAAATCATGCAAGTTAGAGTCTATAACAAGGGCAAAAGGGTTTGGAAAAGTAGATATGTTGGAGACGTATCAACTCCCCCAAGCTTAAACCTTTGCTTGTCCTCAAGCAATTCAGTTGATAAACTGAAAGTGATAAAGAAAAACTTTGACAAACTCTGTTTGCTCTTGTTGTTGTAAATATGTAAGCTAGCATTCAGGTTATCAACAAGATCATGAACTAACCACATTCACAATAACTTTCAGGTCTCAAGACTACTCACATCAATGGCATAATCAACTACCGAGCAATAATAATAAACCTCGGATGACAACACTTTCTCAAAACAATCACGATATGATATAACAAGATGGTATCTCGCTGGCCCTTTCTGAGACCGTAAAACATAAATGCAGAGCACCTTTAAAGATCAAGGACTGACTAGACATTGTAATTCATGGTAAAAGAGATCCAGTCATGATCATACAATGCAAATTAATAGTAATACATGCAACGACAGAGGTGCTCTCCTACTGGTGCTCTTCGACAAGAGGATGACGAATCTGCATAAAAGTAAATAGATAGGCCCTTCGCAGAGGGAAGAAGGGATTTGTAGAGGTGCCAGAGCTCGATTTTTAAATAGAGATTAAATAACATTTTGAGCGGTATACTTTCATTGTCAACATAACAACCAAGAATCGCGATATCTTCCATGCTACGCACATTATAGGCGGTTCCCAAACAGAATGGTAAAGTTTATACTCCCCCAACCACCAAAAAGCACACTCCACGGCTAGCCCGAAACAATGGGTACCGCCCAAACCAGCAACAGCCCTGGGGGAGTTTTGTTTAATTATTATGATTTTGACCATGGGACTGGGCATCCCGATTACCAGCCATTTTCTCATAAATGATGAGCGGAGTCCACTCGTCGTGAGAATAACCCACCTAGCATGGAAGATATAGACAGCCCTAGTTGATACATGAGCTGTTTGAGCATACAAAACAGAATTTAATTTGAAGGTTTAGAGTTTGGCACATACAAATTTACTTGGAACAGCAGGTAAATACCGCATATAGGAAGGTATGGTGGACTCATATGGAATAACTTTGGGGTTTATGGAAGTGGATGCACAAGCAGTATTCCCGCTTAGTATAGGGGAAGGCTAGAAAAAGACTGGGAAGCGACCAGCTAGAGAGCAACAACGGTCATGAACATGCATTAAAATTAATCAACAATGAATGCAAGCATGCGTAGGATATAAATCACCATGAACATAAATATCGTGAAGGCTATGTTGATTTGTTTCAACTACATGCGTGAACATGTGCCAAGTCAGATCACTTAATTCGTTCAAAGGAGGATACCACCCCATCATACTACATCACAACCATTTTAATATCATGTTGGCACGCAAGATAGACCATTATAAACTCTCAGCTAATTAAGCATGGCATAAGCAGCTATGATCTCTAATTGTCATTGCAAGCATGTTTCATTCATAACAAGCTAAATTAGGAACGATGAGCCATCATATTTACAAAAACAAGAGAGGTCGAGTTCATACCAGCTTTTCTCATCTCAATTAGTTCATCATATATCATCCTTATTGCCTTTCACTCGCACGACCGAACGGTGTGGAAAATAATAATAGTGCACGTGCATTGGACTAAGCTGGAATCTGCAGACATTTAATACAAGAGAGAAGACAATGTAATATGGCTCAAGGTTAAATCAACAATAAAGCATATGAGAGCCACTAAGCATTTTCAATCATGGTCTTCTACTCTTAACCTAAAAAGAAAAGAAAAGAAAACTATTTACACGGGAAAGCTCCCAACAAGCAAAAGAAGAACGGGAAATCTTTTTGGGTTTTCATTTTTAACTACTACTACAAGCAAAGAAAGTAAACTAGCTAGAAGCTACAACTAATATTTTTTGTTTTTCTGGGTTTTTCTAGCACACAAGAAAAGACTAAGAAAAAGAAATTGAAACTAAGCATGGATGGTACAGTGAAAGAGTGTGAAAACCAACAACTAGAATAAGTGTGTAAACATGAATGTAAAGTTGGTGAGAAACACGTACTCCCCCAAGCTTAGGCTTTTGGCCTAAGTTGGTCTATGGCCATGGATCGAAGCTACTCCCTCTAGTGTACTGAGATGTATTCTCTGGTGCCACTGGTTGGCAAACTCATCCAACTCCCACCCGTAAACAGACTGACGGTAAGGATCAAGTGGTGGCTCTCGCTCAGGCTCCGAAGCTTGTGCCTGGCCTTGGTACTTGTAGAAGGCATCTGATGTGATGAGGTATACGCCTGTGGACAGATCAAACAATGATGGTGTAGGCAAGGTAACAATTTCACAGTATATTTCATCAAAGCTTAATTTATAATTAAGCTGCCTATTCTTGTCTTTAACAATTAAGTCATGAGGTACAATGCTCTTGTAGTCTAGATAAACAGGGGCAAGCAATTTTTCTTCCTTCTCATGATGCCTAATAGGTATTCTAAAATGTTCATCAAGGCAAGAAGCAAAGATGCCTCCAAAGACGGGCCCCTTTGAGCGGTTCAGACTCAGTCGTTTAGCAACGACGGTGCCCAAGCTAAAAGTTGTGTCTTGAAACAAAGCATGACGTAAAATGACAATGTCAGGGGCACTAATATTCCCGCGACCAATTAAACATCTACTAGCAAATAAAGCAAAGTAGCGCAAAACAGGGAAGTGTATACTCGTGATTCTTGCCCTTGAAACTTGTCTAGTTTCCCCTACAGCTATCATGTCAATAAACCCTTCAACGTGTTCACGACGTGGTTCATCATGTCTACCTCCAAAGGGTACTTTGCATATTTCACAAAAATCTAAGAGTGATATCTCCTTAATCACATCATATAGACGAAACTCCACCGTAGGTGGTGTTTTCTTAGCATGAAAATGAAAACTTTGCGTGAAAATATTGGTGAGTAAGAGATACTGTTCTTTCTGGTCGTGGAGGAATTCGGTGAGGCCTGCATTATTTGCCAACCAATAAAAGTCTTCATAAATCCCGGCGGACATCATGAAATCATTACAAGGCCATTCGCACGGTCGAACTTCCCCCATGCGAGGAAGATTATACTTGGGCTTCTTATTTTCCTCTTTCTTCTTCTCCTCTGAGCTCTTGCTGGAGGATCTCCTCAACAATCTTTTTATCATTTTCCTTTTCTGAAAATTTCTGAAATTTTTAGTAACTCACAATAAAAGTTAACCAAAATCAACAAGATTGATAGCAACAACTCCTATAAATGCCTAGAGACTATATCATGCATTAGAACTACTTGGGACCAAGAAAATTTGACATGCAAGCTCAAGAACAAGGTCACCACAGAAGCAAAAATTTGCAATAAATAAAGCACTAGAACAAAAACTAATTGGACCAATGGAGGAGTCACATACCAAGGAGCAATCTCCCCAAACAGTTTGGTGAATGGTGCTTTGAGCAAGGAGATCGAAAATGGCGGCAAGATGAGCTAGAACTCGGGTTTGAGCTGGTTGGTGTTTTTTTTTTGGGAGGAAGAAGAAGAGCATGGGTGCAGGAATAAGTGGAGGGGGCCACGTGGGGCCCACGAGGCAGGGGGCGCGCCCTGGGCAGAGGGCACGCCCTGGACCCTCGTGGCCAGGTGCTGGCTCCCCACGCTCTGTGTTGTGTGCCATATTTTCTCAAATATTCTAGAAAAAAATCATATTTCATTTTCATGGCATTTGGAGAACTTTTATTTTTGGGATATTTTTTATTGCACGGATAAGTCTGGAAACAGACAGAAAATACTATTTTTGCTTTATTTATCCAAATTAACAAAAAGTAAAAAGAGGGTACAGAAGGTTGTGCTATCAAGATTCACCTATCCCATGCTCATTAAAAGGAATCCATTAACAAGGTTGATCGGGTCTTGTTAATAAACTCTTTCTGAATAACATGAAACCGGAGAATTTTCGAATAACACTAGGTTAGCTCAATGGGGATATGTATGTCCCCAACAATAAGGATGTCATATGTCTTCGTGATAGTAGGAATAGGAAACTCAAAACCTCTAATAGTGATAGTTGAAATTTTTCCAATATAATTGATACTGTGGACCTGAGGTTGTTTCCTCGGAAAGTGTACCGTATGTTCATTACCACTGACATGAAAAATGACATTGCCTTTGTTGCAATCAATAACAGCCCCTGCAGTATTCAAAAAGGGTCTTCCGAGAATAATAGACATACTATCGTCCTCGGGAATATCAAGTATAACAAAGTCCATTAGAATAGTAACATTTGCAACTACAATAGACACATCCTCACAAATACCGATAGGTATAGCAGTTGATTTATCAGCCATTTGCAAATATAGTTCAGTAGGTGTCAACTTACTCAAGTCAAGTCTATGATATAAAGAGAGGGCATAACACTAACACCGGCTCCAAGGTCACACAAAGCAGTTTTAACATAGTTTTTCTTAATGGAGCAAGGTATAGTAGGTACTCCTGGATCTCCTAATTTCTTAGGCATTCCACCCTTAAAAGTGTAATTGTCAAGCATGGTGGAAATTTCTACTTCAGGTATCTTTCTTTTGTTGGTAATAATATCTTTCATATACTTGGCATAAGGATTTGTTTTAAGCACATCAGTCAAACGCATACGCAAAAAGATAGGTCTAATCATTTCAGCAAAGCGCTCAAAATCCTCATCATCCTTTTTCTTGGATGGTCTCAAAGGGAAAGGCATGGGTTTCTGAACCCATGATTCTCTTCCCCTATCATGCTTCCTAGCAACAAAGTCTCTCTTATCATAACGTTGATTCTTTGATTGTGGGTTATCAAGATCAACAGCGGGTTCAATGTCCACATCATTATCACTGCTAGGTTGAGCATCATCATGAACATCATCATTAATATTATTACTAGGTTCATGTTCATTACCAGATTGTGTCTCAGCATCAGAAACAAATATGTCATTAGGATTCTCAGGTGTGTTAGCTACAGGTTCACTAGAAGCATGCAAAGTCCTACCATTTTTCTTTTTCTTCTTCTTAGAAGAACCAGGTGCATCTAAATTAGCTCTCTGAAAATCTTGCTCAATTCTCTTAGGGTGGCCTTCAGGGTACAGAGGTTCCTGAGTTATTCTACCACCTCTAGTCACAACTCTAACGGCATTATCATTGTTCTTACTATTTAATTCATTAAGCAAATCATTCTGAGACTTAAGTACTTGTTCTACTTGAGTGGTGACCATAGAAGCATGTATACTAATAAGTTTCAGTTCACCTTTAGCTCTAGACAGATAATCACTCAAGCGTTTAATCATATAAGCATTGTGTTGTAATTGTCTACCAACATAAGCATTGAAGTTTTCTTGTTTCACAATAAAATTGTCAAACTCACTAAGCATTGGCTAGCAGACTTATAACGAGGATTACCACCTTCATCAAATCTATAAAGAGAATTTACCTTTACTACCTGTGTCGGGTTATCAAGACCATGTATTTCTTCAATAGGCGGTAAATTCTTAACATCTTCAGCTTTAATACATTTCTCTTTCATAGATTTCTTTGCCTATTGCATATCTTCAGGACTGAGAAATAGAACACCTCTTTTCTTCAGAGTTGTCTTAGGGGCTGGTTCAGGAAGTGTCCAATTATTTTCATTGGCCAGCATATTATTCAATAGTAGTTCAGCTTGTTCAAATGTTCTTTCCCTGAAAACACAACCAGCACAACTATCCAGGTGGTCTCTGGAAGCATCGGTTAGTCCATTATAAAAGACATCAAGTATATCATGCATCTCAAGAGGATGATCAGGCAAAGCATTAAGTAATTGGAGAAGCCTCCCCCAAGCTTGTGGGAGACTCTCTTCTTCAATTTGCACAAAGTTATATATTTCCCGTAAGGCAGCTTGTTTCTTATGAGCGGGAAAATATTTAGCAGAGAAGTAATACATCATATCCTGGGGACTACGCACACAACCAAAATCAAGAGAATTAAACCAGGTCTTAGCATCACCCTTTAACGAGAACGGAAACAACTTAAGGATATAGTAGTAACGAATCTTTTCATTGTTGGTAAACAGGGTGGTTATATCATTCAACTTAGTAAGATGTGCCACAACAGTTTTAGACTCATAGCCATGGAAAGGATCAGATTCAACCAAAGTAATTAACTCAGGATCAACAGAGAATTCATAATCCTTATCAGTAACACAGATAGGTGAAGTAGCAAAAGCAAGGTCATGGTTCATTCTAGCATTCAAGGACTTTTCTTTCAGCTTAGCTAATAATTTCTTAAGATCATATCTATCATTGCAAGCAAGAAAGTCTCTAGGAGTTTCTTCATCCATAACATAACCCTCGGGAACTACAGGCACTTCATATCTATTGGGAGTAGCCTCATCATCACTTTCATAAATATCATCAGTTTCAACATTTGCATTCTCCCTAACCTTAGCAATTTGTTCATCTAGAAATTCACCTAGTGTCACAGTATCAGGCATAGAGGTAGTTTCATCATACATAGCAGAAGTAGCATCATCAAGAACATACGACATATCAGATTCAATAGCAGGAGTAGGTGTCGCAAGTTTACTCATAACAGAAGGAGAATCAATTGCAGAGCTAGATGGCAGTTCCTTACCTCCCTTCTTAGTTGAGGGTAAGATCTTGGTTTTGGAGTCCTTCAAATTCTTCATAGTGATCAACAGATATAAATCCCCAATGACTTAAAGAATAGAGCTATGCTCCCCGACAACGGCGCCAGAAAATGGTCTTGATAAACCACAAGTGTAGGGGATCACAACAGTTTTCGAGGGTAAAGTATTCAACCCAAATTTGTTGATTTGACACAAGGGGAGCCAAAGAATACTCTTAAGTATTAGCAGCTGAGTTGACAATTCAACCACACCTGGAAACTTAGTATCTGCAGCAAGATAGTTTAGTAGCAAAGTAATATGATAGTGGCGGTAGCGGCAATAAAAGTAACGATAGTGTTTTTGTAGTTTTTGTAATAGTAGCAACGGAAAAGTAAATAAGCAACAAGCAATATATGAAAAGCTCGTAGGCATTGGATCAGTGATGGGAAATTATGTCGGATGCAATTCATCATGTAGAAGTTTTAACCTAGGGTGACACAGAACTAGCTCCAGTTCATCAATGCAATGTAGGCATGTATTCCGAATATAGTCATACATGCTTATGGATAAGAACTTGTATGCCATCTTTTGTCCTACCCTCCCGTGGCAGCGGGGTCCTATTGGAAACTAAGGGATATTAAGGCCTCCTTTTAATAGAGTACCGGACCAAAGCATTAACACATAGTGAATACATGAACTCCTCAAACTATGGTCATCACCGAGAGTGGTCCTGATTATTGTCACTTCGGGGTTGCCGGATCATAACACATAGTAGGTGACTATAGACTTGCAAGATAGGATCAAGAACACCCATATATTCATGAAAACATAATAGGTTCAGATTTGAAATCATGGCACTCGGGCCCTAATGACAAGCATTAAGCATAGCAAAGTCATAGCAACATCAATCTCAGAACATAGTGGATACTAGGGATCAAACCATAACAAAACTAACTTGATTAAATGATAGATCCCATCCAACCCATCACCGTCCAGCAAGCCTACGATGAAATTACTCACACACGGCGATGAGCATCATGGAATTGGTGATGGGGGAAGGTTGATGATGACGATGGCGACGACCTCCACTCTCCGGAGCCCCGAACGGACTCCAGATCAGCCCTCCCGAGAGAGATTAGGGCTTGGCGGCGGCTCCGTCTCGTGAAACGCGATAATTCCTTCTCTCCCATTTTTTTCTCCCCGAAACAGGAGATATAGGATCTGGGGGTACGTCGGTGGAGCACCAGGGGGCCCACGAGGTAGGGGGCGCGCCCCCCACTTTTATGGATAGGCCCTGGGCTCCCTGGTGTGGATCTTCTTGCAGGTATTTTTTATATTTTCCAAAATAAATCTCCGTGGAGTTTCATGTCATTCTGAGAACTTTTTATTTCTGCACAAAAACAACACCATGGCAATTCTGCTGAAAACAGCGTTAGTCCGGGTTAGTTCCATTCAAATCATGCAAGTTAGAGTCCATAACAAGGGCAAAAGGGTTTGGAAAAGTAGATACATTGGAGACGTATCAATGCACTAGAGCTATAAGTGTATGAAAGCTCAAAGGAAAACTAGTGGGTGTGCATCAACTTGCTTGCTCATGAAGACCTAGGGCAATTTGAGGAAGCCCATTGTTGGAATATACAAGCCAAGTTCTATAATGAAAAATTCCCACTAGTATATGGAAGTGACAACATAGGAGACTCTCTATAATGAAGAACATGGTGCTATGATGAAGCACAACTGTGGAAAAAAGATAGTAACATTGTCCCTGTTTTCCTTTTTTTGGGGCCTTCCTTTTTTTATTTGGCCTTTCTTTTTTTAGGCCTTTCTTTTTTTTCTTTCCTTTTTTTCAGGGACAATGCTCTAATAATGATGATCATCACACTTTTATTTACTTACAACTCGATATTACAACTCGATGCTAGAACAAAAATATGACCCTATATGAATGCCTCCGACGGTGTACCGGGATGTGCGTTGATCTAGCATAACAATGACATAAAAAAACGGACAAGCCATGAAAACATCATGCTAGCTGTCTTACGATCATGCAAAGCAATATGACAATGATGGTGCGTGTTATAACAAACGGAACTGTGGAGTTACATGGCAATATATCTTGGAATGGCTATGTAAATGCCATAATAGGTAGGTATGGTGGCTGTTTTGAGGAAGGGTATAAGGTGGTTTGATGCACCGGCAAAAATTGCGCGGTACTAGAGTGGCTAGCTAGGTGGAAGGGTGAGAGTGCGTATAATCCATGGACTCAACATTAGTCATAAAGAACTCACATACTTATTGCGAAAAATCTATTAGCCCTCGAAGCAAAATACTACGACGCATGCTCCTAGGGGGGAGGTTGGTAGGAGTTAACCATCGCGCGTCCCCGACCTTCACGCAAAGATGAATAGTCAAAATACAATGTGCGCCAATTTGGTTACATAGTTAGGAGACCATACGTGCATGCTTCGGGAATCACAAACCTTAACACCAATATTTTTACTAAACCACAATCATTCACTAGTACCTCCCACATATTAGCATATATATATCGCAAAACTATTGCAAGGAATCAAACATATCATATTCAGCGATCTACAAGTTTATGTAGGCTTTTATAACTAACCATGTGAATGACCAATTCCTGTCAACTCTCTAAATAGATATAAGTGAAGCAAGAGAGTTTTAATTCTTTCTACAAAAGACATGCTCACTCTCTAACAAATATAAGTGAAGCAAAAGAGCATTCTACAAATGGCGGTTTTCTGTGTGAGGAGAAACAGGCAATCCAAACTTCAAATGATATAAGTGAAACACATGAAGCATTCTATAAAGCCATACTCAAAAGATATAAGTGAAGTGAAAAGAGCATTCTATAAATCAACCAAGGATTATCTCATACCAGCATGGTGCATTTATTAAAAGGAAAAAATAAAAAGCACACGACGCTCCAAGAGTTTACGCATAACATGTGAACGAAACGAATCTAAAAACATACCGATACTTGTTGAAGAAAGGTGGGATGCCTTCCGGGGCATCCCCAAGCTTAGATGCTTGAGTCTCCTCTAATATTTACTTGGGGTGCCTTGGGCATCCCCAAGCTTGAGCTCTTGCCTCTCCTCTCACATCGATACCTCCTTGATCTTCGAACACTTCATCCACACAAAACTTAACCGAACTTTTAGTGGCGGGGTTAGTGCATATGATCAATGAAATCCCATCATGTCCTTCTCTAACATTATTGTATAATTATGAACAAACGTTACCCACTGTATGCTATCACAATTCTATGGCCCCAAGTCAAGGAGGCTTCAACAAGAATTCAAACGTATGCAAATAATGAAGCTATAACAGCAATCTGTGAAAACAGGACAGTCTGTAGTAATCTGAACATTAACCATACTTCTGTAACTCTAGAAATTATGGAAATATTAGGAAAAATCAAAAATTTGTATAGCAAGACTTTGCAAAAAAATTCAGATCCTTTCGACGTTCCAGTAAAAAATGTAAAATCACGCACTACAGCCAAAGTTTCTGTTTTTGCACCGTACAAACCAACAAGCTGTTTAATGATCCTAAAGGAAACTCTTGGCACATTATTTTTATAATACAATGGAATTGTACAAGGGGATAATTTATTTTTGAAAAGTTTCTATATTTCAAGATTTGCAAGGTTTCCATGGGCATGAACAAAGTTCAAGGAGCTCCCCCATTTCAACGGTGCTCGTCCTTCTTACTTTCACTTTTCTTTTTTGAAAAAGTTTTAGGTTCCCCTCTTTATTTTTTGTTTTTAAACTTTATAAAAGCACACAACAGAAATAAATGACTCTCTGAAACTTCCGGGTTGTCTCCTTGGCAGCGCTTTCTTTAAAGCCATTAAGCTAGGCATATAGTGCTCAAGTAATGGATCCACCCGGATCACAAGGTATACCAAAGCCAATTTTAATTAACAATAATTTGTGATTTAGTAGTGAGCACAAAGTAACATATATCATGCAACAACGAAGTCTAACTCTCTTCCTATGCATCGGCATGTCATAAAAGAACAATTCATGCACACATAGTAAAGGCCAATGCATAGTGTAAACAGTTTCTTGCAATTTTATCGTATTGGAAACATAGAGAGGCGGAGATGTAGTTCCTCTCTCATAATAATTGCAAGTAGGAGCAGTAAGCACATGCATATTATATTAATCAAAACATCATGTGCAACGGAAAAAGGCAACCCATCAATATAATGCTTAATAAGTGCAAACTTCTCCGATATAGTGTACTTTGGAGAATTCAAAAAGATAAGAGAACATGGCAATGCAATGTGCTACGAATCGCAGTTAAGTAATAGCACAAAGAATCAATTCCATACCCTAACTCGGCGGTGGACTTGCTACGGCGGGGTCCTATTGGAAACTAAGGGATATTAAGGCCTCCTTTTAATAGAGTACCGGACCAAAGCATTAACACATAGTGAATACATGAACTGCTCAAACTATGGTCATCACCGGGACTGGTCCCAATTATTGTCACTTCGGGGTTGCTGGATCATAACACATAGTAGGTGACTATAGACTTGCAAGATAGGATCAAGAACACACATATATTCATGAAAACATAATAGGTTCAGATCTAAAATCATGGCACTCGGGCCCTAGTGACAAGCATTAAGCATAGCAAAGTCATAGCAACATCAATCTCAGAACATAGTGGATACTAGGGATCAAACCCTAACAAAACTAACTCGATGACATGATAGATCCCATCCAACCCATCACCGTCCAGCAAGCCTACGATGGAATTACTCACACACGGCGGTGAGCATCATGGAATTGGTGATGGAGGAAGGTTGATGATGACGATGGCGACGATCTCCACTCTCCGGAGCCCCGAACGGACTCCAAATCAACCCTCCCGAGAGAGATTAGGGCTTGGCGGCGGTTCCGTCTCGTGAAACCTAATAATTCCTTCTCTCCCATTTTTTCTCCCCGAAACGGAAGATATAGGATCTGGGGGTACGTCGGTGGAGCACCAGGGGGCCCATGAGGTAGGGGGCGCGCCCCCACCCTCGTGGACAGGCCCTGGGCCTCCTGGTGTGGATCTTCTTGCAGGTATTTTTTATATTTTCCAAAATAATTCTCCGTAGATTTTCAGGTCATTCCGAGAACTTTTTATTTTGCACAAGAAAACAACACCATGGCAGTTCTGCTGAAAACAGCGTCAGTCCGGGTTAGTTCCATTCAAATCATGCAAGTTAGAGTCCAAAACAAGGGAAAAGGGTTTGGAAAAGTAGACACGTTGGAGACGTATCAACTCCCCCAAGCTTAAACCTTTGCTTGTCCTCAAGCAATTCAGTTGATAAACTGAAAGTGAAAAAGAAAAACTTTGACAAACTCTGTTTGCTCTTGTTGTTGTAAATATGTAAGCTAGCATTCAGGTTTTCAAAAAGATCATGAACTAACCACATTCACAATAACTTTCAGGTCTCAAGACTACTCACATCAATGGCATAATCGACTAGCGAGCAATAATAATAAACCTCGGATGACAACACTTTCTCAAAACAATCATGATATGATATAACAAGATGGTATCTCGCTAGCCCTTTCTGAGATCGCAAAACATAAATGCTGAGCACCTTTAAAGATTAAGGACTGACTAGACATTGTAATTCATGGTAAAAGAGATCCAGTCATGATCATACTCAATGCAAATTAATAGTAATACATGCAACGACAGAGGTGCTCTCCTACTGGTGCTCTTTGATAAGAGGATGATGACTCTGCATAAAAATAAATAGATAGGCCCTTTGCAGAGGGAAGCAGGGATTTGTAGAGGTGCCAGAGCTCGAGTTTTAAATAGAGATGAATAACATTTTGAGCGGTATACTTTCATTGTCAACATAACAACCAAGAATCTCGATATCTCCCATGCTACGCACATTATAGGCGGTTCCCAAACAGAATGGTAAAGTTTATACTCCCCCAACCACCAACAAGCACACTCCACGGCTAGCCCGAAACAACGGGTACCGTCCAAACCAGTAACAGCCCTGGGGGAGTTTTGTTTAATTATTATGATTTTGAGCATGGGACTGGGCATCCCGATTACCAGCCATTTTCTCATGAATTATGAGCGGAGTCCACTCATCGCGAGAATAACCCACCTAGCATGGAAGATATAGACAGCCCTAGTTGATACATGAGCTGTTCTAGCATACAAAACAGAATTTCATTTGAAGGTTTAGAGTTTGGCACATACAAATTTACTTGGAACGACATGTAAATACCGCATATAGAAGGTATGGTGGACTCATGTGGAATAACTTTGGGGTTTATGGAAGTGGATGCACAAGCAGTATTCTCGCTTAGTACAGGTGAAGGCTAGAAAGAAACTGGGAAGCGACCAGCTAGAAAGCAACACCGGTCATGAACATGCATTAAAATTAATCAAAAATGAATGCAAGCATGAGTAGGATATAAATCACCATGCACATAAATATCGTGAAGGCTATCTTGATTTGTTTCAACTACATGCGTGAACATGTGGCAAGTCAGATCACTTAAATCATTCAAAGGAGGATACCACCCATCATACCACCTCACAACCATTTTACTATCATGTTGGCATGTAAGATAGACCATTATAAACTCTCAACTAATTAAGCATGGCATAAGCAGCTATGATCTCTAATTGTCATTGCAAACATGTTTCATTCATAACAAGCTGAATCGGGAACGATGAGCATTCATATTTACAAAAACAAGAGAGTTCGAGTTCATACCAGCTTTTCTCATCTCAATTAGCTCATCATATATCATCCTTATTGCCTTTCACTCGCATGACCGAACAATGTGGAAAATAATAATAGTGCAAGTGCATTGGACTAAGCTGGAATCTGCAGACATTTAATACAAGAGAGAAGACAATGTAATATGGCTCAAGGTTAAATCTACAACAAAGCAACTATTTACACGGGAAAGCTCCCAACAAGCAAAAGAAGAACGGGAAATATTTTTGGGTTTTCATTTTAACTACTACTACAAGCAAAGAAAATAAACTAGCTAGAAGCTAGAATTAATATTTTTTTTGTTTTTCTTGGTTTTTCTAGGACACAAGAAAACGACTAAGAAAAAGAAAATGAAACTAAGCATGGATGGTACAGTGAAAGAGTGTGAGAACCGACAACTAGAATAAGTGTGTGAACATGAATGTAAGTCGGTGAGAAACACGTACTCCCCCAAGCTTAGGCTTTTGGCCTAAGTTGGTCTATGGCCAGTATTGGCCTGACAGATATCCAAAGTTGTAGTTGGGGTCGTACTGAGACGCAACAGATGCTGCATGCTGTGCTGCAGCTCGAAGGCGGGCTAGCTCCGTCATGTTATAATAAGAATTTTCCTCCTCCATAGTTATAGTGTATCTTCCTTTTTCCTGAAAGTTAAACAAAGTAGGGGCAGGAAGAACAATAGGGATGGCATGCTGCCTATTAAAGATTAGTCGATATTTAAGGGTTTGATTATCCCACTCTATAAACCGGTGACTAGTCATAGCATGGCAGTCTAAATAAGAAGGAGGTAAAGGTTCATCATTCACGTGCACGGGTATACCAAGGAAGTGGGCTATGCGGGTAGCATAGATCCCACCAAATAAATCTCCATGCAAGCCATTATGGTGTAACCTACGTGCAACGATTGCTCCCAAGTTATATTGCCTATCACCTAGTACAACACTCCTGAGAACACAAAGATCAGGGACACACATGTGACAAGCCTCGTCTTTACCGTTTATGCATCTACCGATAAAGAGAGCAAAGTAATGAATGGCAGGAAAATGTATGCTCCCAGTGGTGGCTTCTGTGACGTCCCTGGATTCCCCTATTGTAATACTGGCTAGGAATTATCTAAATTCAGATTTGCGAGGATCACTCATACTGCCCCATTGTGGGAGCTTGCAGGAAACATTAAAATCCTCTAAATCCATGGTATAAGATTTATCATAAAGGTTAAACAGGATAGTGTGAGAGTTACGTGAAGATGAAAATTTAAACCTTCTCACAAAGCTATCAGTTAAGCCACGGTATTGAGGACACTTATCTTGTATGAAGTCCTCGAGGTCAGCGTTGCGCACGTATGCGTAAAATTCATCTTTGATGCCTGCTTGACACATGAATTCATCTGACGGCCATTCACAAGGCCGCACATCAGCATTCCTCGGTGGTTCATCGTCCGGCTCACGGAACACGAGCCTCGGTTCTTGCTTCCTTGAAGGACCACCTTGGAAGTTTCTCCTAGACATTTTTCTGAATTTTTTTGAAATTTTTAGTAACTTCAAAATAAAAGTTAACCAAACTCAACAAGATTGATAGCAACAACTGCTATAAGTGCCTAGAGGCTATATCATGCATTAGAACTACTTGGGACCAAGAAAATTTGACATGCAAGCTCAAGAACAAGGTCACCACAGTAGAATAAATTTGCAACAAATAAAGCACTAGAGCAAAAAATAATTGGACCAATGGAGGAGTCACATACCAAGGAACAATCTCCCCAAACAGTTTGGTGAATGGTGCTTTGAGCAAGGAGATCGAAAATGGCAGCAAGATGAGCTAGAACTCGGGTTTGAGCTGGTTGGGAATTTTTTTGGGAGGAAGAAGAAGAGCATGGGTGCAGGAATAAGTGGAGGGGGGCACGTGGGGACCACGAGGCAGGGGGGCATGCCCTGCACCTTCGTGGCCACATGCTGGCTCCCCTCGCTGTGTGTTCAGTACCATATTTTCTTAAATATTCTAGAAAAAAATCATATTTCATTTTCATGGCATTTGGAGAACTTTTATTTTCGGAATATTTTTTTTGCACGGATAAGTCTGGAAACAGATAGATAATGCTATTTTTGTTTTATTTAACCTAATTAACAGAAAGTAAAAGGAGGGTACAAAAGATTGTGCCATCTAGATTCACCTATCCCATGCTCATCAAAAGGAATCCATTAACAAGGTTGATCAGGTATTGTTGATAAACTCTTTCCGAGTAACATGAAACCGGAGAATTTTCGAATAACACTAGGTTACCTCAATGGGGATATGTATGTCCCCAACAATAAGAATGTCATATGCCTTCTTGATAGTAGTAATAGGAAACTCAAAACCTCTAATAGTAATAGTTGAAGTTTTTCCAATATAATTGATATTGTGGACCTGAGGTTGTTTCCTCGGAAAGTGTACCGTATGCTCATTACCATTGACATGAAAAGTGACATTGCCTTTGTTGCAATCAATAACAGCCCCTGCAGTATTCAAAAAAGGTCTTCCAAGAATAATAGACATACTATCGTCCTCGGGAATATCATGGATAACAAAGTCTGTTAGAATAGTAACATTTGCAACTACAACAGGCACATCCTCACAAATACCGACAGGTATAGCAGTTGATTTATCAGCCATTTGCAAAGATATTTTAGTAGGTGTCAGCTTACTCAAGTCAAGTCTACGATATAAAGAGAGAGGCATAACACTAACACCGGCTCCAAGATCACACAAAGCAGTTTTAACATAGTTTCTCTTAATGGAGCGAGGTATAGTAGGTACTCCATGATCTCCTAATTTCTTAGGCATTCCACCCTCAAAAGTGTAATTGGCAAGCATGGTGGAGATATCTACTTCAGGTATTTTCCTTTTGTTGGTAATAATATCTTTCATATACTTGGCATAAGGATTTTTTTAAGCACATCAGTCAAACGCATACGCAAAAAGATAGGTCTAATCATTTCCACAAAGCGCTCAAAATCCTCATCATCCTTTTTCTTGGATGGTTTCAGAGGAAAATGCATGGGTTTCTGAACCCATGGTTCTCTTTCCCTACCGTGCTTCCTAGAAACAAAGTCTCTCTAATCATAACGTTGATTCTTTGATTGTGGGTTATCAAGATCAAAAGCGGGTTCAATCTCTACATCATTATCATTGCTATGTTGAGCATGAGCATGAATATCATCATTAATATTATCACTAGGCTCATGTTCAGTACCAGATTGTGTCTCAGCATCAGAAACAGATATATCATTGGGATTCTCAGGTGTGTCAGTGTCGGTGTACTAAGATAGGGGTACCTTAGTACCCCAACTTGTGCACAGGCAGTAGCAGCTTCCCGCGGCAGGGTTTACCACGTGCTCGCTGAGTACCTTTTCGGTCCTTATGAAGCCATTCAAGAACAAAGTATACAAGTTGGAAGATCAAGACCCCGGCAAGTGGAGCTTGCCGGGAAGGCCGTACCAGGCTCAAGGTTATCACTTTAACACAAGACCCTTGGCAAGAGGAGCTTGCCAGGAGGACCAAAGAACACATATCCCAAGAGATGCCTCGGCGCATCATGCGCCCCGGCAGGGCCCGGAGAGCGACAAGCTTCTGGGCCCGGCAAGATCAAGACCCCGGCAAGGTGCTTGCCGGGGAAACCTATGCTGTGTGCCCGCGCTCCAGCTAATCGGCCCACGCGTCGCCCTGGGGCCCTTCCAGGGGCACGTGACGCATGGCTGTGCAGCCTGGGGTACACGGTGGCGAGCCACGGTGACGAGGCTACCGTCGTGGCGAACGGAGGAGCATGGACGGACACTTTTGGGGTCGACGGTGACGGGCATTTAATGCCCTTGTCCCCCACTGTCAAGGTTAGGTGAAGACCACTGTTCACGCACTATTCCTGCACTGTTACAACTACCACCAAATTTACACTTTTGCCCTCCTCTACATTGACACCTGTCGGTGACCCCTTGAGCTATAAAAGGAGGCCCATGCACAACGTAGAGGGGGTTCGGAACCTAGACAACTCTTTTGCTCGGTGTAGCTAGCTCTTCAAGCTCCTGAGCTCAAGAACTCAATACAATCCAAGCAGGAGTAGGGTTTTACGCGTCCGCGCGGCCCGAACCTGGGTAAACTGCCCGCGTGTGCCCCTCGATCTGCTCTCCGTGCTCCCTCTGCTCCCTTACCACAACGTAGAAGGGGCTCCGGTCCCATAGGTGCTCATGGGAGGACAGTTTCCCCCGACATCTTTGGCGCGCCAGGTAGGGGGGCGTCGAGGTTGTGCGAACCTGATCCGGCGCTCACGCGGACGCATTCTTCATCAACCTCTCCAGCTTCATCAACTTCATCAGCAACATCAACATGCCTCCGAAGAAGAAGGCTTCGGAGGTCGGAGGCCCGTCCGCGTCGATTCCACCGCCACCAGAACCAACGGTTGGTGGAGGAGACGCCGGCGGAAGGGTGGTCGCCGGCGAGGAAACTCATGGCGCCACCAAGTCCAAGGACAAGACGGACGACCGGGCGAATTCCAAAGCCTCGGTGTCCGTAGACGCACCACGTCTCTCTCGGGAGGTGCCAAGCCAGCAGCGCCGTGGTACAGGAGGTACCATACGCTTGCTGGGGCAAAGGCAAACCGGAGGATCGCGGGATGCTCAAGGCCACCGTCCTGGTACGAGCAAGGCGCGGTCGCCGGGGCGAGAAACTGCTCCTTCTAACCCTGTTAGAAGTCCGAGCATATCTCGCTCCTCGCACCGCTCGCCGCCGCTCCCCTCCTCTCCAGCAGAAGCTCTAGCAAGAGCACAGCTGCTCCTCGACTTCCCTCCAGCGGCAGACAAAGCCGAAGACTGGAGGGCGACGATCCAGAGCCTCATCGCCTTCGCCAACAACGACACGCCGCAGCAGTCGGCGACATCGCGGCCACGACAAGTCGACCAGATGAAGGCCGATGGCGACAAGACCGCCGGGTGTGCGACCACCGTGCACTCCCCGCCGCGGAAGCAGAAGACGCCACCCCGCCGGATCAACGTCGACGACGACTCCACGGCGTCGTCGGATCCGCGGGCTCGTCGGGACCAGCGCCAAGTCCTCGACGATCGGCGACAAGAAGACGCTCGGACGCGCATCGAGCGCCGACGAGAAGCCCGACGACAGTCGGATCAGCGCGCTGGGACCGCTGTCGACACGCACGCGCCCGATGAACCAGGCGACTTGCCGTACGCGGCAGGTTGCCCTGCGTTCACCCGTGAGCTGCGGCGCGTCCAGTGGCCCAGCATGAAAAACTTCAAGCCCGACGTACCCGAGAAGTACGACGGCAAGACGCACCCCTTGGAGTTCCTCAGCATCTACACCATCGCGGTGCAGGCTGCCGGGGGACGCGACGAGAAGATACTAGCCAACTACTTCCCGCTAGTGCTTAAGCCAAACGTTCGGTCTTGGCTTATGCACTTGCCGGAGAACTCCATTTCTTCGTGGGCAGATCTGTGCCACCAGTTTGTTGGCGCCTTCACGGGCGGCCACAAACCCCACGGCCAGGAGAGCGATCTCCACATCTTGGCCCAGAAGGAGGGAGAGTCCCTGCGCAAGTACATCCAGAGGTTTAGCCGCGTGCAACACAACATTCCCGATGTCCACCCTGCCGCGGTTATCAGCGCGTTCCACCAGAACGTGCGTAACCGCCGCATGAGGGAAGAGATGGCCATGACCAAGATTCGGGATGTCAGCGAGCTCTACGCTCTGGCCGACAAGTGTGCGCGCGCCGAAGAGGGGAGGAAACTCCCCAGAGAGGATGCTGGCGCAGGAGGGAGCGACAGCGAGGATGCCGCCCCGGCAAGGAAGAGCCGGCGGCGGAACAATCGGAAGAAGAAGAGCAAGGAGGTGCTAGTCGTCGAGCAGTCCGGCAAGGAGGCTCCCGCCAAGAAGGCACAAGCTGGCGGTTCCGGCAAGGAGCCTGCCCCTGTAGCGGCAGCCGACAAGCAGGACGGCTCCGACAAGCAATATTGCAAGATCCACCGCACCAAGGGCCACGATCTTCAGAACTGCAAGCGAGTCGAGTACCTCGTAGAACAGCAGAAGGCTGAATACGAGCGTCACGACAAGGAGAAGGCCCAAGGTGGCGAGGGAGAGCCAAGCAAGAAGCGGCCGTTCAATGGCCGGGGAGGACGCCGCGGCAAGGCCAAGCAGCGGCAAGGTGATCGACCTCCCCGAGGCCGCGACAAGGATGAGGAAGAAGACGACGACGACGACATGGAAGAAGGTGATAACAGCGAGCAGGAGTTCCAGAAGGCCACAGAAGTTCTGTGTGTCGACGGAGGCGCCTCTCTGCACACTTCCCACCGCCAACTCAAGCAGTGGGTGCGGGAAGTGAACGCAGCTGAGCCGCCCGTCGAGTCACGCAGGTTCCTGAAGTGGTCCAGCACGCCCATCATTTTTGACCTTGAGGATCACCCTGACCGCACAACGGCGGTCGGGTGCTTGCCGATGTTGGTTTCACCAACTATCCGCAACCTCAAGGTCACCAAAATGTTGGTTGACGGCGGGGCCGGCCTCAACTTGATCTCCTCAGCTGTGATCAAGAAACTACAGATCCCTGACAGCGAGCTCGAGGAAACCGGGTCATTCCAAGGGATCAACCCGGGAAGGAGCATGCCGAAGGGGAAGATTACTCTGCCCGTGACCTTTGGCGGGGAACTCAACTTCAGGACGGAGAGGATAACCTTTGACGTGGCCGATATCCCATTGCCATACAATGGGATACTTGGACGTCCTGCCCTCGCCAAGTTCATGGCAGCTTCCCACTATACCTACAACGTACTCAAGATGCCGGGGCCGATAAGCGTCATTTCTGTCCCTGGCGACAAGAAGGACGCGCTTATCTGCGTCGACAAGATCTACCGGGATGCAGCAGCCGCAGCGGAAAGCTACACACTTGCCGCTGAAGCTCCCGGGGGGAAGACCAAAACCAAGTCCGGCAAGAGCTCTGGGGCCCACTCCGGCAAATGCACCTCTTCGGAGTGCTGCGCTGCCGTCGAGGACGCACCATCGACCTCCACCGGCA
Organism: Secale cereale; assembly: GCA_902687465.1. Classification (NCBI taxonomy): domain Eukaryota; kingdom Viridiplantae; phylum Streptophyta; class Magnoliopsida; order Poales; family Poaceae; genus Secale; species Secale cereale. The sequence goes on from LR738712.1 coordinate 804,144,319, forward strand.
AGTGTAGGAAAGTAATGGCAGCTCCACCGGCAACCAAGAAGGTGTCCGCCAAGGAGGACGGCACTGGTGGTACCTTCACCATCAGTGCTACGCTCGACAACAAATAGGAAAGCGCGCTCGTTGCCTTCCTGCGGGCGAATGTTGATGTGTTTGCATGGCAACCATCTGACATCCCCGGTGTTCCCAGGAAGGTAATTGAGCACAAGCTTGCTGTTTGTCCTCATGCGCGGCCCGTCAAGCAGAAGGTCAGAAAGCAAGCCGTGGAGCGCCAAGAATTCATCGCCGAAGAGATAAAGAAATTGGAAGCAGCGGGCCTGGTTAGAGGCGTGATCCATCCCACGTGGTTAGCAAATCCTGTTGTCGTATGCAAGGCCAATGGGAAGTGGAGACTTTGTATAGACTTCACTGATGTGAATAAAGCATGTCCCAAGGATCCATTTCCCTTGCCGCGTATTGACCAGACTGTTGACTCCACCGCTGGATGTGAGCTGCTTTCCTTCCTTGATGCATACTCAGGTTACCACCAGATATTCATGGCCAAGGAAGATGAAGAGAACACTGCATTCATTACTCCATGCGGCACATATTGCTCGCATGCCCTTTGGATTGAAGAATGCAGGATCAACGTTTGCAACGGTGGTGCACACTGCTTTTGAGCCACAGATCCACAGAAATGTGGAAGCCTACATGGATGATATAGTGGTCAAGAGTAAGAGCAAGGATACCCTGATCCAAGACTTAGAAGAAACATTTGCGAACCTGCGCAAGATCCAGCTCAAGTTGAACCCCGAGAAGTGCGTCTTCGGAGTCCCCTCCGGCAAGCTTCTCGGGTTCTTTGTGTCCCAGAGGGGGATTGAAGCCAATCCCGACAAGATAAAAGCCATCGAGCAGATTGAAGCCCCGAAGCGCGTCAAGGACGTAAGGAGACTTGCTGGTTGTGTGGCTGCCCTCAGTAGGTTCATTTCAAAGTCTGCAGAACGCGCCCTGCCTTTCTTCAAAATCTTGAAGAAGGCAGGTCCGATTAAATGGACTCCGGAAGCGGAGGCAGCGCTGCAGGACCTGAAAGGATACCTGTCCTCTACTCCAATACTTGTCGCACCTAGACCACAAGAGAAGTTGCTGCTATACTTAGCAGCAACCAATCAAGTGGTTAGTGCTGCGTTGGTAGCGGAAAGGGAGGCAGAGGAAGAGCCCATGGCCCCAGCAAGCGAATCCAGCGACAAGCAGGGGGCTGCTCCGACAAGCTCTGGCCCCGACAAGGACAAGTCTGCGCAGGAACAAGGAGAAGTGCGAAGGAGGATGGTGCAGCGCCCAGTGTATTTTGTAAGTTCCCTCTTGCAGGGGGCTAGATCAAGATACTCTGGGGTGCAGAAGTTGCTTTTCGGCCTCCTCATGGCCTCGAGGAAGCTGCGCCATTACTTCCAAGCGCACGAGATAACAGTGGTCACTCGCTTTCCGTTGAAGAGGATATTGCAAAATCCCGAAGCAACAGGCAGGATCGTCGAGTGGGCACTGGAACTGTCAAGCTTTGGTCTCAAATTTGAAAGTACTTCAACCATACAGAGCAGAGCTTTGGCAGAATTCATAGCAGAATGGACCCCAACGCCAGATGAAGAAGTCCGAGAGACAAGCGTCCCCGTCCAAGAAGCGAGCAGTGAATGGATGATGTACTTTGATGGTTCTTTCTCGCTGCAAGGCGCCGGTGCCGGCGTGGTACTCATAGCGCCCACCGGAGAGCACCTCAAGTATGTTATCCAGATGCACTTTCCCAAGGAACAAGCGACAAACAATACTGCTGAGTATGAAGGTTTGCTTGCCGGCCTCAGAATTGCAGCCGAACTTGGGATCAAGAAGTTGATTGTGCGAGGAGATTCACAATTGGTGGTCCGACAAGTGAATAAGAGTTATCAGAGCCCTTTGATGGAAGCTTATGTCGATGAAGTGAGGAAGCTTGAAGAGCACTTTGAAGGTCTGCAAATGGAGCACGTCCCAAGAGCTCAGAATGATATTGCGGATGGCCTTTCGAAGTGCGCTGCAATGAAGTTACCTGTGGAACCAGGGACCTTCCTGCTCAAGTTAACTCAACCATCCGTTACACCATCAGTTGGGCAGAACAAGAAGAGAAAGTTGGTCTCCGGCGACTACTTGCCGGCGGATCTTCCCGAAGCCGCCGCCAAGGTCCCCAAGATCAGCGGCCAAGATGCTGAGGAACAGTTTGCTCCTGCAGATCCAAGGGTCTGTACAGTTGAAGCAGGCGTTCCCGACAAGCCCTGCCCCGGCAGGCTTGCCGGGGGACCATCAGCTCCGGCAGAGCCGGAGGCTCTTGCCGTAGAAGCTGGGGTTCCCGCAGCAGCCCTCATGCCTTTAGTCCTTGTCGTTGAGCCTCGGGCTCCGGCATGGGCACAGCAGATCGTCCGTTTTTTGCAAACTGGAGAACTTCCCGACGAGCCAGAAGAGATAGAGAAAATAACCAGACAGTCAAGTATGTACCAGTTCGTCGACAACGAACTGTACAGAAGAAGACTCAACGGTGTCAGATTGAAGTGCATTTCCAGAGAAGATGGACAAAAGCTGTTGGCAGAGATACATGGAGGCATATGTGGCCACCACATTGGCGCAAGGGCACTTGCCGGGAAGGCGTTCCGGCAAGGGTTCTTCTAGCAAGAAGCCCTCCAAGATGCAACTGCACAAGTAACCAAGTGTGAAGCGTGCCAGTTCCATGCCAAGCAAATTCACCAGCCAGCTCAAGCTCTCCAGACGATCCCTTTGTCCTGGCCCTTCTCGGTCTGGGGGCTCGACATCCTCGGCCCCTTTCCCCGCGCTGTCGGGGGCTTTGAGTACTTGTACGTAGCAATCGACAAGTTCACTAAGTGGCCAGAAGTGGAACCAGTGAGAAAGGTGACAGCACAGTCAGCAGTCAGGTTCTTCAGGTCAATTGTTTGCTGTTTCGGAATCCCTAACAGGATCATCACCGACAACGGCACACAGTTTACAAGTCGCACCTTCATGCAGTACGTCCAAGACCTTGGCGCCAAGGTCTGCTTCGCTTCTGTTGCTCACCCGAGGAGCAATGGTCAAGCGGAGAGGGCCAATGCTGAAGTGCTGCGCGGGCTCAAGACAAGAACCTTCGACAGGCTGCGCAAGTGCGGAAAAAACTGGATAGAGGAGTTGCCGGCGGCTCTTTGGTCAATCAGGACGACACCAAGTCGAGCCACCGGACAGACACCCTTTGCTCTTGTCAATGGAGCAGAGGCAGTTCTCCCCACAGAACTCGTGTACGGATCTCCTCGAGTGCTCGCTTATGATGAGCTCGAGCAAGAGCAACTGCGACAAGATGATGCATTGCTCCTTGAGGAGGAACGTCTCCAGGCTGCTGTACGAGCTGCTCGATACCAGCAAGCCTTGCGTCGCTATCATAGCCGCAAGGTTAAGGCCGGGAATCTCGAGGAAGGCGACCTTGTTCTTCGGCGTGTTCAGTCCGCCAAGAATTCCAACAAGTTGACGCCAAAGTGGGAAGGCCCTTATCGGGTGAGACAAGTCACAAGGCCCAGCGCTGTCCGCCTTGAGACCGAAGAAGGCTTACCGGTGAGCAATTCCTGGAACATAGAGCATCTTCGCAAGTTTCACCCATAAGGCACGGTTGCCGTGATCCGCTCCGGCAACCACCTTTTGTACGAGTGTTGCCGCTGTTGCATGTAAACCTTTGTACAAAGCCGGGCGCAGACCCCGTGCATCAGTAAAGTTTTTTGTGCTTCGCACTATTTGCCATTTCCATGCTTTTCTTTGTTATTTGCATGCATTGTTTGGCACCTTGTGCAACGCACATCCCCGGTAAGCACTAGCAAGCCGAGAGGCCCTATACTTGTTTCCCCTCCTCTTTTTCTTTCCCTCTTAAGCAGAAGGAGTATTCCTCGCGCACAAGTTTGCCGGGGGGAAGGAGGTGGAGGATAAACCAAGTGCTGTTCAAGAAAGAGAAGCCTTGTCGGGGAACAAGCAATTTATGAAAGCTAAGTTACCAAAGTTTGAGTAATTCAAATTTTTAATTTTTTAGTTGTCTTCCTTGAACAACCACACTTTGTATGGAAAACCTGTGCGCGGAGGAACCTACCCATGGCTAACCGCACCCTTACTTTGTTTTCAAGCATGCTCAACGACTTAAGTGAGCTGCGACAAGTGTCGCGCCCTTACTTCGTTTTTGAGTTCGCTCAGCAAGCTAAGTGTGCTGCGACTAGCTGCGGCAAGGTTACTTGCCGACAAGGTCTTTCCCCAGCAGGCTCCTAAGAGTCCAGCACTCAGCGCTCGCGGCAAGGGCCCCTTGCCGGCAAGTCCCCTGAAAGCGTAGGGTAGAAAGCATACAAAGTGGAGGACCAAAAGCAAGGGAGATAACACTGCATTGACTGATCAAAATAAGATTGTATATTACAAAGGTAGCTTGCCGTAATACTAATAAATTCTTGCCTATAACATGCCTTGCAGCGGCAAGGGAAACAGAAAGAAAGGAATCTAATCTACGCGGTCGCCTTCACGCCTTGTGATTTTGTTCACCTTGGCGACGATGTGGGCAACCTGCGCCTTCAACGCCTCCTGATCAGCGTCGTCCGGCAAGGTGCGGAGGATGTTGACAAGGTTGATGCCGGGGTTGCGATAGACGATTTTCGTCAAGACACGTTCCAAGGTGCCCACGCAAAGCCGACGCGCCTCGTCGGCCAGCTGCACGGGGATCTTCTCCTGCAATCGCGCAAGTGCCGGCGCTATTCCCCTGAAGAACAGACTTAACTTGGCGCTGTGGGGGAGATTCTCGTCCGGGGAGTACGCGAGATGCTCCGCCCTCAGCGCCGCCATCTCCTTGTCGATATTGGCAGCGGAGGTGACCAGATCGTCAGTCCACTGCTCCACCGCCCGGCTGAAGTTGTTCGCTGAGATGGCGGCGCTCTCCACCAAGTTCCGCTCCTTGCGGAGCTCGTCCTTCAGCTTCGTCTCGCGGTCCCGGGCGGCGTCGAGCGAATCAGTCAGAGTGGAGACCTTCAACTCTAAGTCAGCAATGGAATCCTTGGCGGCAGTGAGCTCGTCGCCTTTCTTGGAGAGACGTACCTGCAGGTCAGAGTTGGTGTGGGCATCTTTCTCCCGCTCCACATTGAGCGCGGTGATTCTGTCCGCACTCGCCTTCAGGTACCGCTCCAGCTGCTCCACCTTGGCCTCAAGGTCCTTCTTGGCGGTCTCCGCGGTGGCTGCGGCGGCCTTCGCCTCCTTCAGGGCCCCGCCAATGGCCTGCTCCCGGGCGGTGAGGTCGTCCTCGTGGGCATCGAGGTCGACCTTCCGCTGGTTGAGCACTCTTTCTCGCCGGGACAGCTCCTCGGCGGCCAACCGTTGCTGCTCGTCCACCTCGGCCTTCTCCAGGAGGAAGGCTTGCTGCGCTCCGGCAAGCTCGTCGCGCTCCTCAGCCAAGTGGCGGAGGGCTGCTTGGTTGTCGGCGCGAAGCTCCGCGGCGCGCTTCTCCAAGTCAACTCCAGCCTTGGCGGCAAGAGCTTCCCGAGACTACAGCTTCGCCTGCCTGGCCCGGTACAGAGCCAGGAGCCGGCGAAGGAGTTTCTCCTCTTTGGGCTCGTCGCTGCCGCCGGGCGCTTCAACGACCTTCAACCCCGCGGAGGCGAGGACCTCTCCGTCAAAGGTCTCTCCCTCCACGGGGGCTCGAGACGAGGACCCCCACGGGACTTGTATGAAAACCCCGTTGGGGGCCTCCAGGTAGACGCCCTGCCCAGCCGCAGAGGCGGAAGGGTCGGCGGCCGGTGCAGCGCTTGACGCTCCTGCTGCCTCCGGGCCAGCAGTTTGGTCGCCGGTCCCTTCCCCAGCCGCGGCGTCTGCGGGCGGGGCGATCTCTTCAACGGCAGGCTCGTCAGCTCCAGCCATGCCCTCAGCGGCAGTGGCGTTGCCGTCGTCGCCGTGCACCTCCTCCTCGACGGTGGCCTCCGTCTCCATCCGCTCTGGGGCGGGAGGATCTAGCAGAAGAAAAAGAAAAGAAAAAGTCAAGCAAATATCCAAAAAGACAAGTCCAAGGAGAAAAAGCTACAAGACTTACCTTCACGGACTTCTTCGACGACAGGCTCCCTCGCCGGGGAATCCACCCTTGGCGGTGGAGTGGTGGCCCCTGCTGGCGGAGGGCCACCCGCGCCCTCCCTTGGCGGGGTGCTCACCCTTGTCGGGCTGCTCACCCTTGGCGAGGTGCCCGCCCTTGGCGGGGTGCCCGTCCTTGGCGGAGCGTTTTCCCTCGCCGGGGAGTTCGTCCTTGGCGGGGAGGGTGGAGCAAGTGGCTCGTCGGGGGTGACCTCCGGTTGCTCCTGCGGCTGCGGCTCCGCTTCTGCACAAGACAAACAAGACAACAAAAATATCAGTACGAGCGATAACCTCAAGCGCGGCCGTCAAGCATAAGGTCAAATACCAGACTTACGCTGGGGGCTGCGCTGGGGGCTCCTCCTCGGAGCAGCAGGTTGATCCGGCAAGCTTGCCGCTGGCACATCTCCAGTCGCCGCGACGGGCGAGTCGTCTTCGACCTCAACCACAGGGATCTTGGCCCTCTTCGCCATCCGCTGGGTCAGGATCCTGAGAGCAAAACAAGAGCAAGATCAGAATCAACAAGGAAAATCAAGACAAAATCAAAGAAACTAAAGAAGTACAAGCACTTACTCTTCTTCCTCGTCGTCGGAGCTGAGGGCGGAGAAGTCAAACTCCGCCTGGTTTGCTCCCGCGCGGGGAGCCGGAGGAGAAGGCTCCCTCGGACGCTTGGCGGTCTCCGGGGCTGCGGTTTGTGAAGACCCAGCCCCCGTCGTCGCCGGGGCCCGAGGGGCAGATGGAGCACCCGTTCCGCTCCGGGAAGATCCTCCTCCGCTTGGCGCTTGAGCGCGAGGCGCCTCCTCGACGGCTTCACTCGTCCTGGTGGCACGCGACGCACGGCGCGCTAGCTGCTGTCGGGGCGCCTGCGGCCTCGCCGTCTCAGCTGCCTTGCAGAGGCGCTTCCTCGGTTGCTGCTTGGGACTTGCCGGAGGCGGGGAGTTCTCTGAGGACGAGGAGGCGTCGTCATCGAGATTCAGGGATCCACCAGAGTCTTCATCAGCCTCGGCGCCCTCCTCCAACTCGGCAGGCCCGCTGGACTCAGCGCCATGTCCGGCGACCTCGCTTCCTCCGGCAACTTCGCTCCCTCCGGCAACTTCGCTCGTCCCGGCAAACTTCAGAGATGGCACCCCGGCGAACTCCTCGGGCGGGAGCTTCAGCAACTTGAGGATTTCCGCCTCCTCTGCTTGGCTCACTGCGTCCGCGGCCTCAGCATCGTCCACGGTGTATCCAAAGTCACCCGCCGCTGCAGCTGCGGCGGCCTCCTCCATCCTGGTGGCGATGTAGGCTATATCCCTCACCGTAGTGGCCCGGGTGAGGCCCTTGTTCTCCTCGGCGTTCTTGGGCGTCTCGACCAAGTTGTCGAAAAAGCTCAGCACGGCGTCCGGCGGAGGCTCGATCCAGGTGGGGACGACGCCATGGGAGTCACACGCAGGCATCATTGCACGCAAGGAATCTCGGGCAGTGCTGTTGCACAGCGGCACCACTCCCCGGGGAGGTCTGAACCATTCCGGGTGGGCCGGGTCTTGCTTGAAAAGCTCCCGGACCATCCCTTTCAACTCCAAGGCAGTAAAATTGTAGTTCAACCCAGGGCGCAGCCTCATGATATCCGCCGCATTGCCGAATTCCCAGGCGGCCCTTTTCCTTTCTTGTAAAGGGGCAATGCAGCGGCGGAGGAAGTCTGCCCCTACCTCTCCGATGGTCAGTTTGGCTACCCGGAGACGAATAATCCTGATAAGGGCAATACTAAGCTTGTTGTCCTCCGGGGCCAATTCGCTCCAGTCCCTGCCGCGCACTATGGCAGTTGTGCGCGGCGCAGTGAATGGCTCCGGCTTCTCCTCCACCACCCAGCACCAATCGGCTCTCCATTCTTCCCACTTGCCGCGGAGCTCTCCCTTCAGGTACGAATCCTTCTTGTTCAGCCTGAAGATCCAGGAGATGCCGCCGGAGAGGGGAGCACCAGCCTCCACTCTAGGCATAAAAAAGTGGCGGAAAAGGGCTACGTTTGGATGAATCCCAACATAGTTTTCGCACAGATGTGCGAAAACGGCCATCGTAAGGATGGCGTTGGGAGTGAAATCTAGGAGGTGGAGGCCATATGTGTTCATGATGTCACAAAAGAACTCCGAATACGGAGGGCACAGTCCATAGTGGAAAAATGCAGCGAAGAAGAAATACCCGCCGGGGAACATATCTTTGGCGACGGCGGGGAAGACTCTGGTGCGGGGATGGGCTTTGGTCTCCCTCGCCCAGAACAGATAGTATTTGTTCCGCAGCTCCCTCGCGCCAAGCCTCGGCGCGAAGACCACGGACCTCTTCCGCAGGGCGGCCAGCTTCGCCGCCTGCTCGGACTTCTCCTTCTTGGCCTTGTCGTTCTTGGCCTTGTCTCTCTTCGCCTTGTCGCCCTTCGGAGCCATGGCGGAGGAGGCGAGGGAAGAAGCGAGGAGCTCGACGGCGCCGCGGATGCGGAAGACGGCGGAGGCAAGAAGCAGCGGAGGTTTCTGGAGAAGAAAAGCGCAATGAAGACGAAGGAGAGGAACTGCCCCTGCTTCCTCTGCTTTTAAGGGGGAAGTGGGGGACGTTCCGCATTTCCCATTAATGAACGAGGCCACGATCTCCCCCACGACGCCGCAATCGACGCGTGCCGTTAGGGGGGGGATGCGGCGGATACGGAAGGAGATACGGCGTGCCGTGGGCCGCGCGTGCCCGTGCACTGTCTTGGGCCTGGCCCAACAGCGCTCGGCACCGTGTGTGGCCCAGGCCCGGGGGCTCCTGTCGGTGTACTAAGATAGGGGTACCTTAGTACCCCAACTTGTGCACGGGCAGTAGCAGCTTCCCGTGGCAGGGTTTACCACGTGCTCGCTGAGTACCTTTTCGGTCCTTATGAAGCCATTCAAGAACAAAGTATACAAGTCGGAAGATCAAGACCCCGGCAAGTGGAGCTTGCCGGGAAGGCCGTACCAGGCTCAAGGTTATCACTTTAACACAAAACCCTTGGCAAGAGGAGCTTGCCAGGAGGACCAAAGAACACATATCCCAAGAGATGCCTCGGCGCATCATGCGCCCCGGCAGGGCCCGGAGAGCGACAAGCTTCCGGGCCCGGCAAGATCAATACCCCGGCAAGGTGCTTGCCGGGGAAACCTATGCTGTGTGCCCGCGCTCCAGCTCATCGGCCCACGCGTCGCCCTGGGTCCCTTCCAGGGGCACGTGGCGGATGGCTGTGCAGCCTGGGGTACACGGTGGCGAGCCACGGTGACGAGGCTACTGTCGTGGCGAACGGAGGAGCATGGACGGACACTTTTGGGGTCGACGGTGATGGGCATTTAATGCCCTTGTCCCCCACTGTCAAGGTTAGGTGAAGACCACTGTTCATCCACTGTTCACGCACTATTCCCGCACTGTTACAACTACCACCAAATTTACACTTTTGCCCTCCTCTACGTTGACACCTGTCGGTGACCCCTTGAGCTATAAAAGGAGGCCCATGCACAACGTAGAGGGGGTTCGGAACCTAGACAACTCTTTCGCTCGGTGTAGCTAGCTCTTCAAGCTCCTGAGCTCAAGAACTCAATACAATCCAAGAAGGAGTAGGGTTTTACGCGTCCGCGCGGCCCGAACCTGGGTAAACTGCCCGCGTGTGCCCCTCGATCTGCTCTCCGTGCTCCCTCCGCTCCCTTACCGCAACGTAGAAGGGGCTCCGGTCCCATAGGTGCTCGTGGGAGGACAGTTTCCCCCGACAGTCAGCTACAGTTCACTAGGAGCATGCAAAGTCCTATCATTTTTCTTTTTCTTCTTTTTAGAAGAACTAGGTGCATCTAAATTAGCTCTCTGAGAATCTTGCTCAATTCTCTTAGGGTGGCCTTCAGGATACAGAGGTTCCTAAGTCATTCTACCACCTCTAGTCACAACTCTAATGGCATTATCATTGTTCTTACTATTTAATTCATTGAGCAAATCATTTTGAGCCTTAAGTACTTGTTCTACTTGAGTGGTAACCATAGAAGCATGTTTACTAATGAGTTTCCGTTCACCTTTAGCTCTAGACAGATAATCACTCAAGCGTTCAATCATATAAGCATTGTGTTGTAATTGTCTACCAACATAAGCATTGAAGTTTTCTTGTTTCACAATGAAATTGTCAAACTCATCTAAGCATTGGCTAGCACACTTACAATGAGGAATATCACCTTCATCAAATCTATAAAGAGAATTTACCTTTACTACCTGTGTCGGGTTATCAAGACCATATATTTCTTCAATAGGCGGTAAATTCTTAACATCTTCAGCTTTAATACCTTTTTCTTTCATAGATTTCTTTGCCTCTTGCATGTCTTAAGGACTGAGAAATAGAACACCTCTTTTCTTCTGAGTTGGCTTAGGGGCTGGTTCAGGAAGTGTCCAATTATTTTCATTGGCCAGCATATTATTCAATAGTAGTTCAGCTTGTTCAATTGTTCTTTCCCTGAAAACACAACCAACACAACTAACCAGGTGGTCTCTGGAAGCATCGGTTAGTCCATTATAAAAGACATCAAGTATATCATGCATCTCAAGAAGATGATTAGGCAAAGCATTCAGTAACTGGAGAAGGCTCCCCCAAGCTTGTGGGAGACTCTATTCTTCAATTTGCACAAAGTTATATATTTCCCGTAAGGCAGCTTGTTTCTTATGAGCGGGAAAATATTTAGCAGAGAAGTAATACATCATATCCTGGGGACTACGCACACAACCAGGATCAAGAAAATTAAACCAAGTCTTAGCATCACCCTTTAAAGAGAACGGAAACAACTTAAGGATATAGTAACAACGAATCTTTTTATCGTTGGTAAACAGGGTGGCTATATCATTCAATTTGGTAAGATGTGCCACAACAGTTTCAGAGTCATAGCCATGGAAAGGATCAGATTCAACCAAAGTAATTAACTTAGGATCAACAGAGAATTCATAATCCTTATCAGTAACACAGATAGGTGAAGTAGCAAAAGCAGGGTCATGTTTCATTCTAGCATTCAAGGACTTTTCTTTCAGCTTAGCTAATAACTTCTTAAGATCATACCTATCATTGCAAGCAAGAAAGTCTCTAACTGTTTCTTCATCCATAACATAACCCTCAGGCACGACAGGCAATTCATATCTATTGGGAGTAGTTTCATCATCACTTTCATAAATATCGTCAACATTTGCACTCTCCCTAACCTTAGCAATTTGTTCATCTAGAAATTCACCTAGTGGCACAGTATCAGGCATAGAGGTAGTTTCATCATACATAGCATAAGTAGCATCATTAAGACCATACGACATATCAGATTCAATAGTAGGAGTAGGTGTTGCAAGTTTACTCATAACAGAAGGAGAATCAAGTGCAGAGCTAGATGGCAGTTCCTTACCTCCCCTCGTAGTTGAGGGTAAGATCTTAGTTTTTGAATCCTTCAGATTCTTCATAGTGATAAACAGATATAAATCCCAAGTGACTTAAAGAATAGAGCAATGCTCCCCGGCAACGATGCCAGAAAATAGTCTTGATAACCCACAAGTGTAGGGGGTCGCAACAGTTTTCGAGGGTAAAGTATTCAACCAAAATTTGTTGATTCGACACAAGGGGATCCAAAGAATACTCTTAAGTATTAACAGCTGAGTTGTCAATTCAACCACACCTGAAGTATCTGCAGCAAGATAGTTTAGTAGCAAAGTAATATCATAGTGGCAGTAGGAGCAATAAAAGTACGATAGTGTTTTTGTAGTTTTTGTGATAGTAGAAACGGAAAAGTAAATAAGAAACCAGCAATATAGGTAAAGCGCGTAGGCATTGGATCGGTGATGGGAAATTATGTCGGATGCAATTCATCATGTAGAAGTTATAGCCTAGGGTGACACAGAACTAGCTCTAGTTCATCAATGCAATGTAGGCATGTATTCCGAATATAGTCATACGCACTTATGGAAAAGAACTTGCATGACATCTTTTGTCCTACCCTCCCGTGGCAGCGGGGTCCTATTGGAAACTAAGGGGTATTAAGGCCTCCTTTTAATAGAGTACCGGACCAAAGCATTAACACATAGTGAATACATGAACTCCTCAAACTATGGTCATCATCGGGAGTGGTCCCGATTATTGTCACTTCGGGGTTGCCGGATCATAACACATAGTAGGTGACTATAGACTTGCAAGATAGGATCAAGAACACACATATATTCATGAAAACATAATAGGTTCAGATCTGAAATCATGGCACTCGGGCCCTAGTGACAAGCATTAAGCATAGCAAATTCATAGCAACATCAATCTCAGAACATAGTGGATACTAGGGATCAAACCCTAACAAAACTAACTCGATTACATGATAGATCCCATCCAACCCATCATCGTCCAGCAAGCCTACAATGGAATTACTCACACACGGCGGTGAGCATCATGGAATTGGTGATGGAGGAAGGTTGATGATGACGATGGCGACGATCTCCACTCTCCGGAGCCCCGAACGGACTCCAGATCAGCCCTCCCGAGAGAGATTAGGGCTTGGCGGCGGCTCCGTCTCGTGAAACGTGATAATTCCTTCTTTCCCATTTTTTCTCCCCGAAACGGATGATATAGGATCTGGGGGTACGTCGGTGGAGCACCAGGGGGGCCACGAGGCAGGGGGCGCGCCCCCACCCTCGTGGACAGACCCTGGGCCCCCTGGGGTGGATCTTCTTGCAGGTATTTTTTATATTTTCCAAAATAATTCTTCGTGGATTTTCAGGTCATTCCGAGAACTTTTTATTCTGCACAAAAAACAACACCATGGCAGTTCTGCTGAAAACAGCGTCAGTCTGGGTTAATTCCATTCAAATCATGCAAGTTAGAGTCCAAAACAAGGGCAAAAGGTTTTGGAAAAGTAGATACGTTGGAGATGTATCAATTAGTACCATCAAAATAAGGACCTCTACGGTGGTAACTTCCCTCGCTAGACGCCATACTCTCCTAGGTTGTGAAACCAAGGCTATGATCGCCAAAGCTATGGAAATAATGGCAAAGAGAGACCAAAGCTCTGATACCACTTGTAGGATCGAAAGTATGTCTAGAGGGGGGGTGATTAGACTACTTGACCAAATAAAAATCTAGCTTTTTCCCAATTTTAATTCTTGGCAGATTTTAGCAACTTAGCACAAGTCAATCAATCAACCTACACATGCAATTCTAAGAGTATATCAGTGGAAAGTAAACAGTTGCGTATGAAGGTAAAGGGAGGAGTTTGGAGGGAGTGATGGCTTCTCGCCCCTCGTTGGTTACCCCAAGTGGAAGGTTTGAGATGCAGTGTAGCGGAAGTTCTCCCTTGGCAAAGATACCAAGGATCGATTTCCCCTGAGACTCCCAGTTTCAACAAGAAGGTGTTAACTGCTAATGGCGCCAGATATTAGCAATCAACATGGACCTGCACACAGATACAAATAACTTTGCTCCCAATGAGTACAGAGAGGTTGTCAATCCCTCCGGCCTTGTCGTTTACAAAGGATCAAACACAAGTGATAATAGTGATAGGTATTGCTGCAAATAGTAAGTAAAAGCGGAAAGTAAATAGCGGATGTGATCAGTGATGGTAATATGGACCGGGGTCCCAGGATGTTCACTAGTGATGTCTCTCTCCCAAAAGATGATAAAACAGCTATGTGAGGTAAACGAATTACAGCTGGGCAATTGACAGGACCATGTGCGCAAACCAATGCTGACTATGTTGCAAGAAATGTAGAGGTTCAAAGCATGGGCGGTACGCCAAGGCAAGTAGACCGAAATCCATCTGCATCTACTACTAATCATCCACCTTGAGATATCTATCCAGAACATCTCGCTGGTATTAAGTTGCGAGTCCCACCCATAGTGTAAACTCAAAGCAACAGACAACTGCATTAAAAGAACTTTGCGTAAAGTAAACAGTCCTTGCACCCGCGGGCACAAGCACCGTTGTTTTCCCCCTTATGGCAACATCACATCCCCTAGACTCATGTTTCTGTCACTCAAGCTAGTCATCGAGGGGCATGAACCCACAATCGAGCATAACTTTCCCTCTTGGAGTCACTACCTACTACTTGGCCAAAGCAATAAATAGCAACGGAGAACATGCAAGAATTACTTACGAACATAAATATAAAAGAGGTAAATCAAATATATTACTCAAACACAATCTGAACATAATCTCACAATCCATCGGATCCCAGCAAACTCATCATAGCAACAGCATAAGGATTACATATGTGCCTCGATCATGTAGGGCAGCTCACGAGGTCTAATTAGTGAAGCACAAGAACGGGAGGAGAACATCACATAGCTACTGGTCATGGACCCATGGTTCAAGGGAGACTACGCACAACTCGTCCGGGAGGCGTCCATAGTGGTGGAGAGGCTCCCGGTGGTGATCCTCCCCTCCGGCAGGGTGCCGGGAAGAGTTCTCCTGGTGCTCCCGATCTTGGAAGCGCGGCGGCGGCGGAACAGAGATGAGATCGCAAAAAATGGTTCCCGTCTCGAGGGTTTCGGGACACGATATAAATATATGCCAAAGGGGGGCATCAGCGGAGGCCTAGGGGGCCCAGGCGCCCCCACGGCGCGGCCAGGAGGGGGGCCGTGCCACCAGCGCGCCTGGAGCCCTGGTGGCCCCCCTCCGGCTCTACTTCGGGTGCCGGGAAGCTTCTGGAACGCTGATTTTTTATATAATTTTTCCGGGATTTTTCTGGCAGTTTTCGTAATGGGAAAACCTGAAATACAAAAACAGCAGAAAACAGAAACTGGCACTGGGGTGCACTGAGTTAATAGGTTAGTCCAAATATGATCAAAAGTGTATGGAAGTGTATAAATATCATAGCAATATCACCCAAAAGAGGCATGGAGCAAGCAGAAATTATAGATACGTTTTGGACGTATCAACATCCCCAAGCTTAATTCCTGCTCGTCCTCGAGTAGGTAAATGATAACAAGAATAATATCTGTGGTGACATGCTATTAACCATATAGGACTTTTCATAGTCATATGACAAAAGCTTACTGAGACAATGAATCTGTAGTATTTAAGTTGCCTCATGAGAAAATCACAAAAAACTAAAAGTTTTACAATATGATACTGAAACATCAAATAGATTTGTAATGAGCATGGTGTGCAAATATGACAAAGTGATATCTCGCTTGCCCCCTTTAGTGAAGCAAAACATAAATGCAGGGGCACCTCCAAGGTTTAAGTGATGACTAGATACAATGATTTCAGAATAAACGATATCATAATCATGCAAAAGACAATGTTACTTTGGGACAATGCACATTACACTCAGAATGACAATCATGCTCTCAGTAGTTGGTGCTTTAAAAGAAGGTGGAGACTCTCGAACCGTGGCTTTTGTTGGCAAGGTTGAAAACCCGTAGTCGGAAACAAAGACAAAACATGTACCAGAGCTCTTGATTTTAAAAACAGAGGTAATAATATTATTTTTAGATTATGCATGTTTCGTCAACGAATGCTAGCAGACAACTCAATCACTTCTTGAGATGGACAAGTTTCGAGGAGCGGCTCCCGAATGAGGACGATCACATCCTCTTAATCTCCTTTGTTTATCACTGCCAAAGTTTTCTGATTTCTCATGAACAAAGCATGAAGGAGGGTTTGTTTGTTATATTATTTTTGAGCCGGGCGCACTCAATGCCAGTTCCTTCTCGTATTATGGGTTTGCACATTATACATGCAATCCCAGGGTGAAGCTTGTCCAACTTAAAAAGATCATGAATTAACTACTACTTCCTCATGAACTTAAAACAGAGGCACAAAATAGGAATGCATTTTTTTTGAATAATTTCGAGATGGTACATGCAAGTCTCCGTTAGGAATGGCAGGTAAATACCATGTAGGAAGGTATGGTGGACTCATATGGCATAACTGGTTTAAAAGAATTTGGATGCACAAGTAGTCAGTCCGCTTAGTACAGGCGAAGGTTAGCAAAAGACTGGGAGCGACCAACTAAGAGAGCAATGACGGTCATATTCATGCAGAGCGACAAAGCAACATTGAATCAGGCATGGAAGTTATATCGCTACTCAGAAACAAAAGATCATCAAGGCTTGACAGACTTTCTTTACAGTCTTAAATATGTGTGAGCATACGCCAAGTCAATCAAAATAAATTCTTGAAGGAAGATATTACTAAACCATACCACATCATAGGCAAACAAATCATGTTGGTACTCCAATAACACATTGGGAACCCCCCAGCTATTTGAGACTAACCATAAGAAAACATGAACTACTAAGCACCATTATGCACGTAGCATTTTTATCATAGACATATCAACCAATGCAACAGAAGCAAACTCTCTTAATAAGATACGCATGATAACTAAAGAGAGTTCAAGCAACCAACTAAACAAAAGCTCTTTAAAAAGATAAGCATGGAAACTAAGAGCTAAGCATGATAGTAGCTATTGAAAGACAAAGAACACACACATCAAAGATAGACGTGATAATTCTATGTTATGTTTTAGGTAGAAGTGGAGCGTCTTTCTCTCCCACATAAAGAAAGCTGAGTTCCGACTCGTTATGAAAAGCTAAAGAAAACTAAAAAGGAAACTAAAAGCAAGACGCTCCAAGCATAGCACATAACACATGAAGTGATAAAAATATAGTGGAACGAAAGACGAACTGATAATGTTGATGGAGAAGGGGATGCACGGGGGCATCTGATACGTCCAAAATGTATCTATAATTTCTGCTTGCTCCATGCCTCTTTTGGGTGATATTGCTATGATATTTATACACTTCCATACACTTTTGATCATATTTGGACTAACCTATTAACTCAGTGCACCCCAGTGCCAGTTTCTGTTTTCTGTTGTTTTTGTATTTCAGGTTTTCCCATTACGAAAACTGCCAGAAAAATCCCGGAAAAATTATATAAAAAATCAGCGTTCCAGAAGCTTCCCGGCACCCGAAGTAGAGCCGGAGGGGGGCCACCAGGGCTCCAGGCGCCCTGGTGGCGCGGCCCCCCTCCTGGCCACGCCGGGGGAGGGGGGGCGCCTGGGCCCCCCAGGCCTCCGCTGATGCCCCCCTTTGGCATATATTTATATCGTGTCCCGAAACCCTCGAGACGGGAACCCTTTTTCGCGATCTCATCTCTGTTCCGCCGCCGCCGCGCTTCCAAGATCGGGAGCACCAGGAGAACTCTTCCCGGCACCCTGCCGGAGGGGAGGATCACCACCGGGAGCTTCTCCACCACCATGGACGCCTCCCGGATGAGTTGTGAGTAGTCTCCCTTGGACCATGGGTCCATGACCAGTAGCTATGTGATGTTCTCCTCCCGTTCTTGTGCTTCACTAATTAGACCTTGTGAGCTGCCCTACATGATCGAGGCACATATGTAATCCTTATGTTGTTGCTATGATGAGTTTGCTGGGATCCGATGGATTGTGAGATTATGTTCAGATTGTGTTTGAGTAATATATTTGATTTACCTCTTTTATATTTATGTTCGTAAGTAATTCTTGCATGTTCTCCGTTGCTATTTATTGCTTTGGCCAAGTAGTAGGTAGTGACTCCAAGAGGGAACGTTATGCTCGATTGTGGGTTCATGCCCCTCGATGACTAGCTTGAGTGACAGAAACATGAGTCTAGGGGATGTGTTGTTGCCACAAGGGGGAAAACAACGGTGCTTGTGCCCGCGGGTGCAAGGATTGTTTACTTTACGAAAAGTTCTATTAATGCAGTTGTCTGGTGCTTTGAGTTTACACTATGGGTGGGACTCGCAACTTAATACCAGCGAGATCTTCTGGATCGATATCTCAAGGTGGATGATTAGTAGTAGATGCAGATGGATTTCGGTCTACTTGCCTTGGCGTACCGCCCATGCTTTGAACCTCTACCTTTCTTGCAACATAGTCAGCATTGGTTTGCGCACATGGTCCTGTCAATTGCCCAGCTGTAATTCGTTTACCTCACATAGCTGTTTTATCGTCTTTTGGGAGAGAGACATCACTAGTGAATATCATGGGACCCCGGTGCATATTACCATCACTGATCACATCCGCTATTTACTTTCCGCTTTTTACTTACTATTGCAGCATTACCTATCACTATTATCACTTGCGTTTGATCCTTTGTAAACGACAAGGCCGGAGGGATTGACAACCTCTCTGTACTCGTTGGGAGCAAAGTTATTTGTATCTGTGTGCAGGTCCACGTTGATTGCTAATATCTGGCGCCGTTAGCAGTTAACACCTTCTTGTTGAAACTGGGAGTCTCAGGGGAAATCGATCCTTGGTATCTTTGCCAAGGGAAAACTTCCGCTACACTGCATCTCAAACCTTCCACTTGGGGTAACCAACGAGGGGCGAGAAGCCATCAGCATCCCCAAGCTTAGACGCTTGAGTCTCCTTGAATATTTCTTGGGGGTGCATGGGGGCATCCCCAAGCTTGGGCGTTTGACACTCCTGAATCTTTTTATCATCTTCCCTCGCACACTTGAAAACTCCCTTCATACATAACTCATCATAATCTGATTAGCGAGGTTAGTACCCTTAATAAAATAATTGTTCCTTGCTGGAAATAAGGATATTTTTGAAGGTCTACTGTTTCTCAAGATTGCCAAAAGGTTTTTGCAAAGAAAAAGCAAGCTCAAGGTTTGCAAAATGAAGGAAAGGCAAAACAGGACAGAATCTGTGAAAAACAGAACATCAGGTAGTAAATGATTTTTTCGGGGCACTTCTGCAACTCTAATAAAAAAACTCAAAACAGACGCACGAAAGACAATTATATAGAGCACGCTGTCGAAACAATTCAGACCAAAAAGATGATCTGGGGATTTTATACGAATTTTTCTATCCAAGGACAGAATCTGTTTCCTGGACAGCACGTCACAACTTTTGAACTTTCTTGCAATCAGAGGCTAGACTTGGCACAAAGTTGAAAAGCAAAGATACAATGATGATGCTACTGTAGTAACAACATCAAGACACAACAAAAGCAAAATAAAATTTATTCATTGTGGGCTGCCTCCCAAAAGTGCTTTCTTTTATGCCTTTAAGCTAGGCATAATGCATAGAGATCAAGTTTTATCAAGAGTAAAAGAATAGCTAGCCCGTATAACGGACTCAAAAGGTAACTTAATCTTCTTTTGAGGGAAGTGTTCCATCCCTTTGTTGAGAGGAAACTGGAATTTTATATTCCCCTCTTTCATGTCAATGATAGCACCAACGGTGCGAAGGAAAGGACGTCCCAAAATAATTGGACAAGAAGGTTCACATTCAATATCCATAATAGTAAAATCAACGGGAACGTAATTGTCATTGACAATGATAAGAATATCGTCGATCCTCCCCAAAGGTTTCTTTATGGAAGAATCAACGAGACGAACACCAAAAGAACAAGAATCAAAAGGTTTCAATTTAAGCATATCATATATTCTTTTGGGCATAACAGAGGTACTAGCTCCAACATCACATAAAGCATAGCAAGAAAAGTTATTCAACTTAATTTTAATC
The DNA here is from genome assembly GCA_902687465.1 of Secale cereale. Classification (NCBI taxonomy): domain Eukaryota; kingdom Viridiplantae; phylum Streptophyta; class Magnoliopsida; order Poales; family Poaceae; genus Secale; species Secale cereale. The sequence goes on from LR738712.1 coordinate 804,163,909, forward strand.
ATAGGATCCCAACCATCTTCTAGCTTTCTAGGTATGGAGGCTTCTACTCTAAGTTTCTCCTCCCTAGCTTTGATGAGAGCATTAGTGATATGCTCTGTGAAGGCAAGGTTAAGCGTGCTAGTGCGGGGATCTCTAGACATCTTGTGAAGGAAATCAATAACTTCGGTAAGAGTGCAATTATCAAAATCAAGGTCACTACTATCAAGTAAATGAAGGAAATATGCCCTAGAGGCAATAATAAAGATGTTATTTGTATTTCCTTATATCATGATAAATGTCTTTTATTCATGCTAGAATTGTATTAACCGGAAACTTAGTACATGTGTGGATACATAGACAAAACAGTATGTCCCTAGTATGCCTCTACTAGACTAGCTCATTGATCAAAGATGGTTATGTTTCCTAACCATAGACATGAGTTGTCATTTGATCAATGGGATCACATCATTAGGAGAATGATGTGATGGACAAGACCCATCCGTTAGCATAGCACTATGATCGTCTAGTTTTACTGCTATTGCTTTCTTCATGACTTATACATGTTCCTATGACTATGAGATTATGCAACTCCCGAATACCGTAGGATCACCTTGTGTGCTATCAAACATCACAACGTAACTGGGTGATCATAAAGATGCTCTACAGGTGTCTCCGAAAGTATTCGTGGTGTTGGCATAGATCAAGATTAGGATTTGTCACTCCGAGTGTCGGAGAGGTATCTCTGGGCCCTCTCGGTAATGCACATCATAATAAGCCTTGCAAGCAAATGACTAATGAGTTAGTCACGAGATGATGTATTACGGAACGAGTAAAGAGACTTGCCGGTAACGAGATTGAACTAGGTATAGAGATACCGACGATCGAATCTTGGGCAAGTAACATATCGATGACAAAAGGAACAACGTATGTTGTTATGCGGTTTGACCGATAAAGATCTTCGTAGAATATGTAGGAGCCAATATGAGCATCCAGGTTCCGCTATTGGTTATTGACCGGAGATGAGTCTCGGTCATGTCTACATAGTTCTCGAACCCGTAGGGTCCGCACGCTTAACGTTTGATGACGATCGGTATTATGAGTTTATGAGTTTTGATGTACCGAAGGTAGTTCGAAGTCCCGGATGAGATCACGGACATGACGAGGAGTCTCGGAATGTCCGAGACGTAAAGATTGATATATTGGACGACTATATTCGGACACCGGAAGTGTTCTGGAAAGTTTCGGAATTTACCGGAGTGCCAGGGGGGTTACCGGAACCCCCCAGGGGAATGATGGGCCCTGGTGGGCCATAGGGGAGAGAGAGGGCAGCAGCCAGGAGGTGGCGCGCCCCCTCCCTAGGAGGAGTCCGAATAGGACTAGGGGAGGGGGGCGCGGCCCCTCTTTCCCTCTCCCTCTCCCTCTCTTTCCTTCCCCCCTTTTCCTTCTTTGGTAGATTCCTACTGGGAATAGGATTGCAATCCTATTCCTAGTAGGATTGCAGCCCTAGCCGCACCATAGGAGGGCCGGCCGGCCTCCCCCCTTGCTCCTTTATATACGGGGGCAGGGGGGCACCCAAAGACACACAAGTTGAATTGTTCTAGCCGTGTGCGGTGCCCCCCTCCACAGAAACACACCTCGGTCATACCGTTGCAGTGCTTAGGCAAAGCCCTGCGCCGGTGAATACATCATATCCGTCACCACGCCGTCGTGCTGACGAAACTCTCCCGTGAAGCTCAACTAGATCAAGAGCTCGTGGGACAGCTTGCGTGATCAAGAGCTCGTGGTCACTCTTCCCTCTCATTGCTATGCATCTGGTAGATAGATATTGCGTGATCGTAGGAAAATTTTAAAATACTACGTTCCCCAACAGTGGCATCATGAGCCAGGTCTATGCATAGATGATATGCACGAGTAGAACACAATGAGTTGTGGGCGATACTAGTCATACTGCTTACCAGCATGTCATACTTTGCTTCGGCGGTATTGTGAGATGAAGCGGCCCTGACCGACATTACGCGTACGCTTACGCGAGACTGGTTTCACCGTTACGAGCACTTGTTGCTTAAAGGTGACTGGCGGGTGTCTGTCTCTCTCACTTTAGCTGAATCAAGTGTGGCTACGCCCGGTCCTTGTGAAGGTTAAAACATCACATACTTGACGAAACATCGTTGTGGTTTTGTATGCGTAGGTAAGAACGGTTCTTGCTAAGCCCGTAGCAGCCACGTAAAACTTGCAACAACAAAGTAGAGGACGTCTAACTTGTTTTTGCAGGGCATGTTGTGATGTGATATGGTCAAGACATGATGAGTTATACGGTTTTGTATGAGATGATCATGTTTTGTAATGTTATCGGCAACTGGCAGGAGCCATATGGTTGTCGCTTTATTGTATGAAATGCAATCGCCATGTAATTGCTTTACTTTATCACTAAGCGGTAGCGATAGTCGTAGAAGCAATAGTTGGCAACACGACAACGATGCTACGATGGAGATCAAGGTGTCGCGCCGGTGACGAAGGTGATCATGACGGTGCTTTGGAGATGGAGATCAAAAGCACAAGATGATGATGGCCATATCATGTCACATATTTTGATTGCATGTGATGTTTATCTTATTATGTTTCTTATTTTGCTTAGAACGACGGTAGCATTATAAGATGATCCCTTACTAAATTTCAAGGTATAAGTGTTCTCCCTGAGTATGCACCGTTGCGAAAGTTCGTCGTGCCGAGACACCACGTGATGATCGGGTGTGATAAGCTCTACGTTCAAATACAACGGGTGTAAGCCAGTTTTGCACACGCAGAATACTCGGGTTAAACTTGACGAGCCTAGCATATGCAGATATGGCCTCGGAACACTGGAGACCGAAAGGTCGAGCGTGAATCATATAGTAGATATGATCAACATAAGATGTTCACTATTAAAACTACTCCATCTCACGTGATGATCGGACATGGTTTAGTTGATTTGGATCACGTGATCATTTAGATGACTAGAGGGATGTCTATCTAAGTGGGAGTTCTTAAGTAATATGATTAAATTGAACTTTAATTTATCATGAACTTAGTCCTCGTAGTATTAGCATATCTATGTTGTAGATCAATAGCTCACGATGTTGCTCCCCGTTTATTTTCTTATATGTTCCTAGAGAAAACTAAGTTGAAAGATATTCGTAGCAATGATGCGGAATTGTTCCGTGATCTGAGGATTATCCTCATTGCTGCATAGGGAATTATGTCCTTGATGCACCGCTAGGTGACAGACCTATTGCAGGAGCAGATGTAGACGTTTTGAACGTTTTTGACAAAAGCTCGATATGATGACTACTTGATAGTTTAAGTGCACCATGCTTTACGGCTTAGAACCGGGACTTCAAAAATATTTTGAACGCCACGGAGCATATAAGATGTTCCAAGAGTTGAAATTAGTATTTCATACTCATGCCCGTGTCAAGAGGTATAAGACTTATGAAAGTACTTTGCCTACAAGATGGAGGAGAATAGCTCAACTAGTGAGCATGTGCTCAGATTGTCTGGGTACTACAATTACTTGAATCAAGTGGGAGTTAATCTTCCAGATAAGATAGTAATTGACAAAGTTCTCTAGTCACTATCACCAAGTTAGTAGAACTTCGTGATGAACTATAACATGCAAGGGATGACGAAAGGAATTCCCGAGCTCTTTGCGATGCTGAAGTCGGCGAAGGTAGAAATCATGAAAAAGCATCAAGTGTTGATGGTTAACGAGACCACTTGTTTCAAGTAAAGGGCAAAGGTATAGAAGGGTAACTTCAAGAAGAATGACAAGCAAGTTGTCACTCCCGTGAAGAAACCCAAAGCTAAAACTCAAGCCTGAAACTAAGTGTTTCTACTGCAAAGGAAATGGTCACTGGAAGTGGAACTGCCCTAGATACTTGGCGGATAAGAAGGATGGCAAAGTGAACAAAGGTATATTTTGATATACAGATTATTGATGTGTACTTTACTAGTGTTCATAGCAACCCCTGGGTATTTGATACCAGTTCAGTTGCTAAAATTAGTAACTCGAAACGAGAATTGCAGAATGAACAGAGACTAGTTAAAGGTGAAGTGACGATGTGTGTTGGAAGTGGTTCCATGATTGATATGATCATCATCGCACACTCCCTGTACTTTCGGGATTAGTGTAAAACCTAAATAAATGTTATTTGGCATTTGCGTTGAGCATGAATATGATTTAATCATATTTGTTGCAATACGGTTATTCATTTAAAGTCATAGAATAATTGTTATTCTGTTTACATGAATAAAACCTTTGATGGTCATACACCCAATGAAAATAGTTTGTTGGATCTCGATCGTGGTGATACACATATTCATAATATTGAAGCCAAAAGATGCAAGGTTAATAATGATAGTGCAACTTATTTGTGGCACTGCCGTTTAGGTCATAATGGTGTAAAGCGCATGAAGAAACTCCATAGTGATGGACTTTTGGAATCACTTGATTATGAATCACTTGCTGCTTGCGAACCATGCCTCATGGGCAAGATGACTAAAACTCCGTTCTCCGGAACTATGGAGCGAGCAACAGATTTGTTGGAAATCATACATACTGATGTATGTGGGCCAATGAGTGTTGAAGCTCGCGGCGGGTATCGTTATTTTCTGACCTTCACTGATGATTTGAGCAGATATGGGTATATCTACTTAATGAAGCACAAGTCTGAAACATTTGAAAAGTTCAAAGAATTTCAGAGTGAAGTGGAGAATCATCATAACAAGAAAATAAGAGTTTCTACGATATGATCGTAGAGGTAAAATATTTGAGTTAGCGAGTTTGGCCTTCAGTAAAAACAATGTGAAATAGTTTCACTACTCACGCCACCTGGAACACCATAGTGTAATGGTGTGTCCGAACGTCATAACCGTGCTTTATTAGATATGGTGCGATCGATGATGTCTCTTACCGATCTACCACTATCGCTTTTGGGGTTATGCATTAGAGACAGCTACATTCACGTTAAATAGGGCACCATCTAAATCCGTGGAGATGACACCGTATGAACTGTGGTTTGACGAGAAACCTAAGCTGTCATTTCTTTAAGTTTGGGACTGCGATGCTTATGTGAAAAAGTTTCAACATGATAAGCTCGAACCCAAATCGGAGAAGTAAATCTTCATAGGATACCCAAAAGAAACTGTTGGGTACACCTTCTATCACAGATCCGAAGGCAAGGTCTTTGTTGCTAAGAGTGGATCCTTTCTAGAGACGGAGTTTCTCTCGAAAGAAGTGAGTGGGAGGAAAGTAGAACTTGATTAGGTAATTGTACCTTCTCCCGAATTGGAAAGTGGAACATCACAGAAACTAGTTCCCGTGATTCCTACACCAATTAGTGAGGAAGCTAATGATGATGATCATGAAACTTCAGATCAAGTTTCTACTGAACTTCGTAGATCAACCAGAGTTCGTTCCGCATCAGAGTGGTACGGCAACCCGGTTCTGGAAGTCATGTTACTGGACCATGATGAACCTACGAACTATGAGGAAGCGATGATGAGCCCAGATTCCGCAAAATGGCTTGAGGCCATGAAATCTGAGATGGGATCCATGTATGAGAACAAAGTGTGGACTTTGGTTGACTTGCCCGATGATCGGCAAGCCATCGAAAATAAATGGATCTTCAAGAGGAAGACTGACGCTAACGGTAATGTTACTGTTTACAAAGCTCGACTCGTTGCGAAAGTTTTTCAACAAGTTCAAGGAGTTGACTATGATGAGACTTTCTCACCCGTAGCGATGCTTAAGTCTGTCCGAATCATGTTAGCAATTGCCGCATTTTATGAAATCTGGCAAATGGATAAAAAAACTGCATTCTTTAATGGATTTATTAAAGAAGACTTGTATATGATGCAACCAGAAGGTTTTGTCAATCCTAAAGGTGCTAACAAAATGTGCAAGCTCCAGCGATCCATCTATGGACTGGTGCAAGCATCTCGGAGTTGGAATATACGCTTTGATAAGTTGATCAAAGCATATAGATTTATACAGACTTGCGGTGAAGCCTGTATTTACAAGAAGTGAGTGGGAGCACTACAACCTTTCTGATAAGTATATGTGAATGACATATTGTCGATCGGAAATGATGTAGAATTTTCTGGAAAGCATAAAGGCGTGTTTGAAGGAGTTTTTCAAAGAAAGACCTTGGTGAAGCTGCTTACATATTGGGCATCAAGATCTATAGAGATAGATCAAGATGCTTGATAAGACTTTCGATGAGTACATACCTTGATAAGATTTTGAAGAAGTTCAAAATGGATCAGTCAAAGAAGGAGTTCTTGCCTGACTTGTAAGGTGTGAAGTTGAGTAAGACTCAAAGCCAGACCACGGCAGAAAAATATAGAGAGAATGAAAGTCATTCCCTATGCCTCAGCCATAGGTTCTATAAAGTATGCCATGCTGTGTACCAAACATGTTGTGTACCTTGCCATGAGTTTGTCAAGGGGGTACAATAGTGATCCAGGAGTAGATCACTGTACAACGGTCAAAATTATCCTTAGTAACTGGATGACTAAGGAAATGTTTCTCGATTATGGAGGTGATAAAGAGTTCGTCGTAAAGGGTTACGCCGATGCAAGCTTTGACACTAAATCCAGATGACTTTAAGTATCAATCTGGATGCGTATTGAAAGTGGGAGCAATTAGCTAGAGTAGCTCTATGCAGAGCATTGTAGACATAGAAATTTGCGAAATACATGCGGATCTGAATGTGACAGACCCGTTGACTAAACTTCTCTCACAAGCAAAACATGATCACACCTTATTACTCTTGGGTATTAATCACATAGCGATGTGAACTAGATTATTGACTCTAGTAAACCCTTTGGGTGTTGGTCACATGGCGATGTGAACTATGGGTGTTATTCACATAACGATGTGAACTATCGGTATTAAATCACATGGCGATGTGAGCTAGATTATTGACTCTAGTGCAAGTGGGAGACTGAAGGAAATATGCCCTAGAGGCAATAATAAAGATGTTATTTGTATTTCCTTATATCATGATAAATGTCTTTTATTCATGCTAGAATTGTATTAACCGGAAACTTAGTACATGTGTGGATACATAGACAAAACAGTATGTCCCTAGTATGCCTCTACTAGACTAGCTCATTGATCAAAGATGGTTATGTTTCCTAACCATAGACATGAGTTGCCATTTGATCAACGGGATCACATCATTAGGAGAATGATGTGATGGACAAGACCCATCCGTTAGCATAGCACTATGATCGTTTAGTTTTACTGCTATTGCTTTCTTCATGACCTATACATGTTCCTATGACTATGAGATTATGCAACTCCCGAATACCGTAGGATCACCTTGTGTGCTATCAAACATCACAACGTAACTGGGTGATCATAAAGATGCTCTACAGGTGTCTCCGAAAGTATTCGTGGTGTTGGCATAGATCAAGATTAGGATTTGTCACTCCGAGTGTCGGAGAGGTATCTCTGGGCCCTCTCGGTAATGCACATCATAATAAGCCTTGCAAGCAAATGACTAATGAGTTAGTCACGAGATGATGTATTACGGAACGAGTAAAGAGACTTGCCGGTAACGAGATTGAACTAGGTATAGAGATACCGACGATCGAATCTTGGGCAAGTAACATACCGACGACAAAAGGAACAACGTATGTTGTTATGCGGTTTGACCGATAAAGATCTTCGTAGAATATGTAGGAGCCAATATGAGCATCCAGGTTCCGCTATTGGTTATTGACCGGAGATGAGTCTCGGTCATGTCTACATAGTTCTCGAACCCGTAGGGTCCGCACGCTTAACGTTTGATGACGATCGGTATTATGAGTTTATGAGTTTTGATGTACCGAAGGTAGTTCGAATTCCCGGATGAGATCACGGACATGACGAGGAGTCTCGGAATGTCCGAGACGTAAAGATTGATATATTGGACGACTATATTCGGACACCGGAAGTGTTCTGGAAAGTTTCGGAATTTACCGGAGTGCCAGGGGGGGTTACCGGAACCCCTCAGGGGAATGATGGGCCCTGGTGGGCCATAGGGGAGAGAGAGGGCAGCAGCCAGGAGGTGGCGCGCCCCCTCCCTAGGAGGAGTCCGAATAGGACTAGGGGAGTGGGGCGCGGCCCCTCTTTCCCTCTCCCTCTCCCTCTCTTTCCTTCCCCCCTTTTCCTTCTTTGGTAGATTCCTACTAGGAATAGGATTGCAATCCTATTCCTAGTAGGATTGCAGCCCTAGCCGCACCATAGGAGGGCCGGCCGGCCTCCCCCCTTGCTCCTTTATATACGGGGGCAGGGGGGCACCCAAAGACACACAAGTTGAATTGTTCTAGCCGTGTGCGGTGCCCCCCTCCACAGAAACACACCTCGGTCATACCGTTGCAGTGCTTAGGCAAAGCCCTACGCCGGTGAATACATCATATCCGTCACCACGCCGTCGTGTTGACGAAACTCTCCCGTGAAGCTCAACTAGATCAAGAGCTCGTGGGACGTCATCAAGCTGAACGTGTGCTGAACGCGGAGGTGCCGTACGTTCGGTGCTTGATCGGTTGGATCGTGAAGAAGTTCGACTACATCAACCGCGTCACTTGACGCTTCCGCTTCCGGTCTACGAGGGTATGTAGACACACTCTTCCATCTCGTTGCTATGCATCTGGTAGATAGATCTTGCGTGATCGTAGGAAAATTTTAAAATACTGCGTTCCCCAACAGTAAAGTGGTAGTGGTGTCCTTTAGGTTCACTTGTTTGGTAGTTTCTATAGTCATAGCATCACCATTAATAGGTCCATTGGGACCAGGAGTGCATTGGGTGCTAAGAGTTTGGATATCCTCAACAACTTGGATAGTAGCAACAGTGTGGTGGGTAGGAAGGCTGTTAATTCTATCTTCTTCCTCCCTTTCTCTAGCCCGTCTCTCTTTAAGTTTAGCCAACATCCTAATGTTTTCATTAATTTGCACTTGAATAGCATTCATAGGAGTGACCTTCCTCTCCTCAAGAGGAGAAGTTCTAATTTTAAGCAATTCTACCTCATGGGCTAAATTGTCTACCTTCGAAGAGAGATCATCTAGTTTGTTTAGTTTTTCTTCTACACTCTTATTAAAGGCTTTTTGGGTAGTGATGAAATCCTTAAGCATAATCTCTAGTTCAGTAGTGGAGTTCTTGGTGCTAGGATAAGCATTGTTGTTCCCATAAGAATTAGAGGGGAACGGTCTAGGATTGCTACCAAAATTACTCCTATAAGCATTGTTATTAAAATTGTTTCTAGAGATAAAGTTCACGTCTACTTGTTCTTGAGCAATCAAAGAATTTAAAGGAACATCACGAGGATCAACAGAAGATTGCTTCGAAAGTAGAGACATGATCAAGTCAACTTTTTCATTTAAGGAGGAAATCTCCTCGACAGAGTTTACCTTCCTACCTGTTGGAGTGCGTTCGGTGTGCCGTTGGGAATAGTTGGTCATCATCTCATCGAGAAGCTTCGTGGCAACACCAAGTGTAGTTGACATAAAGGTTCCTCCCGCGGCCGAATCTAACAAGTTCCGCGAGGTAAAGTTCAAGCCTGCATAAAAAGTTTGGATAACCATCCAAGTAGTCAAACCATGAGTAGGGCAGTTCTTGACAAGAGACTTCATACGTTCCCAAGCTTGGGCAACGTGTTCATTATCCAATTGTTTAAAATTCATTATGTTACTTCTTAGTTGGATAATTTTAGCAGGTGGGTAGTATTTTCCAATAAAAGCATCTTTGCACTTGTCCCATGAATCTATGCTATTTCTAGGCAAAGATTGAAACCAAATTTTAGCTCCTCCTCTCAAGGAGAAAGGAAAAAGCTTAAGCTTAACAATATTACCATCTATTTCTTGGTACTTTTGCATATCACAAAGTTCAATAAAATTGTTTAAGTGTAAAGCAGCATCATCTCCAGCACCGGAGAATTGATCTCTCATAACTAGGTTCAGTAAAGCAGGTTTAATTTCATACGAAGGTGCTGAAGTGGCAGGTGTAGTGATAGGTGTGCAAATAAAGTCATCGTTGTTGTGACTAGTGAAGTCACACAACTTGGTGTTCTCGGTGGAACCCATAGTAGCAAGCAAGCAAGATAACTATTTTTGTGATTTTCGATAAAAGATACTAAAGCAAAAACTGAAAGGCAAACTAACAAGACTAAAAGCAAAGGTAAAAGATAGCGTGCAACTCCCCTATCTTGAAGAGTGGAGTCCCCGGCAATGGCGCCAGAAAACTTTGCTTGATGGCTTCTCGCCCCTCGTTGGTTACCCCAAGTGGAAGGTTTGAGATGCAGTGTAGCGGAAGTTTTCCCTTGGCAAAGATACCAAGGATCGATTTCCCCTGAGACTCCCAGTTTCAACAAGAAGGTGTTAACTGCTAACGACGCCAGATATTAGCAATCAACGTGGACCTGCACACAGATACAAATAACTTTGCTCCCAACGAGTACAGAGAGGTTGTCAATCCCTCCGGCCTTGTCGTTTACAAAGGATCAAACACAAGTGATAATAGTGATAGGTATTGCTGCAAATAGTAAGTAAAAGCGGAAAGTAAATAGCGGATGTGATCAGTGATGGTAATATGGACCGGGGTCCCATGATGTTCACTAGTGATGTCTCTCTCCCAAAAGACGATAAAACAGCTATGTGGGGTAAACGAATTACAGCTGGGCAATTGACAGGACCATGTGCGCAAACCAATGCTGACTATGTTGCAAGAAAGGTAGAGGTTCAAAGCATGGGCGGTACGCCAAGGCAAGTGGACCGAAATCAATCTGCATCTACTACTAATCATCCACCTTGAGATATCTATCCAGAACATCTCGCTGGTATTAAGTTGCGAGTCCCACCCATAGTGTAAACTCAAAGCAACAGACAACTGCATTAAAAGAACTTTGCGTAAAGTAAATAGTCCTTGCACCCGCGGGCAGAAGCACCGTTGTTTTCCCCCTTGTGGCAACAACACATCCCCTAGACTCATGTTTCTGTCACTCAAGCTAGTCATCGAGGGGCATGAACCCACAATCGAGCATAACGTTCCCTCTTGGAGTCACTACCTACTACTTGGCCAAAGCAATAAATAGCAACGGAGAACATGCAAGAATTACTTACGAACATAAATATAAAAGAGGTAAATCAAATATATTACTCAAACACAATCTGAACATAATCTCACAATCCATCGAATCCCAGCAAACTCATCATAGCAACAGCATAAGGATTACATATGTGCCTCGATCATGTAGGGCAGCTCACGAGGTCTAATTAGTGAAGCACAAGAACGGGAGGAGAACATCACATAGCTACTGGTCATGGACACATGGTCCAAGGGAGACTACTCACAACTCGTCCGGGACGCGTCCATGGTGGTGGAGAGGCTCCCGGTGGTGATCCTCCCCTCCGGCAGGGTGCCGGGAAGAGTTCTCCTGGTGCTCCCGATCTTGGAAGCGCGGCGGCGGCGGAACAGAGATGAGATCGCGAAAAAGGGTTCCCGTCTTGAGGGTTTCGGGACACGATATAAATATATGCCAAAGGGGGGCATCAGCGGAGGCCTGGGGGGCCCAGGCGCCCCCCCGGCGCGGCCAGGAGGGGGGCCGCGCCACCAGGGCGCCTGGAGCCCTGGTGGCCCCCCTCCGGCTCTACTTCGGGTGCCGGGAAGCTTCTGGAACGCTGATTTTTTATATAATTTTTCCGGGATTTTTCTGGCAGTTTTCGTAATGGGAAAACCTGAAATACAAAAACAGCAGAAAACAGAAACTGGCACTGGGGTGCACTGAGTTAATAGGTTAGTCCAAATATGATCAAAAGTGTATGGAAGTGTATAAATATCATAGCAATATCACCCAAAAGAGGCATGGAGCAAGCTGAAATTATAGATACGTTTTGGACGTATCAGGGAGCAAACGCAAGTGAAGACAACGACGTTTTTTTGTCTTGGTTCCGATAGGTGGTGCTATCGTACATCCAAGTTGATGGAGACTTCAACCCACGAAGGGTAACGGCTGCGCGAGTCCACGGAGGGCTCCACCCATGAAGGGTCCACGAAGAAGCAATCTTGTCTATCCCACCATGGCCATCGCCCACGAAGTACTTGCCTCACTAGCGGTAGATCTTCACGAAGTAGGCGATCTCCTTGCCCTTACAAACTCCTTGGTTCAACTCCACAATCTTGTCGGAGGCTCAGTGACACCTAACCAATCTAGGAGACATCACTCTCCAAAAGGTAATAAACAGTGTGTTGATGATGAACTCCTTGCTCAAATGCTTCAAATGATAGTCTTCCCAACACTCAAACAGCTCCTCATAGATTTGGATATGGTGGAAGAAGGATTTGAGTGGAAAGCAACTTGGGGAAGGCTAGAGAACAAGATTCATATGGTAGAAGTGGAATATCTTGATCTCAACACTTGAGTAGGTGGTTCTCTCTCAGAACATGAATGATGGAAGTGTATGTATGTTCTGATGGCTCTCTCCACGAGTGAAGAGTGGGTGGAGGAGTATGTATAGCCTCCACACAAAATCTAACCGTTACACACAATTTACCAAACCCGGTGGGACCGATTCAAAGAACTCGGTCAGACCAATTTAGTTCATAATGTGACCGTTAGGTATTTCGGTGGGACCGATATGATCAACTCGGTGGGACCGACTTCATTAGGGTTAGGGCATAACGTAATCTTGGTGGGACCGATTGCACAAACTCAGTGAGACCGATTTTGGTAATAGGCACACAGAGAGTTGGTCAGGCAAACTCGGTGGGACCGATTCGCTCATTTCGGTGAGACCGAAATGTTACGAAGAGGCAACAGAGAGTTTGCATTACAGACTCGGTGGGACCGATCGCTCATCTCGGTGAGACCGAAATGTTACGAAGGGAAACAGAGAGTTTGCAATCCCATCTCGGTGAGACCGAGATCCCTTTTGGTGAGACCAAAATGATTGGGGTTTCTTGCAGTGGGTATGTCAAATGAACTCGGTGGCGCCGGATAGATATTTTCGGTGGGGCCGAGTTTGACTTTTGGTTTGGGACATATGTGGATGTGGAAAAGTGGTTGAGGGTTTTGGAGCATATCACTAAGCATTTTGAGCAAGCAAGCCATTAAGCAACACCTCATCCCCTTTTAATAGTATTGGCTTTCCTATGGACTCAATGTGATCTTGGATCACTAAAATGGAAAAAGTAGAATCATGAGCTTTGAGCTTGAGCCAATCCTTATCATTTTGAGGGGTCCACAATCCTAATCCATGCCATGCCAATCATTGAACTTTCCTGAAATATTATCTTGATATAGCATTACTTCAATGAGCTATATGTTGTTAGTAATTACCAAAACCACCTAGGGATAGTTGCACTTTCAATCTCCCCCTTTTTGGTAATTGATGACAACATATAGATCAAAGCTTCGACAAATGATAATAAGATTTAATTACATCGTCGCTTTGAGAAGTATGTGATAAACAAGAGCTCCCACTAAATTTGTGCATTATTTAAAAAAATTGCGTTTGAATGCAAATGCACAATCAATTAGGATCATGGGTTACTCTTCCATGTCACATACATCTTGGTGGAGCGCTCAAAATGATATGAACTAAAAGCATGCACTCATCACCAAGCAAAGTGAATGATCATATGGAATAGAGATAATATCATCCAAGCAAACATTAAGGTAGCATATGATCAAACACATGATCACACAAGTATCTCACACACGGACAAAGAGTATGAAACAAATGCACAATAAAGTTCAACCAAAAGCAAAAGAGACGACCAAAGAGGCAAAACACTCTCTCTCTCTCTCTCTCTCTCTCTCTCTCTCTCAGACTGGGCTAGCCCTTTTTTCATCCAAATTTATTTTTATTTTTACATTATATCGTACTTCAATTTTTTTCTAAAAGAAATTTGGAATTTGAATTCTTCAAATTTACAAAAACATTCGAATTACAATGTTGTCTTCCCATTTAAAAAAATGTTTGGAACATTAATTTAGTTTCTCTTTCCGATTTTTCGAAAAATAATAAATTTTCCAAAATTGTTTTGGATTTAAAAAATATGTAGTAATGTGCATTTCTCCGATTTGTTATCCGTTCACTGTTGAGATTTATTTTTCTATCTGAAGTGGTACTAAATTTTCGTGTGTACATCTGTTTTTTTACCAATCCAGAATCTGTACTCGGCCCTCACATATCGTGTCCAGCGAAGCCAGCCCATTTACTTGCCTGCCCATGTAGCCGCAAAAAATATATTTCTCGGCCTGCACGGTACATAGTCGGAGTTCGCACAGGGCGCCGAAGAATGGGCTAGCCCTTTTTTTCATCCAAATTTATTTTTACTTTTACATTATATCGTCATTCAAATTTTTAAAAAAGTTTATAATTTGAATTTTGTCAAATTTAGGGAAAATATTCGAACTACAATATTTTCTCCCCATTTTTAAAAATGTTTGGAAAATTAATTTTGTTTTCTCTTTCCGATTTCTAAAAATTTGATAAATATTCCGAAATTACTTTGGATTAAAAATATGTATTTAAAAATAATGAAGATTTTAAATATATTATTTTTTAGTAAAATGTTCACGTATTCAAAATAATATCTGCATTTAAAAGCACATTTTATTAGAAAATTCTGACGGTTCAAAACACGTTCCATTTTCAAAAGTCGGTCACAAATTTATAAAATGTTTGGGTTTTGATAAAAAGTTCATGTCTTCAGAAAATGTTGTTGTTTCAATTTTTGTTCATGGTTGTTTCCAAAATGGACAGAATAGTAAAAACATTGTTTGTAATTTCAAAAGATCTTCATGTTTCCAAGAATGTTCGGCAATTCATATTTTTTAAAAGTTCAAAAAATGTTTTACATCCAACGTTGCACAATGTTCTTAAATATTCGCGTTGGCCATTGGTTAGCAGTAGGCGTTTGTTGCCATGGCTAGCGGCACATGATCCGGTAAGGTCAAGCGTTCAATCGTTCAACACGTCGTTTTTTTGGATCATTACTCCTGCCTTGCAAACATAGGTTATTTCGGTGCCTGCCAATGAGCTAGCCTAGACGCGATGGTTGTGTGTCCCATGCACTGTTGATGCAACTATATTTTGTCTCGTCCATTCCACACCTAGTTCCCCAATTTTTTCGGTTATCCCCCGTGTTGGACGGACGAGCATAAAAAAAAAAGGGCACGAGGGCATTGAACTATGGACCTTCCCTATTGTGCCGACGGATAAAACCAACTCAGCTAGCTTGCAATTATTATAGGAACAGTCCTATCTTGGAATTTTATAGTAAATCACACCAGTTTTTTTATGTCCCTAAGTTGTCTGGAAATAAGAAGGTTGTGTGAGAATAAGGAAGGTGTCTTGAGAATCAAGAGCAGAACGAGGGACTCCCGAAATTATTGCCGTAGATAACTTGCACGTGCCAATAAAAGACAATATGCTATTTGGATAGAATGAAAAAAAAAATGTGGGCATGTGCTAATAAAAAATTGTGAGTGCAAAAATAGTTGAGATAATAAACCCTAACAATGAAGGGACATTCATGCCTGGTTATGCATTCATTATGCCAATGAAACATAATTATGAACTGCAATTAGTAATTCATTCGGTTACGTCATTGTAGGAGAAAGCAGTTGAAGCAACCCTACCTCGAAGGTCGCTGCACAGTAACCAAATAAGGACGCAACCACAACTCTGAGACGGAGGTGGACCCGGAGAAACAAATGTACTTGTTGGATGGTCGTCGCCACGCCAACTAACCCCACCACTATCAAGACCTCGCGGGCCAAACGTGACTCATGAGAAGACCACAACTACTCGCTTTGTCGCTCACCGTCGTGGAGATCGTTTTTGATGAACACATCAATTATCTCCCCCGCTGCTTTTTGCAACAAAAATTATCATTCCGTTGCAACGCACGGGCATATGTGCTAGTATTACTTATTTTCTGAAAAAAAAATAAGAAAAGGAGATTTTTAAAAATGCGCGCACATGCACGAACACGCGGAGGCCGGCCGAAGGCCCATGCGGTGGCGCATCTTTTTCTTTTCCTTTCCTATTTCAAGTCATCTACCGTTTTTAGGAAGTCATCTACCTTTTATCTACGTTTAGTCTCATATTACCTAGCGTTTTACCTTCGCGTACCCCTTTCACCTATAAATATAGATCCATAGAGACTCCAAAAATAATTCAACTCGGTTAAATCAATATTTTAGTTTGACTAGTTTCGTACAAAATAAAATGTTATTTCTTCTCTCCGACGGGAATCCTTGAAGTCGTATTTTCTCTGAAGTTATCTCTTCTCTGCGTTCTAAAAGTACTCTCTTCGTATTTTCTTTTACTCCTGTAGTTTAGTTATGTAGTTTATTATTCTTAGATTAGTATATGGCAAAAATCTAGTCTAAGTTATTTATTTTGTTCCAGTAGGGTCTTATATGTACAATAGTTAGATTCTCAATTAGTCTCTATAAATACAGATTAGCTCGGGTATTCTTTTTGCCGTAGCTCATTTTCTACTGTAAAACAGCTTGGCTCTGATTTTTCAAATAACCATCATTTTTACTCGTTTATCTAAATTAGATGAACCCAACGCTTAGATTTTCATTTTGACCCCACCTATCAGGTCAACATATCAAATCAGTTTTCTTGCCAGTTCCAAATTTCAAAATTAATGCAGATTCTTATTCAAATTTCTTTTGATCATATCTTTTTTATCCGTGGCTCCGTTTTCGATGAATCCAATTGCATCAGATTTGTATTGAAGTAATCTTTCCGTTCGGACAATTATTGTCGTCTTTTCAACATATAATTTTAATCTTAGCCAGTTAGCACACGTCGTTTTAACCAGATTCAATGAAATATTGAATTACTTATATCTTGATCCGTTATTCTGAATCTAGTAATTCTTTTTACTACACGCTCATATTGACTTCTTACGTCCAGTAGCATCATTAGTTTCAAACTTTTGAACCTTTATTTGGTTTTCTCGGAGTGTTTCATAAGCTTTCTCTATGCTTCTTTATGCTTTCGTTTGCTTGTGGAGTGATTGCTTATTTGTATGCAATTGTGTGGTCACGATAGATTTCCTGGAGTGTGACAAGTATAATTATCAGGATTTTTGAGTGTGAACACTTCATCAACAAGTACCAGGCAAGTTCACTTTGATCATATTTTGAATGCCTATGATTTTATTGCATCAGTGCCACTTTTTCTCTTGCATCCAATAGGAATATTGAAACTTGTAGCTTGAGTAGAATCATGAGGTAGGAACCCATGACTTTGTCAGCAAGCCCCGGGAATCATTGTTAAGTTAGATGCAGCTATGCTTTAGTAGACGGGGATTGGTATGTGTGTCTCATGTGAGATGTGAGTGTGATATTAATATCTTGATCAACCTCAATACTAAGACTTCAAGATTTCAATACACCTCTGGGTGGACTACATGCAAGAAGAGAGGATCCTAGGGATTGGCTAGTGTTCACCCCGTTCTACAGACTCAAGAGGGGGTCCTAGGGATTGACTAGTGATCACCCAAACTCAAGGGGGGCCTAGGGATTGACTTGTGATCACCCAGTGCCACAGTATGTTTTGCCAGGGGATCCTAGGGATTGACTAGTGATCACCCAATTTGACCAGGTGATCCGGGGGATTAACCAGTGATCACCCAGTTTTATAGAAGGCCTCCCAGTCTCAAGGAGATTGATGGATCTTTGATAACCAGAAGCTTCCATGTGCAGCCACAAGCTATTATGGGCTCTAGCATAGTTGAGTACTCTGGAAAGACTGTGTCTCGGTCATCCTATTCTCAAACACCCGGTAGTGCAAGGACTTCAAGGGAGGCGATCGAGTCTTGCGGGAAAAGTGCGCAAACATCTGCAGAGTGTTAAACTAATGATTACCCATGTCCCCGGTTATGAACAATTTGAGGGACTGGAATTGGATTGTCTAGATATTCTCAACACTGGTACCAATTAAATGAATTTGGGGATTGTAATGACCTGGGAATGAGAATTGGTTGGCGGAACCATCTCATAAATGACATCCACGTAGTATGAAAATGCTAATGAAAACTTTGAGTTAGGACAAAACCGGGTTTTATGCAAAAGCTCAGACTTAGAACTAGCACATCCATATTGTATATAGAATAGCCTTTTCGTCTGTTTTAATTGTGATCTTGCTGGTACATTAAATGTACTAACCTACATGGCTGCAACTTATCCTGTTGCAGATATTTCTACAACGAGTAAGAGTTACGATATAGTGTTATGGTCTACACTCAACTTGTCGTTGGCGTTGATGGGACTCCACACCTGTTAATTTGACTGTTTCCGCTAAGAGCCTGAGACATACAGGTATATATCAGTTTTACGTTACTTATACATGTGATTACACTTTGATATATACATTAATGTACTATGTGTGCCAACATACTGATCCAGGAATGGCACAGATACATAGAGGATTGACCGTTTGAGGTCCAGTCGCTACAGATATAGTATCAGGGAAATTTTGGAAGGACCTGTGATGAAGGAAGTTTTTGAAGAACCCGATGGAGAAGGCCTAACCAGATTTTACTCCCATTTCTGTTATTCATGTGGAGAATGACACTTTTCATAGTATTGCACGAAGGAAAGCCAAGAGCATTTGGGAGACTTCCCAACAGAAGATGTGAAGTTCGATCCATAAGAAATAGAAGAGTTGATCGGAACAAAGAAGTCCAGGAAGAGAAAACAAAGGCATCCCAAAATAACCCAATTTCTACAGAGAAGGACCTGAGTCATATCACATCTTACAAGTGCATGACCTTAGGTCACTACGCAATATGTGCACCATCCCCAAGGAGCCCCGAGAGTTGTCGGAAGTCACTTGTTTTTGCTGCAAGGAAGCGGGACACTATGCTACTGAATGCCTAGACAAGAAGGAAGCATGAGCGGAATAATTGAGATTTTGGTACTAGAATGAAGAGTGTAATAAGTGTAGTAGGAAACACTTTGATGAGAATGTGGAGTGGAGTTATGTAATGGAAGTCTCGGAGATTGTAATGCTTCATGAAATAAATAAAATTATTGTGCCATGATTTGATATGTTGAATTGTATGAGTTGTTACCTTATGAACACAAATTTTGACCATTTTCGAGGATATGCGAAATATGGTCCAGGGATGAATTTGTGCATTTCACTTTAACGGTGGTAGTACCATGTGAGAACCCTTGACAAAAGGAAAGGAAAACATTAATCCATAGAGTGGAGTTTGGACCAAATAAACTGGAGCTTTTTTTCATTGTGATGGTTACCCCAAGAGTATGAAGGAATGAAGTACTGTCGAATGGTAATGTTAGAATATGGAACGATAGTAACTCAAAGGATGAGTTAAAGGGATACAGGTGGGCCCGTAACCCACTGGCCCAAGAATTAATAAGGATCTAGCACTACCTTGTTGAAGGAAGAAATTTGGAAGAAGTTGTGATTTGTGTTGGGGAACGTAGCGGAATTCAAAAAAAATCTACGCTTCACCAAGATCAATCTAAGGAGTCATCTAGCAACAAGGGAGAAAGGAGTGCATCTACATACCCTTGTAGATCGCGAGCGGAAGCGTTCAAGAGAACGTGGATGATGGAGTCGTACTCGTCGTGATCCAAATCACCGATGATCCCAGCGCCGAACAGACGGCACCTCCGCGTTCAACACACGTACGGTGTAGCGACGTCTCCTCCTTCTTGATCTAGCAAGGGGAAAGGAGAGGTTGATGGAGATCCAGCAGCATGACGGCGTGGTGGTGGATGCAACGATATTTCTGCAGGGCTTCGCCAAGCGTTGCGGGAGGAGGGAGATTTGTAACGGGAGGGAGAGGGAGGCGCTAGGGGCAAGGGTGCGGCTGCCCTCCCTCCCCCACTTTATATAGGGGGCCTAGGGGGTGCGCCGGCCCTAGAGATGGGATCTCTAGGGGGGCAGCCTAGGGGGGGGACTTGCCCCCCAAGTCACAAGGGGCGCCCCCCACCCCTAGGGTTCCCAACCCTAGGCGCAGGGGGAGGGCCCAAGGGGGGTGCACCAGCCCACTATGGGCTGGTTCCCTTCCCCTTTCAGCCCATGGGGCCCTCCGGGATAGGTGGCCCCACCCAATGGACCCCCGGAACCCTTCCGGTGGTCCCGGTACACTACCGGTGACCCCCGAAACTCTCCCGATGGCCGAAACTGGACTTCCTATATATAATTATTTACCTCCGGACCATTCTAGAACTCCTCGTGACGACCGGGATCTCATCCGGGACTCCGAAAAACATTCGGGTTACCGCATGCATATATCTCTACAACCCTAGCGTCACCGAACCTTAAGTGTGTAGACCCTATGGGTTCGGGAGACACGTAGACATGACTGAGATGACTCTCCGGTCAATAACCAACAACGGGATCTGGATACCCATGTTGGTTCCTACTTGTTCCTCGATGATCTCATCGGATGAACCACTATGTCAAGGATTCAATCAATCCCGTATACTATTCCCTTTGTCTATCGGTATAGTACTTGCCCGAGATTCGATCGTCGGTATACCGATACCTTGTTCAATCTCGTCATGGAAAGTCTCTTTACTCGTTCTGTAATACATCATCCCGTGACCAACACCTTAGTAACATTGAGCTCATTATGATGATGTCTTACCGAGTGGGCCCAGAGATACCTCTCCGTCATACAGAGTGACAAATCCCAGTCTCGGTACGTGCCAACTCAACAGATACTTTCGGAGATACCCGTTGCGTACCTTTATAGCCACCCAGTTACGTTGTGACGTTTGGCACACCCAAAGTATTCCTACGGTATTCGGGAGTTGCACAACCTCATGGTCTAAGGAAAAGATACTCGACATTGGAAAAGCTTTAGCATTACGAACTACACGGTCTTGTGCTAGGCTTAGGATTGGGTCTTGTCCATCACATCATTCTCCTAATGATGTGATCTCGTTATCAATGACATCCAATGTCCATGGTCAGGAAACCGTAACCATCTGTTGATCAACGAGCTAGTAACTAGAGGTTTACCAGGGACACGTTGTGGTCTATGTATTCACACATGTATCACTGTTTCCGGATAATACAGTTCAAGCATGAATAACAGACAATTATCATGAACAAGGAAATATAATAATAGCCATTTTATTATTGCCTCTAGGGCATATTTCCAACAATTTGATCGGCACACGTTTCATAGGTGGTTAGGCAAAAACCCGAGAGTTGTGAAGAAAATGATACATGTTATGTCTGGCTTGCAGAACCAAAGGATTTACCCGAACCCAGTTCGAGGACAAGAGAAATTATGTGGTGCTTGCGAGAATGCCCGAGTGTTAGAAATACGAGATTCGCTAAACCTTATACATGGTAATGATTTGGGTGTAGATTGTATTGATCACCATACTGACTTGCTCTTATCATTCTCTCTTGCTATTTGGGATGGCATATCTAGAGTGACTTACCCATAGTAGAGAGATGACGATGTCAAAACCTTGTTTAAACCCTAGATTGGTAGGACGATGGATCCATGTATAGACAACCGTTGCCACCGTCGGATATAAAGTGAGATTTAGCCCATACTGCTCTCCTGTGGGAGAAATTAGTAATTGTTGACCACATGAGATTTTCTATAGTTGTATAGAATTGGCGACAAGACATGTCAGCTTAGCAGACCCAGGTTCGGAAGAACCTTATCATGATGATAGGACACAAGAATTTAGGAAAAAGTTATGCCACTACCGGAAGAACCCAGAGTAGGAGTTATCCCAAAAATATGAGAAGACTGACACCGTTAACACTAAGGATGGAGTACATGAGTCTTTTTGGAACCGTGACCAAGCTTCTATGGGTGGTAGCACACCAGACCTTTGTGACGATCAAATAGATTTTCCAAGAAGAACCCCGAAACCTAACCTTCTTTCTAGCCTCTCCGAATCTCGAGGACGAGATTCATTTGAAGGATGGTAGTTTGTAACATCCCAAAATTCTAAATTTTGGAATGTTATATTAAATAGATAACTTTGATTATCAGTTTGACCGATGTGTGATTCATGGTGTGAAATTGAATGAAGTTTGAAACTTTTTGAAAGTTCATTGAGAGGGAATGAAATGACTTTTCGAAACTTTCACCTTGCATTGTGATCTCAAATAATTCATATTCATTTCAAATTCAAAACTCTAGAGTGAAGGTGGTATGACTTCTTCCATCTAAAGAAGTGAAAGTGGTTTTAAAAAGATTTGAATTCCACCAGAACAAATTTCAAACTCAGAACCTTTATGCCACTCAAGGATTTTCATGATAACAGATAATAGGACTTCTTCGAAATTTATGAAATATAGTGGGGAGTAATGAGTACCACTTTCAAAATTTGTTAGAAACACTATTAGGAGTTTTCCCCTTTTTGTTGGAATTTCAAAGCATCTCAAATTTTCTGAATAGAAAATATTTGAGTGATGGAAACATGACCCTTCAAAATTCAGAGAAGATTTCGAAAAGATTTTTGAAGAAGAAAACAAAAAAAATTGCAAAAGATTTGAAAATCATATTCAAATCCAATTTGAAGTTATTAAAAAAACTGAACTAATATATTTGCCTCTGAAATTTTGTTCATATTTTTCTTTGCATTTTTGGAAAATTTTGATATATTATATTCCTATATAATATTTTCATTTCATTTGTTTCTTTTGACTTTTTTCTTCTTTTATTTAAAAATACTGAACATGCGGCCCATAATAATCTGTTGCCCGAAGAATTATTAGGATTTGTGACTGCGAAGACTTCAACAACAAGTAATAGGCAAGTTCACTTTGATCATATTTTGAATACATGTGATTTTATTGCATTGCTGCCACTTTTCCTCTTGCATTCAATAGGAATATTGAAACTTGTAGCTTGAGTAGAATCATGAGGTAGGAACTCATGACTTTGTCACCAAGCCCCAGGAATCGTTGTTAAGTTAGATGAAACTATGCTTCTGTAGACAGGGATTGGTATGAGTGTCGCATGTGAGATGTGAGTGTGATAATAATATCTTGATAAACATCAAGAGTAAGACTTTAAGATTTCAATACACCTCTCGGTGGACTACTTGCAAGAAGAGGGGATCCTAGGGATTGACTAGTGATCACCCCGTCCTACAAACTCAAGAGAGGGTCCTAGGGATTGACTAGTGATCACCGAGACTCAAGGGGATCCTACGAATTGACTAGTGATCACCCAGTTCTATAGTTAGTTTTATGGAAGGCCACCTAGGCTCAAAGAGAATGATGGATCTTTCAAAACGAGAAGCTTCCATGTGTAGGCACAAGCTATTATTGCTTGTAGCGTAGTTGAGTACTCCGGAAAGATTGTGTCTCGGTCATCCTGATCTCAAACACCCGGTAGTGCGAGGACTTCAAGGAAGGTGATCGAGTCTTGCAGGAAAAGTGCGCAAACCTCTGCAGATTGTTAAACTAATCGATTAGCTGTGTCCTTGGTTATGGAAAATTTGAAAGACTGGAATTGGATTGTCTAGATATTCTCAACACGGTTACCAATTAAATGAGTTTGGGAATTGTAATGACCTGGGAATGAGAATTGGTTGGCGGAACCATCTCATAAATGACATCGACGTAGTATTAAAATGCTAATTTAAACTTTGTGTTAGGACAAAACTAGCTTTTATGCAAAAAAAAACTCACACTTAGAACTACCACAACCATATTGCATATAGAATAGCCTTTTCATTTGTTTTAATTGCGATCTTGCCGGTACATTCAATGTATTGACCTACATGGATGCAACTTATTGATACGTCTCCAACGTATCTATAGTTTTTTTATTGTTCCATGCTATTATATTATCTGCTTTGGATGTTTTATATGCATTAATATGCTATTTTATATTATTTTGGGGACTAACCTATAACCCAGAACCTAGTGCCAGTATATGTTTTTCCTTGTTTTTGAGTTTCGTAGAAAAGGAATACCACGGAGCATCGGAGTTGGGCCAGAAGATCGACGAGGCGACGGCAAGGGTGGAGGGCACGTGCCCTCTCTTGCCGCTGCCTCGTGGACGCTCCTGACGTGAAACCGACGCCAAAAATTCCTATAAATCATGAAACCCCCAGGAAGAAACCTAGATCGTGAGTTCCGCCGCCACAAGCCTCTCTAGCCACGAAAAACCAATCGGGAGCCCGTTCCGGCACCCTGCCGGAGGGGTAAACCATCACCGTTGGCCATCTTCATCATCCTGATGGTCTCCATGACAAGGAGAGAGTAGTTCACCCTCGGGGCTGAGGGTATGTATCGGTAACTATGTGTTTGATCTCTCACTACTAGGGAAAACCTTATACACAGAAATTTAGCAGTAGCGCGTGTCAAAAAGAAACGCAACTGCTATTTACTACAAGCGCGCGGCAAACAAACGCGTTGCAGCTATGTTTATAGCAATAGCGCGTCTTAGGGAAGAAGCGCTACAACTACAACTCCCCTAGTAGCGACCTTAGGCAAAGCGCGCTGCTGCTAAGATTTATGTAGCAGCGTGTTTTACGCAGAAAGCGTTGCTAATGAAAGGAAAATAAAATGAAAAACATTTATGAAAGTAAATGAAAATGAAAGTAATAAAAAAGGGGAAGGAAAAAAATGTGAAGGGAAAACTAAATGAAAAAGAAAAATAAAGGAGAAAGGCATAGCAGCAGTGTGCTTCCAGGACAGGTGCTATAGCTAACTTGGCAGCATATTCCAGTAAAAATAAAAATTGTATATCAGTACTGTGTAAAAAATTCAGAAACTTTTGACGTTCCAGTAAAAAATGTAAATTCACACACCACAACGAAAGTTTCTGTTTTTTGAACTGCACATAGCAAACAAGCAATCTAAACATCCTAAAGGTAAATCTTGGCACATTATTTTTATAATACAATGGATTTTTATAAGGGGATAATGATTTTTGTTGAAAAGTTTCTGTAATCAAGGTTCACAAAGTTTCCATGGGCATGAACTAAGTTCAAGGCTAGCTCCCACTTTAAAGATGATCATCCTTCTTACTTTCACTTTTCTTTTTGAATTTTTTTTATGTTCCCCACCATATTTTTTGTTTTTAAACTGTTTAAAAGCACGCAACAGAATAAAATGACTCTCTAAAATTTCGGGCTGCTCCCCGGCAGCGCTTTCTTTAAAGCCATTAAGCTAGGCATATAATGCTCAACTAATGGATCCACCCGGATCCCAAGGTACATCAAAGCCAATTTGAATTAACAAAGATTTGTAATTTAATATTGAGCACAAAGCAACATAAAACATAAGGGCAAAGGAAAAAGGAAAATAAAAAGGCAATATTTTTTGTAGCATCATAAAATTCTAAATTTTGGAATGTTATGTTAAATAAATAACTTTGATTGTCCGTTTGATTGGTGTGTGATTGATGGTGTGAAATTGAGTGAAGTTTGAAACTTTTTGAGACATGAATGAGAGGGAATGAAACGATTTCCTAAACTTTCACCTTCCATTGTGATCTTAAAGAATTCAAATTCATTTCAAATGCAAAACCCTAGAGTGAAAATGATATGACTTCTTCCATTTAAGGAAACGAAAGTGGTTTTCAAAAGTTTTTAATTTCACCTGAAAACATTTCTAACTCAGAAGCTTTATTCCACTCAAGGATTTTCATGAGAGAAGATAATAAGATTTCTTCAAATTTTATGAAATAGAGTGCGGAGTAATGAGTTCCACTTTCAAAATTGATTAGAAACACTATTTGGAGTTTTCCCTTTTTGTTGGAATTTCAAAGCATCTCAAATTCACGGAATAGAAAATATTCTAGTGAAGGAAACTTGACCCTTCAAAATTGAGAGAAGATATTGAAAAGAGTTTTGAAGAAGAAAACAAAATAAATTGCAAAAGATTTGAAAATCTTATTCAAATCCAATTTGAAGTTATTACAAAAATATTTTTTAAGTAATATATTTGCCTCTGGAAAATTGTTCACATTTTTCTTTGCATTTTTCGGAAACTTTAGATAAATTATATGCCTATATAATATTTTTATTTCATTTGATTCTTTTGACTATATTCTTCTTCTTTTATTTTATAAAACTAAACATGCATCCCATTATTATCTGTCGCCCAAAGCGCAGTATAGTAGCATCAGGCCTGTCGAATTATTACTATTATTCGTTTTTAATTTTTCGAGGTAATCTATAATTATATCTATATCTATTATTTACCTATTAATAAGATAAATGCTTACCTTCATCCGTTCACCATTGAAATTTATTTTTCTATCCGAGGTGGTACTAAATTTTTGTGTGTACATATGTGTTTTTAGCAACCGAGAATTTTGTACTCGGCCTGCACATATCATGGCCCAGTAAAGCCAGCCCACTTAGTAGCCTGCCTATGTAGCCACAAAAAACATACGACGCGTTTGGTTCAGCGAAAGTGGTGCGGTTTCCGATCCCCACGCTTTCCTAAACCGTAGATTACGTTTGGTTCGCGTACTACGTTTTCGGCAGCAGCGGTTTCCGATACGCCGCTTCGCAAATGCGAAACCAGCCCAGTGGAAGGTGATTAGGAAACCGGACGCCAACCAAACAAAACCAGTATTCCATATAAAAAAATCGGAAGCAGCGCTTCCCCATACCGTAGCCCATTACGTTACCTTAGCAGGAACCAAACGCGTCGATATTTAACTCCCAGTACGGTAGATAGTCGGGCTTTGCACAGGGGCCCAAGAATGGGCTAGCCCTTTTTTCATCAAAATTTATTTTTATTTTTACATTATATTGTAATTAGATTTAAAAAAAATAGGAATGTGATTTTGAAACAATATACAGAAAATATCCGAATTACAATGTTGTCTTCCCATTTTAAAAAACTGTTTGGAACATTGATTTATTTTCCCTTTCCGATTTTTGTAAAATTTATAAATATTCTGAAATTGTTTTGGATCTAAAGAGTATGTAGTAAGGTGCATTTCTCCTATTTTTAGCCGTTCACTGTGGAAATTTATTTTTTATCCGAAGTGGTACTATATTTTCGTGCGTACATCTATTTTTTTAGCAATCCAGAATTTTGTACACGGCCCGCACATATTGTGGCCTAGCAAAGCTAGCCCACTTACTTGCCTACCCATGTAGCCGCAAAAAGTATATCTCTCGCCCTGCACGGTAGATAATCGGAGTTCGCACAGGCGCCGAAGACTGGGCCAGCCCGTTTTTTTCATCCAAATTAATCTTTACTTTCACATTATATCATCATTCAAAATTTTGAGAAAATACAAAAATTTGAATTTTTTTCGAATTTAGGGGATAATATACGAACTACAATATTTTCTCCCCATTTTTGAAAATGTTTGGAACATTAATTTATTTTCTCTTTCCGATTTTTTTAGAAATTGATAAATATTCCGAAATTGCTTTGGATTAAAAAATTGTATTTAAAAATAATGAATATTTTAAACATATTATTTCTTTAGTAAAATGATCACATATTCAAAATACTATCTGCGTTTAAAAGCACATTTTATGAAATTGTTCTGAAGGTTCAAAACACGTTCCATTTTCAAAAGTCGATCACAAATTTATAAAATGTTTGGGTTTTGATAAAAAGTTCATGTCTTCCGAAAATGATGTTGTTTCAAATTTAGTTCATGGTTGTTTCCAAAATGGACAGAATATTAGAAACATTATTTGTAATTTGAAAAGATCTTCATGTTTCCAAGAATATTCGGCAATTCATATTTTTAAAAAGATCGAAAAATGTTTTTAATCCAAAGTTGCACTATGTTCTTAAATATTCGCGTTGGCCATTGGTTAGGAGTAGGCGTTTGTTGCCATGGCTAGTGGCACATGATCCGGTAAGGTCAAGCGTTCAATCGTTCAAAACGTTGTTTTTTTGGATCATTACTCCTGCCTTGCATACATAGGTTATTTCGGTGCCTGCCAGTGAGCTAGCCTAGACGCGACTGTTGTGTGTCCCATGCACTATTGATGCAACTATATTTTGTTTCGTCCATTCCACATGTAGTTCCCCAATTTTCCGGTTATCCCCCGGGTTGGACGGACGAGCATCAAAAAATAAAAGGGCGCGAGGGCATTGAACTATGGACCTTCCCTATTGTGCAGACGGATAAAACAAACTCAACTAGCTTTCAATTATTATAGGAACAACCCCACCTTGGAACTTTATAGTAAATCACACCAGTTTTTTTTATGTCCCTAAGTTGTCTGGGAATAAGGAGGTTGAATGAGAATAAAGAAGTTGTCTCAGGAATCAAGAGCAGAATGAGGGACTCCAGAAATTATTGCCGGAGGTAACTTGCACGTGCCAATAAAAGAAAATATGCTATTTGGATAGAATGGAAAAAATGTGGGCATATGCTAATAAAAAATTGTGAGTGCAAAAATAGTTGAGATAATAAACCCTAACAATGAAGGGACATTCATGCCTGGTTATGCATTCATTACGCCAATGAAACATAATTATGAACTGCAATTAGTAATTCATTCGGTTATGTCATCGTAGGAGAAAGTAGTCGAAGCAACCCTACCTCGAAGGTCGCTGCACAGTTACCAAATAAGGACGCAACCACAACTCTGAGACGGAGGTGGACCCGGAGGAAAAAAAGGTACCCATTGGATGGTCGTCGCCACGCCAACTAACCCCACCACTATCAAGACCTCGCAGGCCAAGCATGACTCTTGAGAAGACCACAGCTCCTCGCTTTGTCGCCCACCACAGTGGAGATCGTTTTTGACAAACACATCAATTATCTCTCCCGCTGCTTCTTGTAACAAAAATTATCTTCCCGTTGCAACGCACGGGCTTATGTGCTAGTTTTACTTATTTTCAGATTTTTTTAAGGAAAATATATATTTTTTTTAAATGCGCGCAC
This sequence comes from Secale cereale, assembly GCA_902687465.1. NCBI lineage: Eukaryota > Viridiplantae > Streptophyta > Magnoliopsida > Poales > Poaceae > Secale > Secale cereale. The sequence continues at coordinate 804,192,783 of LR738712.1, forward strand.
ATCCACAAACACGCGGAGGCCGGCCGAAGGCACACGCAGTGGCGCATCCTTTTCTTTTCCTTTCCTATTTCAAGTGAGGAAGTCATCTACCTTTTATCTACGTTTAGTCTCATGTTACCTAGCGTTTTACCTTCGCATACCCCTTTGACCTATAAATATAGATCCATAGAGGATCCAAAAATAACTCAACTCGGTTAAATCAATATTTTAGTTCGACTAGTTTCGTACAAAATAAAATATTATTTCTTCTCTCCGGCGGGAATCCTTGAAGTCATCTTTTCTGTGAAGTTATCTCTTCTCTGCGTTCTAAAAGTACTCTCTTCGTATTTTCTTTTACTCCTGTAGTTTAGTTCTGTAGTTTATTATACTTAGATTAGTATATGGTAAAAATCTAGTCTAAGTTATTTATTTTGTGCCATGTAGGGTCTTATATGTAAATTAGTTAGATTATCAATTAGTCTCTATAAATACAGATTAGCCCTAGAATTCTTTTTGCCGTAGCTCATTTTCTTCTGTAAAACAGCTTGGCTCTGATTTTTCCAATAACCATAATTTTTATTTGTTTATCCAAATTAAATGAACCCAACGCCTAGATTTTCGTTTTGATCCAACCTATCAGGTCAACATATCAAATCAGCTTTCTTGCCACTTCCAAATTTCAAAATGTATGCAGATTCATATTCAAATTTCTTTTGATCATATCTTTTTTATCCGTGGCCCCCTTTCCGATGAATCCAAATGCATCGGATTTGTATTGAAGTAATCTTTCCGTACGGACAATTATTGTCATATTTTGAACATTTAATTTTAATCTTAGCCAGTTACTCTATTAGTCCAAAAAATGTTACCACACGTCGTTTTAACCAGATTCAATGAAATATTGAATTACTTATATCTTGATCCGTTATTCTGAATCTGGTATTTCTTTTTACTACACGCTCATATTGACTTCCTGCGTTCAGTAGTGTCGGGGGAAACTGTCCGCCACGAACACCTATGGGACCGGAGCCCCTTGTCTGTGCGGTACGAGGGCGGAGGGAGCACGAAGAGCAGATCGTAGCGAGCACGCGGGCAGTTTTACCCAGGTTCGGGCCGCGGCAGGCGCGTAAAACCCTACTCCTGCTTGGTTGTATATTGAGTTGGAGCGCTCGGGAGCTTCAAGAAGCAGCTACACCGAGCGTGAGAGTGATCTAGGTTCCGAACCCCCACCACGTTGTGCATGGGCCTCCTTTTATAGTGTAAGGGGTCACCGACAGGTGTCAACGTAGGAGAAAGGGGTAAAAACGTAAAAGAGGTGGTAGTTGTAACAGTGCGGGAACAGTGGAGCTACAGTGCAGAACAGTGGTCTATACCTACTCTAACAGTGGGGGACAGGGGCATTTAATGCCCGTCGCCGTCGACCCCAAAAGCTCACGCCATAGCGTCTCCGTCTGCCACGGCGATGGATCCACCACCGTGCAGCGCCACCGTGTCTCCCAGGCTGCACAGCCATCCGCCACGCGTCCCTGGATTAGCCCCAGGACGACGCGTGGGCCGATGAGCTGGAGCGCGGAGACACAGCGTAACCTTCCCGGCAAACACCTTGCCGGGGCCTTGACCTTGCCGGGCCCGGGAGCTTGCCGCTCCTCGGACCCCTTGCCGGGGCACATATGGTGCCGAGGCGTTGTCTTCTAGTCTTCCTGGCAAGCTCCTCTTGCCAGGGCCTTGTGCCAGTGAGGTAATCTTGAGCCTGGTACGGCCTTCCCGGCAAGCTCCACTTGCCGGGGCCTTGATCTTCTGTCTTGTATACTTTGTTTTTGAATGGTTTAACAAGGAGCAGGAAGGTTTCCGGTGAGCCAGCAGTAAACCTTGCCGCGGGAAGCTGCAACTGCCCGTGCACAAGTTGGGGTACTCAGGTACCCCTACCTTAGTACACCGACAGGAGCCCCCGGGCCTGGGCCACACACGGTGCCGAGCGCTGTTGGGCCAGGCCCAAAACAGGTTCCCCTCCTTGCGCCTTCATTGCATCGTCTTCCTCCTCCAAAGATTCTCTCTTGCGCTCTGCCTCCACATCTCCGCCGCCGCCGAGCTCTTCGTTCCCCCTTCCTTCCACCGCGTCCGCCATGGCCCCAAAGACCGACAAGGCGAAGGCGGAGAAGGCCAAGCGGGAGAAATCGGAGCAAGCGGCCAAGCTTATCGAGTACCGGAAGCGGCATGTCGTCTTCCCGCCAAAGCTCGGCGTGCGGGAACTCTGGAACAAGTACTTCTTGTTCTGGTCCAAGAGAACCGACGCGCATCCCCGCACGCGAGCATACCCGGCCGCCGCCAAGGACAGCTATCCCGGCGGGTACCATTTCTTCGCTGCTTTCTTTCATTGTGGTCTCTGTCCACCTTTCTCAAACTTCTTTTGCGATGTCATGAACACATACGGCCTCCATCTGCTTGACTTCACCCCCAACGCCATTCTCACCATGGCTGTTTTCGCACACATGTGCGAAAACTTCATAGGAGTCCACCCCAATGTAGCACTCTTTAGACACTTCTTCACCCCCAGAGCCGAGGCCGATACCCCCCTCTCCGGAGGAATTTCTTGGGTCTTCCGCCTCAACAAGAAGGGTGCGTACTTGCCGGGGGAGCTCCGCGGCAAGTGGGAGGAATGGCGAGCGGAGTGGTGCTGGATCGTAGAAGACCAGCCGCAAGCCTTCACCGCGCCGCGCACAACGCCCATCGTGCGCGGCAGGGACTGGAGTGATTTCGACTCGGACGACGTCAAGCTCAACATCGCCCTCGTCCGGATTCTTCGTCTTCGATTGGCCAATCTGTCAGTTGCCGAGGTGGGCGCAGATTTCCTCCGCCGGCGCATCGCCCCTCTCCAAGACCGGAAGAGGCCGGCCTGGGAGTACGGCGGCCCGGCAGACATCATGAGGCTGCGCCCCGGGCTCAACTTCAACTTCACCACGCTGGAGCTGCGGGGAACGGTACGGGAACTCTTCAAATACGATCCAACGCACCCCGAGTGGTTCAGGACTCCCCGGGGAGTGGTGCCGCTCTGCAACAGCGCCGCGAGGGATCGAATCCTCGCCATGATGCCCATGTGCGACTCGCACGGCGTGGACCGTACATGGCTTGCTCCGAAGCCCATCGACGTCCTCAACTTCTACGACAACCTTGAAGAGGTGGCGAAGAACAAGGAGGACCTCAAGCTGCACACGCGGGCCACCACCGACCAGGAGATCGCCTACATTGCTTCTCGGGCTGAGGAGGCCGCCGCAGCCGCGGTGGCAGGAGTCTTCGGATACTCGCCGGAGGAGGCGGAGGTTGAGGACGCGTCCACCCAGGCGGAGGAGGCGGAGATCCGCAGGTTGCTGGATCTGCCTCCCGACGCGCTCGCCGGGGTCCCCTCGCTGAGGCACTCCGGGATCCATGGGATCGCGACGGAGGCCGCGGCAATGGAGGGCACCGCCGGAGGAAGCAGAGGCGCCGCAAGGGGCGGAGGCGCCAAGGGAAAGGGGGCCGCAGCGCTAGACGCTGGGCCCAGTGAGCCGGCCGGGGCAGAGGAGGAGGAGGAGGAGGAGGTCGAGGACTCCGGCGGATCCACGGAGTTGTACGCCGACGACCTCTCCTCGTCGGAGGACTCCCCGCCCCCGGCAAGCCCGAGGCAGTCCCCGCCAAAGCGCCTCCGCAAGGCGGCGACGGGGGAGAGGGCGCAGGCGCCCCGGCAACAGCCACCTCGCCGGGCGGCTCCCCGGGGGAGTCAAGCCGCGCCAAGGCCGACCGGCGCACCAGCCGCAGCGGAGGCGGCCCGCGCGCGGACCACGACGGAGGCGCCTCGCAGGCCGGCGCCGAGCCGGCAAGGGTCTTCTCGGAGCGGAGCAACGGCTCCGCCCGCTCCTCGGGCGCCGGCTACCACTGGGACTGGGTCTTCACAGCCCCCAGTCCCAGGGACCACCAAGCGCGCGAGGGAGTCTTCATCTTCCGCTCCTCGCGCCGACGCGCCGACGGTGGAGTACGACTTCTCCGCCTTGAGCGAGGACGACGAGGAGGACCAGGAGTAAGAGTCCAAAATCTTACACCTTCTCGAGTTTTGTCTTGATTTTTGTTGATGCTGACTCTGCTTGTTGTTGTTCTGACTTCAGGTCCCTGGCCCATCGCGCGGCGAAGAAGGCCAAGGCGCCTGAGCCCGAGGTCGAGGTCGCGGAAGACTCGGGGGCAGCGGCAACAGGAGACGTGCCGGAGCCGAGCCTGCCGGACCCGAGCGCTGCTCCGAGGAGCAGCCCCCAGCGTAGCCCGCAGCGCAGCCCCCAGCGTAAGTCTGGGGTTCTCTCTTTTCGCTTGTCGGGGTACGCCTGAGGATTTGGTTTTGTCTGCATGTCTTGATGTTTCTTGTCTTATCTTGTGCAGAGGAGGAGCCACAGCGGGAAGAGCGCCCGGAGACCGTTGTCGAGGAGCCGCGGGCCCCGCCGTCCCCGCCAAGGCCGAACTCTCCGGCAAGGGAGAGCGCTCCGCCAAGGGTGGGTACTCCGCCGCCAAGGCAGAGTACCCCGCCAAGGGCGAGCAGCCCGGCGAGGGTGGCCACTCCGCCAAGGCAAAGCTCCCCGGCGAGGGCGGCTACTCCGCCAAGGCAGAGCTCCCCGGCAAGGGAGCCCGCCGCCGAGGACGTCCGCCAAGGTATGTTCTGTAGCTTGTTTTCTTGGCTTTGCTTCTTTTTGGATATTTGCTTGAATCTTGAACTTCTTTTTCTTCTTCTTCTTCTTTATAGATCTTCCTCCTCCTGAGCCCATGGAGACGGAGGTTATCAACCTCGAGGAGGAGGGCGCGCAGGGCGGCGGCGGCGATGCCCCTGTCGTCGAGGAGATGGCCGAGGCCGCCGAGCCGGCCGCGCAGGAGACTGCTCCGGCTGCGGACGCAGCGGCCGGGGAGGGGGACGGTGGCCGCACCGCCGACCCGGAGGCGGCGGGAGCATCGGATGCTGCACCGGCCACCGGCCCCTCCGCCAGTAAGGAGCAGGGGTATTATCTTGAGGCCCCCAACGGCGTCTTCATCCAGATGCCTTGGGGGTCTTCATCGCGAGCTCCTGCGGAGGGCGAGGCGTTCGACGGAGAAGTCCTCGCCTCCGCAGGCCTGAAGATCGTCGAGGCGCCCGGCGGGAGTGAGGGGCCCGAGGAGGAGAAGTTGCTCCGCCAACTCCTGGCCCTTTACCGGGCCAGGCAGGCGAAGCTCGCCTCCCGGGAAGCCCTTGCCGCCAAGGCCGCCAAGGAGATGGAAAAGCGCGCGGCGGAGCTCAGCGCCGCCAACCAGGCGGCCCTCCGCGAGGTGGCGGAGGCGCGTGAGCGACTTGCCGGCGAATACGAGGAGTGGGTGTTGGAGAAGGCCGAGGCTGAGGAACAGCAGCGGCTCGCCGGGGTGGAGATGTCCCGGCGAGAGGGAGAGCTCACGCAGCGGAAGGTCGAGCTCGACTCCCACGAGGAGGACCTTGCCGCTCGCGAGGCAGCCCTTGGCGGGGAGCTGAAGGAGGCGAAAGCCGCCGCGGTTGCCGCGGAAGACGCCAAGAAGGAGCTTGCCGCCAAGGTTGAACAGTTGGAGAAGGCGCTGAAGGTGAGCGCCGAGAAGGTTGCCGCGCTCACCTTGGAGCGCAGGAAGGATGCTCACACAAACTCAGAGCTTCAGGTGAGCCTATCAAAGAGGGGCGACGAGCTGAAGGCCGCCAAGGACTCCATTGAGGACTTGGAGCTGAAAGTCACCACTCTGAAGGAATCGCTCGATGCTGCCCGGGCTCAGGAGACCAAGTTGAAGGATGAGCTCCGCAAGGAGCGAACCTTGGTGGAGAGCGTCAACAAGGCATCCGAGCTCTTCCGGCAGACCATTGAAGTGTGGACCGAAGAGCTGGTTTCTTCTGCGTCCAATATTGACCAGGAGCTGCTGGCGCTGAAGGTCGAACACCTTATCTATTCGCCGGACCCGGATCTCCCGCACAGCGCCAAGCTCAGCCTCTTCTTCAGAGGGGTCGCTCCGGCCCTTGCAGGTCTCCGGAACCGCATCCCCGCGCAGCTGGCCGAGGAGTCGCGCCTGCTCTGCGCGGGAACTCTGGAGCGGGTGCTGACGAAGATCGTGTACCGCAACCCGGGGATTAACCTCAACAACGTTCTTCGCAGCTTGCCGGCTGATGCAAACACGGAGGCCCTGAAGGAGCAGGTCGGCCACATCATCGCCAAGGTGGCAAAGCTTGGCAGGAAGGAAGGCGACCGCGTAGACTAGGGCTCCATTATCTTTGTCTTTTCGTTGCTGCACATTATGTTATGAACTTATTAGTCCATTGCGACAAGTTATTCCTTTGTAAGATATTTACTTTATTTTGATCAATCAGTGCAATGTTATCTTCCTTGTCTTAATCCTTGACTTTGTATGTTTTTCACCCTACGCTCCCGGGGAGCTTGCCGGCAAGGGACCTTTGCCGCGAGCGCTGAGTGCTGGACTCTGAGCAGCCTGCTGGCCAAGGGCTTACCGGCAAGCAACCTTGCCGCAGCTAGTCGCAACGCACTTAGCTCGTTGAGCGTACTCGGAAACGAAGCAAGGGCGCGACACTTGTCGCAGCTCACTTAAATCGTTGAGCGAACTCGAAAACAAGACAAGGGTGCGGCAAGCTACGGGTAGGTTCCTCCGCGCACAGGTTTTCCATACAAAGTGTGATTGTTCAAGGAAGACAACTAAAATTTAAAATTTGAACTGGTCAAATTCTAATAACTTATCTTTCATTTGTTGCTCGCTTATATTGCTTGCTTTCCGGTAAGGCTTCTCTTTCTTGAACGGCACTTGGTTCCTCCTCCTTCCCTCCCGGCAAACTTGTGCGCGAGGAACGTTCCTTCTGCTTAAGAGGAAAGAAAAGGGAGAGGGAAACAAGCATGTGGCCTTTCGGCGTGCTAATGCTTACCGGATACTTGAGTGTTGCACCAAATGCCAAAGAAAACATGCAAATAGCAGAGAAAAGCATGCAAATGGCAAATAGCACAAAACACGAAATCTTTACTGATGCACGGGGTCTGCGCCCGGCTTTGTACAAAGGGTTACATGCAACAGCGGCAAAGCTTGTACAAAAGATGGTTGCCGGAGCGGATCACGGCAACCGCGCCTTACGGGTGAAACTTGCGAAGATGCTCTATGTTCCAGGAGTTGCTCACTGGTAAGCCTTCTTCGGTCTCGAGGCGGACAGCGCCGGGCCTCGTAACTTGTCTCACCCGATAAGGGCCTTCCCACTTTGGCGTCAACTTGTTGGAATTCTTGGCGGACTGAACACGCCGAAGAACAAGGTCGCCTTCCTCGAGACTCCTGGCCTTGACTTTGCGGCTATGGTAGCGGCGCAAAGCTTGCTGGTATCGAGCAGCTCGTACAGCAGCCTGGAGACGTCCCTCCTCAAGGAGCAATGCGTCATCTTGCCGCAGTTGCTCTTGCTCGAGCTCATCATAAGCGAGCACTCGAGGAGATCCGTATACGAGTTCCGTGGGGAGAACTGCTTCTGCTCCATAGACTAGAGCAAAGGGGGTCTGTCCGGTGGCTCGACTTGGTGTCGTTCTGATTGACCAAAGAGCCGCCGGTAACTCCTCTATCCAATTTCTTCCGCACTTGCGCAGCCTGTCAAAGGTTCTCGTCTTGAGTCCGCGCAGCACTTCAGCATTGGCCCTCTCCGCTTGACCGTTGCTCCTCGGGTGAGCAACAGAAGCGAAACAGACCTTGGCGCCAAGGTCTTGGACGTACTGCATGAAGGTGCGACTAGTAAATTGCGTACCGTTGTCGGTGATGATCCTGTTAGGGATCCCGAAACGGCAAACAATCGACCTGAAGAACTTGACTGCCGTCTGTGCTGTCACCTTTCTCACTGCTTCCACTTCTGGCCACTTTGTGAACTTGTCGATCGCAACGTACAAGTACTCAAAGCCCCCGACAGCACGGGGGAAGGGGCCGAGGATATCGAGCCCCCAGACCGAGAAGGGCCAGGACAAAGGTATTGTTTGGAGAGCTTGAGCTGGCTGATGAATTTGCTTTGCATGGAACTGACACGCTTCACACTTGGTTACTAGTGCAGTTGCATCTTGGAGGGCTTCTTGCCAAAAGAACCCTTGCCGGAAAGCTTTCCCGGCAAGTGCCCTTGCGCCAATGTGGTGGCCACATATGCCTCCATGGATTTCCGCCAACAGCTTCTGTCCATCTTCCCTGGAGATGCACTTCAACCTGACACCATTGAGTCTTCTTCTGTACAGCTCGTTATCCACGAACTGGTACATAGTTGACTGTCTGGTTATCTTTTCTATCTCTTGAGGATCGTCGGGAAGTTCTCCAATTTGTAGAAAACGGACTATCTGCTGTGCCCATGCCGGAGCCCGAGGCTCAACGGCAAGGACCAAAGGCTCGAGGGCCGCTGCGGGAACCTCAGCTTCTACGGCGAAGACCTCTGGTCCTGCCGGAGCTAATGGTTCCCCGGCAAGCTCGCCGGGGCGAGGCTTGTCGGGAACACTTGCTTCAACTGTACAAGCCCGAGGACTTGCAGGAGCAAACTGTTCCTCAGCGTTCTGGTTGTTGGTCTTGGGGACCTTGCCGGCGAGCTCTGGAAGATCCGCCGGCAAGTAGTCGCCGGAGACCAACTTTCTCTTCTTGGACTGTCCAATTGATGGTGTAACGGATGGCTGAGTCAGCTTGAGCAAGAAGGTTCCTGGTTCCACAGGTAACTTCATCGCGGCGCACTTTGAAAGGCCATCTGCTATTTCATTTTGAGCTCTCGGGACGTGCTCCATTTGCAGACCTTCAAAGTGCTCCTCAAGCTTCCTCACTTCATCAACATAGGCTTCCATCAAAGGACTCTGATAGTTCTTGTTAACTTGCCGGACCACCAACTGAGAATCTCCCCGCACAATCAGCTTTCTGATCCCAAGTTCGGCCGCAATCCTGAGGCCGGCAAGTAAGCCTTCATATTCTGCAGTGTCGTTTGTCGCCTGCTCCCTGGGAAAGTGCATCTGGATAACATATTTGAGGTGCTCTCCGGTGGGCGCGATGAGTACCACGCCAGCACCGGCGCCTTGCAGCGAGAAGGCACCATCAAAATACATTACCCATTCACTTGTAGCTTCTTGTACGGGTGCACTTGTTTCTTGAACTTCCTCATCGGGCGTTGGGGTCCACTCAGCTATGAATTCTGCCAAAGCTCGGCTCTGTATGGTTGAAGTACTTTCAAACTTGAGTCCAAAGCTTGACAGTTCCAGTGCCCACTCAACGATCCTGCCTGTTGCTTCCGGATTGTGCAGTATCCTCTTCAGCGGAAAGCGAGTGACCACTGTTATCTCATGGGCTTGGAAGTAATGGCGCAGCTTTCTCGAGGCCATGAGGAGGCCGAAAAGCAATTTTTGCACACCAGAGTACCTCGATCTAGCTCCCTGGAGGAGGGAACTTACAAAGTACACTGGGCGCTGCACCATCTTCTTCCGCACCTCATCCTGTTCCTGCGCAGAGTCTTCCTTGTCGGGACCAGAGCTTGTCGGGTCAGCCCCCTGCTTGTCGCTGGATTCGCTTGCCGGTGGTGCTGACTCCTCGTCGGATTCCCTCTCCGCTACTAACGCAGCACTAACCACCTGGTTGGTTGCCGCTAGGTATAGCAACAACTTTTCCTGTGGTCTAGGTGCGACAAGTATAGGAGTGGAGGACAGATACCGTTTCAAATCCTGCAGCGCCGCCTCCGCTTCCGGAGTCCACTTCATGGGACCTGCCTTCTTCAAGATTTTGAAGAAAGGTAGGGCGCGTTCTGCAGACTTTGAAATGAACCTACTGAGGGCAGCCACGCAACCTGCAAGTCTCCTGACATCCTTGACGCGCTTCGGGGCCTCTATCTGCTCGATGGCCTTAATCTTGTCGGGGTTGGCTTCAATTCCCCTTTGTGACACAAAGAACCCGAGAAGCTTGCCGGACGGGACTCCGAAGACGCACTTCTCGGGGTTCAACTTGAGCTGTATCTTGCGCAGGTTCTGAAATGTCTCTTCTAAATCTTGGATCAGGGTATCCTTGCTCTTGCTCTTCACCACAATGTCATCCATGTAAGCTTCTACATTTCTGTGGATCTGTGGCTCAAAAGCAGTATACACTACCCTTGCAAAGGTTGATCCCGCATTCTTCAATCCAAATGGCATGCGGATAAAGCAGTAAGTGCCACATGGAGTGATAAATGCAGTTTTCTCTTCATCCTCTTTGGCCATAAAGATCTGATGATAGCCCGAGTATGCATCAAGAAAGCAGAGTAGCTCACATCCGGCAGTGGAGTCAACAATCTGGTCAATGCGCGGCAAAGGGAAAGGATCTTTGGGACATGCTTTATTCACATCGGTGAAGTCTATACACAGTCTCCACTTCCCGTTGGCCTTGCGCACGACGACTGGGTTTGCTAACCATGTCGGATGGATCACACCTCTAACTAGGCCCGCTGCCTCCAGCTTCTTGATTTCTTCGTTGATGAACTCTTGGCGCTCCACGGCTTGCTTCCTTACTTTCTGCTTGATGGGCCGCGCATGAGGACAGACAGCAAGCTTGTGCTCAATCACCTTCCTGGGAACACCGGGGATGTCAGATGGTTGCCAAGCAAACACATCGACATTCGCCCGCAGGAAGGCAACGAGCGCGCTTTCCTATTTGCTGTCAAGGGTGGCACTGATGGTGAAGGTACCACCAGTGCCGTCCTCCTTGGCGGACACCTTCTTGGTTGCCGGAGGAGCGGCCATTCCTTTCTTACTCTTGCCGGTGGAGCTCGATGGAACGTCCTCGACGGCAGCGCAGCACTCCGAAGAGGTGCGGTTGCCGGAGTGGGTCCCAGAGCACTTGCCGGACTTGGTCTTCGTCTTCTTCCCCCCGGGAGCTTCAGCGGCAAGAGTGTCCTTCTCGGCTGCAGCTGCTGCATCCCGGTAAATCTTGTCGGCGCAGACAAGCGCATCCTTCTTGTCGCCATGGACAGTGATGACGCTTATCGGCCCCGGCATCTTCAGCACGTTGTAGGCATAATGGGAAGCTGCCATGAACTTGGCGAGGGCGGGACGGCCAAGTATTCCATTGTAGGGTAATGGAATATCGGCGACGTCAAAAGTGATGCGCTCAGTCCTGAAGTTGAGCTCCCCGCCAAAGGTCACCGGCAGAGTGATTTTTCCCTTGGGCTTGCTCCTTCCCGGGTTGATCCCTTGGAATGAACCGGTTTCTTCGAGCTCGCCATCTTGAATCTGGAGTTTCTTGATCGCAGCAGAGGAGATCAAGTTCAGCCCGGCCCCGCCGTCAACCAACATTTTGGTGACCTTGAGGTTGCGGATGGTGGGAGAAACCAGCATCGGCAAGCACCCGACCGCTGTGGTGCGATCAGGGTGATCCTCAAGGTCAAAAACGATGGGCGTGCTGGACCATTTGAGGAGCCTGCGCGACTCCACGGGCGGCTCCGCTGCGTTTACCTCACGCACCCACTGCTTGAGTTGGCGATGGGAGGTATGCAGGGAGGCGCCACCGTCGACGCACAGGACCTCCGTGGCCTTCTGGAACTCCTGCTCGCTGTTCTCCTCGTCCTCCATGTCTTCATCGTCATCTTCTTCGTCCTTGTCGCGGCCCCGGGGAGGTCGGTCTCCTTGCCGCTGCTTGGCCTTGCCGCGGCGCCCTCCCCGGCCGTTGAACGGCCGCTTCTTGCTGGGCTCTTCCCCGCCACCTTGGGCCTTCTCCTTGTCGCGCCTCTCGTACTCAGCTTTCTGCTGCTCGACGAGGTACTCGACGCGCTTGCAGTTGGAGAGGTCGTGACCCTTGGTACGGTGGATCTTACAGTATTGCTTGTCGGAGCTACCCGTCTTGTCGGCCGCCGCTGCCGGGGCGGGCTCCTTGCCGGAGCCGCCAGCCTGCGCTTGCTTGGCGGGGGCCTCCTTGCCGGAATTCTCGACGGCAAGCACCTCCTTCTTGCCCTTCTTTCTGTTGTTCCGCCGCCGGCTCTTCTTTGCCGGGGCGGCGTCGTCGCTGTCGCTTCCTCCTGCGCCAGCATCCTCCCCGGGGAGTCTCCTCCCCTCTTCCGCGCGTGCGCACTTGTCAGCAAGAGCGTAGAGCTCGCTGACGTCCCGAATCTTCGTCATCGCCATCTCTTCACGCATGCGGCGGTTACGCACGTTCTGATGGAACGCGCTGATAACCGCGGCAGGGTGAACGTCAGGGATGTTGTGCTGCACCCGGCTGAAGCGTTGGATGAACTTGCGTAGGGTTTCGCCTTCCTTCTGGGCCAAGATGTGGAGATCGCTCTCCTGGCCGTGTGGTTTGTGGCCGCCGGTGAAGGCGCCAACAAACTGATGGCAGAGGTCGGCCCAAGAAGAGATGGAACTTTCCGGCAAGTGCATGAGCCACGAACGGACGTTCGGCTTTAGCACGAGCGGGAAGTAGTTCGCCAAGATCTTCTCGTCGCGCCCCCCGGCAGCTTGCACAGCGATGGTGTAGACGCTGAGAAACTCCGAGGGATGCGTCTTGCCGTCGTACTTCTCCGGCACGTCGGGCTTGAAATTCTTCATACTGGGCCACTGGACGCGCCGCAGCTCGCGGGTGAACGCAGGGCAACCCGCCGCATACGGCAAGTCGCCTGGCTCACCGGGCGCGTGCACGTCGACAGTGTCTCCAGCTCTCTTGTCGGATTGTCGCCGAGCTTCTCGGCGGCGCTCGATTGTGGTCCGAGCGTCTTCTTCTCGCCGATCGTCGAGGACCTGGCGCTGGTCTCGACGAGCCCGCGGGTCCGACGAGGCTGTGGAGCCGTCGTCGGGGTTGTTCCGGCGGGGCGGCGTCTTCTGCTTCTGTGGCGGGGAGTGCACGCTTGTCGCACCCCCGGCGGTCTTGTCGCCGATAGCCTTCGTCTTCTCAGCTTGCCGCGGCCGTGAGGTCGACGGCTGCTGTGGAGAATCGTCGTTGGCGAAGTCTATCAGGCTCCGTATAGTGGCCCTCCATTCTTCGGCCTTGTCGGCCGCTGGAGGAAAGTCGAGGAGCAGTTGCGCCCTTGCGAGCGCTTCTGCTGGAGTAGAGGGGAACGCGGGCGAGCGGTGCGAGGAGCGGGATACGCTCGGACTCCTAACAACGTTAGAAGGAGCGGGGTCCCGCCCCGGCGCCTTCGCTTTGCTTGTGCCCGGACGGGGGTCCGGGGCGTCCCGCGAGCCTCTGGGTTGGCCTTGGTCCAACAAGCGGATACCACCTCCTGTGGTATGGCGCGGTTGGGTCGTCGTGTGCTGGGATGGACGCGGCGCGTCCACAGAGACCGAGGTTCGGTCGTCCGTCCTGTTCTTAGATCTGGTGGCGCCGTGAGTGTCCTCGCCGGCGGCCACCCTTCCGACGGCATCTCCCCCGCCCACCGTTGGCTCCGGTGGCGGCGGGTGAGACGCAGACGGGCCTCCGACCTCCGAAGCCTTCTTCTTCGGGGCCATGGAGTTGTCGCTGATGAAGTTGCTGATGAAGCTGGAGAGGTTGATGAAGAATGCGCCCGCGTGGTCGCCGGATCAGGTTCGCACAACCTCGACGCCCCCTACCTGGCGCGCCAAAGATGTCGGGGGAAACTGTCCGCCACGAACACCTATGGGACCGGAGCCCCTTGTCTGTGCGGTACGAGGGCGGAGGGAGCACGAAGAGCAGATCGTAGCGAGCACGCGGGCAGTTTTACCCAGGTTCGGGCCGCGGCAGGCGCGTAAAACCCTACTCCTGCTTGGTTGTATATTGAGTTGGAGCGCTCGGGAGCTTCAAGAAGCAGCTACACCGAGCGTGAGAGTGATCTAGGTTCCGAACCCCCACCACGTTGTGCATGGGCCTCCTTTTATAGTGTAAGGGGTCACCGACAGGTGTCAACGTAGGAGAAAGGGGTAAAAACGTAAAAGAGGTGGTAGTTGTAACAGTGCGGGAACAGTGGAGCTACAGTGCAGAACAGTGGTCTATACCTACTCTAACAGTGGGGGACAGGGGCATTTAATGCCCGTCGCCGTCGACCCCAAAAGCTCACGCCATAGCGTCTCCGTCTGCCACGGCGATGGATCCACCACCGTGCAGCGCCACCGTGTCTCCCAGGCTGCACAGCCATCCGCCACGCGTCCCTGGATTAGCCCCAGGACGACGCGTGGGCCGATGAGCTGGAGCGCGGAGACACAGCGTAACCTTCCCGGCAAACACCTTGCCGGGGCCTTGACCTTGCCGGGCCCGGGAGCTTGCCGCTCCTCGGACCCCTTGCCGGGGCACATATGGTGCCGAGGCGTTGTCTTCTAGTCTTCCTGGCAAGCTCCTCTTGCCAGGGCCTTGTGCCAGTGAGGTAATCTTGAGCCTGGTACGGCCTTCCCGGCAAGCTCCACTTGCCGGGGCCTTGATCTTCTGTCTTGTATACTTTGTTTTTGAATGGTTTAACAAGGAGCAGGAAGGTTTCCGGTGAGCCAGCAGTAAACCTTGCCGCGGGAAGCTGCAACTGCCCGTGCACAAGTTGGGGTACTCAGGTACCCCTACCTTAGTACACCGACAAGTAGCATCATTAGTTTCAAACTTTTGAACCTTTATTTGGTTTTCTCGGAGTATTTCATAAGCTTTCTCTATGCTTCTTTATGCTTTCTTTTGCTTGTGGAGTGATTGCTTATTTGTATGTAATTGTGTGGTTACGATAGATTTCTTGGAGTGTGACAAGTAGAATTATCAGGATTTTTGAGTGCGAAGACTTCATCAACAAGTACCAGGCAAGTTCACTTGATCATATTTTGAATGCCTATGATTTTATTGCATTAGTGCCACTTTTCCTCTTGCATCCAATAGGAATATTGAAACTTGTACCTGATACGTCTCCAACGTATCTATAATTTTTGATTGTTCCATGCTATTATATATTTTGTTTTGGATGTTTAATGGACTTTATTATATACTTTTATATTATTTTTGGGACTAACCTACTAACCCAAGGCCCAGTGCAAATTGCTGTTTTTTTGCCTATTTCAGTGTTTCTCAGAAAAGGAATATCAAACGGAGTCCAAACGGAATGAAACCTTTGGGAGAGTTATTTTTGGAACGATATCTTCACGAGAGACTTGGAGTATAAGTCAAAGAAGAAATGAGGTGCCCGCGAGGGGGCAGGGCGCGCCCAGGGGGGTAGGCACGCCCCCCACCCTCGTGGGCCCCACGTTGCTCCACTAACGTACTTTTTCCTCCTATATATACCCATATACCCTGAAAACATCAGGGAGCATGAAGAAACCCTAATTCCATTGCCGTAACCTTCTGTTCCCATGAGATCCCATCTTGGGGCCTGTTCCGGAGCTCCGCCGGAGGCGGCATCGATCACGGAGGGCTTCTACATCAACACCATAGCCCCTCTGATGAGTTGTGAGTAGTTTACCACAGACCTTCGGGTCCATAGTTATTAGCTAGATGGCTTCTTCTCTCTCTTTGGATCTCAATACAAAGTTCTCCTCAATCTCTGAGGAGATCTATTCGATGTAATCTTTTTGCAGTGTGTTTGTCGAGATCCGATGAATTGTGGGTTTATGATCAAGATTAACTATGAACAATATTGGATTCTTTTCAGAAATCTTTTATGTATGATTATAATATCCATGCATGTCTCTTCGAATTATTGGTTTGGTTTGGCCTACTAGATCTATAGTTTTTGCAATTGGAGAAGTGCTTGGCTTTGGGTTCAATCTTGCGGTGTCCTTTCCCAGTGACAGTAGGGGAAGCAAGGCACGTATTGTATTGTTGCCATCGAGGATAAAAAGATGGGGTTTATACCATATTGTTTGAGTTTATCCCTCTACATCATGTCATGTTGCTTAAGGCGTCACTCTGTTCTTATGACCTTAATACTCTAGATGCATGCTGGATAGCGGTCGATGTGTGGAGTAATAGTAGTAGATGCAGAATCATTTTGGTTTATTTGTCACGGACGTGATGCCTATATACAATGATCATGCCTAGATATTCTCATAACTATGCGCTTTTCTATCAATTGCTCGACAGTAATTTGTTCACCCACCGTAGAATTCTGCTATCATGAGAGAAGCCACTAGTGAAACCTATGGCCCCCGGGTCTATCTTCATCATATTACTTTCCTTTCAACTAGCCAATTTCTGTCGCCGTTGCTTATTTGCTTTATTTACTTTCTGTTCCTATACAAAAAATACCAAAATATTATCCTATCCTATCGATCAGATCTCACTCTCGTAAATGACCGTGAAGGGATTGACAACCCCTTATCACGTTGGCTGTGAGGTTCTTATTTGTTTGTGCACGCGCGAGGGACTCGCGCGTGGTTTTCCTACTGGATTGACACCTTGGTTCTCAAAACTGAGTGAAATACTTACGCTACTGTGATGCATCACCCTTTCCTCTTCGAGGGAATACAACGCAAGCTCAAGAAGTAGCAAGAAGAATTTCTGGCGCCGTTGCCGGGGAGACTCACGCCAAGTCAAGTTAAGATTTGATCTCCCGACAACTAGCCAATTTCTGGCGCCGTTGCCTGGGAGATCTACGCAAAATTCATATACCAAGTACCTATCACAAACCCTTATCCCTGGCACTACATTATTTGCCTCTCGTTTTCCTCTCCCCCACTTCACCCTTGCCGTTTTATTCACCCTTCTTTTTCCGTGTGTTTTACCGTTCGCTTGCCTCTTGTTTGCTTGTGTGTTGGATTGCTTGCTTGTCACTATGGCTCAAGACAATACCCAATTGTGTGACTTTTCCAATACAAACAATAATTATTTTATTAGAACTCCGATTGCTCCTATCTTAGATGCTGAATCTTGTGAGGTCAATGTTGCTCTGTTGAATCTTGTCATGAAAGATCAATTTTCTGGCCTTCCTAGTGAAGATGCCGCTACCCATCTAAACAACTTTGTTGATTTATGCGATATGCAAAAGAAGAGGGATACGGATAATGATATTGTGAAATTGAAGCTACTTCCGTTTTCACTTAGAGATCGTGCTAAAACTTGGTTCTCCTCTTTGCCTAGAAATAGTATTGATTCATGGAATAAGTGCAAAGATTCCTTTATCTCTAAGTATTTTCCTCCCGCTAAGATTATCTCTCTTAGAAACGATATTATGAATTTTAAGCAACTAGATCATGAGCATGTTGCACAAGCTTGGGAGAGAATGAAATTAATAATACGTATTTTCCCTACACATGGTTTGAACTTATGGATGATTATACAAAAAAAATATGCCGCCTTGAATTTTGCTTCTAGAAATCTCTTAGATTCGACCGCGGGGGGCACTTTTATGGAAATCACTTTAGGAGAAGCTACCAAACTCCTAGATAATATTATGGTTAACTACTCTCAATGGCACACCGAAAGATCTACTAGTAAAAAAGTGCATGCTATTGAAGAGATTAGTGTTTTGAGTGGAAAGATGGATGAACTTACGAAATTATTTGCTACTAAGAGTGCTTCTTCTGATCCTAATGGTATGCCTTTATCCATGTTGATTGAAAATAATAATGAATCTTTGGATGTGAATTTTGTTGGTAGGAATAATTTTGGTAACAATGCTTATAGAGGAAACTTTAATCCTAGGCCTTTTCCTAGTAATTCCTCTAATAATTATGGTAATTCCTACAATAACTCTTATGGAAACTTTGGTGAGATGCCCTCTGAATTTGAGACTAGTGTTAAAGAGTTTATGAATTCGCAAACGAATTTCAATGCTTTGCTTGAAGAAAAATTGCTTAAGATTGTTGAGTTGGCTAGAAACATGGATAGAATTACTCTTGATGTTGATTCTTTGAAACTTAGATCGATTCCACCTAAGCATGATCTCAATGAGTCTCTCAAAGCCTTGAGAATTTCCATTGACGAGTGCAAAGAAAGAACCGCTAGGATGCGTGCTAAAAGAGATTGCTTTATGAAAGCGTGTTCTTCTAGTTATCATGAAAATAAAGATGAAGATCTGAAAGTGATTGACGTGTCTCCTATTAAATCCTTGTTTTCTAGTATGAATCTTGATAAAGATGGGACTGGAGATGAGTCTACTTTAGTTAAATGGCGTCCCAATGATTCAGAGCTTTTAGATCTTGATGCTAAAATTGTTAAAAGTGGGATTGAAGAGATCAAAACTTTTCATAGCGATGAACCCACTATCTTGGATTTCAAGGGATTGAATTACGATAATTGCTCTTTAATAGATTGTATTTCCTTGTTGCAATCCGTGCTAAATTCTCCTCATGCTTATAGTCAAAATAAGGCTTTTACCAAACACATAGTTGATGCTTTAATGCAATCTTATGAATAAAAGCTTGAATTAGAAGTTTTTATCCCTAGAAAGCTTTATGATGGGTGGGAAACCTACTATTAAAATTAAGATTAAAGATCTTGAATGCTTTGCTTTGTGTGATTTGGGTGCAAGTGTCTCCACAATTCCAAAAGCTTTGTGTGATATGTTAAGATTCCATGAACTTGATGATTGTTCTTTAAATTTGCATCTTGCAGATTCTACCATTAAGAAACCTATGGGAAGGATTAATGATGTTCTTATTGTTGCCAATAGGAATTATGTGCCCGTGGATTTCATCATTCATGATATAGATTGCTATCCTTCATGTCCTATTATTCTTGGTAGACCTTTCCTTAGAACGATTGGTGCAATTATTGATATGAAGGAAGGAAATATTAGATTCCAATTTCCGTTAAGGAAAGGCATGGAACACTTTCCTAGAAAGAAAATCAAATTATCTTATGAATCTATTATGAGAGCCACTTATGGATTGCCTACCAAAGATGGCAATACCTAGATCTATTCTTGTATCATGCCTAGCTAGGGCGTTAAACGATAGCGCTTGTTGGGAGGCAACCCAATTTTATTTTATTTGTTTTTGCTTCTGTTTAGGAATAAATATTGCATATAGCTTCTGTTTAGATGTGGTTTTTTGTTTTAATCAGTGTTTGTGCCAAGTAGAACCTTTGGGAAGACTTGTGTGAAGTTTATGTGATCATGCTTTAAAAAACAGAAACTTTAGCGCTCACGAGATTGGATGTCATTTATTACTGGAGAGTGCTTTTTAGTTGATTCTTTTTGCAGATTATTAATAGAAAAATTCCTCACTTCCACCAATTTATTTCAAAAAAATTAGAGTTACAGAAGTATTCGAAAGTTACAGATTACTACAGACTGTTCTGTTTTTGACAGATTCTGTTTTTCGTGTGTTGTTTGCTTATTTTGATGAATCTATGAGTAGTATCGGGGGGCATGAATCATAGAGAAGTTGGAATACAGTAGGTTTAACACCAATATAAATAAAGAATGAGTTCATTACAATACCTTTGAGTGTTGGTTTGTTTTCTTGTACTAACAGAGCTCACGAGATTTTTGGCCAAGTTTTGTGTTGTGAAGTTTTCAAGTTTTGAGTATGGATTTGATGGACAATGGAACAAAGAGTGGCAAAAGCCTAAGCTTGGGGATGCCCTAGGCACCCCAAGGTAAAATTCAAGGACAACCAAAAGCCTTAGCTTGGGGATGCCCCGGGAAGGCATCCCCTCTTTCGTCTTCGTCTATCGGTAACTTTACTTGAGACTATATTTTTATTCACCACATGATATGTCTTTTGCTTGGAGCGTCATGTATGATTTGAGTCTTTGCCTCTTAGTTTTCCACAATCATCCTTGCTGGACACACTTTTTGAGAGAGATACAAATAAATTGGAATTTATTAGAATACTCTATGTGCTTCACTTATATCTTTTGAGCTAGATAGTTTTGCTCTAGTGCTTCACTTATATCTTTTAGAGCACGGTGGTGGTTTTATTTTGTAGAAATTATAGATCTCTCATGCTTCACTTATATCTATTTGAGAGTCTTTTAGAACATCATGGTAATGTGCTTTGGTTATAAAACTAGTCCTAATATGATAGGCATCCAAGATGAGTATAGTAAAAACTTTCACATAAAGTGTATTGAATGCTATGAGAAGTTTGATACTTGATGATTGTTTTGAGATATGAGGATGGTGATATTAGATTCATGCTAGTAGAGTAGTTGTGAATTTGAGAAATAATTGTGTTGAGGTTTGCAAGTCCAGTAGCATGCACGTATGGTAACCGTTGTGTGACAAATTTGACGCATGAAGTATTTCATTGAGTGTCATCCTTTGTGTGGAGGTCGGGACCGCGCGATGGTTAACTCCTACCAACCCTTCCCCTAGGAGCATGCGTGTAGTACTTTGTTTTGATGACTTGTAGGATTTTGCAATAAGTATGTGAGTTCTTTATGACTAATGTTGAGTCCATGGATTATATGCACTCTCACCCTTCCACCATTGCTAGCCTCTCTTGTACCGCGCAACTCTCGCCGGTACCATACGCCCACCTTATACCTTCCTCAAAACAACCACCATACCTACCTATCATGGCATTTCCATAGCCATTCCGAGATATATTGCCATGCAACTTTCCACCGTACAATATCAAGTCTCCATACCACTCTTTTTTTTCTATTCCATTCAATTCCTTCAATAGGTGTAAAAATGCATTTGAACTTTCTTACTCGAAAGCTGTTCGCGCAGGAGGCGATAGCAGAGTAGCTGGATTTCACACTCAAAGTGTTGAGGCCTATTCTTTGATGCAGGGTAGAATACCAAAGTGTGTACCAGTTTGAGAATAAGCATGCGCGGTCTTCTTCAAACCGAAGGGGAGAGCCCCAGTAAGATAAGATTGAATTCATCTCGGAGCTTTGGAATAAGAAGATGGACCAAGCACCCACCAACTTAATTGTGAGACGAGCAGCTAAAGCAGTTACTAGACCCATTATAGAGATCGGAGGAAGAGAGTTCACTTTCGTTCGAAGGTGGTCCGTGAGCTCACTCTGGTTAGAATGAATCCCGACAAACAACATAAGATGGCTGTCAATACTCCTTTTTTTGCTTACTTTGGAGACCCCGATCGGCCAGAGAAGATGTAAAGACATACAGTCCACCAAAACTATATGCCAAAAGGGCGGCGGCGGAGACCCCGATCGGCCAGAGAAGAGTTCTCCTGGTGCTCCCGATCTTGGAAGCGCGGCGGCGGCGGAACAGAGATGAGATCGCGAAAAAGGGTTCCGTCCTCGAGGGTTTCGGGACGCGGTGTAAATTTATGCCAAAGGGGGGCGTCAGAGCAGGCCTGGGGGGCCCAGGCGCCCTGGCGGCGCGGCCAGGAGGGGGGGCGCGCCCTCTGGCCGCCTGGAGCCCTGGTGGCCCCCCTCCGGCCCTACTTTGGCCGCATGGAAGCTTCCGGAACGCTGATTTTTTATATATTTTTCCCGGAATTTTTCTCACAGTTTACGTAATGGGAAAACCTGAAATACAAAAACAGCAGAAAACAGAAACTGGCACTGGGGTGCACTGAGTTAATAGGTTAGTCCAAATATGATCAAAAGTGTATGGACGTGCATAAATATCATAGCAATATCACACAAAAGAGGCATGGAGCAAGCAGAAATTATAGATACGTTTTGGACGTATCAACATCCCCAAGCTTAATTCCTGCTCGTCCTCGAGTAGGTAAATGATAACAAGCATAATTTCTGTGGTGACATGCTATTAACCATATAAGAACTTTTCACAGTCACATGACAAAAGCTTACTGAGATAATGAATCTGTAGTAATTAAGTTGCCTCATGAGAAAATCACAAAGAACTGAAAGTTTTACAATATGATACTGAAACACTCAATAGATTTGTAGTGAGCATGGTGTGCAAATATGACAAAGTGGTACCTCGCTTGCCCCCTTTAGTGAAGCAAAACATAAATGCAGGGGCACCTCCAAGGTTTAAGTGACGACTAGATACAATGATTTAAGAATAAACGATATCATAATCATGCAAAAGACAATGGTACTTTTGCACATTACACTCAGAAAGATAATCATGCTCTCAATAGTTGGTGCTTTAAAGAAGATGGAGACTCTCGAACCGTGGCTTTTGATGGCAAGGTTGAAAACCCGTGGTCGGAAACAAAAACTAAACATGTACCAGAGCTCTTGGTTTTTAAAAACAGAAGTAATAATTATTTTTTGGATATGCATATTTCGTCAACGAATGCTAGCAGATAACTCAATTACTTCTCGAGCTGGACAAGTTTCGAGGAATGGCTCCCGCACGAGGATGATCACATCCTCTTAATCTCCTTTGTTTATCACTGCCAAAGTTTTCTGATTTCTCATGAACAAAGCGTGAAGGAGGGTTTGTTTGTTGTATTATTTCTTAATGAGCCGGGCGCACTCTATGCCAGTTCCTTCTCGTATTAGAGGTTTGCACATTATACATGCAATCCCGGGGTGAAGCTTGTCCAACTTAAAAAGATCATGAATTAACTACTACTTCTTCATGAGCTAAAACAGAGGCACAAAAGAGAAATGCTTTTTTTTGATTAATTTCGAGATGGTACATGAAAGTCTTCATTAGGAATGGCAGGTAAACACCATGTATAGGAAGGTATGGTGGACTCATATGGCATAACTGGTTTAGAGGATTTTGGATGCACAAGCAGTCAGTCCGCTTAGTACAGGCGAAGGTTAGCAAAAGACTGGGGAGCGACCAACTAAGAGAGCAATGACGGTCATAATCATGCAGAGCGACAAAGCAACATTGAATCGGGCATGGAAGTTATATCGCTACTCAGAAATTAAAGATCATCAAGGCTTGATGGACTTTCTTTACAGTCTTAAATATGCGTGAGCATATGCCAAGTCAATCAAAATAAATTCTTGGAGGAAGATATCACTAAACCATACCACATCATAGGCAAACAAATCATGTTGGTACTCCAATAACACATTGAGAATCCCCCAGCTATTTGAGACTAACCATAAGAAAACATGAACTACTAGGCACCATTATGCACATAGAGTTTTTATCACAGACATATCAACCAGTGCAACAGAAGCCAACTCTCTTAACAAGATAAGCATGATAACTAAAGAGAGTTCCAGCGACCAACTAAACAAAAGCTCTTTAAAAAGAAAAGCATGAAAACTAAGAGCTAAGAATGACAGTAGCTATTGAAAGACCAAGAACATACACAACAAAGATAACCATGAAAATTCTATGTTGTGTTCTAGGTTGAAGTGGAGCGTGTTTCTCTCCCACACAAAGAAAGCTGAGTTCCAACTTGTTATGAAAAGCAAGCAAAGCTAAAGAAAACTAAAAAGGAAACTAAAAGCAAGACGCTCCAAGCATAGCACATAACACATGAAGTGATAAAAATATAGTGGAACGAAAGACGAACTGATAATTGTTGATGGAGAAGGGGATGCACGGGGGCATCCCCAAGCTTAGACGCTTGAGTCTTCTTGAATATTTCTTGGGGGTGCATGGGGGCATCCCCAAGCTTGAGCGTTTGACACTCCTGAATCTTTTTATCATCTTCCCTCGCACACTTGAAAACTCCCTTCATACATAACTCATCATAATCTGATTAGCGAGGTTAGTACCCATAATAACATAATTTTTCCTTGCTGGAAATAAGGATATTCTTGAAGGTCTACTGTTTCTCAAGATTGCCAAAAGGTTTTTGCAAAGAAAAAGCAAGCTCAAGGTTTGCAAAATGAAGGAAAGGCAAAACAGGACAGAATCTGTGAAAAAAAGACCAGCAGGTAGTAAATAATTTTTTCGGGGCACTTCTGCAACTCAAATAAAAAAACTCAGAACAGACGCGCGAATGCCAATTGTATAGAGCATGCTGTCGAAAAAATTCAGACCAAAAAGATGATCTGGTGATTTTATACGAATTTTTCTATCCAAGGACAGAATCTGTTTCCTGGACAGCACGTCACAACTTTTGAACTTTCTTGCAATCAGAGGCTAAACTTGGCACAAAGCTGAAAAGTAAAGATACAATGATGATGCTACTGTAGTAACAAACATCAAGACACAACAAAAGAAAAATAAAAATTTATTCATTGTGGGCTGCCTCCCAAAAGCGCTTTCTTTTATGCCTTTAAGCTAGGCATAATGCAAAAAGATCAAGTTGTATCAATTGAACCATCATCAAGATCATCAATAAGCTCTTCAATAGTACAACTAGTCTTAAGAGGACTTTCAAATAAAGGCCTAATAGAGATACTTCTAGGGAGAAGACCAAAAGGAAAAAAGTCAAGGGAAGATTCATTTATAAATTTATCAAAGAGAGGTGTTTCTTCCAAAGTCTTCACAGTTTCAACCCCTTTGGCAATAGATGGATTACTTTTGGAGTGGGGAGCCTTTGGAACGTAAACGAACTTAGGCTCCTTTGTCGGGGGAAACTGTCCTCCCACGAGCACCTATGGGACCGGAGCCCCTTCTACGTTGCGGTAAGGGAGCGGAGGGAGCACGAAGAGCAGATCGAGGAACGCACGCGGGCAGTTTACCCAGGTTCGGGCCGCGCGGACGCGTAAAACCCTACTCCTGCTTAGATTGTATTGAGTTCTAGGGCTCGGGAGCTTGAAGAGCTAGCTACACCGAGCGAGAGAGCTGTCTAGGTTCCGAACCCTTTCTACGTTGTGCATGGGCCTCCTTTTATAGCTCAAGGGGTCACCAACAGGTGTCAACGTAGAGGGGGGTAAAAATGTAACTTTGGTGGTAGTTGTAACAGTGCGGGAATAGTGCATGAACAGTGGATGAACAGTGGTCTTCACCTAACCTTGACAGTGGGGGACAAGGGCATTAAATGCCCGTCACCGTCGACCCCAAAAGCGCCCGTCCATGCGTCTCCGTTCGCCACGGCGGTAGCCTCGTCACCGTGGCTCGCCACCGTGTCCCCCAGGCTGCACAGCCATCCGCCACGCGTCCCTGGAAGAGCCCCAGGGCGACGCGTGGGCCGATGAGCTGGAGCGCGGGCACACAGCATAGTTCTCCCCGGAAAGCACCTTGCCGGGCCCGGAAGCTTGTCGCTCCCCGGGTCCTGCCGGGGCGCAGGGTGCGCCGAGGCACATCTTCTGAGATGCTGTCTTCTGGTCTTCCTGGAAAGCTCCTCTTGCCAGGGTCTTGTGTTAATGTGGTAATCTTGAGCCTGCTGCGGCCTTCCCGGCAAGCTCCACTTGCCGGGGTCTTGGTCTTCTGTCTTGTATACTTTGTTTTTGAATGGCTTCATAAGGACCGAGAAGGTTTCCGGCGAGCACGTGGTGAGCCTTGCCGCGGGAAGCTGCTACTGCCCGTGCACAAGTTGGGGTACTAAGGTACCCCTATCTTAGTACACCGACAGGAGCCCCCGGGCCTGGGCCACACACGGTGCCGAGCGCTGTTGGGCCAGGCCCAAAACAGTGCACGGGCACACGCGGCCCACGGCACGCCGTATCTCCTTCCGTATCCGCCGCGTCCCTCCCTAACGGCACGCGTCGATTGCGGCGTCGTGGGAGAGATCGTGGCCTCGTTCTTTAATGGGAAATGCGGAGCGTCCCCCACTTCCCCCTTAAAAGCAGAGGAAGCAGGGGCAGTTTCCCTCCTTCGTCTTCATTGCGTCTTCATCCTCCAGAAATCCTCCGCTGCTCTTTGCCTCCACCCCTCCTCCGCCGTCTTCCGCATCCGCGGCGCCGTCGAGCTCCTCGCCTCTTCCCTCGCCGCCTCCGCCATGGCTCCGAAGAGCGAGAAGGCGAAAGCGGACAAGGCCAAGAAGGAGAAATCCGAGCAGGCGGCGAAGCTTGCCGCCCTGCGGAAGAGGAACGTGGTCTTCGCGCCGAGGCTCAGCGCGAAGGAGCTGCGGAACAAGTACTATCTCTTCTGGTCCGGGGAGACCAAAGCTCATCCCCGCACCAGAGCCTTCCCTGCCGTCGCCAGAGATTTGTTCCCCGGCGGGTATTTCTTCTTCGCTGCTTTCTTTCACTGTGGATTGTGCCCTCCGTACTCGGAGTTTTTCTGTGACATTATGAACACATATGGCCTCCACCTTCTAGACTTTACCCCCAACGCCATCCTTACGATGGCTGTTTTCGCACATCTGTGCGAAAACTATGTTGGGATCCATCCAAACGTAGCACTCTTTCGCCATTTCTTTATGCCTAGAGTAGAGGCTGGCGCTCCCCTTTCCGGCGGCATCTCCTGGATCTTCCGGTTGAACAAGAAGGATTCATACCTGAAGGGAGAACTCCGCGGCAAGTGGGAAGAATGGCGTGCAGATTGGTGCTGGGTAGTAGAGGACAAGCCGGAGCCTTTCACTGCGCCGCGCACAACAGCCATAGTGCGCGGCAGGAATTGGAGCGAATTAGCCCCGGAGGACAACAAGCTCAGTATTGCCCTCGTCAGGATCATCCGTCTCCGGGTAGCTAATCTAACCATCGGAGAGGTTGGGGCAGATTTCCTCCGCCGCCGCATTGCCCCTCTACAAGAGAGGAAGAGGGCCGCATGGGAATTTGGCAATGCGGCGGATATCATGAGGCTGCGCCCAGGATTAAACTTCAATTTCACCGCTTTGGAGCTGAAAGGAATGGTCCGAGAGCTCTTCAAGCACGACCCGGCTCATCCGGAGTGGTTCAGACTCGCCAAGGGAGTGGTGCCATTGTGCAACAGCACCGCTTGTGATTCCTTGCGCGCAATGATGCCGGAGTGCGACTCCCATGGCATCGTCCCCACTTGGATCGAGCCGCCGCCGGATACAGTGCTGAGCTTCTTCGATAATCTGGTCGAGGTGCCCAAGAACCCCGAGGAGAACAGGGGCCTTACCCGGGCCACTACGGCCCGGGATATAGCTTATATTGCTTCCCGGATGGAAGAGGCCGCCGCTGCCGCAGCGGCGGGAGATTTTGGATGCACGGTGGACGACGCAGAGGCCGCGGACGTGGCGTGCCAAGCAGAGGAGGCAGAAATCCGCAGGCTGCTCAAGCTTCCGCCCGAGGAGTTTGCCGGGGTCCCCTCCCTGAGGCTTTCCGGGATACCCGGGGTTGTGAGCAAGGTCGCCGCAGGGAGCGAGGTTGCCGGAGGGAGCGGGGCCGCCGGAGGGAGCGGAGCCGCCGGAGGGAGCGGAGCTGCCGGGCAAGGTGCTGGGCCCAGCGGGCCTGCCGGGGAGGAGGAGGAGGAGGACGTCGAGGCCGATGAAGACACCGGCGGATCTCTGGGGCTTGACGACGACGCCTCCTCGTCCTCAGAGAACTCCCCGCCTCCGGCAAGTCCTAAGCAAACACCGAGGAAGCGCCTCCGCAAGGCGGCTACAGCGACGAGGCCGCAGGCGCCTAGACAGCAGCCTGCGCGCCGGGCGACGCGCGCCACCAGGGCGAGCCAAGCCACGACGGAGGCGCCCCGCGCACCGGCGCCAAGCGGAGGGGGATCCTCCCGGAGCGGAACGGCTGCTCCTCCTGCTCCTCGGGCCTCGGCGTCAACAGAGGCTGGGTCTTCGCAGCCCCCAGCCCCGGAGACCGCCAAGCGCCCGAGGGAGCCTTCTCCTCCTGCTCCTCGCTCGGGAGCATCTCAGGTGGAGTTTGATTTCTCCGCCCTCAGCTCCGACGATGACGAGGAAGAGGAGTAAGTACTTGCAACTTATAACTTCTTTGACTTTGTCTTGATTTTCCTTGTTGATTCTGATCTTGTTTTTGTTTTGCTTTCAGGTCCCTGGCCCAGCGGATGGCGAAGAGGGCCAAGATCCCTGTGGTCGAGGTTGAAGACGACTCACCCGCCGCGGCGACTGGAGACACGCCAGCGGCAAGCTTGCCGGATCAACCCGCTGCTCCGGGGAGCAGCCCCCAGCGCAGCCCCCAGCGTAAGTCTGGTTTTTGTCTTTCTGATTGACGGGCGCGCTTGAGGTTTTTGCTTGTACTAATATCTTGTTGTCTTGTTTGTCTCGTGCAGAAGTGGAGCCGCAGCCGCAGGAGCGCCCGGAGACTGCCCCCGACGAGCTGCATGCCCCACCATCCCCGCCAAGGGCGAGCTCCCCGGCGAGGGAGAGCGCTCCGCCAAGGACGGGTACTCCGCCAAGGGCGAGTACCCCGCCAAGGGCGAGCAGCCCGACAAGGGTGAGCACTCCGCCAAGGGAGGGCGCGGGCGGCCCTCCGCCAGCAGGAGCCACCACTCCCCCGCCAAGGGTGGATTCCCCGACGAGGGAGCCTGTCGTCGAAGAAGTCCGCGAAGGTAAGTCTTGTAGCTTCTTCTTCTCAAACTTGTCTTTTTGGATATTTGCTTGATCTTTTCTTTTCTTCTTCTTCTGCTAGATCCTCCTGCCCCGGAGCGGATGGAGACGGAGGCCACCGTCGAGGAGGAGGTGCACGGCGGCGACGACAACGCCACTGCCGCTGACGAGCCGACCGCCGCAGAGACCGCCCCGGCCGCCGACGCCGCGGCTGGAGAATAGGCCGGCGACCACACTGCTGGCCCGGAGGCAGTTGGAGCGACAAGCGCTGCACCGGCCGCCGACCCCTCCGCCACCGCGGAGCGGTCGGGTGTCTACCTTGAGGCCCCCAACGGGATCTTTATACAAGTCCCGTGGGCGTCCTCGTCGCGAGCCCCCGTGGAGGGAGAGACCTATGACGGAGAGGTCCTCGCCTCCGCGGGGTTGAAGGTCGTTGAAGCACTTGGCGGTGGAGACGAGCCCGAAGAGGAGAAGCTCCTTCGCCGGCTCCTGGCCCTTTACCGGGCCAGGCAAGCGAAGCTGGACTCCCGGGAAGCTCTTGCCGCCAAGGCTGGAGTCGACTTGGAGAAGCATGCCGCGGAGCTCCTCGCCGCCAACCAGGCAGCCCTCCGCCAATTGGCGGAGGAGCGAGAAGAGCTTGCCGGGGAGCAGCAAGCCTTCCTCCTGGAGAAGGCTGAGGCAGAAGAGCGGTAGCGGCTGGCCGCCGAGGAGCTGTCTCGGCGGGAGGGGGCGCTCAACCAGCGGAAGGTCGAGCTCGACGCCCATGACGACGAGCTCACCGCCCGGGAGCAGGCCATTGGCGGGGCCCTGAAGGAGGCAAAGGATGCCGCGGCTGCCGCGGAAACCGCCAAGAAGGACCTGGAGCTAAAGGTGGACCAGCTGGAGCGGTACCTGAAGGCGAGTGAGGACAGGGTCACCGTGCTCAATGTGGAGCGCGGAAAAGATGCCCACACCAACTCAGACTTGCAGGTACGCCTCTCCAAGAAGGGCGACGAGCTCACCGCCGCCAAAGATTCAATTGCTGACTTGGAGTTGAAGGTCTCCACTTTGACTGATTCGCTCGACGCCGCCCGGGATCGCGAGACGAAGCTGAAGGACGAGCTCCGCAAGGAACGAGGCCTGGTGGAGAGCGCCGCCGTCTCGGCGAACAACTTCAGCCGGGCGGTGGAGCAATGGACTGACGATCTGGTCGCTTCTGCCGCCAACATTGACAAGGAACTGATGGCGCTGAGGGTGGAGCACCTTGTGTACTCTCCGGACGAGAATCTCCCCACAGCACCAAGTTAAGTCTCTTCTTCAGAGGAATCGCGCCGGCGCTTGCGCGGCTACAGGAGAAGCTCCCCGCGCAGCTGGCCGATGAGTCGCGTCAGCTCTGCGCGGGCACTCTGGAGCGCGTCTTGACGAAGATCGTCTACCGCAACCCCGGCATCAACCTCACCAACGTCCTCCGCTCCTTGCCGAACGACGCTGACCAGGAGGCGTTGAAGTCGCAGGTCGCCCACATCGTCGCCAAGGTGAACAAGATCTCGAGGCGTGAAGGCGACCGCGTAGATTAGGTTTCTTCTTTTCTGTTTATTTTGCCGCTGCAAATTATGTTATGGACATGAATCGATTAGTTATTGCGGCAAGTTATCCTTGTAATATACAGTCTTATTTTGATCAATCAGTGCAGTGTTATCTCCCTTGCTTTGGTCCTTTACTTTGTATGCTTTTTACCCTATGCTTTTTAGGGAACTTGCCGGCAAGGGGCCCTTGCTGCGAGCGCTGAGTGCTGGACTCTGAGCAGCCTGCTGGCAAAGGACCTTGTCGGCAAGCAACCTTGCCGCAGCTAGTCGCAACACACTTAGCTTGCTGAGCGAACTCGAAAACGAGGTAAGGGCGCGACACTTGTCGCCGCTCTCTTAAGTCGTTGAGCGTGCTCGGAAACAAAGTAAGGGTGCGGCTAGCCACGGGTAGGTTCCTCCGCGCACAGGTTTTCCATACAAAGTGTGGTTGTTCAAGGAAGACAACTAAAATTTAAAAATTTGAACTGCTCAAATTCTGGTGACTTAGCTTTCATAGGTTGCTTGTCCTCCGACAAGGCTTTTCTTTCTTGAACAGCACTTGGTTCATTCTCCACCTCCTTCCCCCCCCGGCAAACTTGTGCGCGAGGAATGTTCCTTCTGCTTAAGAGGGAAAGAAAAAGAGGAGGGAAAAGAAGTATATAGCCTCACGGCTTGCTAGTGCTTACCGGGGATGTGCGTTGCACAGAGTGCCAAGCAATGTATGCAAATAACAAAGAAATGCATGGAAATGGCAAATAGTGCGAAACACAAAAGCTTTACTGATGCACGGGATCTGCGCCCGGCTTTGTACAAAGGTTTACATGCAACAGCGGCAAGACTTGTACAAAAGGTGGTTGCCGGAGCGGATCACGGCAACCGCGCCTCATGGGTGAAACTTGCGAAGATGCTCTATGTTCCAGGAGTTGCTCACCAGTAAGCCTTCTTCGGTCTCAAGGCGGACAGCGCCGGGCCTTGTGACTTGTCTCACCCGATAAGGGCCTTCCCACTTCGGCGTCAACTTGTTGGAATTCTTGGCGGACTGAACACGCCGAAGAACAAGGTCGCCTTCCTCGAGACTCCTGGCCTTAACCTTGCGACTATGATAGCGGCGCAAGGCTTGCTGGTATCGAGCAGCTCGTACAGCAGCCTGGAGACGTTCCTCCTCAAGGAGCAATGCATCATCTTGTCGCAGTTGCTCTTGCTCGAGCTCATCATAAGAGAGCACTCGAGGAGATCTGTATACGAGTTCCGTGGGGAGAACTGCCTCTGCTCCATAGACAAGAGCAAAGGGTGTCTGTCCGGTGGCTCGACTTGGTGTCGTTCTGATTGACCAAAGAGCCGCCGGCAACTCCTCTATCCAGTTTTTTCCGCACTTGCGCAGCCTGTCGAAGGTTCTTGTCTTTAGTCCGCGCAGCACTTCAGCATTGGCCCTCTCCGCTTGACCATTGCTCCTCGGGTGAGCAACAGAAGCAAAACAGACCTTGGCGCCAAGGTCTTGGACGTACTGCATGAAGGTGCGACTTGTGAACTGTGTGCCGTTGTCGGTGATGATCCTGTTAGGGATTCCGAAACGGCAAACATTTGACCTGAAGAACCTGACTGCTGACTGTGCTGTCACCTTTCTCACTGATTCCACTTCTGGCCACTTTGTAAACTTGTCGATTGCAATGTACAAGTATTCAAAGCCCCCGACAGCGCGGGGAAAGGGGCCGAGGATAACGAGCCCCCAGACCGAGAAGGGCCAGGACAAAGGAATCGTCTGGAGAGCTTGAGCTGGCTGGTGAATTTGCTTGGCATGGAACTGGCACGCCTCACACTTGGTTACTTGTGCAGTTGCATCTTGGAGGGCTTCTTGCCAGAAGAACCCTTGCCAGAACGCCTTCCCGGCAAGTGCCCTTGCGCCAATGTGGTGGCCACATATGCCTCCATGTATCTCTGCCAACAGCTTCTGCCCATCTTCTCTGGAAATGCACTTCAACCTGACACCATTGAGTCTTCTTCTGTACAGTTTGTTGTCCACGAACTGGTACATACTTGACTGCCTGGTTATTTTCTCTATCTCTTCTGGGTCGTCGGGAAGTTCTCCAGTTTGCAGAAAACGGACGATTTGCTGCGCCCATGCCGGAGCCCGAGGCTCAACGGCAAGGACTAAAGGCATGAGGGCCGCTGCGGGAACCCCAGCTTCTACGGCAAGAACCTCTGGTTCTGCCGGAGCTGATGGTCCCCCGGCAAGCCTGCTGGGGCAAGGCTTGTCGGGAATGCTTGCTTCAACTGTACAGACCCTTGGGTCTGCAGGAGCAAACTGTTCCTCAGCGTTTTGGTTGTTGATCTTGGGGACCTTGGCGGCGGCTTCAGGGAGATCCGCCGGCAAGTAGTCGCCGGAGACCAACTTTCTCTTCTTGTTCTGCCCAATTGATGGTGTAACGGATGGCTGAGTTAGCTTGAGCAGGAAGGTCCCTGGTTCCACAGGTAACTTCATTGCAGCACACTTTGAGAGGCCATCTGCAATATCATTCTGAGCTCTCGGGACGTGCTCCATTTGCAGACCTTCAAAGTGCTCTTCAAGCTTCCTCACTTCATCTACATAAGCTTCCATCAAAGGGCTCTGGTAACTCTTATTTACTTGTCGGACCACCAACTGCGAATCTCCCCGCACAATCAACTTCTTGATCCCAAGCTCGGCTGCAATCCTGAGGCCGGCAAGCAAGCCTTCACACTCAGCAGTATTGTTTGTTGCTTGTTCCTTGGGAAAGTGCATGTGGACAACATACTTGAGGTGCTCTCCGGTGGGCGCTATGAGTACCACACCGGCACCGGCGCCTTGCAGCGAGAAAGCACCATCAAAGTACATTACCCATTCGCTGGTCGCTTCTTGTACGGGGACGCTTGTCTCTGGAACTTCTTCATCTGGTGTTGGGGTCCATTCTGCTATGAATTCTGCCAAAGCTCTGCTCTGTATGATTCAAGTACTCTCAAATTTGAGACCAAAGCTCGACAGCTCCAGTGCCCACTCGACGATCCTGCCTGTTGCTTCTGGATTTTGCAATATCCTCTTCAACGGAAAGCGAGTGACCACTGTTATCTCATGTGCTTGGAAGTAATGGCGCAGCTTTCTCGAGGCCATGAGGAGACCGAAAAGCAACTTCTGCACCCCAGAGTATCTTGATCTAGCCCCCTGCAGGAGGGAACTTACAAAATACACTGGGCGCTGCACCATCTTCCTTCGCACTTCTCCTTGCTCCTGCGCAGAGTTGTCCTCGTCGGGGCCAGAGCTTGCCGGTGGAGCCCCCTGCTTGTCGCTGGATTCGCTTGCCGGAGGTGTGGGCTCTTCCTCTGCCTCCCTTTCCGCTACCAACGCAGCACTAACCACTTGATTGGTTGCCGCTAAGTACAGCAGCAACTTCTCTTGTGGTTTAGGTGCGACAAGTATTGGAGTGGAGGACAGGTATTCTTTCAAATCCTACAGCGCTGCCTCCGCTTCCGGAGTCCATTTCATAGGACCTGCCTTCTTCAAAATTTTAAAGAAAGGCAAGGCGCGTTCTGCAGATTTTGAAATGAACCTGCTGAGGGCAGCCACACAACCAGCAAGCCTCCTTACGTCCTTGACACGCTTCGGGGCTTCGATCTGCTCGATGGCTTTTATCTTGTCGGGATTGGCTTCAATCCCCCTCTGGGACACAAAGAACCCGAGAAGCTTGCCGGAGGGGACTCCGAAGACGCACTTCTCGGGGTTCAACTTGAGCTGGATCTTGCGCAGATTTGCAAATGTTTCTTCCAAGTCTTGGATCAGGGTATCTTTGCTCTTGCTCTCGACCACTATGTCATCCATGTAAGCTTCTACATTTCTGTGAATCTGTGGCTCAAAAGCAGTGTGCACCACCCTTGCAAATGTTGAGCCTGCATTCTTCAATCCAAAGGGCATGCGTATGAAACAATATGTGCCGCATGGAGTAATGAATGCAGTCTTCTCTTCATCTTCCTTGGCCATGAATATCTGGTGGTAGCCTGAGTATGCATCAAGGAAGGAAAGCAGCTCACATCCAGCGGTGGAGTCAACAATCTGGTCAATGCGCGGCAAGGGAAATGGATCCTTGGGACATGCTTTATTCACATCAGTGAAGTCTATACACAGTCTCCACTTCCCGTTGGCCTTACGCACGACAACTGGATTTGCTAACCACATGGGATGGATCACGCCTCTAACCAGGCCTGCTGCTTCTAGCTTCTTTATTTCTTCAGCGATGAATTCTTGGCGCTCCACGGCTTGCTTTCTGACCTTTTGCTTGACGGGCCGCGCATGAGGACAAACAGCAAGCTTGTGCTCAATTACCTTCCTGGGAACGCCGGGGATGTCAGATGGTTGCCATGCAAACACATCGACATTCGCCCGCAAGAAGGCAACGAGCGCGCTTTCCTATTTGTTGTCAAGTGTAGCACTGATGGTGAAGGTACCACCAGTGCCGTCCTCCTTGGCGGACACCTTCTTGGTTGCCGGTGGAGCGGCCATCCCCTTCTTGCACTTGCCGGTGGAGCTTGATGGAACGTCCTCGACGGCAGCGCAGCACTCCGAAGAGGTGCGTTTGCCGGAGTGGGCCCCAGAGCTCTTGCCAGACTTGGTCTTGGTCTTCCCCCCGGGAGCTTCAGCGGCAAGTGTGTTGCTTTCTGCTGCGGCTGCTGCATCCCGGTATATCTTGTCGGCGCAGACAAGCGCGTCCTTCTTGTCGCCAGGGACAGAGATAACGCTTATCGGCCCCGGCATCTTGAGTACGTTATAGGCATAGTGGGAAGCTGCCATGAACTTGGCGAGGGCAGGACGTCCAAGTATCCCATTGTATGGCAATGGGATATCGGCCACGTCAAAGGTTATCCTCTCCGTCCTGAAGTTGAGCTCCCCGCCAAAGGTCACCGGCAGAGTAATCTTGCCCTTCGGCTTGCTCCTTCCCGGGTTTATTCCTTGGAACGACCCGGTTTCTTCGAGCTAGCCGTCTGGGATCTGGAGTTTCTTGATCACAGCCGAGGAGATCAAGTTCAGGCCGGCCCCGCCGTCAACCAACATTTTGGTGACCTTGAGGTTGCGGATTGTTGGTGAGACCAACATCGGCAAGCACCCGACCGCCGTTGTGCGGTCAGGGTGATCCTCAAGATAAAAAATGATGGGCGTGCTGGACCACTTCAGCAGCCTGCGTGACTCGACGGGCGGCTCAGCTGCGTTTACTTCCCGCACCCACTGCTTGAGTTGGCGGTGGGAAGTATGCAGAGAGGCGCCTCCATCGACACACAGAACTTCTGTGGCCTTCTGGAACTCCTGCTCGCTGTTATCTCCTTCCTCCATGTCGTCGTCATCGTCTTCTTCCTCATCCTTGTCGCGGCCCCGGGGAGGTCGATCACCTTGCCGCTGCTTGGCCTTGCCGCGACGTCCTCCCCGGCCATTGAATGGCCGCTTCTTGCTTGGCTCTCCTCCGCCACCTTGGGCCTTCTCTTTGTCGCGCCGCTCGTATTCAGCCTTCTGCTGTTCTACGAGGTACTCGACTCGCTTGCAGTTCGAAAGGTCGTGGCCCTTGGTGCGGTGGATCTTGCAGTATTGCTTGTCGGAGCCGTCCTGCTTGTCGGCTACCGCTACAGGGGCAGGTTCCTTGCCGAAACCGCCAGCCTGTGCTATCTTGGCGGGAGCCTCCTTGCCGGACTGCTCGACGACCAGCACTTCCTAGCTTTTCTTTCTTCTGTTGTTTCGCCGCCGGCTCTTCTTTGCCGGGGCGGCGTCCTCGCTGTCGCTTCCTCCTGCGCCAGCATCCTCTCCGGGGAGTTTCCTCCCCTCTTCGGCGCGCGCGCACTTGTCTGCCAGAGCGTAGAGCTCGCTGACATCCCGGATCTTGGTCATGGCCATCTCTTCCCGCATGTGGCGGTTACGCACGTTCTGGTGGAACGCGCTGATAACCGCGGCGGGGTGGACGTCGAGAATATTGTGCTGCACGCGGCTGAATCGTTGAATGTACTTGCGCAGGGATTCTCCTTCCTTCTGGGCCAAGATGTGGAGATCACTCTCCTGGCCGTGGGGTTTGTGGCCGCCCGTGAAGGCACCAACAAATTGGTGGCACAGATCTGCCCACGAAGAAATGGAGCCTTTCGGCAAGTGCATAAGCCAAGAACGGACGTTTGGCTTAAGCACTAGCGAGAAGTAGTTGGCGAGTATCTTCTCGTCGCGTCCCCCGGCAGCCTGCACCACGATGGTGTAGATGCTGAGGAACTCCGAGGGGTGCGTCTTGCCGTCGTACTTCTCGGGTACGTCGGGTTTAAAGTTTTTCATGCTGGGCCACTGGACGCGCCGCAGCTCACGGGTGAACGCAGGGCAACCTGCCGCGTACGGCAAGTCGCCTGGTGTCGGGGGAAACTGTCCACCACGAACACCTATGGGACCGGAGCCCCTTGTCTGTGCGGTACGAGGGCGGAGGGAGCACGAAGAGCAGATCGAAGCAGACACGCGGGCAGTTTTTACCCAGGTTCGGGCCGCACGGATGCGTAAAACCCTACTCCTGCCTTGGTTGTGTATTGAATTGGGCGCTCGGAGCTTGAAGAAGCAGCTACACGAGCGTGAGAATGATCTAGGTTTCGAACCCCCTCCACGTTGTGCATGGGCCTCCTTTTATAGTGCAAGGGGTCACCGACAGGTGTCAACGTAGGAGAAAGGGGTAAAAATGTAAAAGATGTGGTAGTTGGAACAGTGCGGGAACAGTGGAGCTACAGTACAGAACAGTGGCCTATACCTACTCTAACAGTGGGGGACAAGGGCATTTAATACCCGTCGCCGTCGACCCCAAAAGCTCCCGCCGTTACGTCTCCGTTTGCCACGGCGATGGATCCACTGCCGTGGAGTGCCACCGTGTCCCCCAGGCTGCACAGCCATCCGCCACGCGTCCCTGGAGTGGCCCCAGGGCGACGCGTGGGCTGATGAGCTGGAGCGCGGGCACACAGCGCACCTCCCCCGGCAAGCACCTTGCCGGGGATCTCGACCTTGCCGGGCCTGGAAGCTTGCCGCTCCCCGAGCCCTTGCCGGGTCTTCTAAGATAAAATCTTCTATTCGTCCTGACAAGCTCCTCTTGCCAGGGCCTCGTGCTAGTTAAGCAATCTTGAGCCTGGGACGGCCTTCCCGGCAAGCTCCTCTTGCCGGGGTCTTGGTCTTCTGTCTTGTATACTTCGTCTTTGAATGGTTAGATAAGGAGCAGGAAGGTCTCCGGCGAGCCAGCAGTAAACCTTGCCGCGGGAAGCTGCAACTGCCCGTGCACAAGTTGGGGTACTGAGGTACCCCTACCTTAGTACACCGACAGGAGCCCCCGGGCCTGGGCCACACACGGTGCCGAGCGCTGTTGGGCCAGGCCCAAAACAGTGCACGGGCACCCGCGGCCCGCGGCGCGCCGAATCCACTTCCCTATCCGCCGCACCCCACGGTAACGGCACGCGTCGATTGCGGCGCCGTGGGATGGGACGTGCCCACGATTTCTTTAATGGGAAGGGCGAAACGCCCCCCACTCCCCCATAAAAGCAGAGAGAGCGGCGCGGTTCCCCTCCCTGCGCACTCATTACCATCGTCTTCTTCCTCAGATTCCTCTGCTCTTTGCATCTACTCCTCCGCCACCACCAAGCTCTTCGCCCCCTTCCTTCCACCGCGTCCGCCATGGCCCCAAAGACCGACAAGGCGAAGGCGGAGAAGTCCAAGCGGGAGAAGTCAGATCAGGCGGCGAAGCTCGCCGCGTACCGGAAGGAGCACATCGTCTTCTCGCCGAGGCTCGGCGTGCGGGAACTCTGGAGCAAATATTATTGGTTCTGGTCCAAGGAGACTCCAGCGCACCCCCGCACGCGCGTCTACCCGGCCGTCGCCAAGGATCACTACCCCGGCGGGTATTACTTTTTCGCAGCCTTCTTCCACTGCGGTCTGTGCCCTCCCTTCTCAAACTTTTTCTGCGATATCATGAATACTTATGGCCTCCACCTCCTCGACTTCACTCCCAACGCCATCCTCACCATGTCCGTTTTCGCACACATGTGCGAAAACTTCGTAGGAATCCAGCCCAACGTAGCTCTCTTTAGGCACTTTTTCATCCCCAGAGTAGAGGCCGACGCCCCCCTCTCCGGAGGAATCTCTTGGGTGTTCAGGCTGAATAAGAAACCTGCCTACTTGCCGGGGGAGCTCCGCGGCAAGTGGGAAGAGTGGCGTGCGGAGTGGTGCTGGGTCGTCGAGGAGCGGCCGCAACACTTCACCGCGCCGCGCACATCGCCCATCGTGCGCGGCAGAGATTGGAGTAACTTCGATTCCGACGACTCCAAGCTGGATATTGCTCTCGTCAGGATCATGCGTCTTCGTTTGGCGCCGCTGTCTGTCGCTGAAGTGGGCAAGGACTTTCTTCGTCGCCGGATCGCCCCCCTCCAAGACCGGAAGAGGCCGGCGTGGCAATATGGCGGCCCGGCAGACATCATGAGGCTGCGCCCCGGCCTCAATTTTAACTTCACAACACTCGAGCTGCGGGGTATGGTCAGGGAACTTTTCAAGTTCGACCCGGCCCACCCCGAGTACTTCCGCGCTCCCCGGGGAGTGGTGCCGCTCTGCGCCAGTAGCGCCCGGGATCGCCTTGTCGCTATGATGCCCGCGTGCGACTCGCATGGAGTGGAGCGCACGTGGATTGCGCCCAAGCCCATCGACGTCCTCGAGTTCTACGACCGCCTTGTGGAGGTGTTGGAGAAGAAGGACGATCTCAAGCTGCACACGCGGGCCACCACCGACCAAGAGATTGCTTACATAGCTTCTCGCGCTGAAGAAGTCGCCGCAGCCGCAGCGGCGGGGAACTTTGGATATACACCCGCGGAGGCGGAAGCCGCGGATGCCGCCAGCCAGGCGGACAATGAGGAGATTCGCAAGCTGTTAGAGCTCCCTCCCGACGCGCTCGCCGTGATCCCCTCGTTGAGGCACTCCGGGATCAGTGGGATCGCGACGGAGGCCGCGGCAATGGAGGGAACCGCCGGAGGAAGCAGAGGCGCCGCGAGGGGCGGAGGCGCCAAGGGGAAGAGGGCCGCATCGACGGATGCTGGGCCCAGCGAGCCGACCGAGGCAGAGGAGGAGGAGGAGGAGGAGGCCGAAGGCTCCGGCGGATCGACAGAGTTGTACGCCGATGACCTCTCCTCGTCGGAGAGCTCCCCGCCCCCGGCAAGCCCGACGCAGTCCCCGTTGAAGCGTCTCCGCAAGGCGGCGACGGGAGAGCAGACGCGAGCGCCCCGGCAACAGCCAGCTCGCCGGGCAGCTCCCCGGCCGAGCCAAGCCGCGCCAAGGGCGGCCGGCGTGCCGGCCACGGCAGAGGCGTCCCGCAGGCCGGCACCGAGCCGGCAAGGATCTTCTCGGA
Organism: Secale cereale; assembly: GCA_902687465.1. Lineage (NCBI taxonomy): Eukaryota > Viridiplantae > Streptophyta > Magnoliopsida > Poales > Poaceae > Secale > Secale cereale. The sequence goes on from LR738712.1 coordinate 804,231,735, forward strand.
GCGGAGCAGCTGCTCCGCCCCCTTCTCGGGCGCCGGCCACCACAGGGGCTGGGCCTACGCAGCCCCCAGCCCCGGTGGCTCCGAAACGCGCGAGGGAACCTTCATCCTCCGCTCCTCGCGCCGACGCGCCCACCGTGGAGTTTGACTTCTCCGCGCTGAGCGAGGACGACGAGGAGGACCAAGAGTAAGGACCCGAGACCCTACTCCTTCTTGATCTTTATATCTCGATTGTTGCTGACGCTTGATTTTGCTTGTTGCTTGTGGTTGCAGGACCTTGGAGCAGCGCGCGAAGAGGGTCAAGGTGCCCACAGTTGAGGTCGCGGAAGACCCATCCGTCGCGGAAGCAGGGATCGCGGCGGAGCCGATCTTGCCGGACCCAAGTGCCGCTCCGGGGAGCAGCCCCCAGCGCAGCCCCCAGCGTAAGTTAGAGGTTTACTGTTTTTGCTCGTCGGGGCGCGCTTAGGGCTTTGATCTCTGAATGTCTTGGTTCTTCTATCTTCTCTTGTGCAGAGGTGGAGCCGCAGCGGGAAGAGCGCCCGGAGGCCGCCACCGAGGAGCCGCAGGCCCCGCCGTCCCCGGCAAGGCAAAACTCTCCGGCGAGGGAGAGCGCTCCGCCAAGGGCGGGTACTCCGCCAAGGCAGAGTACCCCGCCAAGGGCGAGCAGCCCGGCGAGGACGGCCACTCCGCCAGGGCCGAGCTCCCCGGCAAGGGAGCCCGCCGCAGAGGACGTCCGCCAAGGTACGTTCTGTACTTGGTTTTCTTGACTTTGCTTCTTTTTGGATCTTTGCTTGATTTTGAACTTCTTTTTCTTCTAGATCTTCCTCCTCCTCCTCCCGCGCCAATGGAGACCGAGGTCATCAATATCGAGGATGAGGAGGGCGCACAGGGCGGCGGCGATGACGCTCCCGTCGTCGTGGAGATGGCCGAGGCCACCGCGGAGACGGCCGAAACCACCGAGCCGGCCGTGCAGGAGACCGCTCCGGCTGCAGATGCAGCGGCCGGGGAGGGGGACGGCGACCGCACCGCCAACCCGGAGGTGGCGGGAGCATCAGATGCTGCACCGGCCGCCGGTCCCTCCGCCGGCGAGGAGCCAGCCGGTTACTATCTTCGTGCCCCCAACGGCATCTTTATCCAAGTGCCTTGGGGGTCTTCATCAAGAGCTCCCGCGGAGGGCGAGGCGTTTGACGGGGAAGTCCTCGCCTCCGCGGGTCTGACAGTCGTCGAGGCGCCCGGCGAAGGAGATGGGCCCGAGGAGGAGAAGCTTCTCCACCGACTCCTGGCCCTTTACCGGGCCAGGCAGGCGAAGCTTGCCTCCCGGGAAGCCCTTGCTGCCCAGGCCGCCGCTGAAATGGAGAAGCGTGCGGCGGAGCTCAGCGCTGCCCACAAGGCGGGCCTCCGCGAGGTGGCGGAGGCGCGCGAGCGCCTTGCCGGCGAATATGAAGAATGGGTGCTGGAGAAGGCCGAGGCTGAGGAACAGCAACGGCTCGCCGGGGTGGAGATGTCCCGGCGAGAGGGAGAGCTCACGCAGCGGAAGGTGGATCTCGACTCCCACGAGGAGGACCTTGCCGCTCGCGAGGCTGCACTTGGCGGGGAGCTGAAGGAGGCGAAAGCCGCTGCTGCTGCCGCGGAAGACGCCAAGAAGGAGCTCGCCGCCAAGGTCATCCAGTTGGAGAAGGCGATGAAGGTGAGCGCCGAGAAGGTTGCCGCGCTCATTACTGAGCGCGAGAAGGACGCCCACACCAACGCGGAGCTCCAAGTAAGCTTATCAAAGAAGGGCGACGAGTTGAAGGCCGCCAAGGATTCCATCGAAGACTTGGAGCTGAAGGTCTCAACTCTGAGGGATTCAATTGACGCCGCCAAGCTCCGAGAAGACAAGCTGAAGGAGGAGCTCCGGAAGGAGCGGACTTTGGTGGATAGCGTCAACAAGGCGTCTGAGCTATTCCGGCAGACCATCGAGGCGTGGACCGAAGAGCTGGCTTCTTCTGCGTCCAACATTGACCAGGAGTTGCTTGCTTTGAAGGCCGAGCATCTTATCTACTCGCCGGATCCAGATCTCCCGCACAGCGCCAAGCTCAGCCTCTTCTTCAGAGGCGTCGCTCCGGCCCTTGCAGGTCTCCGGAACCGCATCCCCGCGCAGCTGGCCGAGGAGTCGCGCCGTCTCTGCGCGGGAACTCTGGAGCGGGTCTTGACGAAGATTGTGTTCCGCAACCCGGGGATCAACCTGACGAACGTTCTTCGCAGCTTGCCGGAGGATGCGAACACGGAGGCCCTGAAGGAGCAGGTCAGCCACATCATCGCCAAGGTGGCAAAGCTTGGCAGGAAGGAGGGCGACCGCGTAGACTAGGGCCCCATCTATCTTTATCTTTTTGTTGCTGCATGTTATGTTATGAACTCATTAGTCCATTGCGACAAGTTATCTTTGTAAGATATTTGCTTTACTTTAATCAATCAGTGCAATGTTATCTTCCTTGTTCCAATCTTTGACTTTGTATGTTTTTCACCCTACGCTCCCGGGGAGCTTGCCGGCAAGGGGCCCTAGCCGCGAGCGCTGAGTGCTGGACTCTGAGCAGCCTGCTGGCCAAGGTCCTCGCCGGCAAGCAACCTTGCCGCAGCAGGTCGCAACGCACTTAGCTTGCTGAGTGTACTCGGAAACGAGGCAAGGGCGCGACACTTGTCGCAGCTCACTTGAATCGTTGAGTGAACTCGAAAACAAGATAAGGGTGCGGCAAGCCACGGGTAGGTTCCTCCGCGCACAGGTTTTCCATACAAAGTGTGATCGTTCAAGGAAGACAACCAAAATTTAAAATTTGAACTGGTCAAACTCTAACAACTTATCTTTCATAAGCTGCTTGCTCATGTTGTTTGCTTCCCGGTAAGGCTCTTCTTTCTTGAACGGCACTTAGTTCCTCCTCCATCCCCCCCGGCAAACTTGTGCGCGAGGAACGTTCCTTCTGCTTAAGAGAAAAAGGAAAAGGAGAGGGAAACAAGCATGTCGCCTTTCGGCGTAATAGTGCTTACCGAATGTCTAAGTGTTGCATCAAATGCCAAATAAAACATGCGAATAGCAAAGAGAAGCATGCGAAAGGCAATCGATGCGAAAACACGAAATCTTTACTGATGCACGGGGTCTGCGCCCGGCTTTGTACAAAGGGTTACATGCAACAGCGGCAAGGCTTGTACAAAAGGTGGTTGCCGGAGCGGATCACGGCAACCGCGCCTTAGGGGTGAAACTTGCGAAGATGCTCTATGTTCCAGGAGTTGCTCACCGGTAAGCCTTCTTCGGTCTCGAGGCGGACAGCGCCGGGCCTCGTAACTTGTCTCACCCGATAAGGGCCTTCCCCCTTCGGCGTCAACTTGTTGGAATTCTTGGCGGACTGAACACGCCGAAGAACAAGGTCGCCTTCCTCGAGACTCCTGGCCTTGACTTTGCGGCTATGGTAGCGGCGCAAAGCTTGCTGGTATCGAGCAGCTCGTACAGCAGCCTGGAGACGTCCCTCCTCAAGGAGCAATGCGTCATCTTGCCGCAGTTGCTCTTGCTCGAGCTCATCATAAGCGAGCACTCGAGGAGATCCGTATACGAGTTCCGTGGGGATAACTGCTTCTGCTCCATAGACTAGAGCAAAAGGTGTCTGTCCGGTGGCTCGACTTGGTGTCGTTCTGATTGACCAAAGAGCCGCCGGGAGCTCCTCTATCCAATTCCTTCCGCACTTGCGCAGCCTGTCAAAGGTCCTTGTCTTGAGTCCGCGCAGCACTTCAGCATTTGCCCTTTCCGCTTGGCCGTTGCTCCTCGGATGAGCAACAGAAGCGAAACAGACCTTGGCGCCAAGGTCTTGGACGTACTGCATGAAGGTGCGACTAGTGAATTGCGTACCGTTGTCGGTGATGATCCTGTTAGGAATCCCGAAACGGCAAACAATCGACCTGAAGAACCTGACTGCTGACTGTGCCGTCACCTTTCTCACTGGCTCCACTTCTGGCCACTTTGTGAACTTGTCGATTGCAACGTACAAGTACTCAAAGCCCCCGACAGCGCGAGGGAAAGGGCCGAGGATATCGAGCCCCCAGACCGAGAAGGGCCAGGACAAAGGGATTGTTTGGAGAGCTTGAGCTGGCTGATGAATTTGCTTTGCATGGAACTGGCACGCTTCACACTTGGTTACTAGTGCAGTTGCATCTTGGAGGGCTTCTTGCCAAAAGAACCCTTGCCGGAAAGCTTTCCCGGCAAGTGCCCTTGCGCCAATGTGGTGGCCGCATATGCCTCCGTGTATTTCTGCCAACAGCTTCTGTCCATCTTCCCTGGAGATACACTTCAACCTGACACCATTGAGTCTTCTTCTGTACAGCTCGTTATCCACAAACTGATACATACTTGACTGCCTGGTTATCTTCTCTATCTCTTGAGGGTCGTCGGGAAGTTCTCCAGTTTGCAAAAAACGGACGATCTGCTGTGCCCATGCCGGAGCTCGGGGCTCGACGACAAGGACTAAAGGCTCGAGGGCCGCTGCGGGAACCTCAGCTTCTACGGCGAAGACCTCTGGTTCTGCCGGAGCTGACGGTCCCCCGGCAAGCTCGCCGGGGCGAGGCTTGTCGGGAACACTTGCTTCAACTGCACAAGCCCGAGGGCTTGCAGGAGCAAACTGTTCCTCAGCGTTCTTGTCGTTGATCTTGGGGACCTTGGCGGCGGTTTCTGGAAGATCCGCCGGCAAGTAGTCGCCGGAGACCAACTTTCTCTTCTTAGACTGCCCAATTGATGGTGTAACTGATGGTTGAGTCAGCTTGAGCAAAAAGGTCCCTGGTTCCACAGGTAACTTCATCGCGGCGCACTTTGAAAGGCCATCTGCAATTTCATTCTGAGCTCTCGGGACATGCTCCATCTGCAGACCTTCAAAGTGCTCTTCAAGCTTCCTCACTTCATCGACATATGCTTCCATCAAAGGGCTCTGGTAGCTCTTGTTGACTTGCCGGACCACCAACTGAGAATCTCCACGTACAATCAGCTTTCTGATCCCAAGTTCAGCCGCAATTCTGAGGCCGGCGAGCAAGCCTTCATACTCTGCAGTATTGTTTGTTGCTTGCTCTCTTGGGAAGTGCATCTGGATAATATACTTGAGGTGCTCTCCGGTGGGCGCAATGAGTACTACGCCAGCACCGGCGCCTTGCAGCGAAAAGGCACCATCAAAGTACATTACCCATTCACTTGTTGCTTCTTGCACGGGTGCGCTTGTTTCTTGAACTTCTTCATCGGGCGTTGGGGTCCACTCAGCGATGAACTCTGCCAAAGCTCGGCTCTGAATGGTTGAAGTACTTTCAAATTTGAGTCCGAAGCTTGACAGTTCCAGTGCCCACTCGACGATCCTGCCTGTTGCCTCTGGATTGTGCAATATCCTCTTCAACGGAAAGCGAGTGACCACTGTTATCTCATGGGCTTGGAAGTAGTGGCGCAGCTTTCTCGAGGCCATGAGAAGGCCGAAAAGCAATTTTTGCACACCAGAGTACCTTGATCTAGCCCCCTGGAGAAGGGAACTTACAAAATACACTGGGCGCTGCACCATCTTCTTCCGCACCTCTTCCTTTTCCTGCGCAGATTCATCTTTGTCGGGGCCAGAGCTTGTCGGGACAGCCCCCTGCTTGTCGCTAGATTCGCTTGCCGGTGATGCTGACTCCTCGTCGGACTCCCTCTCCGCTACTAACGCAGCACTAACCACCTGGTTGGTTGCCGCTAAGTATAGCAACAACTTTTCCTGTGGTTTAGGTGCGACAAGTATAGGAGTGGAGGACAGGTACCGTTTCAAATCCTGCAACGCCGCCTCCGCTTCCGGAGTCCACTTCATGGGACCTGCCTTCTTCAAGATTTTGAAGAAAGGTAGGGCGCGTTCCGCGGATTTTGAAATGAACCTACTGAGAGCAGCAACGCAACCTGCAAGTCTTCTGACATCCTTGACGCGCTTCGGGGCTTCTATCTGCTCGATGGCTTTGATCTTGTCGGGGTTGGCTTCAATCCCCCTCTGCGAAACAAAGAACCCGAGAAGCTTGCCGGAGGGGACTCCAAAGACGCACTTCTCGGGGTTCAACTTGAGCTGTATCCTGCGCAGGTTCTGAAACGTTTCTTCTAAGTCTTGAATCAGGGTTTCTTTGCTCTTGCTCTTCACCACGATATCATCCATGTAGGCTTCTACATTCTTGTGGATCTGTGGCTCAAAAGCAGTGTACACTACCCTTGCAAAAGTTGAGCCTGCATTCTTCAGTCCAAATGGCATGCGGATAAAGCAGTAAGTGCCACATGGAGTGATAAATGCAGTCTTCTCCTCATCTTCCTTAGCCATGAAAATCTGGTGATAGCCTGAGTATGCATCAAGAAAACAGAGTAGCTCACATCCGGCAGTGGAGTCAACGATCTGGTCAATGCGCGGCAAAGGGAAGGGATCCTTGGGACATGCTTTATTGACATCAGTGAAGTCTATACACAGTCTCCACTTCCCGTTGGCTTTGCGCACGACGACTGGGTTTGCCAACCACGTCGGATGGATCACACCTCTAACTAGGCCTGCTGCCTCTAGTTTCTTGATCTCTTCATTGATAAACTCTTGGCGCTCCACGGCTTGCTTCCTTACTTTTTGCTTGATAGGTCGCGCATGAGGGCAGACAGCAAGCTTGTGCTCAATCACCTTCCTGGGAACACCGGGGATGTCAGATGGTTGCCAAGCAAACACATCGACATTCGCCCGCAGGAAGGCGACGAGCGCGCTTTCCTATTTGCTGTCAAGGGTGGCACTGATGGTGAAGGTAGCACCAGTGCCATCCTCCTTTGCGGACACCTTCTTGGTTGCCGGAGGAGCAGCCATTCCTTTCTTGCTCTTGCCGGTGGAGCTCGATGGAACGTCCTCGACGGCAGCGCAGCACTCCGAAGAGGTGCGGTTGCCGGAGTGGGTCCCAGAGCACTTGCCGGACTTGGTCTTCGTCTTCTTCCCCCCGGGAGCTTCAGCGGCAAGAGTATCCTTCTCGGCTGCAGCTGCCGCATCCCGGTAAATCTTGTCGGCGCAAATAAGCGCATCTTTCTTGTCGCTGTGGACAGTGATGACGCTTATCGGCCCCGGCATCTTCAGCACGTTGTAGGCATAGTGGGAAGCTGCCATGAACTTGGCGAGGGCGGGACGGCCGAGTATTCCATTGTAGGGCAATGGAATATCAGCAACGTCAAAGGTGATGCGCTCAGTCCTGAAGTTGAGCTCCCCGCCAAAGGTCACCGGCAGAGTAATCTTTCCCTTGGGCTTGCTCCTTCCCGGGTTGATTCCTTGGAATGAACCGGTCTCTTCGAGCTCGCCGTCTTGAATCTGGAGTTTCTTGATCACAGCAGAGGAGATCAAGTTCAGCCCGGCCCCGCCGTCAACCAACATTTTGGTGACCTTGAGGTTGCGGATGGTGGGGGAAACCAGCATCGGCAAGTGCCCGACCGCCGTGGTGCGGTCAGGGTGATCCTCAAGGTCAAAAATGATGGGCGTGCTGGACCATTTGAGGAGCCTGTGCGACTCCACGGGCGGCTCCGCTGCATTCACCTCACGCACCCACTGTTTCAGTTGGCGGTGGGAGGTGTGCAGGGAGGCGCCACCGTCGACGCACAGGACCTCCGTGGCCTTCTGGAACTCCTGCTCGCTGTTCTCGTCGTCCTCCATGTCTTCATCGTTGTCTTCGTCGTTGTCGCGGCCCCGGGGAGGTCGATCTCCTTGCCGCTGCTTGGCCTTGCCGCGGCGTCCTCCCCGGCCATTGAATGGCCGCTTCTTGCTGGGCTCTTCCCCGCCACCTTGGGCCTTCTCCTTGTCGCGCCTCTCGTACTCAGCTTTTTGCTGCTCGACGAGGTACTCGACGCGCTTGCAGTTGGAGAGGTCGTGACCCTTGGTGCGGTGAATCTTGCAGTATTGCTTGTCGGAGCTACCCGGCTTGTCGGCCGCCGCCGCAGGGGCAGGCTCCTTGCCGGAGCCGCCAGCCTGCGCTTGCTTGGCGGGGGCCTCCTTGCCGGACTTCTCGACGGCAAGCACTTCCTTCTTGCCCTTCTTCCTGTTGTTCCGCCGCCGGCTCTTCTTTGCCGGGGCGGCGTCGTCGCTGTCGCTTCCCCCTGCGCCAGCATCCTCCCCGGGGAGTTTCCTCCCCTCTTCTGCACGGGCGCACTTGTCGGCAAGAGCGTAGAGCTCGCTGACGTCCCTGATCTTGGTCATCGCCATCTCCTCACGCATGCGGCGGTTACGCACGTTCTGATGGAACGCGCTGATAACCGCAGCAGGGTGAACGTCGGGGATGTTGTGCTGTACCCGGCTGAAACGTTGGATATACTTGCGCAGGGGCTCGCCTTCCTTCTGGGCCAAAATGTGGAGATCGCTCTCCTGGCCATGGGGTTTGTGGCCGCCGGTGAAGGCGCCAACAAACTGATGGCAGAGGTCGGCCCAAGAAGAGATAGAGCCTTCCGGCAAGTGCATGAGCCACGAACGGACGTTCGGCTTCAGCACGAGCGGGAAGTAGTTGGCTAGGATCTTCTCGTCGCGCCCCCCGGCAGCTTGCACTGCTATGGTGTAGACGCTGAGAAACTCCGAGGGGTGCGTCTTGCCGTCGTACTTCTCCGGTACGTCGGGCTTAAAGTTCTTCATGCTGGGCCACTGGACGCGCCGCAGCTCGCGGGTGAACGCAGGGCAGCCTGCCGCGTACGGCAAGTCGCCTGGTTCACCGGGCGCGGGTGCGTCGACAGTGTTCCCAGCCCTCTTGTCGGATTGTCGCCGAGCTTCTCGGCGGCGCTCGATCGTGGTCCGAGCGTCTTCATCTCGCCGGTCGTCAAGGACCTGGCGCTGGTCCCGACGGGCCCGCGGGTCCGACGAGGCTGTGGAGCCGTCGTCGGGATTGTTCCGGCGGGGCGGCGTCTTCTGCTTCTGCGGCGGGGAGTGCACGCTTGTCGCACCCCCGGCAGTCTTGTCGCCGATAGCCTTCGTCTTCTCGGCCTGCCGCGGCCGCGAGGCCGACGGCTGCTGCGGAGAGTCGTTGTTGGCGAAGTCTATCAAGCTCCGGATAGTGGCCCTCCATTCCTCGGCCTTGTCGGCCGCTGGAGGAAAATCGAGGAGCAGCTGCGCCCTTGCGAGCGCTTCTGCCGGAGTAGTGGGGAACGCGGGCGAGCGGTGCGAGGAGCGGGATACGCTCGGACTTCTAACAACGTTAGAAGGAGCGGGGTCCCGCGCCGGCGCCTTCGCTTTGCTTGTGCCCGGACGGGGGTCCGGGGCGTCCCGCGAACCTCCGGTATGGCCTTGTCCCAGCAAGCGGATACCACCTCCAGTGGTATGGCGCTGCGGGGTCGTTGTGTGCTGCGATGGACGTGGTGCGTCCACGGAGACCGAGGTCCGGTCGTCCGTCCTGTTCTTGGATCTGGTGGCACCGTGAGTGTCCTCGCCGGCAACCACCCTTCCGACGGCGTCTCCCCCGCCCACCGTTGGCTCTGGCGGTGGCGGGTGAGACGCAGACGGGCCTCCGACCTCCGAGGGCTTCTTCTTCGGGGCCATGGAGTTGTTGCTGATGAAGTTGTTGATGAAGCTTGGAGAGGTTGATGAAGATTGCGCCCGCGCGAACGCCGGATCAGGTTCGCACAACCTCGACGCCCCCTACCTGGCGCGCCAAAGATGTCGGGGGAAACTGTCCACCACGAACACCTATGGGACCGGAGCCCCTTGTCTGTGCGGTACGAGGGCGGAGGGAGCACGAAGAGCAGATCGAAGCAGACACGCGGGCAGTTTTTACCCAGGTTCGGGCCGCACGGATGCGTAAAACCCTACTCCTGCCTTGGTTGTGTATTGAATTGGGCGCTCGGAGCTTGAAGAAGCAGCTACACGAGCGTGAGAATGATCTAGGTTTCGAACCCCCTCCACGTTGTGCATGGGCCTCCTTTTATAGTGCAAGGGGTCACCGACAGGTGTCAACGTAGGAGAAAGGGGTAAAAATGTAAAAGATGTGGTAGTTGGAACAGTGCGGGAACAGTGGAGCTACAGTACAGAACAGTGGCCTATACCTACTCTAACAGTGGGGGACAAGGGCATTTAATACCCGTCGCCGTCGACCCCAAAAGCTCCCGCCGTTACGTCTCCGTTTGCCACGGCGATGGATCCACTGCCGTGGAGTGCCACCGTGTCCCCCAGGCTGCACAGCCATCCGCCACGCGTCCCTGGAGTGGCCCCAGGGCGACGCGTGGGCTGATGAGCTGGAGCGCGGGCACACAGCGCACCTCCCCCGGCAAGCACCTTGCCGGGGATCTCGACCTTGCCGGGCCTGGAAGCTTGCCGCTCCCCGAGCCCTTGCCGGGTCTTCTAAGATAAAATCTTCTATTCGTCCTGACAAGCTCCTCTTGCCAGGGCCTCGTGCTAGTTAAGCAATCTTGAGCCTGGGACGGCCTTCCCGGCAAGCTCCTCTTGCCGGGGTCTTGGTCTTCTGTCTTGTATACTTTGTCTTTGAATGGTTAGATAAGGAGCAGGAAGGTCTCCGGCGAGCCAGCAGTAAACCTTGCCGCGGGAAGCTGCAACTGCCCGTGCACAAGTTGGGGTACTGAGGTACCCCTACCTTAGTACACCGACACCTGGTTCACCGGGCGCGTATGTGGATTATATGCACTCTCACCCTTCCACCATTGCTAGCCTCTCTTGTACCGCGCAACTCTCGCCGGTACCATACACCCACCTTATACCTTCCTCAAAACAGCCACCATACCTACCTATCATGGCATTTCCATAGCCATTCCGAGATATATTGCCATGCAACTTTCCACCGTTCCGTTTGCTATGACATGCTTCATCATTGTCATATTGCCATGCATGATCATGTAGTTGACATCGTATTCATGGCTAGGCCACCATGCATAATTTTTCATACATGTCACTCTTGATTCATTGCACATCCCGGTACACCGCCGGAGGCATTCATATAGAGTCATACTTTGTTCTAGTATCGAGTTGTAAATCAATATAAGTGTGATGATCATCATTATTAGAGCATTGTCCCAAAGAAAAAGAAAGAAGGAAAGGCCAAAGAGAAAAAAAGAAAGGCCCAAAAAAAGAAAAAGAAAAAGAAAAGAAAAAAATGAAAAAGAAAAGATAAGGGACAATGCTACTATCTTTTTCCACAGTTGTGCTTCAAAGTAGCACCATGATCTTCATGATAGAGGGTCTCTTGTTTTGTCACTTTCATATACTAGTGGGAATTTTCATTATAGAACTTGGCTTGTATATTCCAACGATGGGCTTCCTCAAATGCCCTAGGTCTTCATGAGCAAGCAAGTTGGATGCACACCCACTTAGTTTCCTTTGTTGAGCTTTCATACATTTATAGCTCTAGTGCATCTGTTGCATGGCAATCCCTACTCACTCATATTGATATCTATTGATGGGCATCTCCATAGCTCATTGATATGCCTAGTTGATGTGAGACCATCTTCCTCTTTGTCTTCTCCACAACCACCACTCTATTCCACATAGTGCTATGTCCATGGCTCACGCTCATGTATTGCGTGAAAGTTGAAAAAGTTTGAAAAAAAATTAAGTATGAAACAAGTGGTTGGCTGAAACCGAGGTTGTGCATGATTTGAGTATTTTGTGTGACGAAGATGGAGCATAGCCTAACTATATGATTTTGTATGGATGAACTTTCTTTGGCCATGTTATTTTGAGAAGACATGATTGCTTTGTTAGTATGCTTGAAGTATTATTATTCTTATGTCAATATAGACTTTTGTCTTGAATCTTTCAGATCTGAACATTCATGCCACAACAAAGAGAATTATGTTGGTTAGCATTCCACATCAAAAAATTCTGTTTTTATCATTTACCTACTCGAGGACGAGCAGGAATTAAGCTTGGGGATGCTTGATACGTCTCCAACGTATCTATAATTATTGATTGTTCCATGCTATTATATATTCTGTTTTGGATGTTTAATGGGCTTTATTATACACTTTTATATTATTTTTGGGACCAACCTACTAACCCAAGGCCCAGTGCAAATTGTTGTTTTTTTGCCTATTTCAGTGTTTCGCAGAAAAGGAATATCAAACAGAGTCCAAACGGAATGAAACCTTCGGGAGAGTTATTTTTGGAACGATATCTTCACGAGAGACTTGGAGTACAAGTCAGAGAAGAAACGAGGTGCCCACGAGGGGGCAGGGCGCGCCCAAGGGGGATAGGCACTCCCCCACCCTCGTGGGCCGCACGTTGCTCCACCGACGTACTTTTTCCTCCTATATATACCCATATACCCTGAAAACATCGGGGAGCACGAAAAAACCCTAATTCCACCGCCATAACCTTCTGTTCCCGTGAGATCCCATCTTGGGGCCTGTTCCGGAGCTCCGCCAGGGGGGGCATCGATCACGGAGGGCTTCTACATCAACACCATAGCCCCTCCGATGAGTTGTGAGTAGTTTACCATAGACCTTCGGGTCCATAGTTATTAGCTAGATGGCTTCTTCTCTCTCTTTGGATCTCAATACAAAGTTCTTCTCGATCTCCAAGGAGATCTATTCGATGTTATATTTTTGCGGTGTGTTTGTCGAGATCCGATGAATTTTGGATTTATGATCAAGATTATCTATCAACAATATTCGATTCTTTTCTGAAATCTTTTATGTATGATTATAATATACTTGCAAGTCTCTTTGAATTATTGGTTTGGTTTGGCCTACTAGATCTATAGTTCTTCCAATGGGAGAAGTGCTTGGCTTTGGGTTCAATCTTGCAGTGTCCTTTCCCAGTGACAGTAGGGGCAGCAAGGCCCATATTGTATTGTTGCCATGGAGGATAAAAAGATGGGGTTTATATCATATTGCTTGAGTTTATCCCTCTACATCATGTCATCTTGCTTAAGGCGTTACTCTGTTCTTATGAACTTAATACTCTAGATGCATGTTGGATAGTGGTCGATGTGTGGAGTAATAGTAGTAGGTGCATAATCGTTTCGGTCTAGTTGTCACGGACGTGATGCCTATATACAATGATCATGCCTAGATATTCTCATAACTATGCGCTTTTCTATCAATTGCTCGACAAGTATTTTGTTCACCCATCGTAGAATTCTGCTATCATGAGAGAAGCCACTAGTGAAACCTATGCCCCCCGGGTCTATCTTCATCATATTACTTTCCTTTCAACTAGCCAATTTCCGTTGCCGTTGCTTATTTGCTTTATTTACTTTCTGTTCCTATACCAAAAATACCAAAAATATTATCCTATCCTATCTATCAGATCTCACTCTCATAAGTGACCGTGAAGGGATTGACAACCCCTTATCGCATTGGCTGCGAGGTTCTTATTTGTTTGTGCAAGTGCGAGGGACTCGCGCGTGGTCTCCTACTGGATTGATACCTTGGTTCTCAAAAACTGAGGGAAATACTTACGCTACTGTGGTGCATCACCCTTTCCTCTTCGAGGGAATACAACGCAAGCTCGAGAAGTAGCAGTAGCTTGAGTAGAATCATGATGTAGGAACCCATGACTTTGTCAGCAAGCCCAGGGAATCGTGAAGTTAGATGCAGCTATGCTTCAGTAGACGGGGATTGGTATGCGTGTCTCATGTGAGATGTGAGTGTGATATTAATATCTTGATCAACCTCAAGACTAAGACTTCAAGATTTCAATACACCTCTGGGTGGACTACATGCAAGAAGAGATGATCCTAGGGATTGGCTAGTGTTCACGCCGTTCTACAGACTCAAGAGGGGGTCCTAGGGATTGACTAGTGATCACCCAAACTCAAGGGGGTCCTAGGGATTGACTTGTGATCACCCAGTGCCACAGTAAGTTTTGCTAGGGGATCCTTGATACGTCCAAAATGCATCACTATTTTGTATCATAATTTATCCCTATTCATTGATATATTTCACGTTATGATGATGTTCTTATGTTGTTTTGGTCTATTTTACACAGTTTGCAACTTTCCGATGCCGGAACAGCAGATGCAGGATTCAGCAGGAAAAAGTGGATGCTGAGTTGCTGAAGAAGAATACCTCCAAATTACTTGAAAATTGACGGGAGGTATTTTTCAGATAAATCACGAAGACACGCAAAAGGGGAGTCAGAGGGGGGGCCACAGGGTGCCCAGGCGGCCTGGGGGCGCCCCCCTGGCTGCGCCGGGGGGGGGGCGCCTGGAGCCCCTGGCCCACCTCTGGTCGCCCCCTTTTGCATATATGCTCTCCGTTATCCAAAAACCCTAGAGACGGGACTTTTTACGGAGTTCCGCCGCCGCTTCGAGGCGGAAACCTACAGAGAAGAAAAGGGCATCTCCGGCGGGCAGATTCCGCCGGGGAGATCACCTCCCGGAAGGGGAGATCATCGCCATCGTCATCACCATCGTCACGGGCATCATCGAGATCATCATCAACATCATCCCCAACACCAGCACCATCTCCATCTTCATCCAAATCTCATCTTACCATCGTAACTCGTGTTGTAACTCGTACTACCTATCCTCTCTACTCCATCGGTGTTGATTACTACTTTGTGGTGAATGCTATTGAGTTTTGTTGGAGAAATATTATTATGTCCAGATTGTTTATCACATATTTATCCCCACTGATCATGATCTCTTTTATGTCTTGTGAGTAGTTACCTTAGTTCTTGAGGACATGTGGAAAGTCTTGTTGTTAGTAGTCATATGCTGTTGAAGTAATATGTGTTGTTTGATATTTAAGTTGTGTTGTCATTCTACTAGTGGTGTTGTGTGAGTCGAACACCCAACACTTCGCCTTATTAAGGACCTAGGAGAATACATTGTGTATAAAGAATGCTTATGGTGGGTTGCCGGAGTGACAGAAACCTGAACCCCAGTTAGCACGCTTTTGCATAAGGGAATAATGGATCCTCGATCGTATTGCTATGGTTAGGCTTTTGCCTTAAATTCTATCTTGTATTTGCGGATGCTTGCAAGATGTTTAATCATAAGAGTGCATTCATCTTAGTCTAGAGAGTGCACTTGCATAGATCCACCCACTCAACACTTATCAACACATAACATAGTATCGATACGGAATATGGCGAAAGCACATGACTACCTCTCCCGTGTGTCGTCAAGAACGCTTTAGTCTTTATAAGTTCAGTTGCTAGGCCTCTCCTTTGCTAAGAAAGGACTGGGCCACTTGTTACTATCAGTACCTTTTACATTACTTGCTTTTACCTTCCTGTTCCTTATATCAAGAAAACCCCTAAAAGTGATCTTTCAGTGCTTGCAGTAACTTCTTGCTCAGAATCGCTTATCAATACCTTCTGCTCCTCGTTGGGTTCGACACTCTTACTTATCGAAAACGCTGCAATAGATCCCTTACGGTTGAGGGTCATCAAGTACCGTTTTCTGGCGCCGTTGCCGGGGAGCGTAGCGCTATTGGTAAAGTGAAACTGGTAAGAAAGTTTTTATAATTTTGTCTTTATTTTTGCTATTGCTGCTCTTTGTCCTTGTGGACAACCCTATTATTGGATCGTTGCTTGCGGGAAGACGCCCCACACCTGTGGTGGTTGATCCTCCCCCTACTGAAATTGTGCCTTATAAAATACCAGCTGGTATTATCGATTATGTTTTGGCCAATCGTTACGCAGGAGACAGACATCCCGGTGAACACTTGCTATATCTGTCACAACTATGTTCATTATTTAAGCTTGCAGGTGTATCGAGGGAGTTTGTCATGAGGAAATTGTTTGTCGTCTCACTTATAGATAAAGCTTCAGATTGGTATGGGCTTCTCGATAACTCACACTTGCTGGACTGGCAGGAGCTTATGTCTCTCTTTTATACTAAGTTTTATCCTCTTCATGAAATTCATCGAGACAAGAATTATATCTATAACTTTAGGTCTCGTGACGGAGAAAGCATTGCTCAAGCTTGGGGGAGATTGAAGTCCCTAATGCTCAAATGCCCTATTCATAAGCTTCCCAAGGAAATTATACTTACAAATTTTTATGCCAGGCTTTCTTGTCAGGATAAGGAGATGTTGGATGCCTCCTCTAGTGGGGTATTTCAGAAGAAGAGTGTTGAAGAAAGGTGGGATCTCCTTGAAAGAATCCAGAGGAATACCGAAGATTGGGAAATTGATAAAGGTATTGAACCCGCTATAAATTATGAATATGATTATATTGAGAGCTATGTGAAAACTGATTACTTCAATACTTTTTGCTCTAAGATTGGTCTTGATTCCCATCTAGTGATTGATTTGTGTAAGAATTTTGCCTCTCACGTTGATTCTTTTAAAAAGAAGAGAGACCAGCATCATGAACCTTTTAAAGAACCACCTATTGATATTTATGTTGCTGACCCTATTTTGCCTGCAGTTATATATGAACAGCCTCCTTTTCCCACGAGGATAAGGGAGCACTCTCTTGTGACAGGCATAATAAATAAAAGTGAGAGAAGAGTTGATGAGCCTGAGGACCAGATCAAGGTCGATCCTCAAGTTGCATTGATTAAAGACCTTGCTACTAATGATGTTTTGGATTCCAATATAATTTTTTGTCCTGTTTCCACTAACCTTGTCACAGCCAAGAATAAAGGCCCAATTTCAGGTACTCCAGTGGTATCTGTTAAAATAGGAGATCACAATTATTATGGGCTATGCGATTTGGGATCGAGTGCAAGTGCTATTCCTTATTCACTTTATGAAGAAATCATCGGTGAGATTTCCCCTTGCGAACTTGAAGAAGTTGATGTTACTATTCATCTTGCAAACAGAACAACTATCTCTCCTATCGGAATTGTGAGGGACGTTGAGGTCCTATGTGGAAAGGTAAAATACCCTACCGACTTTCTAGTACTTGGTTCAGAGAGGGACAATTTTTGTCCCATTATTTTTGGTAGACCTTTTCTTAGAACTTGTGGAGCTATAATAGATTGCAAGAAAGGTAAAGTTTCTGTTGAATTCGATGGTGAGCCATATGAATTTAATTTTTCTAAGTTCTCTAAGCCGCCTCATGGTACTGACTTACCTAGTGATGATAAAATAATTGAAAGTATTGCCTCTATTGCTATTCCCCCTAATGATCCTTTGCAGCAATACATGGAGGACCACGAGAATGATTTGCATATGCAGGAAAGAAATGAACTAGATGAAATATTCTTGAGGCAGCCTGCTATCCTGAAGCACAACCTTCCGGTTGAAACTTTGGGAATTTTATCAAAACCGAAAGAAGACCCGGTGTTCGGTCTTAAACCTCTTCCCGATACGCTCAAGTATGCTTATTTAGATGAAAAGAAAGTATATCCTGTTATTATCAATTCTAACCTTTCAGGATATGAAGAAGAGCGATTATTGGAAGTACTTCGTAAACACCGAGGCGCAATTGGCTACACCCTTGATGACCTTAAGGGGATTAGTCCATCTATCTGTCAACATACTATCAACCTTGAGCCTGATGCTAAACCAGTTGTTGATCATCAACGACGGTTGAACCCGAAGATGATGGATGTCGTGAGAACCGAGATTCTCAAGCTTCTAGCCGCAGGTATTATCTACCCTATAGCTGATAGTAAGTGGGTAAGTCCAGTACATTGTGTTCCTAAGAAAGGAGGTACAACTGTGGTTCCTAATGATAAAAATGAATTAATACCTCAGAGAATTATTATTGGATATAGAATGTGTATTGATTACAGGAAGTTGAACAAGGCAACCAGAAAGGATCACTACCCGTTGCCATTCATCGACCAAATGCTTGAAAGGTTATCCAAAAATACCCACTTTTGTTATCTCGATGGTTATTCTGGCTTCCCTCAAATTCATGTTAACACTGCCGATCAAGAGAAGACCACTTTTACTTGTCCCTTTGGTACTTATGCTTACAGGCGTATGCCTTTTGGTTTATGTAATGCCCCTGCTACTTTTCAAAGGTGTATGTCTGCTATCTTTCATGGTTTCTGCGGGGATATTATGGAAGTCTTCATGGACGATTTCTCCGTCTATGGAACTTCTTTTGACCATTGTCTTCACAACCTTAATAAAGTTTTGCAGAGATGCGAGGAGACAAATTTGGTACTCAACTGGGAAAAGTGCCACTTTATGGTTAATGAAGGAATTGTTCTTGGTCACAAGATTTCCGAAAGGGGAATTGAAGTGGACAAGGCCAAGATCGAAGCTATTGAGAGGATGCCCTATCCAAGGGACATCAAAGGTATTCGCAGTTTTCTCGGTCATGCAGGTTTTTATAGAAGATTTATTAAAGACTTTTCTAAAACCTCGAGACCCCTCACTAATCTTCTCCAGAAGGATGTTCCTTTTGTTTTTGATGAAAATTGTAAGGAAGCTTTTGAAGTCCTTAAGAAAGCTTTAGTAACTGCTCCTATAGTACAACCACCTGACTGGAATTTACCTTTTGAGATTATGTGTGATGCAAGTGATTTTGCTGTTGGAGCTGTTTTAGGACAAAGAGTTGATAAGAAATTGAATGTTATACATTATGCTAGTAAAACCCTTGATAGTGCTCAAAGAAATTATGCTACTACTGAGAAGGAATTCTTAGCTGTAGTTTTTGCTTGTGATAAGTTTAGGCAGTATATTGTTGATTCCAAAGTTATTATTCATACTGATCATGCTGCCATTAAGTATCTTATGACAAAGAAGGATGCCAAGCCAAGGCTTATCAGATGGGTACTCCTTCTTCAAGAATTTGATTTGCAGATTGTTGATAGGAAAGGGGAAGATAATCCGATGGCGGACAATCTTTCAAGGATGGAAGATATACCGCATGACCCCATCCCAGTTAACGATAGTTTTCCAGACGAGCAACTTGCCATTGTAAAAGTACAATCTCTTTCCAATCCTTGGTATGCAGATTATGCTAATTTTATTGTTGCAAAGTATTTGCCTCGAGGTCTAACATTTCAGCAAAGGAAGAAGTTCTTTCATGATTTGAGGCACTACTTTTGGGATGACCCACATCTTTTCAAAGAAGGTCCCGACGGGATCGTGAGAAGATGCATTCCGGAACATGAGCAGAAGAACATTCTCAGACGGTGTCATGATAGTCCCTATGGAGGACATCATGCCGGTGAGAGGACTGCACATAAGGTTCTTCAATCAGGTTTTTATTGGCCTACTCTCTTTAAAGATGCTAGAAATTATGTTTTAGCCTATGATAAATGTCAGAGAGTTGGTAACATTAGTAGAAGGAATGAGATGCCTATGAATTACTCACTAGTGATTGAACCTTTCGATTGTTGGGGTTTTGATTTTATGGGTCCTTTTCCTTCTTCGCACAAGTACACTCACATTTTAGTAGCTGTTGATTATGTGACCAAGTGGGTTGAAGCAATCCCCACTGAAAGTGCTGATCACAAAACATCTTTGAAAATGCTTAAAGATGTAATTTTTCCTAGGTTTGGTGTACCAAGGTACCTCATGACCGATGAAGGATCACACTTCACGCACGGAGCTTTTAGAAAAGCTTTGGCTAAATACAATGTTAATCATAGAATTGCTTCACCATATCATCCTCAAACTAGTGGGCAAGTTGAGCTCACCAATAGAGAGATTAAGTTGATCCTGCAGAAAACAGTAAACAGAAATAGGAAGGATTGGTCAAATAAGTTAGGAGATGCTTTGTGGGCATATAGAACTGCTTACAAAAACCCCATGGGCATGTCCCCCTATAAGATGGTGTATGGCAAGGCTTGCCATTTTCCATTAGAGTTAGAACACAAAGCTTTCTGGGCTGTTAGAGAGCTTAACGCTGACCCAAAACTAGCTGGTGAGAAGCGTCTCATGACCTTGACTTCTCTAGATGAATGGAGGAGTGAAGCTTACGAGAGCGCTAAAATGTTCAAGGAAAAGGTAAAAAAGTGGCATGATAGGAAGATTCTGAAATGTGAATTTAATGTTGGTGATAAAGTTTTGTTGTTTAGATCCCGTTTCAGGTTTTCTCCAGGTAAACTACTTTCCAGGTGGGAAGGACCATTTCATATTGAAGAAGTTTATCGGTCTGGTGCAATTAAGATTAATAATTTTGAAGGCACCAAACCTCAAGTTGTGAATGGGCAAAGACTTAAACATTACATAGCAGGAGACCCTGTCGATGTTGATGTGAATATAGTATACACAACAACCCACGAAGAACATGTTGCAGCCCTGTTTCAGACGCCAGCAGAAGCAGAATAAAGAAAAGGTATGTAGTACGGTAAGGAAACACCGCGAACCGCCATAAAAGTTCCGTATTACGAGTTTCTGCAAAATTAGTAAAATTCCAAACCGAAGTGGAGCCGGAGACGACCTCCAGGGAGTCCAGGCGCCCCCCTGGCGCCCCCCCCCCCCGGGCCGCGCCGGTAGGCCGCCTGGACACCCGGGAGTCCGCCTCCGACCCCGCTTTGGTCCGTTACCTTCCTTTCTGTGCATAAATTTTTCCTATATAATTGCCCGGATTGTTCCGGCAACGTATCTTGCGATTTCGCGTGTTTTCTCTTCGACCTGTTTCTGCCAGGGAATTTTTCAGCTGAATTTAGGTGCCATGGCTTCTCCAAGTTCCCCCAAGGACAAGTTCGTCGTCAACGTCATCAACCCTTACCTCGCTGAGGTGAAGAAGCACCCTCAGGTTGTTCAGATGAAGGACGGCGTCCTTCATCAAGAAGATCTGAAGGGACCTATCAAGGAGGGGAGCGTCCAGGCCAGGCTGGAAGAAGTGGAGCAAGAAGTCTTCGAGTACAAGAAGATGATCGAGCGTGGTGTTGAAGCTAACTTTGACATCACCAACGAGCTGAAGAACTACTTCCTGAAGGAGATGAAGGAGATGTGGGAAAGAATCACCGCATCTGAAGAAAGAATTATAGAGCTACAAGGGAAAATTAATGATCTACATAACCAGAACTGTGAGTATGAACTAAGGTTTCTGCGCATGGGTTTGGGTGCTGAATGCAGGATCCAGGAGACGAGCTTCTCATATGAGACTGGAGAACCCCTTCCATGGAAGCGTTTCGCGAAGGACTACTTGATCAACGCCAACAAGGATGATGAGTGAAATCTCCTGGGGTAATGGCATTCCCTTGGCTTGTTCCAAGCTTGGGGGAGTGCCCGGTATCTTTATCTTTACCTTTGGTCTTTTAGAGTCAAGTAGAGTCGTATCATGTCTAGGGAGGTTGTTATATAAGATAGGTGTGTGCATTAAGGTCTATCGCTCTTCGGTGAAGAATTGTATCCGTGAGTGTGGAGTCGTCCATGATGGAATATTAATGAGAAGTTTATTCGTTCCTTTTGCTGCACTCGGTATTCTCATCACGCAATCGACCTTATATGATGATTCTTATGGGGAGTATTGACCTTATGTCAGGTATGGCTGTGAAAACTTTATTTAATCTTGGCAAACATACCTTTGGTCATAACAACAAGCATGATTTTCTTAAAGTATCAACATTGCCAAAACCTTTATGTTATTATGCTTGAAGTGTTATGTTGACAAGGAAGACAACTTGATGTGTTATGCTTATTTCAATGTTCATGCTTTATATTGCTTTGCATCTTAGTCATCATCAGTTGTCTGCTCTCTCAAAACCTTTGCTAGCCTAACTCTGTACTAAGCGGAATTCTGCTTGTGCATCCATACCCTTAAGCCAATACCTTCCATATGAGTCCACCATACCTACCTACTCGTGGTACTCCACTACCACCTCCTAAAAGTATATAATTTATGTGTTATCCTAAATGTTCAAAATCTTTTATCTTGTGCCTCTGTTTTAGCTCATGAGGAAGTAATAGCTAATTCATAGTCTTTTTGAATTGGACAAGCTTCACCCCGGGATTGCATGTCTAATGTGCAAACCCATAATACGAGAAGGAACTGGCAAGGAGTGCGCCCGGCTTAAAAATAATATAACAAACAAACCCTCCTTCACGCTTTGTTCATGAGAAATCAGAAAACTTTGGCAGTGATAAACAAAGGAGAATAAGAGGATGTTATCGTCCTCGTGCGGGAGCCGTTCCTCGAAACTTGTCCAGTTCAAGAAGCAATTGAGTTATCCATTAGCATTCGTTGACAAATCATGCACCTCTCAAAACTTGTTTTCATTCTGTTTGATTTGAGGATAGCACATGAGTTTTCCCTACTACCCTAGAGCAGGGCCTATCTTTTAATTTTAAATTGAGTCAGTTATTCCTACTTCCCTCTATTTCTCAAAAAGAGCAGACGTTTGATGCTGATAAGGATTCATTCGTATAAAACTGCATTAAGATTTGTCATATCATATCCTTGTTGACATTATCATTCGATAAGTAAGTTGTTTGTCATGCCCAGCTAAGGCAAATATCTTCCTTTGTGTTAACACTTTCACTTCTTGCCTATTAACATGTTATTTCAAAAAGCTTCAATTAATCCCATCAAATATAAGAGCAAAAGTTAAAACTATTTGTTGTTCTTTGACCAAAGGACATGCTTGCCATGATATAATGAGTTTCCTTAGCCCTACTTTCGAATATAAGTGTTATTACTCTTTTATAAGGGCTTTATGAATTGAAGATTGCTGTTGAGGATATTTGAGTTGGTAAAGAAACTATGATGCTTCTTGTCCGTATTCTATTTATCGACACTTCACTCTCTAAACTTGTGGACAGGTTTACCGAGTTCATATTCGCTTCGGGACAAGCGAGGTCTAAGCTTGGGGGTGTTGATACGTCCAAAATGCATCACTATTTTGTATCATAATTTATCCCTATTCATTGATATATTTCACGTTATGATGATGTTCTTATGTTGTTTTGGTCTATTTTACATAGTTTGCAACTTTCCGATGCCGGAACAGCAGACGCAGGATTCAGCAGGAAAAAGTGGATGCTGAGTTGCTGAAGAAGAATACCTCCAAATTACCTGAAAATTGACGGGAGGTATTTTTCAGATAAATCACGAAGACACGCAAAAGGGGAGTCAGAGGGGGGCCACAGGGTGCCCAGGCGGCCAGGGGGCGCCCCCCTGGCCGCGCCGGGGGGGGGGCGCCTGGAGCCCCTGGCCCACCTCTGGTCGCCCCCTTTTGCATATATGCTCTCCGTTATCCAAAAACCCTAGAGACGGGACTTTTTACGGAGTTCCGCCGCCGCTTCGAGGCGGAAACCTACAGAGAAGAAAAGGGCATCTCCGGCGGGCAGATTCCGCCGGGGAGATCACCTCCCGGAAGGGGAGATCGTCGCCATCGTCATCACCATCGTCACGGGCATCATCGAGATCATCATCAACATCATCCCCAACACCAGCACCATCTCCATCTTCATCCAAATCTCATCTTACCATCGTAACTCATGTTGTAACTCGTACTACCTATCCTCTCTACTCCATCGGTGTTGATTACTACTTTGTGGTGAATGCTATTGAGTTTTGTTGGAGAAATATTATTATGTCCAGATTGTTTATCACATATTTATCCCCACTGATCATATTCTCTTTTATGTCTTGTGAGTAGTTACCTTAGTTCTTGAGGACATGGGGAAAGTCTTGTTGTTAGTAGTCATATGTTGTTGAAGTAATATGTGTTGTTTGATATTTAAGTTGTGTTGTCATTCTACTAGTGGTGTTGTGTGAGTCGAACACCCAACACTTCGCCTTATTAAGGACCTAGGAGAATACATTGTGTATAAAGAATGCTTATGGTGGGTTGCCGGAGTGACAGAAACCTGAACCCCAGTTCGCACGCTTTTGCATAAGGGAATAATGGATCCTCGATCGTATTGCTATGGTTAGGCTTTTGCCTTAAATTCTATCTTGTATTTGCGGATGCTTGCAAGATGTTTAATCATAAGAGTGCATTCATCTTAGTCTAGAGAGTGCACTAGCATAGATCCACCCACTCAACACTTATCAACACATAACATAGTATCGATACGGAATATGGCGAAAGCACATGACTACCTCTCCCGTGTGTCCTCAAGAACGCTTTAGTCTTTATAAGTTCAGTTGCTAGGCCTCTCCTTTGCTAAGAAAGGACTGGGCCACTTGTTACTATCAGTACCTTTTACATTACTTGCTTTTACCTTCCTGTTGCTTAGATCAAGAAAACCACTAAAAGTTATCTTTCAGTGCTTGAAGTAATTTCTTGCTCAGAATCGCTTATCAATACCTTCTGCTCCTCGTTGGGTTCGACACTCTTACTTATCGAAAACGCTGCAATAGATCCCTTGCGGTTGAGGGTCATCAATCCTAGGGATTGACTAGTGATCACCCAATTTTACCAGGTGATCCGGGGGATTGACCAGTGATCACCCAGTTTTACAGAAGGCCTCCCAGTCTCAAGGAGATTGATGGATCTTTCAAAACCAGAAGCTTCCATGTGCAGCCACAAGCTATTATGGGCTCTAGAATAGTTGAGTACTCTGGAAAGACTATGTCTCGGTCATCCTGTTCTCAAACACCCAGCAGCGCGAGGACTTCAAGGGAGGCGATCGAGTCTCGCGGGAAAAGTGCGCAAACATCTGCAGAGTGTTAAACTAATGATTACTCGTGTCCCCAGTTATGAACAATTTGAGCGACTAGAATTGGATTGTCTAGATATTCTCAACACTGGTACCAATTAAATGAATTTGGGAATTGTAATGACCTGGGAATGAGAATTGGTTGGCGGAACCATCTCATAAATGACATCCACGTAGTATGAAAATGCTAATGAAAACTTTGAGTTAGGACAAAACCGGGTTTTATGCAAAAGCTCGGACTTTGAACTAGCACATCCATATTGTGTATAGAATAGCCTTTTCGTCTGTTTTAATTGTGATCTTGCTGGTACATTAAATGTACTAACCTACATGGCTGCAACTTATCCTGTTGCAGATATTTCTACAACGAGTAAGAGTTACGATATAGTGTTATGGTCTACACTCAACTTGTCGTTGGCGTTGATGGAACTCCACACCTGTTAATTTGACTGTTTCCGCTAAGAGCCTGAGGCATACAGGTATATATCAGTTTTACATTACTTATACATGTGATTACACTTTGATATATACATTAATGTACTATGTGTGCCAACATACTGATCCAGGAATGGCACAGATACATAGAGGATTGACCGTTTGAGGTCCAGTCGCTACAGATATAGTATCAGGGAAATTTTGGAAGGACCTGTGATGAAGGAAGTTTTTGAAGAACCCGATGGAGAAGGCCTAACCAGATTTTACTCCCATTTATGTTATTCATGTGGGGAATGACACTTTTCACAGTATTGCACGAAGGAAAGCCAAGAGCATTTGGGAGACTTCCCAACAGAAGAAGTGAAGTTCGATCCACAAGAAATAGAAGAGTTGATCGGAACAAAGAAGTCCTGGAAGAGAAACCGAAGGCATCCCAAAATAACCCAATTTCTACAGAGAAGGACCTGAGTCATATCACATCTTACAAGTGCATGACCTTAGGTCACTACGCAATATGTGCACCATCCCCAAGGAGCCCCGAGACTTGTCGGAAGTCACTTGTTTTTGCTGCAAGGAAGCGGGACACTATGCTACTGAATGCCTAGACAAGAAGGAAGCATGAGCGGAATAATTGAGATTTTGGTACTAGAATGAAGAGTGTAATAAGTGTAGTAGGAAACACTTTGATGAGAATGTGGAGTGGAGTTATGTAATGGAAGTCTCGGAGATTGTAATGCTTCATGAAATAAATAAAATTATTGTGCCATGATTTGATATGTTGAATTGTATGAGTTGTTACCTTATGAACACAAATTTTAACCATTTTCGAGGATATGCGAAATATGGTCCAGGGATGAATTTGTGCATTTCACTTTAACGGTGGTAGTACCATGTGAGAACCCTTGACAAAAGGAAAGGAAAACATTAATCCATAGAGTGGAGTTTGGACCAAATAAACTGGAGCTTTGTTTTCATTGTGATGGTTACCCCAAGAGTATGAAGGAATGAAGTACTGTCGAATGGTAATGTTAGAATATGGAACGATAGTAACTCCAAGGATGAGTTAAAGGGATACAGGTGGGCCCGTAACCCACTGGCCCAAGAATTAATAAGGATCTAGCACTACCTTGTTGAAGGAAGAAATTTGGAAGAAGCTGTGATTTGTGTTGGGGAACGTAGCGGAATTCAAAAAAATTCTACGCTTCACCAAGATCAATCTAAGGAGTCATCTAGCAACAAGGGAGAAAGGAGTGCATCTACATACCCTTGTAGATCGCGAGCGGAAGCGTTCAAGAGAACGTGGATGATGGAGTCGTACTCGTCGTGATCCAAATCACCGATGATCCCAGCGCCGAACAGACGGCACCTCCGCGTTCAACACACGTACGGTGTAGAAACGTCTCCTCCTTCTTGATCTAGCAAGGGGAGAGGAGAGGTTGATGGAGATCCAGCAGCATGACGGCGTGGTGGTGGATGCAACGATATTTCTGCAGGGCTTCGCCAAGCGTTGCGGGAGGAGGGAGAGTTGTAACGGGAGGGAGAGGGAGGCGCCAGGGGCAAGGGTGTGGCTGCCCTCCCTCCCTCACTTTATATAGGGGGCCTAGGGGGTGCACCGGCCCTAGAGATGGGATCTCTAGGGGGGGCAGCCTAGGGGGGGACTTGCCCCCCAAGTCACAAGGGGCGCCCCCCACCCCTAGGGTTCCCAACCCTAGGCGCAGGGGGAGGGCCCAAGGGGGGTGCACCAGCCCACTATGGGCTGGTTCCCTTCCCCTTTCAGCCCATGGGGCCCTCCGGGATAGGTGGCCCCACCCGATGGACCCCCGGAACCCTTCCGGTGGTCCCGGTACACTACCGGTGACCCCCGAAACTCTCCCGATGGCCGAAACTGGACTTCCTATATATAATTATTTACCTCCGAACCATTATGGAACTCCTCGTGACGACCGGGATCTCATCCGGGACTCCGAAAAACATTTGGGTTACCGCATGCATATATCTCTACAACCCTAGCGTCACCGAACCTTAAGTGTGTAGACCCTATGGGTTTGGGAGACACGTAGACATGACCGAGATGACTCTCCGGTCAATAACCAACAGCGGGATCTGGATACCCATGTTGGTTCCTACATGTTCCTCGATGATCTCATCGGATGAACCACTATGTCAAGGATTCAATCAATCCCGTATACTATTCCCTTTGTCTATCGGTATAGTACTTGCCCGAGATTCGATCGTCGGTATACCGATACCTTGTTCAATCTCGTCATGGAAAGTCTCTTTACTCGTTCCGTAATACATCATCCCGTGACCAACACCTTAGTAACATTGAGCTCATTATGATGATGTCTTACCGAGTGGGCCCAGAGATACCTCTCCGTCATACGGAGTGACAAATCCCAGTCTCGGTACGTGCCAACTCAACAGATACTTTCGGAGATACCCGTTGCGTACCTTTATAGCCACCCAGTTATGTTGTGACGTTTGGCACACCCAAAGTATTCCTACGGTATTCGGGAGTTGCACAACCTCATGGTCTAAGGAAAAGATACTCGACGTTGGAAAAGCTTTAGCATTACGAACTACACGGTCTTGTGCTAGGCTTAGGATTGGGTCTTGTCCATCACATCATTCTCCTAATGATGTGATCTCGTTATCAATGACATCCAATGTCCATGGTCAGGAAACCATAACCATCTGTTAATCAACGAGCTAGTAACTAGAGGTTTACCAGGGACACGGTGTGGTCTATGTATTCACACATGTATCACTGTTTCCGGATAATACAATTCAAGCATGAATAACAGACAATTATCATGAACAAGGAAATATAATAATAGCCATTTTATTATTGCCTGTAGGGCATATTTCTAACAATTTGATCGGCACACGTTTCATAGGTGGTTAGGCAAAAACCCGAGAGTTGTGAAGAAAACGATACATGTTATGTCTGGCTTGCAGAACCAAAGGATTTACCCGAACCCAGTTCGAGGACAAGAGAAATTATGTGGTGCTTGCGAGAATGCCCGAGTGTTAGAAATACGAGATTCGCTAAACCTTATACATGGTAATGATTTGGGTGTAGATTGTATTGATCACCATACTGACTTGCTCTTATCATTCTCTCTTGCTATTTGGGATGGTGATACGTCCAAAACGTATCTATAATTTCTGCTTGCTCCATGCCTCTTTTGTGTGATATTGCTATGATATTTATGCACTTCCATACACTTTTGATCATATTTGGACTAACCTATTAACTCAGTGCACCCTAGTGCCAGTTCCTGTTTTCTGCTGTTTTTCTATTTCAGGTTTCCCCCATATTAAAAGTGCCCTAAAAATTCCGGGAAAAATACAGGAAAAATCAGCGTATCGGGAGCTTCCAGAAAAACCAAAGCAGGGCCAGAGGGGAGCCTTGGGTGGCCCAGGCGGCCACCCGGCGCGGCCCCACCCCTGGCCGCGCCAGGGGGGCGCCTGGGGGCCCACCTCCGCCTCTGGTGACCCCCTTTTGCATATATATTGCTCGCGTCCCGAAACCCTCGAGGACGAAACCCTTTTTTCGCGATCTCATCTCTGTTCCGCCGCAGCCGCGCTTCCAAGATCGGGAGCACCAGGAGAACTCTTCCCGGCACCCTTCCGGAGGGGAGAACCACCACCGGGAGCTTCTCTACCACCATGGACGCTTCCCGGATGAGTTGTGAGTAGTCTCCCTTGGACCATGGGTCCATGACCAGTAGCTATGTGATGTTCTCCTCCCCTCTTTGTTCTTCATGGATTAGACCTCGTGAGCTGCCCTACATGATCGAGGCACATATGTAATCTTTATGCTATTGCTCTGCTGAGTTTGCTGGGATCCGATGGATTATGAGATTATGTTCAGATTGTGTGTGAGTAATATATTTGATTCACCTCTTTTATATTTATGTTCTTGAGTAATTCTTGCATGTTCTCCGTTGCTGTTTATTGCTTTGGCCGAGTAGTAGGTAGTAACTCCAAGAGGGAACGTTATGCTTGATTGTGGGTTCATGCCCCTCCATGACTAGCTTGAGTGACAGAAACATGAGTCTAGGGGATGTGCTGTTGCCACAAGGGGGAAAACAACGGTGCTTGTACTTGCGGGTGCAAGGATTGTTTACTTTACGCAAAGTTCTTTTAGTGCAGTTGTCTGTTGCTTTGAGTTTACACTTTGGGTGGGACTCGCAACTTAATACCAGCGAGATGTTCTGGATAGATATCTCAAGGTGGATGATTAGTAGTAGATGCAGATGGATTTCGGTCTACTTGCCTTGGCGTACCGCCCATGCTTTTGAGCCTCTACCTTTCTTTACAGCATAGTTAGCATTGGTTTGCGCACATAATCCTGTCAATTGCCCAGCTGTAATTTGTTTACCTCGCTTAGCTATTTTATCGTCTTTTGGGAGAGAGAGATCACTAGTGAACATCATGGGACCCCGGTCCATATTACCATCACTGATCACACCCGCTATTTACTTCTTGTTCTTATTTCCTAGTTGCAGTCATACCTATCACTATTATATCTTGCGTTTGATCCTTTGTAAACGACAAGGCCGGAGGGATTGACAACCTCTCTGTACTCGTTGGAAGCAAAGTTATTTGTATCTGTGTGCAGGTCCTGTCAAGCAAAAGTTTCTGGCGCCATTGACACCTTCTTGTCGACCCTCGGAGTCTCACGGGATTCGATCCTTGGTATCTTTGCCAAGGGAAATTTGCCGCAACGCTACATCTCAAACCTTCCACTTGGGGTAACCAACGAGGGGCGAGAAGCCATCAAGCAAGTTTCTGGCGCCGTTGCCGGGGACTCCACTCTTCAAGATAGGGGAGTTGCATGCTATCTTTTATCTTTGCTTTTTAGTCTTGTTAGTTTACCTTTCAGTTTTTGCTTTAGTGTCCTTTTCCAAAAATCACAAAAATAGTTATCTTGCTTGCTGCTGCTATGGGTTCCACCGAGAACACCAAGTTGTGTGACTTCACTAGTCATAACAACGATGACTTTATCTGCACGCCTATTACTACACCTGCCACTTCAGCACCTTCTTATGAAATTAAACCTGCTTTACTGAACCTAGTTATGAAAGATCAATTCTCCGGTGCTGGAGATGATGCTGCTTTGCACTTAAAATAATTTTGTTGAACTCTGTGATATGCAAAAGTACCAAGAAATAGATGGTGATATTGATAAGCTTAAGCTTTTTCCTTTCTCCTTGAGAGGAGGAGCTAAAATCTGGTTTCAATCCTTGCCTAGGAATAGCATAGATTCTTGGGACAAGTGCAAGGATGCCTTTATCGGGAAGTAATATCCCCCTGCTAAAATTATCCAACTAAGGAGTAACATAATGAATTTTAAACAATTGGATAATGAACACGTTGCCCAAGCTTGGGAACGCATGAAATCTCTTGTCAAGAATTGCCCTACTCATGGTTTGACTACTTGGATGGTTATCCAAACTTTTTATGCAGGCTTGAACTTTACCTCGCGGAACTTGTTAGATTCGGCCGCGGGAGGAACCTTTATGTCAACTACACTTGGTGCTGCCACGAAACTTCTCGATGAGATGATGACCAACTATTCCCAATGGCACACCGAACGCGCTCCAATAGGTAGGAAGGTAAACTCTGTCGAGGAGATTTCCTCCCTAAATGAAAAAGTTGACTTGATCATGTCTATACTTTCCAAGCAATCTTCTATTGATCCTCATGATGTTCCTTTAAATTCTTTGATTGCTCGAGATCAAGTAGATGTGAACTTTATCTCTAGAAACAATTTCAATAACAATGCTTATAGGAGTAATTTTGGTAGCAACCCTAGACCGTTCCCCTCTAATTCCTATGGGAACAACAATGCTTATCCTAACACCAAGAACTCCACTTCTGAACTAGAGATTATGCTTAAAGATTTCATCACTACCCAAAAAGCCTTTAATAAGAGTGTAGAAGAAAAACTAGCCAAACTAGATAATCTCTCTTCGAAGGTAGACAATTTAGCCCATGAGGTAGAGTTGCTTAAAATTAGAACTTCTCCT
The DNA here is from genome assembly GCA_902687465.1 of Secale cereale. NCBI lineage: Eukaryota > Viridiplantae > Streptophyta > Magnoliopsida > Poales > Poaceae > Secale > Secale cereale. The sequence continues at coordinate 804,262,629 of LR738712.1, forward strand.
CTTAAGGAGAGGAAGACCACTCCTATGAATGCTATTCAAGTGCAAATTAATGAAAACATTAGGATGATGGCTAAACTTAAAGAGAGATGGGCTAGAGAAAAGGAGGAAGAAGATAGAATTAAGAGCCTTCCTACCCACCACACTGTTGCTACTATCCAAGTTGTTGAGGATATCCAAACTCTTAGCACCCAATGCACTCCTAGTCCCATTGGACCTATTAATGGTGATGCTATGACCTCAACCGTAGAAACTCCTATGACCATAGAAGCTACCAAACAAGTGAGCCTAAAGGACACCACTACCACTTTACTTGATAGTAGTGACCTTGATTTTGATAATTGCACCCTTTCTGAAGTTATTAGTTTTCTTCACAAAATATCTAGAGATCCCCACACTAGCACACTTAATCTTGCCTTCACAGAGCATATCACTAATGCTCTTATCAAAGCTAGGGAGGAGAAGCTTAGGGTAGAAGCCTCCATACCTAGAAAGCTAGAAGATGGTTGGGATCCTATGATTAAAATTAAGTTGAATAACTTCTCTTGCTATGCTTTATGTGATGTTGGAGCTAGTACCTCCGTTATGCCCAAAAGAATGTATGATATGCTTAAATTGAAATCTTTTGATCCTTGTTCATTTGGTGTTCGTCTTTTTGATTCTTCCGTAAAGAAACCTTTGGGGAAGATCGACGATGTTCTTATCGTTGTCAATGACAATTATGTTCCCGTTAATTTTACTATTATGGATATTGAATGTGAACCTTCATGTCCAATTATTTTGGGACGTCCTTTTCTTTGCACCGTTGGTGCTATCATTCACATGAAAGAGGGGAATATAAAATTCCAATTTCCTCTCAAGAAAGGGATGGAACACTTCCCTAGAAATAATATCAAGTTGCCTTTTGAGTCCGTTACACGGGCTAGCTATTCTTTTACTCTTGATAAAACATGATCCTCTCTTTTTGCATCATGCCTAGCTTAAAGGCATAAAAGAAAGCGCTTTTGGGAGGCAGCCCACAACGAATAAAAATTTATTTTTCTTTTGTTGTGTCTTGATGTCTGTTACTACAGTAGCATCATCATTGTATCTTTTCTTTTCAACTTTGTGCCAAGTTTAGCCTCCGATTGCAAGAAAGTTCAAAAGTTATGACGTGCAGTCCAGAAAACAGATTCTGTCCTTGGACAGAAAAATTCGTATAAAATCACCAGATCATCTTTTTGATCTGAATTTTTTTGACAGCATGCTCTATACAATTGGCTTTCGGGCGTCTGTTCTGAGTTTTTTTATTTGAGTTGCAGAAGTGTCCCGAAAAAATTATTTACTACCTGCTGGTCTGTTTTTCACAGATTCTGTCCTGTTTTGCCTTTTCCTCGTTTTGCAAACCTTGAGCTTGCTTTGCAAAAACCTTTTGGCAATCTTGAGAAACAGTAGCTCTTCAAGATTATCTTTATTTCCAGCAAGGAAAAGTTATTTTATTGTGGGTACTAACCTCGCTAATCATATTATGATGAGTTATGTATGAAGGGAGTTTTCAAGTGTGCGAGGGAAGACGATAAAAAGATTCAGGAGGGTCAAACGCTCAAGCTTGGGGATGCCCCCGTGCACCCCCAAGAAATATTCAAGAAGACTCAAGCGTCTAAGCTTGGGGATGCCCCCGTGCATCCCCTTCTCCATCAACAATTATCAGTTCGTCTTTCGTTCCACTATATTTTAATCACTTCATGCGTTATGTGCTATGCTTGGAGCGTCTTGCTTTTAGTTTTCTTTTTAGTTTTCTTTAGCTTTGCTTGCTGTTCATAACGAGTTAGAACCCAGGTTTCTTTGTGTGGGAAAGAAACACGCTCCACTTCAACCTAGAACACAACATAGGATTTTCATACTTATCTTTGCTGTGTGTGTTCTTTGTCTTTCCAATAGCTACTGTCATGGTTAGCTCTTAGTTTTCATGATTTTCTTTTTAAAGAGCTTTTGTTTAGTTGGTTGTTGAACTCTCTTGAGTTTTCATGTTTATCTTGTTAAGAGAGTTTGTCTGTTGCACTGAGTTGTGTGTCTTAACTTAAAGTAGGTAATTGAGGTTGCTATTTAATTTTAGTAGTAACTTGCAATAGTTTTGAGTTATTGCCATGAGTAATGTCTGAACTTTTGGTGTCAAGAGCTTTAGCCTATTAGTGATAGATGTCGTATTTTGGGCAATTCGTGTTTATTCTCGAAAACCTACAAAATAGTTGAGAACTTTAGCTACTAAATGGATCACTAATCTTTGGAGGGATCGAATATTAGAGTACACTCACGTATCATGGGTCGAGGATGCGCAAGGGTAACCAAACCCCCATACACACCTCCTCGGGGTACTTGTCTCTTTGAGAACCTCCTAATTAGATTGAGAGTTACCGATAATAAGTGCATGAGTTCTTCGGACTAATGTGAGTATTCAACAGTTGACACTTCCACCTAACCATATTTTTCTAACCTCTTCGGTACCGTGCATTGCCCTTTCTCACCTCGAGAGTTGGTGCATACTTCGCCGGTGCATCCAAATCCTTGGCACGATACGCTCTGTCATCATAAGCCTCATTATATCCTTCCTCAAAACAGCCACCATACCTACCTATTAAGGCATTTCCATAGCCTTTCCGAGATACATTGCCATGCAACATCCATCTTCTCATGACTTGATCTTCATGTCATACATGCTTTTTGCTTGATCGATGAGCCGCATGCTAGTTGGGCCTTGCCCTAATCATTGCTACATGACGTGCTAGTATCATTGCATATCCTGCTACACTGGCAGAGGCATACATTTGCATACATCATGATAGTTTCATTTTCTTTATGTTGAGTACTTTTGTAAAGTGTGAAAGATCTTCTATACTTCTTGTAATACATAGAGTGTTGCCCCTAAAGTGAGGAAAAGATCCCAAAGAAGACAAATCAAAAGATCCCAAAGAGGACAAAATCAAAAGATTCCAAAGAGGACAAATGAGAGATAAATAGAAAGAGCCATTGAGGCCACAAAAAAATAAAAAATATATAGAAAAAAAAAAGAGAAAAAGAAATAAAAAGAGAGAAGGGGGCACACTACTATTTCTTTTGAGAGATCCACACTCGTACTCCATCTTATACCTTGTACTCCATAGAGATTATCATTCATGCATATAGCTATGTGGGGACCTTTACACTATAGAACTTGGCTTGTATATTCCAATGACGAGCCTCCTCAAAAGAGCTCTAGGTCTTCTTGAGCAAGCAAGTTGGATGCACCCCCACTAGTTCCATTGGAGAGCTTACCTTAGCTCATATGTGCATCCGTTGCATGGCAATCCCTACTCATCACATCATATCTATCATTTGGCTTTCTCTCGCCGATGATTGTCCTCATTGATGTGAGCCTTTCACACCTTTTTTGTCTTCCCCCCTTCATCATTTTTCTCTCTTTGCCATCCTAAGTGTCGACTTTCTTGCTTACGCTCATCCATTGCATGAGTGCTCAAAATATTGAAAGGGAGTGGATCATTTTGACTTGTACCTGGCTGACGGTCTGGGGATGAGTCAAGATAAGATTCCAAAGAAGACCAAGTGTGAAACTTTAGTAGATTAAGTTCTCAACAATACAAAAACTATGTTTTACTCTCTCATATATCCCTATCCCCTTTCTTGCACGCAAACACCATTTGGAGACATTCGGGTCACGGACAGCGAGAGCTCTTGCACCTTTATGTTCTTATGTTGCTTGTTACAATACTAATATAGACTCTTGTTTGTTATGACTTGAATTGAATTACATGCCTTGATTGCTTTACTTAAAAGTTCTTATATGGTTGATAGCATGTCACCACAGAAATTATGCTTGTTTTCATTTACCTACTCGAGGACGAGCAGGAATTAAGCTTGGGGATGTTGATACGTCCAAAACGTATCTATAATTTCTGCTTGCTCCATGCCTCTTTTGTGTGATATTGCTATGATATTTATGCACTTCCATACACTTTTGATCATATTTGGACTAACCTATTAACTCAGTGCACCCCAGTGCCAGTTCCTGTTTTCTGCTGTTTTTCTATTTCAGGTTTCCCCCATATTAAAAGTGCCCTAAAAATTCTGGGAAAAATACAGGAAAAATCAGCGTATCGGGAGCTTCCAGAAAAACCAAAGCAGGGCCAGAGGGGAGCCTGGGGTGGCCCAGGCGGCCACCCGGTGCGGCCCCACCCCTGGCCGCGCCAGGGGGGCGCCTGGGGCCCACCTCCGCCTCTGGTGACCCCCTTTTGCATATATATTGCTCGCGTCCCGAAACCCTCGAGGACGGAACCCTTTTTCGTGATCTCATCTCTGTTCCGCCGCCGCCGCGCTTCCAAGATCGGGAGCACCAGGAGAACTCTTCCCGGCACCCTGCCGGAGGGGAAAACCACCACCGGGAGCTTCTCCACCACCATGGACGCTTCCCGGATGAGTTGTGAGTAGTCTCCCTTGGACCATGGGTCCATGACCAGTAGCTATGTGATGTTCTCCTCCCCTCTTTGTTCTTCATGGATTAGACCTCGTGAGCTGCCCTACATGATCGAGGCACATATGTAATCTTTATGCTGTTGCTCTCCTGAGTTTGCTGGGATCCGATGGATTATGAGATTATGTTCAGATTGTGTGTGAGTAATATATTTGATTCACCCATTTTATATTTATGTTCTTGATTAATTCTTGCATGTTTTCCGTTGCTGTTTATTGCTTTGGCCGAGTAGTAGGTAGTAACTCCAAGAGGGAACATTATGCTTGATTGTGGGTTCATGCCCCTCGATGACTAGCTTGAGTGACAGAAACATGAGTCTAGGGGATGTGCTGTTGCCACAAGGGGGAAAACAACGGTGCTTGTACTTGCGGGTGCAAGGATTGTTTACTTTACGCAAAGTTCTTTTAATGCAGTTGTCTGTTGCTTTGAGTTTACACTTTGGGTGGGACTCGCAACTTAATACCAGTGAGATGTTCTGGATAGATATGTCAAGGTGGATGATTAGTAGTAGATGCAGATGGATTTCGGTCTACTTGCCTTGGCGTACCACCCATGCTTTTGAGCCTCTACCTTTCTTTACAGCATAGTTAGCATTGGTTTGCGCACATAATCCTGTCAATTGCCCAGCTGTAATTTGTTTACCTCGCTTAGCTGTTTTATCGTCTTTTGGGAGAGAGACATCACTAGTGAACATCATGGGACCCCGGTCCATATTACCATCACTGATCACACCCGCTATTTACTTCCTGTTCTTATTTCCTAGTTGCAGTCATACCTATCACTATTATCTCTTGCGTTTGATCCTTTGCAAACGACAAGGCCGGAGGGATTGACAACCTCTCTGTACTCTTGGGAGCAAAGTTATTTGTATCTGTGTGCAGGTCCTGTCAAGCAAAAGTTTCTGGCGCCATTGACACCTTCTTGTCGACCCTCGGAGTCTCACGGGATTCGATCCTTGGTATCTTTGCCAAGGGAAATTTGCCGCTACGCTACATCTCAAACCTTCCACTTGGGGTAACCAACGAGGGGCGAGAAGCCATCAGATGGCATATCTAGAGTGACTTACCCATAGTAGAGAGATGACGATGTCAAAACCTTGTTTAAACCCTAGATTGGTAGGACGATGGATCCATGTATAGACAACCGTTGCCACCGTCGGATATAAAGTGAGATTTAGCCCATACTGCTCTCCTGTGGGAGAAATTAGTAATTGTTGACCACATGAGATTTTCTATAGTTGTATAGAATTGACGACAAGACCTGTCAGCTTAGCAGACCCAGGTTCAGAAGAATCTTATCATGATGATAGGACACAAGAATTTAGGAAAAAGTTATGCCACTACCGGAAGAACCCAGAGTAGGAGTTATCCCAAAAATATGAGAAGACTGACACCGTTAACACTAAGGATGGAGTACATGAGTCTTTTGTTGGGGAACGTAGTATTTTAAAAATTTCCTATGATCACGCAAGATCTATCTACCAGATGCATAGCAACGAGAGGGAAGAGTGTGTCTACGTACCCTCGTAGACCGGAAGCAGAAGCGTCAAGTGACGCGGTTGATGTAGTCGAACTTCTTCGCGATCCAACCGATCAAGCACCGAACGTACGGCACCTCCGCGTTCAGCACACGTTCAGCTTGATGACTTCCCACGAGCTCTTGATCCAGTTGAGCTTCACGGGAGAGTTTCGTCAGCACGACGGCGTGGTGACGGATATGATGTATCTACCGGCGCAGGGCTTCGCCTAAGCAATGCGACGGTATGACCGAGGTGTGTTTCTGTGGAGGGGGGCACCGCACACGGCTAGAACAATTCAACTTGTGTGTCTTTGGGTGCCCCCCTGCCCCCGTATATAAAGGAGCAAGGGGGGAGGCCGGCCGGCTCTCTATGGTGCGGCTAGGGCTGCAATCCTACTAGGAATAGGATTGCAATCCTATTCCTAGTAGGAACTACCAAAGAAGGAAGAAGGGGGAAGGAAAGAGAGGGAGAGGGAGAGGGAAAGAGGGGCCGCGCCCCCTCCCCTTGTCCTATTCAGACTCCTCCTAGGGAGGGGGCGCGCCACCTCCTGGCTGCTGCCCTCTCTCTCCCCTATGGCTCACCAGGGCCCACCATTCCCTCGGGGGGTTCCGGCAACCCCCCCGGCACTCCGGTAAATTCCGAAACTTTCCAGAACACTTCTGGTGTCCGAATATAGTCGTCCAATATATCAATCTTTATGTCTCGGACATTCCGAGACTCCTCGTCATGTCCGTGATCTCATCCGGGACTCCGAACTACCTTCGGTACATCAAAACTCATAAACTCATAATATCGATCGTCATCAAACGTTAAGCGTGCGGACCCTACGGGTTCGAGAACTATGTAGACATGACCGAGACTCATCTCCGGTCAATAACCAATAGCGGAACCTGGATGCTCATATTGGCTCCTACATATTCTACGAAGATCTTTATCGGTCAAACCGCATAACAACATACGTTGTTCCTTTTGTCATCGGTATGTTACTTGCCCGAGATTCCATCGTCGGTATCTCTATACCTAGTTCAATCTCGTTACCGGCAAGTCTCTTTACTCGTTCCGTAACACATCATCTCGTGACTAACTCATTAGTCTTTTGCTTGCAAGGCTTATTGTGATGTGTGTTACCGAGAGAGCCCAGAGATACCTCTCCGACATTCGGAGTGACAAATCCTAATCTTGATCTATGCCGACACCACGAATAATTTCGGAGACACCTGTAGAGCATCTTTATGATCACCCAGTTACGTTGTGACGTTTGATAGCACACAAGGTGTTCCTACGGTATTCGGGAGTTGCATAATCTCATAGTCATAGGAACATGTATAAGTCATGAAGAAAGCAATAGCAGTAAAACTAAACGATCATAGTGCTATGCTAACGGATGGGTCTAGTCCATCACATCATTCTCCTAATGATGTGATCCCGTTGATCAAATGACAACTCATGTCTATGGTTAGGAAACATAACCATCTTTGATCAATGAGCTAGTCTAGTAGAGGCATACTAGGGACACTCTGTTTTGTCTATGTATTCACACATGTACTAAGTTTCCGGTTAATACAATTCTAGCATGAATAATAAACATTTATCATGATATAAGGAAATATAAATAACAACTTTATTATTGCCTCTAGGGCATATTTCCTTCAGTCTCCCACTTGCACTAGAGTCAATAATCTAGCTCACATCGCCATGTGATTTAATACCGATAGTTCACATCGTTATGTGAATAACACCCATAGTTCACATCGCCATGTGACCAACACCCAAAGGATTTACTAGAGTCAATAATCTAGTTCACATCGCTATGTGATTAATACCCAAGAGTAATAAGGTGTGATCATGTTTTGCTTGTGAGAGAAGTTTAGTCAACGGGTCTGTCACATTCAGATCCGTATGTATTTCGCAAATTTCTATGTCTACAATGCTCTGCATAGAGCTACTCTAGCTAATTGCTCCCACTTTCAATACGCATCCAGATTGATACTTAGAGTCATCTGGACTTAGTGTCAAAGCTTGCATCGGCGTAACCCTTTACGAGGAACTCTTTATCACCTCCATAATCGAGAAACATTTCCTTAGTCATCCAGTTACTAAGGATAATTTTGACCGCTGTACAGTGATCTACTCCTGGATCACTATTGTACCTCCTTGTCTAACTCATGGCAAGGTACACAACATGTTTGGTACACAGCATTGTTGGAAATATGCCCTAGAGGCAATAATAAATTGGTTATTATTATATTTCCTTGTTCACGATAATCGTTTATTATCCATGCTAGAATTGTATTGATAGGAAACTCAGATACATGTGTGGATACATAGACAAACACCATGTCCCTAGTAAGCCTCTAGATGACTAGCTCGTTGATCAATAGGTGGTTACGGTTTCCTGACCATGGACATTGGATGTCGTTGATAACGGGATCACATCATTAGGAGAATGATGTGATGGACAAGACCCAATCCTGAGCCTAGCACAGATCGTGTAGTTCGTATGCTAAAGCTTTTCTATATGTCAAGTATCTTTTCCTTAGACCATGAGATTGTGCAACTCACGGATACCGTAGGAATGCTTTGGGTGTACCAAACGTCACAACGTAACTGGGTGGCTATAAAGGTGCACTACAAGTATCTCCGAAAGTGTCTGTTGAGTTGGCACGAATCGAGACTGGGATTTGTCACTCCGTGTGACGGAGAGGTATCTCTGGGCCCACTCGGTAGGACATCATCATAATGTGCACAATATGTGATCAAGGAGTTGATCATGGGATGATGTGTTACGGAACGAGTAAAGAGACTTGCCGGTAACGAGATTGAGCGAGGTATCGGCATACCGACGATCGAATCTCGGGCAAGTGCTATACCGATAGACAAAGGGAATCGTATACGGGATTGATTGAATCCTTGACATCGTGGTTCATCCGATGAGATCATCGTGGAACATGTGGGAGCCAACATGGGTATCCAGATCCCGCTGTTGGTTATTGACCGGAGAGTTGTCTCGGTCATGTCTACATGGTTCCCGAACCCGTAGGGTCTACACACTTAAGGTTCGATGACGCTAGGGTTATAGGGAAAGTATGTACGCGGTTACCGAATGTTGTTCGGAGTCCCGGATGAGATCCCGGACGTCACGAGGAGTTCCGGAATGGTCCGGAGGTAAAGATTCATATATGGGAAGTCCTGTTTTGGTCACCGGAAAAGTTTCGGGCGATATCGGTAATGTACCGGGACCACCGGGAGGGTCCCGGGGGTCCACCAGGTGGGGCCACCAGCCCCAGGTGGCTGCGTGGGCTAAGTGTGGGAGGGGACCAGCCCCAAGGGGGCTGGTGCGCCCCCCCACCAAATCCCTAGGCGCATGGAGAGGGGAAGGGGGCAAACCCTAGGTCCAGATGGGCCTTAAGGCCCATCCTAGGGCGCCCCCTCTCTCTCCCCCCCTTGGCCGCAACCCTAGATGGGTTTTTGGGGGCTGCCGCACCCCTAGGGGTGGGAAACCCTAAAGGGGGCGCAGCCCCCCCTTCCCCCTATATATATGTGGGGTTTTGGGGCTGCTATGACACACGAGAACATCTCCCTCTTGGTGCAGCCCTACCCCTCTCCCTCCTCGTCTCTTGCAGTGCTTGGCGAAGCCCTGCTGGAGTCCCGCGCTCCTCCACCACCACCATGCCGTCGTGCTGCTGTTGGTTGGAGGTTTCCCAACCTCTCCCTCTCTCCTTGCTGGATCAAGGCGTGGGAGACGTCACCGGGCTGCACGTGTGAAGAACGCGGAGGCACCGTCCGTTCGGTGCTAGGATCTTCGGCGATCTGAATCGCGGCGAGTACGACTCCATCAACCGCGTTCTTGAACGCTTCCGCTTAGCGATCTACAAGGGTATGTGGATCCAACTCTCCTCTCGTAGATGCATCTCCTAGATTGATCTTGGTGAACGTAGGAAAATTTTTGTTTCCCATGCAACGTTCCCCAACAGTGGTATCAGAGCTAGGATCTTGCGTAGATGCTTTCTCGAGTAGAACACAAAAGGGTTTGTGGCGTTGATGTTTAAATTGCTGCCCTCCTTAGTCTTTCTTGATTCAGCGGTATTATGGGATGAAGCGGCCCGGACCAACTTTACATGTCCACGTACATGAGACCGGTTCCATCGACAGACATGTGACTTTTGTTGCATAAGATGGCTGGCGGGTGTCTGTCTCTCCTATCTTAGTTGAATCGGAATAGAACAAGGCGGTCCTTGTAGAAGGTTAAATAGCAACTTGAATATCACCGTTGTGGCTTTGCGTAGGTAAGAAGCGTTCTTGCTAGATACCCATAGCAGCCACGTAAAACATGCAACAACAAATTAGAGGACGTCTAACTTGTTTTTGCAGGGTATGTATGTGATATGATATGGCCAATGACATGATGAGATATATTTGATGTATGAGATGATCATGTTGTAATAGTTAATATCGACTTGCATGTCGATGCATACGACAACCGGCAGGAGCCATAGGGTTGTCTTTAATTTTTGTATGACCTGCGTGTCAATCATTAAGCGCTTTGTAATGCTTTACTTTATCGCTAAACGGTAGCAATAGTAGTAAGAGCATGGTGGGCGCGCGACAACCCCGATGGCGACACGATGATGGAGATCATGGTGTGGCGCCGGTGACGATGGAGATCATACCGGTGCTTTGGAGATGGAGATCAAAAGCACGAGTTGATGGCCATATCATGTCACTTATGATTTGCATGTGATGTTAATCCTTTTATGCATCTTATTTTGCTTAGGACGACGGTAGCATTATAAGATGATCCTTCACTAAAATTTCAAGATAAAATTGTGTTCCCCCCGAGTGTGCGCCGTTGCGAAGGTTCGTCGTTTCGAAGCACCACGTGATGATCGGGTGTGATAGACTCTACGTTCGCATACAACGGGTGCAAGCCAGTTTTGCACATGCAGAACACTCGGGTTAGACTTGACGAGCCTAGCATGTACAGACATGGCCTCGGAACACGGAAGACCGAAAGGTCGAGCATGAGTCATATAGTAGATATGATCAACATGAAGATGTTCACCATTGACACCACCTCATCTCACGTGATGATCGGACTTGGGTTGGTAGATTTGGATCATGTCACGCTCGGATGACCTGAGGGATGTCAATTTGAGTGGGAGTTATAAGTAATTTGATTAGTTAAACTCACTTATCATGAACAATAGTCTAAGTTGCCTTTGCAAATTATGTTGTAGATCAATAGCTTGCGTTGTAGCTCCCTGTTTAAATACGATCCTAGAGAAAGACTAAGTTGAAAGATATTGTAAGCAAGGATGCGGACTGGGTCCGTAGTCCGAGGAGTGTCCTCACTGCTGCACAGAAAGCTTACGTCTTTGATGCACCGCTCGATGTGCAAACCCCTACAACGTTGTCTGTGGATGTTGTGAACACCTGACAGAGACGTCCTGATGACTACTTGATAGTTTAGTGCACCATACTTTACGGCTTGGAATCGGGATTCCAATGACGTTTTGAACGCCATGGAACATATGAGATGTTCTAAGAGCTGAAATTGGGATTTCAGGCTCATGCCCATGTTAAGAGGTATGAGACCTCTGACAAGTTCCTTTGCCAAAAGGATGGAGGAGAATAGCTCAACTAGTGAGCATGTGCACAGAATGTCTGGGTGCTGAAATCACTTGAACCAAGTGGGAGTTAATCTTCCAGGTGAGATAGTGGTTGACGGAATTCTCTAGACACTATCACCAAGCTACTAGAACTTCGTGAAGAACTATGGCATGCAAAGGATGGATGATCCCGGTGCTGTTAGCGGTTCTTAGTACCGCAAAAGGTAGAAATCAAGAAGGAGCATCAAGTGTTGATGGTTTAACAAGACCACTGGTTTCAAAAGGGGCAAGGGCTAGAAGGAAACTTCATGAATGGCAAACCAGTTGTCGCTCTAATGAGGGAACCCAAGGTTGCACCCAAACCTCGAGACTAAGTGCTTCGATTGTAAGGGTAACGGTCACATGGTAGCGGAACCACCCCAAATACATGGTAGATATGATAGCTGGCAACTTCAACAAAGTGTATTTGATATACGTGTTATTAATGTGTACCTTAGTAGTACTCCTTGTAGCACCTGGGTATTGGATACCGGTTCAGTTGCTATTATTAGTGACTTGAAGCAAAAGCTACGGACTGAACGGAGACTAGCTAAGGGCGAGGTGACGATGTGTGTTGGAAGTGTTTCCAAAGATGATAAAGATCACCATCGCACGCTCCTTCTATTTTCGAGATTAGTGTTGAACCTAGATAAATGTTATCAGGTGTCTACGTTGAGCATGAAAATGATTAGATCATGTTCATCGCAACACGGTTATTCATTTAAGTTAGAGAATAATGGTTATTCTGTTTACATGAATAATACCTTTATGGTCATGCACCCAATGGTTCGTTGAATCTCGATCATGGTAATACACATAATGATAATATTAATGCCAAAAAGATGTAGAGTTAATAATGATAGTACCACTTTCTTGTGGCACTGCCGCTTAGGTCATTTTGGCATAAAATGCATGAAGAAACTCCATGCTGATGGACGTTTGGAGTCACTTGATTTTGAATTGCTTGACACATGCGAGCCATGCCTCATGGGCAGGATGACTGAGATCTCGTTTTCAGGTACAATGAAACGGGTAAGTGACTTATTGGAAATCATACATGCTGATGTATGTGATCCAATGAGAATTAAGGCGTGTGGTGGATATCGTTATTTTCTCATCTTCACTGACGATTTGAGTAGATATGGTATATTTACTTAATGAAGCAAAAATCTGAAACGTTTGAAAGGTTCAAAAATTTCAGAGTGAAGATTAAGAATCATCATAACAAGAAGATCATGTTCCTACGATCTGATCAAGGGGATATTATCTTAATTATGAGTTTGGCAATCACTTAAGACATTGTGGAATTGTTTCGCAGTTGAAGTCCCCTGGAACACCACAGCGTAATGGTGTGTCCGGACATCGTAATCGAACCTTATGAGATATGGTGCGATCTATGGTGTGTCTTACCGATCTACCGCTATTATTTTGAGGTTATGCATTAGAGATAGCTGCATTCACTTTATATAGGGCACCATCTAAGTCCGTTGAGAGGACGTCGTATGGTTTAGCAAGAAACCAAAGTTGTCGTTTTCTTAAATGTTTGGGGCTGCGATGCTTATGGCTTCAGCCAGGAAAAGCTCGAACCCAAAGCGGACAAATACATCTTCATGGAATACCCACTGGTAACGGTTGGGTATACCTTCTATCTCAGATCCAAGGACAAAAATGTTTGTCGCTAAGAACGGGTCCTTTCTCGAGAAGGAGTTTCTCTCGAAAGAATTGAGTGGGAGGAAGATAGAACTTGATGAGGTTGTCGAACCCTCACTTCAACCAGAGAGTAGTGCAACACAGAAAGATGTTTCTGTGGAATCTACGACAGTTGAAGAGGAAACTAATGATAGTGATCATGAAGCTCCAGATCAAGTTGCTATCGAACCTCGTAGGTTGACAAGGATATGTACTACTCCTGAGTGGTACGTTGATCCTGTCTTAGAGGTCATGTTGTTGGACAACGATGAACCTACGAACTATGGAGAAGCGATGGTGGGCCCATATTCCGACAAATGGTTAGAAGCCGATAAATCCGAGATAGGATCCATGTATCAAAACAAAGTATGGACTTTGGTGGACTTGCCCTGTGATCGGCAAGCCATTGAGACAAATGGATCTTTAAATCTAAGACGGATGTGGACGGTAATGTCACCGTCTATGAAGCTCGACTTGTGGCGAAGAGTTTTCCACAAGTTCAAGGAGTTGACTACGATGAGATTTTCTCACCCGTAGCGATGCTTAAGTCCGTCGGAATCATGTTAGCATTAGCTGCATTTATGAAATCTGGCAGATGGATGACAAAACAAGTTTCCTTACCAGTTTTCGTAAGGAAAGGTTGTATGTGATACAATCAGAAAGGTTTTGTCGATCCTAAGGATGCTAAAAGATATGCTAGCTCCAACGATCCTTCCATGGACTAGAGCAAGCATCTCGGAGTCGGAATATACACTTTGATGGAGTGATCAAAGTTTTTGGGTATACAAAGTTTGGTGGAAACTTGTATTTGCAATAAAGTGAGTGGGAGCAATACAACATTTCTGATAAGTATATGTGAATGACATATTGTTGATCCGAAATGATGTAGAATTTCTGGAAAGCATAAAGGGTTGTTTGAAATGAGTTTTTCAAAGGAAGACCTGGATAAAGCTGCTTACATATTGGGCATCAAGATCTATACAGATAGATCAAGACACCTGATGATACTTTCAAAAGATCACACACCTTGGCATGATTTTGAAGAAGTTCAAAATAGATCAGTCAAAGAAGGAGTTCTTACCTGAGTTGTAAGGTGTGGAGTTGAGTAAGACTCAAAAAAATTGACCACGGCAGAAGGAAGAGGAAGGACGAAGGTCGTCCCCTATGCTTTTGTCATAGGCTCTGTACGGTATGCCATGCTAAGTACCGCACCTGATGTGTGCCTTACCACATGTCTGGCAAGAGGGTACAAAGGTGATCCAGGAGTGGATTACTAGATAGTGGTCAAAATTATCCTTAGAGGAGTAAGGAAATGTTTCTCGGTTATGGAGGTGATAAAGAGTTCGACGTAAAGAGTTACGTCGATGCAAGCTTAACACCTATTCGGATAACTCTAAGTGGAGATACCGGATACGTATAATGGAGCAACAGTTTGGAATAGCTCCAAGTGGAACGTGATAGCAGCATCTACGATATGACATAAGTTTTTGCGAAGAACATAGGGATCTGAATGTTACAGACCCGTTGACTACAACCTCTCTCACAAGCATAACATGATCAAACACAGAACTCATTGAGTGTTGATCACATATTGATGTGAACTAGATTACTGACTCTAGTAAACTCTTTGGATGTTGGTCACATGGCGATGTGACCTGTGAGTGTTAATCACATGGCGATGTGAACTAGATTATTGACTCTAGTGCAAGTGGGAGACTGTTGGAAATATGCCCTAGAGGCAATAATAAATTGGTTATTATTATATTTCCTTGTTCACGATAATCGTTTATTATCCATGCTAGAATTGTATTGATAGGAAACTCAGATACATGTGTGGATACATAGACAAACACCATGTCCCTAGTAAGCCTCTAGATGACTAGCTCGTTTATCAATAGGTGGTTACGGTTTCCTGACCATGGACATTGGATGTCGTTGATAACGGGATCACATCATTAGGAGAATGATGTGATGGACAAGACCCAATCCTGAGCCTAGCACAGATCGTGTAGTTCGTATGCTAAAGCTTTTCTATATGTCAAGTATCTTTTCCTTAGACCATGAGATTGTGCAACTCACGGATACCGTAGGAATGCTTTGGGTGTACCAAACGTCACAACGTAACTGGGTGGCTATAAAGGTGCACTACAAGTATCTCCGAAAGTGTCTGTTGAGTTGGCACGAATCGAGACTGGGATTTGTCACTCCGTGTGACGGAGAGGTATCTCTGGGCCCACTCGGTAGGACATCATCATAATGTGCACAATATGTGATCAAGGAGTTGATCACGGGATGATGTGTTACGGAACGAGTAAAGAGACTTGCCGGTAACGAGATTGAGCGAGGTATCGGAATACCGACGATCGAATCTCGGGCAAGTGCTATACCGATAGACAAAGGGAATCGTATACGGGATTGATTGAATCCTTGACATCGTGGTTCATCCGATGAGATCATCGTGGAACATGTGGGAGCCAACATGGGTATCCAGATCCCGCTGTTGGTTATTGACCGGAGAGTTGTCTCGGTCATGTCTACATGGTTCCCGAACCCGTAGGGTCTACACACTTAAGGTTCGATGACGCTAGGGTTATAGGGAAAGTATGTACGCGGTTACCGAATGTTGTTCGGAGTCCCGGATGAGATCCCGGACGTCACGAGGAGTTCCGGAACGGTCCGGAGGTAAAGATTCATATATGGGAAGTCCTGTTTTGGTCACCGGAAAAGTTTCGGGCGATATCGGTAATGTACCGGGACCACCGGGAGGGTCCCGGGGGTCCACCAGGTGGGGCCACCAACCCCAGGTGGCTGCGTGGGCTAAGTGTGGGAGGGGACCAGCCCCAAGGGGGCTGGTGCGCCCCCCCACCAAGTCCCAGGGCGCCCCAAGAGGGGAAGGGGGGCAAACCCTAATGCAGTTGGGCCCTAAGGCCCAATAGTGGTGCGCCTCCCCCTCTCTCCCCCTTTGGCCGCCCCCCCTAGATGGATCTAGGGCTGGCCGCACCCTAGGGGAGGGAAACCCTAAAGGGGGGCGCAGCCCTCCCTTCCCCCTATATATATGAGGGGTTTTGGGGCTGCTAGAGACACGAGAACGTCTCCCTCTTGGTGCAGCCCTACCCCTCTCCCTCCTCGTCTCTTGCAGCGCTTGGCGAAGCCCTGCTGGAGTCCCGCGCTCCTCCACCACCACCACGCCGTCGTGTTGCTGTTGGAGGGAGTCTTCCCCAACCTCTCCCTCTCTCCTTGCTGGATCAAGGCGTGGGAGACGTCACCGGGCTGCACGTGTGTTGAACGCGGAGGCACCGTTGCTTCGGTGCTAGGATCTTCGGCGATCTGAATCGCGGCGAGTACGACTCCATCAACCGCGTTCTTGAACGCTTCCGCTTAGCGATCTACAAGGGTATGTGGATCCAACTCTCCTCTCGTAGATGTGCATCTCCTAGATTGATCTTGGTGAGCGTAGGAAAAATTTTTGTTTCCCATGCAACGTTCCCCAACAAGCATGGCATACTTTATAGAACCTATGGCTAAGGCATAGGGAATGACTTTCATTCTCTCTATATTTTTCTGCCGTGGTCTGGCTTTGAGTCTTACTCAACTTCACACCTTACAAGTCAGGCAAGAACTCCTTCTTTGACTGATCCATTTTGAACTACTTCAAAATCTTATCAAGGTATGTACTCATCGAAAGTCTTATCAAGCGTCTTGATCTATCTCTATAGATCTTGATGCTCAATTTGTAAGCAGCTTTACCAAGGTCTTTCTTTGAAAAACTCCTTTCAAACACTCCTTTATGCTTTCCAAAAAATTCTACATCATTTCCGATCGACAATATGTCATTCACATATACTTATCAGAAAGGTTGTAGTGCTTCCACTCACTTTCTCGTAAATACAGGCTTCACCGCAAGTCTGTATAAATCTATATGCTTTGATCAACTTATCAAGGCGTATATTCCAACTCCGAGATGCTTGCACCAGTCCATAGAAGAATCGCTGGAGCTTGCACATTTTGTTAGCACCTTTAGGATTGACAAAACCTTCTGGTTGCATCACATACAATTCTTCTTTAATAAATCCATTAAAGAACGCAGTTTCGTTATCCATTTGCCAGATTTCATAAAATGTGGCAATTGCTAACATGATTCGGACAGACTTAAGCATCGCTACAGGTGAGAAAGTCTCATCATAGTCAACTCCTTGAACTTGTCGAAAACCCTTTTGCAACAAGTCGAGCTTTGTAAACAGTAACATTACCGTCTGCGTCGGTCTTCCTCTTGAAGA
This sequence comes from Secale cereale, assembly GCA_902687465.1. Lineage (NCBI taxonomy): Eukaryota > Viridiplantae > Streptophyta > Magnoliopsida > Poales > Poaceae > Secale > Secale cereale. The sequence continues at coordinate 804,280,263 of LR738712.1, forward strand.
TCCATTTATTTTCGATGGCCTGCCGATCATGGGGCAAGTCAACCAAAGTCCATACTTTGTTCTCATACATGGATCCCATCTCAGATTTCATGGCCTCAAGCCATTTTGCGGAATCTGGGCTCATCATCGCTTCCTCATAGTTCGTAGGTTCATCATGTTCCAGTAACATGACTTCCAGAACCGGGTTGCCATACCACTCTGGTGCGGAACAAACTCTGGTTGATCTACGAAGTTCAGCAGAAACTTGATCTGAAGTTTCATGATCATCATCATTAGCTTCCTCACTAATTGGTGTAGGAATTACTGGAACTAGTTTCTGTGATGTTCCACTTTCCAATTCGAGAGAAGGTACAATTACCTCATCAAGTTCTACTTTCCTCCCACTCACTTCTTTCGAGAGAAACTCCTTCTCTAGAAAGGATCCACTCTTAGCAACAAAGACCTTGCCTTCGGATCTGTGATAGAAGGTGTACCCAACAGTTTCTTTTGGGTATCCTATGAAGATTTACTTTTCCGATTTGGGTTCGAGCTTATCATGTTGAAACCTTTTCACATAAGCATCGCAGTCCCAAACTTAAAGAAATGACAGCTTAGGTTTCTCATCAAACCACAGTTCATGCGGTGTCATCTCCACGGATTTAGATGGTGCCCTATTTAACGTGAATGTAGCTGTCTATAATGCATAACCCCAAAAGCGATAGTGATAGATCGGTAAGAGACATCATCGATCGCACCATATCTAATAAAGTACGGTTATGACGTTCGGACACACCATTACACTGTGGTGTTCCAGGTGGTGTGAGTAGTGAAACTATTTCGCATTGTTTTTACTGAAGGCCAAACTCGCTAACTCAAATATTTAACCTCTACGATCATATCGTAGAAGCTCTTATTTTCTTGTTACGATGATTCTCCACTTCACTTTGAAATTCTTGGAACTTTTCAAATGTTTCAGACTTGTGCTTCATTAAGTAGATATACCCATATCTACTCAACTCATCAGTGAAGGTTAGAAAATAACGATACCTGCTGCGAGCTTCAACACTCATTGGTCCGCATACATCAGTATGTATGATTTCCAACAAATCTGTTGCTCGCTCCATTGTTTCGAAGAATGGAGTTTTAGTCATCTTGCCCATGAGGCATGGTTCGCAAGCACCAAGTGATTCATAATCAACTGATTCCAAAAGGTCATCACTATGGAGTTTCTTTATGCGCTTTACACCAATATGACCTAAACGGCAGTGCCACAAATAAGTTGCACTATCATTATTAACCTTGCATCTTTTGGCTTCAATATTATGAATATGTGTATCACACGATCGAGATCCAACAAACCATTTTCATTGGGTGTATGACCATAGAAGGTTTTATTCATGTAAACAGAATAACAATTATTCTATGACTTTAAATGAATAACCGTATTGCAACAAATATGATCAAATCATATTCATGCTCAACGCAAATGCCAAATAACATTTATTTAGGTTTTACACTAATCCCGAAAGTATAGGGAGTGTGCGATGATGATCATATCAATCTTGGAACCACTTCCAACACACATCGTCACTTCACCTTTAACTAGTCTCTGTTCATTCTGCAATTCTCGTTTTGAGTTACTAATTTTAGCAACTGAACCGGTATCAAATACCCAGGGGTTGCGATGAACACTAGTAAAGTACACATCAATAATCTGTATATCAAAATATACCTTTGTTCACTTTCCCATCCTTCTTATCCGCCAAGTATCTAGGGCAGTTCCACTTCCAGTGACCATTTCCTTTGTAGTAGAAGCACTTAGTTTCAGGCTTGAGTTTTAGCTTTGGGTTTCTTCACGGGAGTGACAACTTGCTTGTCATTCTTCTTGAAGTTCCCCTTCTATCCCTTTGCCCTTTACTTGAAACAAGTGGTCTTGTTAACCATCAACACTTGATGCTCTTTCTTGATTTCTACCTTCGCCGATTTCAGGATCGCGAAGAGCTCGGGAATTACCTTCGTCATCCCTTGCATATTATAGTTCATCACGAAGTTCTACTAACTTGGTGATAGTGACTAGAGAACTTTGTCAATTACTATCTTATCTGGAAGAATAACTCCCACTTGATTCAAATAATTGTAGTACCCAGACAATCTGAGCACATGCTCACAGGTTGAGCTATTCTCCTCCATCTTGTAAGCAAAGTACTGTCAGAGGTCTCATACCTCTCGACACGGGCATGAGTATGAAATACTAATTTCAACTCTTGAAACATCTTATATGCTCCGTGGCGTTCAAAACGTTTTTGAAGTCCCGGTTCTAAGCCTTAAAGCATGGTGCACTTAAACTATCAAGTAGTCATCATACTGAGCTTTTGTCAAAACGTTCATAACGTCTACATCTGCTCCTGCAATAGGTCTGTCACCTAGCGGTGCATAAGGACATAATTCTTCTGTGCAGCAATGAGGATAATCCTCAGATCACGAAACAATTCCGCATCATTGCTACTAACATCTTTCAACTTAGTTTTCTCTAGGAACATATAAAAAATAAACGGGGAGCAACATCGTGAGCTATTGATCTACAACATAGATATGCTAATACTACGAGGACTAAGTTCATGATAAATTAAAGTTCAATTTAATCATATTACTTAAGAACTCCCACTTAGATAGACATCCCTCTAGTCATCTAAATGATCACGTGATCCAAATCAACTAAACCATGTCCGATCATCACGTGAGATGGAGTAGTTTCAATGGTGAACATCTTATGTTGATCATATCTACTATATGATTCACGCTCGACCTTTCGGTCTCCAGTGTTCCGAGGCCATATCTGCATATGCTAGGCTCGTCAAGTTTAACCCGAGTATTCTGCGTGTGCAAAACTGGCTTACACCCGTTGTATTTGAATGTAGAGCTTATCACACCCGATCATCACGTGGTGTCTCGGCACGACGAACTTTTGCAACGGTGCATACTCAGGGAGAACACTTATACCTTGATATTTAGTAAGGGATCATCTTATAATGCTACCATCGTTCCAAGCAAAATAAGAAGCATAATAAGATAAACATCACATGCAATCAAAATATGTGACATGATATGGCCATCATCATCTTGTGCTTTTGATCTCCATCTCCAAAGCACCGTCATGATCACCTTCGTCACCGGCGCGACACCTTGATCTCCATCGTAGCATCGTTGTCGTCTCGCCAACTATTGCTTCTACAACTATCGCTATCGCTTAGTGATAAAGTAAAGCAATTACATGGCGATTGCATTTCATACAATAAAGCGACAACCATATGGCTCCTGCCAGTTGCCGATAACATTACAAAACATGATCATCTCATACAAAACCGTATAACTCATCATGTCTTGACCATATCACATCACAACATGCCCTGCAAAAACAAGTTAGACGTCCTCTACTTTGTTGTTGCAAGTTTTACGTGGCTGCTACGGGCTCAGCAAGAACCGTTCTTACCTACGCATACAAAACCACAACGATGTTTCGTCAAGTATGTGCTGTTTTAACCTTCACAAGGACCGAGCGTAGCCACACTTGATTCAGCTAAAGTGAGAGAGACAGACACCCGCCAGTCACCTTTAAGCAACGAGTGCTCGTAACGGTGAAACCAGTCTCGCGTAAGCGTACGCGTAATGTCGGTCTGGGCCGCTTCATCTCACAATACCGCCGAAGCAAAGTATGACATGCTGGAAGCAGTATGACTAGTATCGCCCACAACTCATTGTGTTCTACTCGTGCATATCATCTACGCATAGACCTGGCTCATGATGCCACTGTTGGGGAACGTAGTATTTTAAAATTTTCCTACGATCACGCAAGATCTATCTACCAGATGCATAACAACGAGAGGGAAGAGTGTGTCTACGTACCCTCGTAGACCGGAAGCGGAAGCGTCAAGTGACGCGGTTGATGTAGTCGAACTTCTTCGCGATCCAACCGATCAAGCACCGAACGTACGGCACCTCCGCGTTCAGCACCTCTTGATCCAGTTGAGCTTCACGGGAGAGTTTCGTCAGCACGACGGCGTGGTGACAGATATGATGTATCTACCGGCGCAGGGCTTCGCCTAAGCACTGCGACGGTATGACTGAGGTGTGTTTCTGTGGAGGGGGGCACCGCACACGGCTAGAACAATTCAACTTGTGTGTCTTTGGGTGCCCCCCTGCCCCCGTATATAAAGGAGCAAGGGGGGAGGCCGGCCGGCTCTCTATGGTGCGGCAAGGAAAGAGAGGGAGAGGGAGAGGGAAAGAGGGTCCGCGCCCCCCTCCCCTTGTCCTATTCGGACTCCTCCTAGGGAGGGGGCGCGCCACCTCCTGGCTGCTGCCCTCTTTCTCCCCTATGGCTCACCAGGGCCCACCATTCCCTCGGGGGGTTCCGGTAACCCCCCCGGCACTCCGGTAAATTCCGAAACTTTCCAGAACACTTCCGATGTCCGAATATAGTCGTCCAATATATCAATCTTTATGTCTCGGACATTCCGAGACTCCTCGTCATGTCCGTGATCTCATCCGGGACTCCGAACTACCTTCGGTACATCAAAACTCATAAACTCATAATACCGATCATCATCAAACGTTAAGCGTGCGGACCCTACGGGTTCGAGAACTATGTAGACATGACCGAGACTCATCTCCGGTCAATAACCAATAGCGGAACCTGGATGCTCATATTGGCTCCTACATATTCTACGAAGATCTTTATCGGTCAAACCGCATAACAACATACGTTGTTCCTTTTGTCATCGGTATGTTACTTGCCCGAGATTCGATCGTCGGTATCTCTATACCTAGTTCAATCTCGTTACCGGCAAGTCTCTTTACTCATTCCGTAACACATCATCTCGTGACTAACTCATTAGTCTTTTGCTTGCAAGGCTTATTATGATGTGTGTTACCGAGAGGGCCCAGAGATACCTCTCCGACATTCGGAGTGACAAATCCTAATCTTGATCTATGCCGACACCACGAATACTTTCGGAGACACTTGTAGAGCATCTTTATGATCACCCAGTTACGTTGTGACGTTTGATAGCACACAAGGTGTTCCTACGGTATTCGGGAGTTGCATAATCTCATAGTCATAGGAACATGTATAAGTCATGAAGAAAGCAATAGCAGTAAAACTAAATGATCATAGTGCTATGCTAACGGATGGGTCTAGTCCATCACATCATTCTCCTAATGATGTGATCCCGTTGATCAAATGACAACTCATGTCTATGGTTAGGAAACATAACCATCTTTGATCAATGAGCTAGTCTAGTAGAGGCATACTAGGGACACTCTGTTTTGTCTATGTATTCACACATGTACTAAGTTTCCGGTTAATACAATTCTAGCATGAATAATAAACATTTATCATGATATAAGGAAATATAAATAACAACTTTATTATTGCCTCTAGGGCATATTTCCTTCATCTTTTTGGAACCGTGACCAAGCTTCTATGGGTGGTAGCACAACAGACCTTTGTGACGATCAAATAGATTTTTCAAGAAGAACCCCGAAACCTAACCTTCTTTCTAGCCTCTCCGAATCTCGGGGACAAGATTCATTTTAAGGATGGTAGTTTGTAACATCCCAAAATTCTAAATTTTGGAATGTTATATTAAATAGATAACTTTGATTATCAGTTTGACCGGTGTGTGATTGATGGTGTGAAATTGAATGAAGTTTGAAACTTTTTGAAAGTTCATTGAGAGGGAATGAAATGACTTTTCGAAACTTTCACCTTGCATTGTGATCTCAAAGAATTCAAATTCATTTCAAATTCAAAACTCTAGAGTGAAGGTGGTATGACTTCTTCCATCTAAAGAAGTGAAAGTGGTTTTAAAAAAGATTTGAATTCCACCAGAACAAATTTCAAACTCAGAACCTTTATGCCACTCAAGGATTTTCATGATAGCAGATAATAGGACTTCTTCGAAATTTATGAAATATAGTGGGGAGTAATGAGTACCACTTTCAAAATTTGTTAGAAACACTATTAGGAGTTTTCCCCTTTTTGTTGGAATTTCAAAGCATCTCAAATTTTCTGAATAGAAAATATTTGAGTGATGGAAACATGACCCTTCAAAATTCAGAGAAGATTTCGAAAAGAATTTTGAAGAAGAAAACAAAAGAAATTGCAAAAGATTTGAAAATCATATTCAAATCCAATTTGAAGTTATTAAAAAAACTGAACTAATATATTTGCCTCTGAAATTTTGTTCATATTTTTCTTTGCATTTTTGGAAAATTTTGATATATTATATTCCTATATAATATTTTCATTTCATTTGTTTCTTTTGACTTTTTTTCTTCTTTTATTTAAAAATACTGAACATGCGGCCCATAATAATCTGTTGCCCGAAGAATTATTAGGATTTGTGACTGCGAAGACTTCAACAACAAGTACTAGGCAAGTTCACTTTGATCATATTTTGAATACCTGTGATTTTATTGCATTGCTGTCACTTTTCCTCTTGCATTCAATAGGAATATTGAAACTTGTAGCTTGAGTAGAATCATGAGGTAGGAACCCATGACTTTGTCACCAAGCCCCAGGAATCGTTGTTAAGTTAGATGAAACTATGCTTCAGTAGACGGGGATTGGTATGAGTGTCGCATGTGAGATGTGAGTGTGATAATAATATCTTGATAAACATCAAGAGTAAGACTTTAAGATTTCAATACACCTCTCGGTGGACTACTTGCAAGAAGAGGGGATCCTAGGGATTGACTAGTGATCACCCCGTCCTACAAACTCAAGAGAGGGTCCTAGGGATTGACTAGTGATCACCGAGACTCAAGGGGATCCTACGAATTGACTAGTGATCACCCAGTTCTATAGTTAGTTTTATGGAAGGCCACCCAGGCTCAAAGAGAATGATGGATCTTTCAAAACGATAAGCTTCCATGTGTAGGCACATGCTATTACCGCTTCTAGCATAGTTGAGTACTCCGGCAAGATTGTGTCTCGATCATCCTGATCTCAAACACCCGGTAGTGCGAGGACTTCAAGGAAGGTGATCGAGTCTTGCAGGAAAAGTGCGCAAACCTCTGCAGATTGTTAAACTAATCGATTAGCTGTGTCCCTGGTTATGGAAAATTTGAAAGACTGGAATTGGATTGTCTAGATATTCTCAACACGGTTACCAATTAAATGAGTTTGGGAATTGTAATGACCTGGGAATGAGAATTGGTTGGCGGAACCATCTCATAAATGACATCGACGTAGTATTAAAATGCTAATTTAAACTTTGTGTTAGGACAAAACTAGCTTTTATGCAAAAAAAACTCACACTTAGAACTACCACAACCATATTGCATATAGAATAGCCTTTTCATTTGTTTTAATTGCGATCTTGCCGGTACATTCAATGTACTGACCTACATGGCTGCAACTTGTTGATACGTCTCCAACGTATCTATAGTTTTTTATTGTTCCATGCTATTATATTATCTGTTTTGGATGTTTTATATGCATTAATATGCTATTTTATATTATTTTGGGGACTAACCTATAACCCAGAACCTAGTGCCAGTATATGTTTTTCCTTGTTTTTGAGTTTCGTAGAAAAGGAATACCATGGAGCATCGGAGTTGGGCCAGAAGATCGACGAGGCGAACAAACGCGTTGCAGCTATGTTTATAGCAATAGCGCGTCTCAGGGAAGAAGTGCTACAACTACAACTCCCCTAGTAGCGACCTTAGGCAAAGCGCGCTGCTGCTAAGATTTATGTAGCAGCGTGTTTTACGCAGAAAGCGTTACTGCTAATGAAAGGAAAATAAAATGAAAAACATTTATGAAAGTAAATGAAAATGAAAGAAATAGAAAAAGGGGAAGGAAAAAAATGTGAAGGAAAAACTAAATGAAAAAGAAAAATAAAGGAGAAAGGCATAGCAGCAGTGTGCTTCCAGGACAGGTGCTATAGCTAACTTCGCAGCATATTCCAGTAAAAATAAAAATTGTATATCAGTACTGTGTAAAAAATTCAGAAACTTTTGACATTCCAGTAAAAAATGTAAATTCACACACCACAACGAAAGTTTCTGTTTTTTGAACTGCACATAGCAAACAAGCAATCTAAACATCCTAAAGGTAAATCTTGGAACATTATTTTTATAATACAATGGATTTTTATAAGGGGATAATGATTTTTGTTGAAAAGTTTCTGTAATCAAGGTTCACAAAATTTCCATGGGCATGAACTAAGTTCAAGGCTAGCTCCCACTTTAAAGATGATCATCCTTCTTACTTTCACTTTTCTTTTTGAATTTTTTTTATGTTCCCCACTATATTTTTTGTTTTTAAACTGTTTAAAAGCATGCAACAGAATAAAATGACTCTCTAAAATTTCGGGCTGCTCCCCGGCAGCGCTTTCTTTAAAGCCATTAAGCTAGGCATATAATGCTCAACTAATGGATCCACTCGGATCCCAAGGTACATCAAAGCCAATTTGAATTAACAAAGATTTGTAATTTAATATTGAGCACAAAGCAACATAAGACATAAGGGCAAAGGAAAAAGGAAAATAAAAAGGCAATATTTTTTGTAGCATCATAAAATTCTAAATTTTGGAATGTTATGTTAAATAAATAACTTTGATTGTCCGTTTGATTGGTGTGTGATTGATGGTGTGAAATTGAGTGAAGTTTGAAACTTTTTGAGACATGAATGAGAGGGAATGAAGCGATTTCCTAAACTTTCACCTTCCATTGTGATCTTAAAGAATTCAAATTCATTTCAAATGCAAAACCCTAGAGTGAAAATGATATGACTACTTCCATTTAAGGAAACGAAAGTGGTTTTCAAAAGTTTTTAATTTCACCTGAAAACATTTCTAACTCAGAAGCTTTATTCCACTCAAGGATTTTCATGAGAGAAGATAATAAGATTTCTTCAAATTTTATGAAAAAGAGTGGGGAGTAATGAGTGCCACTTTCAAAATTGATTAGAAACACTATTTGGAGTTTTCCCTTTTTGTTGGAATTTCAAAGCATCTCAAATTCATGGAATAGAAAATATTCTAGTGAAGGAAACTTGACCCTTCAAAATTGAGAGAAGATATTGAAAAGAGTTTTGAAGAAGAAAACAAAATAAATTGCAAAAGATTTGAAAATCTTATTCAAATCCAATTTGAAGTTATTACAAAAATATTTTTTAAGTAATCTATTTACCTCTGGAAAAAATTTCACATTTTTCTTTGCATTTTTCGGAAACTTTAGATAAATTATATGCCTATATAATATTTTTATTTAATTTGATTCTTTTGACTATATTCTTCTTCTTTTACTTTATAAAACTAAACATGCAGCCCATTATTATCTGTCGCCCAAAGCGCAGTATAGTAGCATCAGGCCTGTCCGAATTATTACTATTATTCGTTTTTAATTTTTCGAGCTAATCTATAATTATATCTATATCTATTATTTACCTATTAATAAGATAAAAGCTTACCTTCATCCGTTCACCATTGAAATTTATTTTTCTATCCGAGGTGGTACTAAATTTTCGTGTGTACATATGTATTTTTAGCAACCGAGAATTTTGTACTCGGCCTGCACATATCATGGCCCAGTAAAGCCAGCCCACTTAGTAGCCTGCCTATGTAGCCGCAAAAAACATATTTAGCTCCCAGTACGGTAGATAGTCGGGCTTCGCACAGGGGCCCAAGAATGGGCTAGCCCTTTTTTCATCAAAAATTATTTTTATATTTACAATATATTGTAATTAGATTTTTTTTAAAAATAGGAATGTGATTATAAAACAATATACAGAAAATATCCGAATTACAATGTTGTCTTCCCATTTTAAAAAACTGTTTGGAACATTGATTTATTTTCCCTTTCCGATTTTTGTAAAATTTATAAATATTCCAAAATTGTTTTGGATCTAAAAAGTATGTAGTAAGGTGCATTTCTCCTATTTTTATCCGTTCACTGTGGAAATTTATTTTTTATCCGAAGTGGTACTAAATTTTCGTGCGTACATCTATTTTTTTAGTAATCCAGAAGTTTGTACACGGCCCGCACATATTGTGGCCTAGCAAAGCTAGCCCACTTACTTGCCTACCTATGTAGCCGCAAAAAGTATATCTCTCGCCCAGCACGGTAGATAATCGGAGTTCGCACAGGCGCCGAAGACTGGGCCAGCCCGTTTTTTTCATCCAAATTAATCTTTACTTTCACATTATATCATCATTCAAAATTTTGAGAAAATACAAAATTTTGAATTTTTTTTAAATTTAGGGGATAATATACGAACTACAATATTTTCTCCCCATTTTTGAAAATGTTTGGAACATTAATTTATTTTCTCTTTCCGATTTTTTTAGAAATTGGTAAATATTCCGAAATTGCTATGGATTAAAAAATTGTATTTAAAAATAATGAATATTTTAAACATATTATTTCTTTAGTAAAATGATCACATATTCAAAATACTATCTGCGTTTAAAAGCACATTTTATTAAATTGTTCTGAAGGTTCAAAACACGTTCCATTTTCAAAAGTCGATCACAAATTTATAAAATGTTTGGGTTTTGATAAAAATTTCATGTCTTCAGAAAATGATGTTGTTTCAAATTTTGTTCATGGTTGTTTCCAAAATGGACAGAATAATAGAAACATTATTTGTAATTTGAAAAGATCTTCATGTTTCCAAGAATATTCGGCAATTCATATTTTTTAAAAAGATCGAAAAATGTTTTAAATCCAAAGTTGCACTTTGTTCTTAAATATTCGCGTTGGCCATTGGTTAGGAGTAGGCGTTTGTTGCCATGGCTAGCGGCACATGATCCGGTAAGGTCAAGCGTTCAATCGTTCAAAACGTTGTTTTTTTTTATCATTACTCCTGCCTTGCAAACATAGGTTATTTCGGTGCCTGCCAGTGAGCTAGCCTAGACGCGACTGTTGTGTGTCCCATGCACTATTGATGCAACTATATTTTGTTTTGTCCATTCCACATGTAGTTCCCCAATTTTCCGGTTATCCCCCGGGTTGGACGGACGAGCATCAAAAAATAAAAGGGCGTGAGGGCATTGAACTATGGACCTTCCCTATTGTGCAGACGGATAAAACAAACTCAGCTAGCTTGCAATTATTATAGGAACAACCCCATCTTGGAACTTTATAGTAAATCACACCAGTTTTTTTATGTCCCTAAGTTGTCTGGGAATAAGGAGGTTGAATGAGAATAAGGAAGTTGTCTCAGGAATCAAGAGCAGAATGAGGGACTCCTGAAATTATTGCCGGAGGTAACTTGCACGTGCCAATAAAAGAAAATATGCTATTTCGATAGAATGGAAAAAATGTGGGCATATGCTAATAAAAAATTGTGAGTGCAAAAATAGTTGAGATAATAAACCCTAACAATGAAGGGACATTCATGCCTGGTTATGCATTCATTACGCCAATGAAACATAATTATGAACTTCAATTAGTAATTCATTTGGTTATGTCATCGTAGGAGAAAGTAGTCGAAGCAACCCTACCTCAAAGGTCGCTGCACAGTAACCAAATAAGGACGCAACCACAACTCTGAGACGGAGGTGGACCCGGAGAAAAAAAAGGTACACGTTGGATGGTCGTCGCCACGCCAACTAACCCCACCACTATCAAGACCTCGCGGGCCAAGCATGACTCTTGAGAAGACCACAGCTCCTCGCTTTGTCGCCCACCACAGTGGAGATCGTTTTTGACGAACACATCAATTATCTCTCCCGCTGCTTCTTGTAACAAAAATTATCTTCCCGTTGCAACGCACGGGCTTATGTGCTAGTATTACTTATTTCCAGATTTTTTGAAGGAAAATAGATTTTTTTTAATGCGCGCACATCCACAAACACGCGGAGGCCGGCCGAAGGCACACGAGTGGCACATCCTTTTCATTTCCTTTCCTATTTCAAGTGAGGAAGTCATCTACCTTTTATCTACGTTTAGTCTCATGTTACCTAGCGTTTTACCTTCGCATACCCCTTTCACCTATAAATATAGATTCATAGAGGATCCAAAAATAATTCAACTCGGTTAAATCAATATTTTAGTTCGACTAGTTTCGTACAAAATAAAATATTATTTCTTCTCTCCGGCGGGAATCCTTGAAGTCATCTTTTCTGTGAAGTTATCTCTTCTCTGCGTTCTAAAAGTACTCTCTTCGTATTTTCTTTTACTCCTGTAGTTTAGTTCTGTAGTTTATTATACTTAGATTAGTATATGGTAAAAATCTAGTCTAAGTTATTTATTTTGTGCCATCTAGGGTCCTATATGTAAATTAGTTAGATTATCAATTAGTCTCTATAAATACAGATTGGCCCTAGAATTCTTTTTGCCATAGCTCATTTTCTTCTGTAAAACAGCTTGGCTCTGATTTTTCCAATAACCATAATTTTTATTTGTTTATCCAAATTAAATGAACCCAACGCCTAGATTTTCGTTTTGATCCAACCTATCAGGTCAACATATCAAATCAGCTTTCTTGCCACTTCCAAATTTCAAAATGTATGCAGATTCATATTCAAATTTCTTTTGATCATATCTTTTTTATCCGTGGCTCCCTTTCCGATGAATCCAAATGCATCGGATTTGTATTGAAGTAATCTTTCTGTTCGGACAATTATTGTCATCTTTTCAACATTTAATTTTAATCTTATCCAGTTACTCTATTAGTCCAAAAAAATGTTACCACACGTCATTTTAACCAGATTCAATGATATATTGAATTACTTATATCTTGATCCGTTATTCTGAATCTGGTATTTCTTTTTACTACACGCTCATATTGATTTCCTGCGTTCAGTAGCATCATTAGTTTCAAACTTTTGAACCTTTATTTGGTTTTCTCGGAGTATTTCATAAGCTTTCTCTATGCTTCTTTATGCTTTCTTTTGCTTGTGGAGTGATTGCTTATTTGTATGTAATTGTGTGGTTACGATAGATTTCTTGGAGTGTGACAAGTAGAATTATCAGGATTTTTGAGTGCGAAGACTTCATCAACAAGTACCAGGCAAGTTCACTTGATCATATTTTGAATGCCTATGATTTTATTGCATTAGTGCCACTTTTCCTCTTGCATCCAATAGGAATATTGAAACTTGTACCTGATATGTCTCCAACGTATCTATAATTTTTGATTGTTCCATGCTATTATATATTTTGTTTTGGATGTTTAATGGACTTTATTATACACTTTTATATTATTTTTGGGACTAACCTACTAACCCAAGGCCCAGTGCAAATTGCTGTTTTTTGCCTATTTTAGTGTTTCGCAGAAAAGGAATATCAAACGGAGTCCAAACGGAATGAAACCTTCGGGAGAGTTATTTTTGGAACGATATCTTCACGAGAGACTTGGAGTACAAGTCAGAGAAGAAATGAGCTGCCCGCGAGGGGGCAGGGCGCGCCCAGGGGGTAGGCACGCCCCCCACCCTCGTGGGCCCCACGTTGCTCCACTGACATACTTTTTCCTCCTATATATACCCATATACCCTGAAAACATCAGGGAGCATGAAGAAACCCTAATTCCACTGCCGTAACCTTCTGTTCCCGTGAGATCCCATCTTGGGGCCTGTTCCGGAGCTCCGCCGGAGGCGGCATCGATCACGGAGGGCTTCTACATCAACACCATAGCCCCTCTGATGAGTTGTGAGTAGTTTACCACAGACCTTCGGGTCCATAGTTATTAGCTAGATGGCTTCTTCTCTCTCTTTGGATCTGAATACAAAGTTCTCCTCGATCTCTGAGGAGATCTATTCGATGTAATCTTTTTGCGGTGTGTTTGTCGAGATCCGATGAATTGTGGGTTTATGATCAAGATTAACTATGAACAATATTGGATTCTTTTCTGAAATCTTTTATGTATGATTATAATATCCTTGCATGTCTCTTCAAATTATTGGTTTGGTTTGGCCTACTAGATCTATGGTTCTTGCAATGGGAGAAGTGCTTGGCTTTGGGTTCAATCTTGCGGTGTCCTTTCCCAGTGACAGTAGGGGCAGCAAGGCACGTATTGTGTTGTTTCCATCGAGGATAAAAATATGGGGTTTATACCATATTGTTTGAGTTTATCCCTCTACATCATGTCATCTTGCTTAAGGCGTCACTCTGTTCTTATGACCTTAATACTCTAGATGCATGCTGGATAGCGGTCGATGTGTGGAGTAATAGTAGTACATGCAGAATCGTTTTGGTTTATTTGTCACGGACGTGATGCCTATATACAATGATCATGCCTAGATATTCTCATAACTATGCGCTTTTCTATCAATTGCTCGACAGTAATTTGTTCACCCACCGTAGAATTCTGCTATCATGAGAGAAGCCACTAGTGAAACCTATGGCCCCCCGGGTCTATCTTCATCATATTACTTTCCTTTCAACTAGCCAATTTCTGTCGCCGTTGCTTATTTGCTTTATTTACTATTTGTTCCTATACAAAAAATACCAAAATATTATCCTATCCTATCGATCAGATCTCACTCTCGTAAGTGACCGTGAAGGGATTGACAGCCCCTTATCATGTTGTTGCGAGGTTCTTATTTGTTTGTGGAGGTGCGAGGGACTCGCGCGTGGTCTCCTAGTGGATTGATACCTTGGTTCTCAAAAACTGAGTGAAATACTTACGCTACTGTGTTGCATCACCCTTTCCTCTTCGAGGGAATACAACGCAAGCTCGAGAAGTAGCAAGAAGAATTTCTGGCGCCGCTGCCGGGGAGACTCACGCCAAGTCAAGTTAAGATTTGATCTCCCGACAACTAGCCAATTTCTGGCGTCGTTGCCTGGGAGATCTATGCAAAAGTCATATACGAAGTACCTATCACAAACCCTTATCCCTCGCTCTACATTATTTGCCTCTCGTTTTCCTCTCCCCCACTTCACCCTTGCCGTTTTATTCGCCCTTCTTTTTCCGTGTGTTTTACCGTCCGCTTGCCTCTTGTTTGCTTGTGTGTTGGATTGCTTGCTTGTCACTATGGCTCAAGACAATACCCAATTGTGTGACTTTTCCAATACAAACAATAATGATTTCTTTAGCACTCCGATTGCTCCTATCTTAGATGCTGAATCTTGTGAGGTCAATGTTGCTCTGTTGAATCTTGTCATGAAAGATCAATTTTCTGGGCTTCCTAGTGAAGATGCCGCTACCCATCTAAACAACTTTGTTGATTTATGCGATATGCAAAAGACGAGGGATACAGATAATGATATTGTGAAATTGAAGCTATTTCCGTTTTCACTTAGAGATCGTGCTAAAACTTGGTTCTCCTCTTTGCCTAGAAATAGTATTGATTCATGGAATAAGTGCAAAGATGCCTTTATCTTTAAGTATTTTCCTCCCGCTAAAATTATCTCTCTTAAAAACGATATTATGAATTTTAAGCAACTAGATCATGAGCATGTTGCACAAGCTTGGGAGAGAATCAAATTAATAATACGTATTTTCCCTACACATGGTTTGAACTTATGGATGATTATACAAAAAATTTATGCTGCCTTGAATTTTGCTTCTAGAAATCTCTTAGATTCGACCGCGGGGGGCACTTTTATCAAAATCACTTTAGGAGAAGCTACCAAACTCCTAGATAATATTATGGTTAACTACTCTCAATGGCACACCGAAAGATCTACTAGTAAAAGAGTGCATGCTATTGAAGAGATTAGTGTTTTGAGTGGAAAGATGGATGAACTTACGAAATTATTTGCTACTAAGAGTGTGTCGGGGGAAACTGTCCTCCCACGAGCACCTATGGGACCGGAGCCCCTTCTACGTTGCGGTAAGGGAGCGGAGGGAGCACGGAGAGCAGATCGAGGAGCGCACGCGGGCAATTTTACCCAGGTTCGGGCCGCGCGGACGCGTAAAACCCTACTCCTGCCTTGGTTGTATTGAGCTCGGGAGCTTGAAGATCTACAGTAACAGCTACACCGAGCGAGAGAGTGAGCAAGTTTCTGGGATCAAACCCCCTCTACGTTGTGCATGGGCCTCCTTTTATAGCTCAAAGGGGTCACCGACAGGTGTCAACGTAGAGGAGGGTAAAAGTGTAAATTTGGTGGTAGTTGTAACAGTGTGTGAATAGTGCATGAACAGTGGATGAACAGTGGTCTTCACCTAACTTTGACAGTGGGGGACAAGGGCTTTAAATGCCCGTCGCCGTCGACCCCAAAAGTGTCCGTCCATGCTTCTCCGTTCTCCACGGCGGTAGCCTCGTCACCGTGGCTTGCCACCGTGTGCCCCAAGCTGCACAGCCATCTGCCACGTGCCCCTGGAAGGGCCCCAGGGCGACGCGTGGGCCGATGAGCTGGAGCGCGGGCACACAGCGTAGGTCTCCTCGGCAAGCACCTTGCCGGGGTAGTGATCTTGCCGGGCCCGGAAGCTTGTCGCTCTCCGGGGCCCGCCGGGGCGCAAGATGCGCCGAGGTATCTCTTGAGGTAAGTGTTCCTTGGCCTTCCTGGCAAGCCCCTCTTGCTAGGGTCTTGTGCTAAAGTGATAACCTTGAGCCTGGTGCGGCCTTCCCGGCAAGCTCCTCTTGCCGGGGCCTTGATCTTCTGTCTTGTATACTTTGTTTTTGAATGGCTTCATAGGGACCAGAAAGGTTTCCGGCGAGCACGTGGTAAGCCCTGCCACGGGAAGCTGCTACTGCCCGTGCACAAGTTGGGGTACTAAGGTACCCCTATCTTAGTACACCGACAGGAGCCCCCGGGCCTGGGCCACACACGGTGCCGAGCGCTGTTGGGCCAGGCCCAAAACAGTGCACGGGCACACGCGGTCCACGGCAAGCCGTATCCCCTTCCGTATCCGCCGCATCCCTCCCTAACGGCACGCGTCGATTGCGGCGTCGTGGGAGAGATCGTGGCCTGTTTCTTTAATGGGAAATGCGGAACGTCCCCCACTCCCCCCTTAAAAGCAGAGGAAGCAGGGGCAGTTCCCCTCCATCGTCTTTATTGCGCCTTGATCCTCCAGAAACCCCCGCTGCTTCTTGCCTCCGCCCTTCCTCCACCGTCTCCCGCATCCGCGGCGCCGTCGACTTCCTCGCCTCTTCCCTCGCCGCCCCCGCCATGGCTCCGAAGAGCGACAAGGCCAAGAAGGAGAAGTCCGAGCAGGCGGCGAAGCTGGCCGCCCTGCAGAAGAAGTGCGTGGTCTTCGCGCCGAGGCTTGGCGCGAGGGAGCTGCGGAACAAATACTATTTGTTCTGGGCGAGGGAGACCAAAGCTCATCCCCGCACCAGAGCCTTCCCCGCCGTCGCCAAAGACATGTTCCCCGGCGGGTACTTTTTCTTTGCCGCGTTCTTTCATTGCGGTCTGTGCCCTCCGTTCTCGGAGTTCTTTTGCGATGTAATGAACACATACGGCCTCCACCTTCTAGATTTCACCCCCGATGCCATCCTTACGATGGCCGTTTTCATACATCTGTGCGAAAACTATGTTGGGGTTCATCCAAGCATAGCTCTTTTCCGCCACTTCTTCATGCCTAGAGTAGAGTCAGGTGCCCCCCTCTCCGGCGCCATCTCCTGGATCTTTAGGCTGAACAAGAAGGACTCGTACCTGAAGGGAGAGCTTCGCGGCAAGTGGGAGGAGTGGAGAGCCGATTGGTGCTGGGTGCTGGAAGATAACCCTGAGCCTTTTACCGCGCCGCGCCAGACAGCCATAGTGCGCGGCAGGGATTGGAGTGAATTGGCCCCGGAGGACAACAAGCTTAGTATCGCCCTCATTAGGATCATTCGTCTCCGGGTCGCCAATCTGACTATCGGAGAAGTTGGAGCAGATTTCCTCCGCCGCCGCATCGCCCCTTTACAAGAAAGGAAAAGGCCCACTTGGGAATTTGGCAATGCGGCAGATATCATGAGGCTGCGCCCTGGATTGAACTATAACTTCACCGCCTTGGAGTTGAAGGGGATGGTTCGGGAGCTCTTCAAGCATGACCCCAACCACCCGGAGTGGTTCAGACCTTCCCGGGGAGTGGTGCCGCTGTGCAACAGCATTGCCCGCGATTCTCTATGAGCGATGATGCCCGCGTGCGACTCCCATGGCGTCGTCCCCACTTGGATAGAGCCTCCGCCGGATACTGTGCTGACCTTCTTCGACAACCTGGTCGAGAAGCCCCGCAACGCCGAGGAGAACAAGGGCCTTACCCGGGCCACTACTGAGCGGGATATAGCTTACATCGCCACCAGGATGGAGGAGGCCGCCGTAGCTGCGGCTGCGGGCGACTTTGGATATACTGTGGAAGAGGCGCAGGCCGCGGACGCAGTGAGCCAAGCAGAGGAGGCGGAAATCCTCAAGCTGCTGAAGCTTGCGCCCGAGGAGTTTGCCGGGGAGCCTTCCGTGAAGTTTGCCGGGACGAGCGAAGTTGCCGGGGGGAGCGAGGCCGCCGGGCACGGTGCTGAGTCCAGCGGGCCTGCCGAGGAGGAGGAGGGCGCCGAGGCTGATGAAGACTCTGGTGGATCTCTGAATCTCGATGACGACGCCTCCTCATCCTCAGAGAACTCCCCCCCTCCGGCAAGTCCCACGCAGCAACCGAAGAAGCACCTCCGCAAGGCAGCTGAGACGGCGAGGCCGCAGGCGCCTCGACAGCAGCCAGCGCGCCGTGCGACGCGCGCCACCAGGACGAGCGAAGTCGTCAAGGAAGCGCCCCGTGCTCGAGCGCCAAGCGGAGGGGGATCTTCCCGGAGCGGAACGGGTGCTCCTTCTGCTCCTCGGTCCTCGGCGACGACGGGGGCTGGGTCTTCGCAGCCCACAGCCCCGGAGACCGCCAAGCGCCCGAGGGAGCCTTCTCCTCCAGCTCCTCGCACGGGAGCACACCAGGCGGAGTTTGACTTCTCCGCCCTCAGCTCCGACGAAGAGGAAGAGGAGTAAGTACTTGCAATTCTTTAGTTTCTTCGATTTTGTCTTGATTTTCCTTGTTGATTCTGATCTTGTTTTTGTTTTGCTTTCAGGACCCTGACCCAGCGGATGGCGAAGAGGGCCAAGATCCCTATGGTCGAGATTGAAGATGACTCGCCCGCCGCGGCGACGGGAGACGTGCCAGCGGCAAACTTGCCGGATCAACCTGCTGCTCCGAGGAGCAGCCCCCAGCGCAGCCCCCAGCGTAAGTCTGGTTTTCTATCTTTCTGCTTGACGGGCGCGCTCAAGGTTGTTGCTTGTGCTGATGTCTTGTTGTCTTGTGTAGAGGTGGAGCCGCAGCCGCAGGAGCACCAGGAGGTTGCTCCCGACGAGCCACTCGCTCCGCCCTCCCCGCCAAGGAGGAGCTCTCCGGCAAGGGAGAACGCTCCGCCAAGGACGGGTACTCCGCCAAGGGCGAGTACCCCGCCAAGGGTGAGCAGCCCGACAAGGGTGAGCACCCCGCCAAGGGAGGGCGCAGGCGGCCCTCCGCCAGCAGGGGCCACTACTCCGCCGCCAAGGGAGAATTCCCCGGCGAGGGAGCCCGTCGTTGAAGAAGTCCGCGAAGGTAAACCTTGCAACTTCTTCTCCTTGGATTTGTCTTTTTGGATATTTGCTTGATTCTTTCTTTTCTTTTTCTTCTGCTAGATCCTCCTGCACCGGAGCGGATGGAGACGGAGGCCACCGCTGAGGAGGAAGTGCACGGCGCCGGCGGCAACACCACTGCCACCGAGGGAATGGCTGGAGCCGACGAGCCGGCCGTTGAAGAGACCGCCCCAACCGTTGATGCCGCTGCAGGGGAAGGGACCGGCGACCATACCGCTGGCCCGGAGGCTGCGTGAGCGCCGGACGCTGCACCGGCCGCCGACCCTTCCGCCTCCGCGGACCGGTCGGGCGTCTACTTGGAGGCCGCCAACGGGGTTTTCATACAAGTCCCGTGGGCGTCCTCGTCTCGGGCACCCGCGGAGGGAGAGACCTTTGACGGAGAGGTCCTCGCCTCCGCCGGATTGAAGGTCATTGAAGCGCCCGGCAGCAGCGATGAGCCCGAAGAGGAGAGGCTCCTTCGTCAGCTCCTGATCTTGTACCAGGCCAGGCAGGCGAAGTTGGAGTCTCGGGAGGCTCTTGCCACCAAGGCTGGAGCTGATCTGGAGAAGCGCGCCGCGGAGCTCCGCGCCGACAACCAGGCCGCCCTCCGCAACTTGGCGGAGGAGCGTGAAGAGCTTGCCGGGGCGCAGCAAGCCTTCCTCCTTGAGAAAGCTGAGGCTGAGGAGCAGCAGCGGTTGGCCGCCGAGGAGCTGTCCCGGCGAGAAGGAGTACTCAACCAGCGGAAGGTCGACCTCGATGCCCACGAGGACGACCTCGCCGCCCGGGAGCAGGCCATTGGCGGGGCTCTGAAGGAGGCGAGGAGCGCTGCAGCCGCCGCAGAGACCGCCAAGAAGGACCTGGAGGCCAAGGTGGAGCAGCTGGAGTTGTTACTGAAGGCGAGCGAGGACAGAGTCACTGCACTCAATGTGGAGCGGGAGAAAGATGCCCACACCAACTCTGAGCTGCAGGTACGTCTCTCCGAGAAGGGCACCGAGCTTACTGCCACCAAGGACTCCATTGCTGACTTAGAGCTGAAGGTCTCCACTCTTACTGATTTGCTCGACGTCGCCCGGGACCGCGAGACGAAACTGAAGGACGAACTCCGCAAGGAACATGGCTTGGTGGAGAGCGCCGCCGTCTCGGCGAACAACTTCAGCCGGGCAGTGGAGCAGTGGACTAATGAGCTGGTCACCTCCGCTGCCAATATTGACAAGGAGATGATGGCGCTGAGGGCGGAGCATCTCGTGTACTCTCCGGACAAGAGTCTCCCCCACAGCGCCAAGTTGAGTCTGTTCTTCAGGGGAATTGCGCCGGCGCTTGCGCGGCTGCGGGAGAAGATCCCCGTGCAGCTGGCCTACGAGGCGCGTCGGCTCTGCATGGGCACCCTGGAGCGGGTCTTGTCGAAGATCGTCTACCGCAACCCCGACATCAACCTCGTCAACGTCCTCCGCACCTTGCCGCCCGAAGCTGATCAGGAGGCGTTGAAGGCGTAGGTTGCCCACATCGTCGCCAAGGTGGGCAAGATCACGAGGCGTGAAGGCGACCGCGTAGATTAGATTCCTTTCTTTCTGTTTTCCTTTGCCGCTGCGAATTAAGTCATAGGCAGTAGTTGATTAGAACAGCGGCAAGCTATCTTTGTAATATACAATCTTATTTTGAGCAACCAATGCAGTGTTATCTCCCTTGCTTTTGGTCCTCCACTTTGTATGCTTTTCACCCTACGCTTTTAGGGAACTTGCCGGCAAGGGGTCCTTGCCGCGAGCGCTGAGTGCTGGACTCTGAGCAGCCTGCTGGCAAAGGGCTTGTCGACAAGTAACCTCGCCGCAGCTAGTCGCAGCACACTTATACTGCTGAGTGAACTCGAAAATGAAGTAAGGGCGCGACACTTGTCGCAGCTCACTCAAGCCGTTGAGCGTGCTCGAAACAGAGTAAGGGCGCGGCTAGCCACGGGTAGGTTCCTCCGCACACAGGTTTTCCATACAAAGTGTGGTTGTTCAAGGAAGGCAACTAAATTTTTTAAAAATTTGAATGCTCAAACTTTGGTAACTTAGCTTTCATAGATTGTTTGCTCCCCGACAAGGCTTCTCTTTCTTGAACAGTACTTGGTTCATACCTCCACCTCCTCCCCCCCGGCAAACTTGTGCGCGAGGAATATTCCTTCTGCTTAAGAGGGAAAGAAAAGAGAGGAGGAAAACAAGTATAGGGCCTCACGGCTTGCTAGTGCTTACCGGGGATGTGCGTTGCACAAGGTGTCAAATGATGCATGCAAATAACAAAGAAAGACATGAAAATGACAAATAGTGCGAAGCACAAAAGCTTTACTGATGCACGGGGTCTGCGCCCGGCTTTGTACAAAGGTTTACATGCAACAGCGGCAAGACTTGTACAAAAGGTGGTTGCCGGAGCGGATCACGGCAACCGCGCCTTATGGGTGAAACTTGCGAAGATGCTCTATGTTCCAGGAGTTGCTCACCGGTAAGCCTTCTTCGGTCTCAAGGCGGACAGCGCCGGGCCTTGTGACTTGTCTCACCCGATAAGGGCCTTCCCACTTCGGCGTCAACTTGTTGGAATTCTTGGCGGACTGAACACGCCGAAGAACAAGGTCGCCTTCCTCGAGACTCCTGGCCTTGACCTTGCGGCTATGATAGCGACGCAAGGCTTGCTGGTATCGAGCATCTCGTACAGCAGCCTGGAGACGTTCCTCCTCGAGGAGCAATGCGTCATCTTGCCGCAGTTGCTCTTGCTCGAGCTCATCATAAGCGAGCACTCGAGGAGATCCGTATACGAGTTCCGTGGGGAGAACTGCCTCTGCTACATAGACAAGAGCAAAGGGTGTCTGTCCGGTGGCTCGATTTGGTGTCGTCCTGATTGACCAAAGAGCCGCCGGCAACTCCTCTATCCAGTTTCTTCCGCACTTGTGCAGCCTGTCGAAGGTTCTTGTCTTGAGCCCGCGCAGCACTTCAGCATTGACCCTCTCCGCTTGACCATTGCTCCTCGGGTGAGCAACAGAAGCGAAGCAGACCTTGGCGCCAAGGTCTTGGACGTACTGCATGAAGGTGCGACTTGTAAACTGTGTGCCGTTGTCGGTGATGATCCTGTTAGGGATTCCGAAATGGCAAACAATCGCTCTGAAGAACCTGACTGCTGACTGTGCTGTCACCTTTCTCACTGGTTCCACTTCTGGCCACTTTGTGAACTTGTCGATTGCTACGTACAAGTACTCAAAGCCCCCGACTGCGCGGGGGAAGGGACCGAGGATATCGAGCCCCCAGACCGAGAAGGGCCAAGATAAAGGAATCGTCTGGAGAGCTTGAGCTGGCTGGTGAATTTGCTTGGCATGGAACTGGCACGCTTCACACTTGGTTACTTGTGCAGTTGCATCTTGGAGGGCTTCTGGCCAGAAGAACCCTTGCCGGAACGCCTTCCTGGCAAGTGCCCTTGCGCCAATGTGGTGGCCACATATGCCTCCATGTATTTCTGCCAACAGCTTCTGTCCATCTTCCCTGGAAATGCACTTCAACCTGACACCATTGAGTCTTCTTCTGTACAGTTCATTGCCAACGAACTGGTACATACTTGACTGCCTGGTCATTTTCTCTATTTCTTCTGGCTCGTCGGGAAGTTCTCCAGTTTGTAGAAAGCGAACGATCTGCTGTGCCCATGCTGGAGCTTGAGGCTCAACAACAAGGACTAAAGGCATGAGGGCTGCTGCGGGAACCTCAGCTTCCACGGCAAGAACCTGCGGCTCTGCCGGAGATGATGATCCCCCGGCAAGCCTGCCGGGGCAAGGCTTGTCGGGAACGCCTGCTTCAACTGTACAGACCCTTGGATCTGCAGGAGCAAACTGTTCCTCAGCATCTTGGCTGTTGATCTTGGGGACCTTGGCGGCGGCTTCGGGAAGATCCGCCGGCAAGTAGTCGCCGGAGACCAACTTTCTCTTCTTGTTCTGCCCAACTGATGGTGTAACGGATGGCTGAGTTAACTTGAGCAGGAAGGTCCCTGGTTCCACAGGTAACTTCATTGCAACACACTTTGAGAGGCCATCTGCAATATCATTCTGAGCCCTTGGGACGTGCTCCATTTGCAGACCTTCAAAGTGTTCTTCAAGCTTCCTCACTTCATCAACATAAGCTTCCATCAAAGGGCTCTGATAACTCTTATTCACTTGTCGGACCACCAACTGTGAATCTCCCCGCACAATCAACTTCTTGATCCCAAGCTCGGCCGCAATTCTGAGGCCGGCAAGCAAACCTTCATACTCAGCAGTATTGTTCGTCGCTTGTTCCTTGGGAAAGTGCATCTGGACAACATACTTGAGGTGCTCTCCGGTGGGTGCTATGAGTACCACGCCGGCACCGGCGCCTTGCAGCGAGAAAGCACCATCAAAGTACATTATCCATTCGCTGCTCGCTTCTTGGACGGTGACGCTTGTCTCTGGGACTTCTTCATCTGGCGTTGGGGTCCATTCTGCTATGAATTCTACCAAAGCTCTGCTCTGTATGGTTGAAGTACTCTCAAACTTGAGACCAAAGCTTGACAGCTCCAGTGCCCACTCGACGATCCTGCCTGTTGCTTCTGGATTTTGCAATATCCTCTTCAACGGAAAGCGAGTGACCACTGTTATCTCGTGCGCTTGGAAGTAATGGCGCAGCTTCCTTGAGGCCATGAGGAGGCCGAACAGCAACTTCTGCACCCCAGAGTATCTTGATCTAGCCCCCTGCAAGAGGGAACTTACGAAATACACTGGGCGCTGCACCATCTTCTTTCGCACTTCACCTTGTTCCTGCGCAGACTTGTCCTTGTCGGGGCCAGAGCTTGTCGGGGAAGCCCCCTGCTTGTCGCTGGATTCGCTTGCCGGGGATGTGGGTTCCTCATCCGCCTCCCTCTCCGCTACCAACGCAACACTAACCACTTGATTGGTTGCTGCTAGGTACAGCAGCAACTTCTCTTGTGGCCTAGGTGCGACAAGTATCAGAGTAGAGGACAAGTATCCTTTCAAGTCTTGCAGCGCTGCCTCCGCTTCCGGAGTCCATTTCATAGGACCTGCCTTTTTCAAGATTTTGAAGAAAGGCAGGGCGCGTTCTGCAGACTTTGAAATGAACCTGCTGAGGGCAGCCACACAACCAGCAAGTCTTCTTACGTCCTTGACGCGCTTCGGGGCTTCAATCTGCTCGATGGCTTTTATCTTGTCGGGATTGGCTTCAATCCCCCTCTGGGACACAAAGAACCCGAGAAGCTTGCCGGAGGGAACTCCGAAGACGCACTTCTCGGGGTTCAACTTGAGCTGGATCTTGCGCAGATTCTCAAAGGTTTCTTCTAAGTCTTGGATCAGGGTATCCTTGCTCTTGCTCTTGACCACTATATCATCCATGTAGGCTTCTACATTTCTGTGTATCTGTGGCTCAAAAGCAATGTGCACCACCCTTGCAAATGTCGAGCCTGCATTCTTCAATCCAAAGGTCATGCGTATGAAGCAATATGTGCCGCATGGAGTAATAAATGCAGTCTTCTCTTCATCTTCCTTGGCCATGAATATCTGGTGGTAACCTGAGTATGCATCAAGGAAGGAAAGCAGCTCACATCCGGCGGTGGAATCGACAATCTGGTCAATACGCGGCAAGGGAAATGGATCATTGGGACACGCTTTATTCACATCAGTGAAGTCTATACAAAGTCTCCACTTCCCATTGGCCTTGCGCACGACAACTAGATTGGCCAACCACGTAGGATGGATCACGCCTCTAACCAGGCCTGCTGCTTCCAACTTCTTTATCTCTTCGGCGATGAATTCTTAGCGCTCCACGGCTTACTTCCTGACCTTCTGCTTGACGGGCCGTGCATGAGGACAAACAGCAAGCTTGTGCTCAATTACCTTCCTGGGAACGCCGGGGATGTCAGATGGTTGCCATGCAAACACATCGACATTCGCCCGCAGGAAGGCAACGAGCGCGCTTTCCTATTTGTTGTCGAGCGTAGCACTGATGGTGAAGGTACCACCAGTGCCGTCCTCCTTGGCGGACACCTTCTTGGTTGCCGGTGGAGCTGCCATTCCTTTCTTGCACTTGCCGGTGGAGCTCGATGGTGCGTCCTCGACGGCAGCGCAGCACTCCGAAGAGGTGCGTTTGCCGGAGTGGGCCCCAGAGCTCTTGTCGGACTTGGTCTTGGCCTTCCCCCCGGGAGCTTCAGCGGCAAGTGTGTTGCTCTCTGCTGCGGCTGCTGCATCCCGGTAGATCTTGTCGGCGCAGATAAGCGCGTCCTTCTTGTCACCGGGGACAGAGATGACGCTTATCGGCCCCGGCATCTTGAGTACGTTGTAGGCATAGTGGGAAGCTGCCATGAACTTGGCGAGGGCAGGACGTCCAAGTATCCCATTGTATGGTAATGGGATATCGGCAACGTCAAACGTGATCCTCTCCGTCCTGAAGTTGAGCTCCCCGCCAAAGGTCACTGGCAGCGTAACCTTTCCCTTCGGTTTGCTCCTTCCCGGGTTGATCTCTTGGAACGACCCGGTTTCTTCGAGCTCGCCGTCTGGAATCTGTAGCTTCTTGATCACAGCTGAGGAGATCAGGTTCAGGCCGGCCCCACCGTCAACCAACATCTTGGTGACCTTGAGGTTGCGGATAATTGGTGAGACCAACATCGGCAAGCACCCAACCGCTGTGGTGCGGTCAGGGTGGTCCTCAAGGTCAAAGATGATGGGCGTGCCGGACCACTTCAGCAGCCTGCGTGACTCGACGGGCGGCTCAGCTGCATTCACTTCTCGCACCCACTGCTTGAGCTGGCGGTGGGAAGTGTGCAGAGAGGCGCCTCCGTCGACACACAGAACCTCTGTGGCCTTCTGGAACTCCTGCTCGCTGTTGTCTCCTTCTTCCATGTCATCATCGTCGTCCTCATCCTCATCCTTGTCGCGGCCCCGGGGAGGTCTGTCACCTTGCCGCTGCTTGGCCTTGCCGCGGCGTCCTCCCCGGCCATTGAACGGCCGCTTCTTGCTGGGCTCTCCTCCGCCTCCTTGGGCCTTCTCCTTGTCGCGACGCTCGTATTCAGCCTTCTGCTGTTCTACGAGGTACCCGACTCGTTTGCAGTTCTGAAGATCGTGGCCCTTGGTGCGGTGGATCTTGCAGTACTGCTTGTCGGAGCCGTCCTGCTTGTCGGCTGCCGCTACAGGGGCAGGCTCCTTGCCGGAACCGCCAGCATGTGCCTTCTTGGCGGGAGCCTCCTTGCCTGACTGCTCGACAGCCATCACCTCCTTGTTCTTCTTCTTTCTGTTATTCCGCCGCCGGTTTTTCCTTGCCGGGGCGGCATCCTCGCTGTCGCTTCCTCCTGCGCCAGTATCCTCTCCGGGGAGTCTCCTCCCCTCTTCGGCGCGCGCGCACTTGTTAGCCAGAGCGTAGAGCTCGCTGACATCCCGAATCTTGGTCATGGCCATCTCTTCCCTCATCCGGCGGTTACGCACGTTCTGGTGAAACGCGCTGATAACCGCGGCAGGGTGGACATCGGGAATGTTGTGTTGCACGCGGCTGAATCTCTGGATGTACTTGCGCAAGGACTCTCCCTCCTTCTGGGCTAGGATGTGGAGATCGCTCTCCTGGCCGTGGGGTTTGTGGCCGCCCGTGAAGGCGCCAACAAACTGGTGGCACAGATCCGCCCATGAAGAAATGGAGTTCTCCGGCAAGTGCATAAGCCAAGACCGGACGTTTGGCTTAAGCACTAGCGGGAAGTAGTTGGCTAGGATCTTCTCGTCGCGTCCCCCAGCAGCCTGCACCACGATGGTGTAGATGCTGAGGAACTCCGAGGGGTGTGTCTTGCCGTCGTACTTCTCGGGTACGTCGGGCTTGAAATTCTTCATGCTGGGCCACTGGACTTGCCGCAGCTCATGGGTGAATGCAGGGCAACCTGCCGCGTACGGCAAGTCGCCTGGTTCACCGGGCGCGTGCGCGTCGACAGCGGTCCCAGCGCGCTGATCTGACTGTCTTCGGGCTTCTCGTCGACGCTCGATACGAGTCCGAGCGTCCTCTTGCCGCCTGTCGTCTAGGACTTGGCGCTGATCGCGGCGAGCCCGCGGATCCGACGACGCCATGGAGTCGTCGTCGACGTTGATCCGGCGGGGTGGCGATTTCTGCTTCCGCGGCGGGGAGTGCACGGTAGTTGCACCCCCGGCGGTCTTGTTGCCATCGGTCTTCGCTTGGTCGACTTGCCGCGGCCGTGAAGTTGCCGGCTGCTGCGGCACGTCGTTGTTGGCGAAGGCGATGAGGCTCTGAATCGTCGCCCTCCAGTCTTCGGCTTTGTCTGCCGCTGGAGGGAAATCGAGGAGCAGCTGTGCTCTTGCTAGAGCTTCTGCTGGAGAAGAGGGGAACGGCGACGAGCGGTGCGAGGAGCGGGACACGCTCGGACTTCTAACCGCGTTAGAAGGAGCATGTTCCCGCCCCGGCGACCGCGCCTTGCTTGTGCCAGCACGCTGGCCTTGAGCATCCCGCGATCCTCCGGCTTGGCTACGCCCCAGCAAGCATATGGTACCTCCAGTACCACGCCGTTGCGGGTCTTGTACCTCCCGAGAGAGACGTGGCACGTCCACGGACACCGAGGCTTTGGAATTCGCCCGGTCGTCCGTCTTGTCCTTGGACTTGGTGGCGCCGTGAGTTTCCTCGCCGGCGACCACCCTTCCGCCGGCGTCTCCTCCACCAACCGTTGGTTCTGGTGGTGGTGGAATCGACGCAGACGGGCCTCCGACCTCCGAAGCCTTCTTCTTCGGAGGCATGTCGTTGTAGCTGATGAAGCTGATGAAGCTGGAGAGGTTGATGAAGAATGCGCCCGCGTGAGCGCCGGATCAGGTTCGCACAACCTCGACGCCCCCTACCTGGCGCGCCAAAGATGTCGGGGGAAACTGTCCTCCCACGAGCACCTAAGGGACCGGAGCCCCTTCTACGTTGCGGTAAGGGAGCGGAGGGAGCACGGAGAGCAGATCGAGGAGCGCACGCGGGCAGTTTTACCCAGGTTCGGGCCGCGCAGACGCGTAAAACCCTACTCCTGCCTTGGTTGTATTGAGCTCGGGAGCTTGAAGATCTACAGTAACAGCTACACCCAGCGAGAGAGTGAGCAAGTTTTTGGGATCGAACCCCCTCTACGTTGTGCATGGGCCTCCTTTTATAGCTCAAAGGGGTCACCGACAGGTGTCAACGTAGAGGAGGGTAAAAGTGTAAATTTGATGGTAGTTGTAACAGTGTGTGAATAGTGCATGAACAGTGGATGAACAGTGGTCTTCACCTAACTTTGACAGTGGGGGACAAGGGCTTTAAATGCCCGTCGCCGTCGACCCCAAAAGTGTCCGTCCATGCTTCTCCGTTCGCCACGGCGGTAGCCTCGTCACCGTGGCTTGCCACCGTGTGCCCCAAGCTGCACAGCCATCTGCCACGTGCCCCTGGAAGGGCCCCGGGGCGACGCGTGGGCCGATGAGCTGGAGCGCGGGCACACAGCGTAGGTCTCCCCGGCAAGCACCTTGCCGGGGTAGTGATCTTGCCGGGCCCGGAAGCTTGTCGCTCTCCGGGGCCCGCCGGGGCGCAAGATGCGCCGAGGTATCTCTTGAGGTAAGTGTTCCTTGGCCTTCCTGGCAAGCCCCTCTTTCCAGGGTCTTGTGCTAAAGTGATAACCTTGAGCCTGGTGCGGCCTTCCCGGCAAGCTCCTCTTGCCGGGGCCTTGATCTTCTGTCTTGTATACTTTGTTTTTGAATGGCTTCATAGGGACCAGAAAGGTTTCCGGCGAGCACGTGGTAAGCCCTGCCACGGGAAGCTGCTACTGCCCATGCACAAGTTGGGGTACTAAGGTACCCCTATCTTAGTACACCGACAGGAGTGCTTCTTCTGATCCTAATGGTATGCCTTTATCCACGTTGATTGAAAATAATAATGAATCTTTGGATGTGAATTTTGCTGGTAGGAATAATTTTGGTAACAATGCTTATAGAGGAAACTTTAATCCTAGGCCTTTTCCTAGTAATTCCTCTAATAATTATGGTAATTCCTACAATAACTCTTATGGAAATTTTGGTAAGATGCCCTCTGAATTTGAGACTAGTGTTAAAGAGTTTATGAATTCGCAAAAGAATTTCAATGCTTTGCTTGAAGAAAAATTGATTAAGATTGATGAGTTGGCTAGAAACATGGATAGAATTACTCTTGATGTTGATTCTTTGAAACTTAGATTGATTCCACCTAAGCATTATCTCAATGAGTCTCTCAAAGCCATGAGAATTTCCATTAACGAGTGCAAAGAAAGAACCGCTAGGATGCGTGCTAAAAGAGATTGCTTTATGAAAGCGTGTTCTTCTAGTTATCATGAAAATAAAGATGAAGATCTGAAAGTGATTGACGTGTCTCCTATTAAATCCTTGTTTTCTAGTATGAATCTTGATAAAGATGGGACTGGAGATGAGTCTACTTTAGTTAAATGGAGTCCTAATGATTCAGAGTTTTTAGATCTTGATGCTAAAATTGTTAAAAGTGGGATTGAAGAGATCAAAACTTTGCATAGCAATGAACCCACTATCTTGGATTTCAAGGGATTCAATTATGATAATTTCTCTTTAATAGATTGTATTTCCTTTTTGCAATACGTGCTAAATTCTCCTCATGCTTATAGTCAAAATAAGGCTTTTACCAAACACATAGTTGATGCTTTAATGCAATCTTATGAATAAAAGCTTGAATTAGAAGTTTCTATCCCTAGAAAGCTTTATGATGAGTGGGAAACCTACTATTAAAATGAAGATTAAAGATCTTGAATGCTTTGCTTTGTGTGATTTGGGTGCAAGTGTCTCCACAATTCCAAAAGCTTTGTGTGATATGTTAAGATTCCATGAACTTGATGATTGTTCTTTAAATTTGCATCTTGCAGATTCTACCATTAAGAAACCTATGGGAAGGATTAATGATGTTCTTATTGTTGCCAATAGGAATTATGTGCCCGTGGATTTCATCGTTCTTGATATAGATTGCAATCCTTCATGTCCTATTATTCTTGGTAGACCTTTCCTTAGAACGATTGGTGCAATTATTGATATGAAGGAAGGAAATATTAGATTCCAATTTCCGTTAAGGAAAGGCATGAAACACTTTCCTAGAAAGAAAATCAAATTATCTTATGAATCTATTATGAGAGCCACTTATGTATTGCCTACCAAAGATGGCAATACCTAGATCTATTCTTGTATCATGCCTAGCTAGGGGCGTTAAACGATAGCGCTTGTTGGGAGGCAACCCAATTTTATTTTCTTTGTTTTTGCTTCTGTTTAGGAATAAATATTGCATATAGCTTCTGTTTAGATGTGGTTTTTTGTTTTAATCAGTGTTTGTGCCAAGTAGAACCTTTGGGAAGACTTGTGTGAAGTTTATGTGATCATGCTGTAAAAAACAGAAACTTTAGCGCTCATGAGATTGGATGTCATTTATTACTGGAGAGTGATTTTTAGTTGATTCTTTTTGCAGATGATTAATAGAAAAATTCCTCACTTCCACCGATTTATTTCAATTTTTTTAGAATTACAGAAGTATTCGAAAGTTACAGATTACTATAGACTGTTCTGTTTTTGACAGATTCTGTTTTTCGTGTGTTGTTTGCTTATTTTGATGAATCTATGAGTAGTATCGGGGGGTATGAATCATACAGAAGTTGGAATACAGTAGGTTTAACACCAATATAAACAAATAATGAGTTCATTACAATACCATTGAGTGTTGGTTTGTTTTCTTATACTAACTGTCGTGGAATTAACACGGCAGATGTCCGGTTTGACGGACTTAGTTGAGGAACCATCGCACGGGTTAGCTTGAAGGGGTTAAAAGCACAAAAAGGACACAGAGGGTTTATACTAGTTCGGCCCCTTCGAGGAAGGTAAAAGCCTACGTCTAGTTTGGTTTGGTATTGCTTGGGCGTCGATGAACAGGGAGCGGATCGCTTGCCTGTGTCTCGACGGGTTGTTGAACCGTCGTCGGGTCGTCCCTTTATATAGAGGCGACGCCCAGTCCGGTTTACAGAGTCACGAGGCCGGCTCATACTTGTGTCCGCCTCGGTCTCTACTCTTTCTTCCTTGTCTGTCAAGTTACACGATCAGGCGGTTTACAAACTGTAACTCTATACATGGGCCCTAAGCCTTCATGGGCCGTAACCTCTACTGAGTTTTACAACTATACAACAACATTATCATAATCCGGTTTACACTAGCCGGTTTATACCTGCTAGTAATATCCCTGACATTAGGCCTCAGAATGATTTGAACTTGTTCATATCAGTCTTCTCAATCTTGCATAATCTTCTTTCTTGTATCTTCTCAGTTTTGTAAACCGGCGATGACGTCATCCTTGGAAATCTCTTAACTCGATCGTGACATCACTTCCGGATTTATCGCGCGCAGCTGTCTGTTGTGTTTGTTTAAAGGCCATCCCGAGAATCGAGGCGATAGGGAATCTTTATCCAATCTCTCTCTTCCTCAAATCTCGCGCCTGCCGTTTCGTCTCTCCCTTCTATAAATACTGCCGCCTCTCTTCCTCATCTCCTTCCGCTCGTTCTACTTCCTCCATCGCCCGAACTCAAGCCTCCGCCGTCGTCCGTCAAGCTCACCGTCGCCAGCAAGTCCGGCCGCCGCATCAACCTGAACGTGACCAGATAACTCCGCCGCCGTCTCCTGCTGCCTCAGGTAACCTTCCTCCTTTGCTGTAGATCTGTAGCTCTAGGGTTCTTCTTACGCCTCCGCCATTGTACTTAGAGAAAGCTTCATCTGTTCGTCCTAGACGTCAGGCTCGTAGTGGTTTCAATCCTTTAGATTTGTCTTCGAAATATGCTTCCGCTCCGCTGCCTTATGCTTAGATTTTTGGCATTAGATTCAACCTTTAGATTTGTCCGCTCTGCATAAGATCCTTGTAGTTCTTCCTGTAATAAACCTGTATAATTTTTCTTTTTTCTTATTGCTCAGATCTATTTTACCTTAGCTTTCGGTAGAAACTTGTTTCTTCATCTCTGTAGATCTGTACTATATTCACCGGTTTAGCCAGTCATATATTACTTCTGTAATGCATCGACAATGAACACGACGGTTTAGCTCCTCTCTGGTGTTACCCTGAACCGGTAGTAGTGCGCTTCCTGCTTACTTCCGGGTTAGCAATATCATTAGTCCCTTGTCTAAACCGTCGCTATGATTTTGCATATGTGTTCCGGTTTATGCCTCTGTACCCGAATAATCCGGATTTCATACTTCATCTTTTCAGCATTTTCATTCTGCCATTATGGCTGCCAAACAGTTTGTTGCTTGCGACTGGGTCCCTTCCATTATCACGGAAGAAGATTTAATTAACGCTGCTACAGTTGGTACTCTGGGACCTCAGTCCATTTTAAAATGGCAGGCTCCAGGAAATGAATGTCCCCCTACCCCAGAGAAGGGGAGGTCATTGTCTTCTTTGACCACATGGCTCGAGGTTTCACTCCTCCTGGTTCAAAATTCTTCCGGGACGTGCTTGCCGCTTTTCAAATTCACCCTCACACTACGGGAAACAGTTAATTTGCTGTCAGGGGACGTCTTTGCCGTCTGCATTTCGTCGGGGTTGACGGCAAAGAAAGAGTTTGCCGTCGTCAACAGACGGCAAAGAACAACTGACGGAAAAATAAACTTTGCCTTCTTCGTTTTGTATTACAGACGGCAAAGTGTCGATTTGCCGTCTGCGTTTTGTATTACAGACGGCAAAGATGCTCTTTGCCGTCT